>OY728161.1:1039311648-1040561648 GCA_963277665.1 Viscum album | reverse complement strand
TATTATGCTAATGGTATATTATATCTTTCAACCTCCCTTTCCCTCTTTCTTTTATTTTACTAAAGAGAATGTTGCTCGTGAGGTTTTAATTTATCACCTTCAAGAACGACATGTTTTCTTCTTCCATTTCTACCATAATATCTAGTCATGAAACCATTTTTATGGTTGAAACAGAATATTTTATATGTATTATGTCCTATTTAATGTTATGGAACTGACTTCTGAACATATTACTAAGTAATAAATTAAAACAAGTTTGTTGTGATCGAAAAACCGCCCAAATTAACCCAAAAAATCATCATTTAATTATTATCTAATGATTCATCCAAGTGGATATAATATAATTCATTATAATATCATTAAAAATCCTGTAATATAATTAATAACATGTAATATCAGTTCTGGATGATTACCCATGTTCTACCCGAACATCAATTTAAAAATACAAGAGAACCACTCAAGAAAACCATAAAAACAAACATTCCTGAACAATGTTTCTAAACTCTATAACTCCTTAAAAGGAACATAAAATTACATAATGAAACTATAATGAACCCTATTAATGTATAAAATGTTTTTTAATTTCTAATTAATGAATATAATGTCATTATACAGGACATTAAAGAGAAGAAAGCATTCATATACAAGGTAAGGGGAAATATCGAAATCAATTTTCTTCCTTCGGGTTCTCCTTCTTTCACTCCATTTTGATATAGTTACTCCTTAAAGATCATTTATTCATATTTATCTTACCTTTTATGGGATATAAATGTTTTCTAATGAAGTTTATGTCTAACCAAATGTTTTCCAAAAGAACTCTTCTTTTAAGAACTCTACTTTTACCTCTCATTCATGGTTGATGGTTCTTGTATCAAGTATGTTGTTCCATCATTCTTTTGGGAACCCAAAGCTTATGATTGTATTCTTATGAGATGAAACCCATTAATTTACATGGTTTAGTTATTTTCACTTTTGATGTGTGTTCTATGTGGAAATCATGATAATGATAATGTTATGACGTGACGGGTGCGCCCAGAATTATATAGCGCAATATGAATGTTTCAAAGTGGTGGGTGCACCCAGAATTATACAACACTCCAATGCATTGGGTAAAGTGATTAATCTCATGAGTATATGTGAAATTATTTTTGAACAATATTCTAGCTTGGTTTACAAGTATGTGTGGTAGTTAACCACTAAAACATGATGTTTCATTTTTATGCATTCCCACATATCAAGTCCTTTATTTATGTTCCTCTCATGTTCATGATCTATTTCCTATGTCATAATTATGCTCACCCCATGCTATATTCTTCTTATCTATCCTTTTACTGGGCATTTAGCTCCCCCCTTTTGATGTGTATCCTCAGGTGGCTACATTTACTAAGGAGAGTACAAGTGCCAATAAGAATCTAGAGATGAAGAAATTAATAAATTTTTATGATTTATATTGTAATTATTATATACGGTCCTAGTTTTACCAAGACACTAAACCTTTGGATCCTCAATTTGTAATAATATTATGTTTTTTATCTTTAAAATGATGTACTAGTAATTTAAGAAAAGGTCAGGATGCTGTAGTTGGTATCAGACGAATGGTTTAGTTAATTTAGGAATTAGGATTAGTGAACCCTAGAGAAAACCTCTAGCATGAGACTAAGTAAAAGTAGGCACACAAGAAAATATACATAGAGATCCCATATGTTATGTTTTTTGTATAAATTGTTTAAATGAATAATTTATTCATATCTTTTTTACTTATGTTTTGTTCTAACCTTTTCTATTTTAGAAAATGGTGGGAACCAGTAGAAATCAGGCCGACAACTCGTGTGAGGGCCAATGCAACGATTGCCTGAACAACATCCCCAATGATTTGTGAGGTGGAGTTAAAAACATTATGGCGATGATTACCCAATTATATCAGGTTATGAACAATAACCATAATAATGGGTAACTTCCTCCTTCACCCAAGAGGGATAAATTGGCTATTGAATGTTTTATGCGGCAATGACCATCGACGTTTAGCAGATCTTCCGATCCACTAGTTGCGGAACAGTGGGTTAACTCCATGGAGAAGATATTTTCTGTTCTTCACTGTTCTGAGATGGAGAAGGTGAACCTAACCATTTATTGTCTATATGGAGAAGCTAATCAATGGTGGGATTTGATTAATAACACCAAGATAGGGAGGAAATTGAAGAGATGGAATTGGAAGACTTTAAGATATTGTTTCTTAATAAGTATTTCCCACAAATTCTTCATACGAAGATGGGGAGAGAATTTATATAGCTCAAGAAAAAAGAAGGAGAATCCGTCACAACCTATGAAGAGAATTTCAGAAGGCTTGCAAGGTACGCTTTGGGTTTTGTTATCAACAATGATAGCAAAATTGATAGATTCTTTAATGGATTAAAACCACACCTTCAAAAGGCTCTTGTAATTCGAGACATTGGGAGTTATAAAGAAGTTGTTCGATGTGATCTCAAAGTGGAGATGGAGTTTGTATAATGGCCCCATGGATATGGTGATAAGAAAAGAAATATGGAGTTTCAAGCTGGTGGATCGAATGAAAAAGGTGGGAAGAAAAATCAACGACCCACATGCCAAAAATGTGGGACATTGCACCATGAGAACGACCTCAAAGGGATGGGGAAATGCTTCAAGTTTGGGAAAGAAGGACACCATGCCCAAGAGTGTAAAAAATACATGAAAAGGAAGGAGAATGTAGCCAATTAAAGGAGATAACCACTCATGGTTCAATGCTACAACTGTAGGGAGCTAGGGAACTATGAAAACCAGTGCACTAAACCTCGAGTTCTTGAGGGTAATCAGCGTCAGAAACCACCAAAGAAAAAGGAACAAGGAAAGGCCTATGCCATCACTAATGTGGAGGTGGAGCATGATAATGAAGTCGTACAAGGTACACTTCCTATTCACTCAAGAATGGAAAAGTCTTATTCGATTCTGGTTCTATGCATTCCTTTATATCTTACAAGTTTGCTAGAACTATAGAATCGAAGCCCCGAAACCTTGTAGTAGAGATATCTATAAAAAAACTAAGTGGTGCAATCATTTCAACCCAAGTGTTTGACTCTTCTCCTGTTGGTGTATGTGGGAAGATTCTTTCAGAAAATATTTTAATACTTCTCTTGGTGGAATTTGACTATATAATGGGAATGGGTTGGCTCTCGTCATATAGAGAACATATCAAATGTTGGGAAAAGGAAATATCTTTTCATATTCCGAACCATCCCAGTATCTTCTACAAATTCAACGAAGACCATGAATCTCCTTTGAAAAATCCATCAATGGTGGGGGTGTTGATTCTCTATGAAGAAGCATACCTCGCCCAAATGGTTGAGTCTAAGGAAAGTGCCAACCTTGAGGAAATGCCCATCGTGATGGAATATGGTGATGTATTTCCCAAAGAGTTACCCAGAATTCCCCGGGATTGTGAGGTAGAGTTCTCAATTGAACTCATACCCAGAACAACTCCTATCTCGAAGTGTCCCAATAGAATGGCCCCTATCAAACTGGAGGAGTTAAAGAAGTAGCTGTAGGAGCATCTGGACAAAGGGTTCATATGCCCTAGTGCATCACCTTGGGGTGAACCAGTTCTCTTTGTGAAGAAGAAGAATGGAACAATGCAGCTGTGTATCGATTATTGGGAACTCAAAAAGATCACCATAAAGAACAAGTATCCTCTTCCAAAGATTGATGACTTGTTCGATCAGTTAAGAGGAGCTCAATACTTCTCAAAGTTGGATCTTCATTATGGATATCATCAGGTAAAGGTGAAGAAAGAAGATATTTAGAAGACTGCCTTCCGTACAAGGTATGGACACTATGAGTTTTTGGTGATGCCCTTTGGACTTACTAATTACCATGAAATCTTCATGGACTTGATAAATAGAGTCTTTAGACATTACCTCGACAAATTTGTGTTAGTGTTTATCGATGATATTCTAATCTACTCCAAGAGCAAGGAGGAACATGAAGAACATATAAGACTTGTGTTGGAGACATTAAGAAAGGATAAGTTGTATGCCAAGTTCAGCAAGTGTGACTTTTGGATGAAGCAAGTCACGTTCTTGGGACATGTGATCACACGTGAGGGAATTTCTGTGGATCCTTCAAAGAAAAAGGTGATTTAGGAATGTCCTAGGCCCTCTAGTGTCACATAAATCCTTAGTTTTCTTGGATTAGCTAGGTACTATCCACGTTTTGTGAGAAACTTCTCACGATTTTCAAGCCTACTAACTAAGTTAACAAGGAAAGGGGTAAAGTATGTCTGGATGGAAGAATGTGAGGGAAGCTTCAAGGAGCTAAAGAGAAGGCTGATAAGTGCATCTATACTCACAATACCGAAAAGTGGAGAATGTTTTTTGATATACAATGATGCTTCAAGGAAAGGATTGGGTTGTGTACTCATGCAAAATGATAATTTGATAGCCTATGCCTCACGACAGTTGAAGATCCATTAGAAGAACTACCCGACGCATGATCTAGAGCTGGAAGCCGTGATTTTTTCCTTGAAAATATGGCGGCACTACCTTTATGGTGAGAACTATGACATATACACCGAAAACAAGAGCCTAAAGTATATATTCACACAAAACGAGCTCAATATGCGTCAAAGGAGATGGTTAGAGCTAATCAAGGATTACGATCGCTCTATTCACTATCATCCTAGAAAGGCGAACAAGGTAGCTGATGCTCTAAGAAGAAAAGAACCTTCTATTTTATCCATCCTGCGGATTGAAAAAGACCCTATATTCATGGTTATGAAAAGAATGGATTTGGAAATCATAAGGGTAGGGGATACATCCTACCTTTCCCAAATTATTGCGCAACCATCCATCCAAGAGAATATTAAGGAAGAATAAAGGGATGATGTGGAGATACAAAAGAGGGTGAATGCAGTAAAAGAAGGGAAGCTGCAAGAGTTCCATATCGACGATGATGGTGTGATTCAGTTTGGAACACGACATTGTGTTCCTTCATCACCGGGATAAAGAAGGAGCTATTGGACAACACACATATCTCAACTTTCTCTATCCATCCTAGGAGTACCATGATATACCGTGATCTCTAGGAGCACTTCTGGTGGGATAACATGAAGAAGGAGATTGTGGAATATATATCAAGGTGCTTGGTATGTCATTAAGTTAATGTTGAGTGACAAAAGTCCAAAGGTATGATGCAACCATTGCCTATACCCATGTGGAAATGGGAAAATGTTACTGTGGACTTTGTCATGGGTCTCCCAAAGACGTCAAATGGAAATAATGAAATATGGGTTGTGGTTGACCGACTCACCAAGACTGCCCATTTTATCGCTATTCGGGAAGATCTTTCACTTGAACAACTTGAAAAGATATATGTGAAGGAAGTGGTGAGACTGCACGGTGTTCCACTCTCAATTTTCTCTGACCGAGATCCGAGGTTCACATCTACATTCTGGAGGAGCCTTCAACATGCTTTGAGTACTGAATTAAATTTCAGCATGGCCTATCACCCTCAAACTGATGGTGAATCTGAAAGGACTATTCAGACGCTTGAAGATATGCTTAGATCCTTCTTTCTAGAATTCAATGGTGGATGGGATCAGCATCTCCCATTGGTTGAGTTCTCATACAATAATAGCTTCCACTAGAGTATTCAAATGGATCCATATGAATCTATGTATGGAAAGCGATGTAGAACTCCAACCTGTTGGGATGAAGTTAGAGAAAGAAATCTACTTGGACCTGATCTTGTTCAAGAGATGACATAGAAGGTTCAAGTCATCCATAAACACATCAAAGCTTCTCAAAGTCAGAAAAAGAGCTATGCTGACAACCGTCGAAGGGACTAGGAGTTAGATGTTGGAGATAAATTATTCCTTTGAATATCTCCATGGAAGAGAGTCATGCGATTTGGGAAGAAAGGGAAGCTAAGCCCAAGGCTCATTGGCCCCTTTTATCCTTGACCGCATAGGATTCGTGGCCTATCGTCATTCACTTACACTGAATATGGCTCGAGTTCATGATGTTTTCATGTATCACTCCTAAGGAAGTACATACCTGATCCCTCACATGTACTAAACTCAGAGGTGGTGTAGCTGGAAGATGATCTCTCCTATGAGGAGCAGCCAGTAAAGATTATGGACTAAAGTGATAAGGTTCTACTCAACAAGACAACCCACCTTGTCAATGTTTTGTGGAGGAACCATAAGTTTGAGGAAGCAACTTGGGAACCGAAAGAGGCGATTAAGGAGAAGTACCCTCACCTGTTTATGTAAAATGAAATTTCGAGGGAGAAATTTCTTAAGGGGGGGAAAATGTAACGACCCAAAGTTTTTAAATGAAAATTCCCTTCATAAAATTATGTCATAAAATCAAATTAATGCAAAACATAATGAACTAATAAGTTATAAGTGACCTTTAAACATAATTTTTTCACTTTTGTGTTTGGAATTTTGAAAATCCGACATACACAGTTGTGTTCAAGATGATTTTTGGAGTCTAATAGAAGAAACTTGTTTTTTTGGGTGAATAGTAACACACCCTTATGAATAGTAAAATGAATAGTAATATGACCCTTATGAATATTAAATAATAATATTATTCTATTTTATTAAGGCAATAAGATAATTAGATCTTAATTAATTTTTCAACGAGAAATAAAACTAAGTGCACCTTTAAGATTGTTATTTTTCAAATTAACTATGAATTTATTTAAAAATTAAATTAATAATATTTAGAAAATTAATTTTGAAAAATGGAATTCATTTTTGAATTCTATACGTCAAAAACAAGGTTAGCGTAATTTTTTGGTATTTTTTTGAACAACTTGAATTTTGATGAATAGAGAAATATGGTAAAATACCATATATACAATTTAACAGTTAAATACACTATTCATGACATCACAAGTGATGCAAGGACACTTGGTTCGAACTCACATGAACTTATTACTATTAGGGTTAACATGAAACAATATTATTGGTTTTCTTGAGGTAAATAATAAAATAATGAATTAAATATTCAAAATTTACCCCTCCCCTCCACTATGAAAACCACCCTTCACACCCTCATTCCCTCACACCTCTTAAGCTCCAAGACTTATCAAAACTCTACCCAAACATTCTCCCTAGCCCCTACCCCACGTCCAAGAGCTTATGGTCTCATAAAAAGTCCAAGCTTAGGCCCTTAATGAGGTTCTCAAGATAAGGATTCAAGAGGTAATTTCTCTCCCTCTTCTCCTTTAATTTCCTTTCATGTTCAAGTTCATTTCTTAATCTCTCCCCACCTATCTTCACCCAAATGGTATTGTAACTCCTGTATTATACATATAATGGAATGTTATGATTATAATTGGATATTATATCATCCAACCTCCTTTCCCCTCTTTCTTTTATTTTACTAAAGAGAACATTGTTTGTGAGGTGTTAATTTATCACCTTCAAGAATGACATGTTTTCTTCTTCCATTTATACCTTCATATCTGGTCATGAAACCATTTTTATGGTTGAACCAGAATATTTTATATGTATTATGTCCTATTTAACGTCTTGTAACTGACTTATGAACATATTACTAAGTGATAAATTAAAACAAGTTTGTTGTGATCGAAAAACCGCCCAAATTAACCCAAACAATCATCATTTAATTCTTATCTAATGATTCATCCACATGAATATAATATAATTAATTATAAGATCATTAAAACTTCTATAATATCATTAATAACATGTAATATCATTTCTGGATTATTACCCATGTTCTACCCGAACATCAATTTAAGAATACAAGTAAACCACTCAAGAAAACCATAAAAACAAACATTCCCGAACAATGTTTATAAACTCTATAACTCTTTCAAAGGCACATAAAATTACATAATGAAACCAGAAATAAACCTATTAATGTATAAAAGGTTATGTAATTTATAATTGATGAATATAATGTCATTATATAGGACATTAAAGAGAATAAGGCATTCAGATACAAGTTAAGGGGAAATCTCGAACTCAATTTTCTTCCTTCGGGTTCTCCTTATTTCACTCCATTTTGATATGGTTACTCCTTAAAGATCATTTATTCATAATCACCTTACCTTTTCTGGGATATAAATGTTTTCTAATTAAGGTTATGTCTAACCAAATTTTTTCCAAAAGAACTATTCTTTTAAGAACTCAACTTTTACCTCTCATTCATGGTTGATGGTTCTTGTATCAAGTATGTTGTTCCCTCTTTCTTTTGTCAACCCAAATCTTATGAATGTATTCTTATGATATGAAACCCGTTCCTTTACATGGGTTAGTTATGTTCACTTTTGATATGTGTTCTATGTGGCAATCATGATAATGATAATGTTATGATGTGACGGGTGTGCCCGAAATTATATAGTGCAATATGAATGTTTCAAAGTGGCGGGTGTGCCCAAAATTATACAGCAATCCAATGCATTGGGTAAAGTGATTAATCTCATGATTATATGTGAAATTATGTGTTAACAAGATTCTAGCTTGGTTCACAAGTATGTGTGGTAGTTAACCACTAAAACATGATGTTTCATTTTTATGCATTGCCACATTTCGAGTCTTTTATTTATGTTCCTATCATGTTCATGATCTTTTGCCTATGTCATGATTATGCTCACCCCATAATATGTTCTTCTTATATATCCTATTACTGGGATTTTATCTCACCCCTTTTGATGTATATCCTTAGGTGGCTACATGTACTAAGGAGAGGACAAGTGCCAATAAGAATCTAGAGAATAAGAAATTAATAAATCTTTATGCTTGATGTTCTAATTGTTATATAAGGTCCTAGTTTTCCCAAGACACTAAACCTTTTTATCCTCTATGTGTAATACTATTATGTTGTTTATCTTTAAAATGATATAATAGTAATGTAAGAAAAGTTCGGGATGCAATATTAATCATACCAATTTATCTCATTAAACTAAAGAATGATTAAATCATTCTTTGCATAAATCAATAGAGAAGAATATGATCCCATACCCCATGAGAAGATTTCATGTTTACACTACACCAAAAATGATGAATGGAAGAGGTGTAAAAATGTCATAAAACATCTACGAACATGCTAAAATAGGTGTATAGGGGTATCATGGCTCTAATAGAGATACTTTTGGATAATCTAGACTCAAGAGAATGAAAACAAATAGAATGGGAGGGAATGAAGCTCATTTAGACTAAAAGATATGTTTCTCCTAGTATCTCTATGAAAATCAACCAGAATATACTATTTTAATCCAAATTAATCAGGTTTCAAATTAATTACTCTATAATTCCATTATAAAGAACCATTTAAAGCTCCTATTTTAAGGAATTCAAATATATAAATATATTTAATTATCTATGTTTTAAAATCTATATTTTCCATTATATTTTAAAATTTATTATTAAAAATGTTATTTTATATCAAAAGAGTCTTTTTAATATTTTCTAGTAATTTTTTATAGAAAGGGATAAAAAACCATGAGGAATGACCATGTGAAGTGACTGGATGTATTGATTTCATGAACAACCATCAACCATATTGTATGGATTGACCGCACATCCAATGGAAGGATCTAGCACACCGAGAAAAGCTTTAAAAAAATGATCATAGATAAACCACATGAAATGAAAAATAATAAATTACTACATGAACTACCAAGTGACCGCACGAAGGATCTTACATACAACCAAACTCATAACTGGACAACCATTCAAGGGACTACAAATACAAACCAATAAGCGCACAAAAAAACCAACAACCACATGGTTAGTCAAGTGACCAAAAAAACAATCTTACAAACTAAATTTGGAAAAGACTAGGATCACCCTCTTGACACCTCTAATACTTGGAAAAAGAAAAGGAAGGGTTTTATAAATTTGGTATCTTACATTAGATACCACTTAAACAATTCTTATCCTCTATAATTTAAAACAAAAAAAGAAAGGAAAGGAAAGGGGTCCAAAAAAACCCCGATAGATACCTCTCAAGTATCTCACTATAATTAGGACACAACCATAACCCTAGATAAAAAAGGGTATAACCATGTAACATTAACAACCTACCTCAGAATAAACTCACCAGGAGATACCTCTCAAATAATAGAAATTCCATAAAAACATAACATCGAGGAAGAGAAACAGTATACCAAGACAACATAATGTCAAAAAAATCATCTCAGTATAAGTAAAATAAAAAAATCATAAAAAATTGGGACAATATGCTCAAATATGAAACTCTCACTCCTAAGTTATCTCCATCAATTCATCTTACTTTCACATGACATGAACCAAGAGAATAACATACCCGTGCAACACCTTCTATTGATGATGTTTAATATTTATCGACCATTCCGTGAATTTATCACAATATTGTAAATCTAGACCACCGTACTAGATGATGTGGGAATCATCATGAATATATAGGTGAATCCACAACACATGTAAGGTTGCATGAATCTATTTTATTTTTGGCATTATCCGTAACTTATATCCATTGTTCCAATGCATGTTAACAACTCTAAAGTCCCAAAAAATGAGGAGAAATATTACTCCCATGATAGAACCATTTCTATTCATGATGATGTGACACCTACAATAACATGTTATCTCCAATGTTAAACTCAAAAGGCGTTCTTCTATGATTAACAGAGGAATTATGATGATCCAACATCACCTTAATTCACTCATGGACTACCTATAAATTCTTTTTCATACTATAATATAATTATAGACCAAGAATAATAGAATATATATCTACAATCCAACCCAATGAATATCCAAAAATTTATTCTTACAATGCTTACAATGGTTCCATACCAATGAAATAATGATAAATTTTTTTGGAAGAAAACTATACCAAGGGTAGGTGCCCCACCCAAGAGCATCCAAAATCCAAAATGAATTCATGTAAACTTTCCTATAAAATTTTGATAGTATTCTCTTTCTATAAATCTATATATGGATGAAAAAGAATTCCAAGGTATAATTGGGAGCCAAAATAATGATGGATACCTCTCCAAAACATGGAGATGAATCAAGGATCACAATCAAAGATAATCATATTTGGAACCCTATGAAGCCTCACAACCTCCTCCAGATACTACCTCAACAAAAAAACCATTGAGTTAAACTCCTTAACCACTACGAAGTGAGCTTCCATTGTCAAGAAGTACTTGATCAACCATATTGAATCATAAGTACCTTGATCTCTTGGTAAACTAGTGACAAAGTTCATCGAGATGTCCTCACACACCCACTAGGGAATATCAGTCAGCTAAAGTAAACCACATGAAACATGATTGTCAATATTCACCATCTACAAAACTAGATACTGAGAGGAAAGAAATTATACAAAACACTTTATACCAGAACTTAAAAACTAGATTCTTAGAGCATGATACATCTTTTCCACATCCAGATGTGCCACCAAGGTAGAAATGTGGATCTCATAGAAAAACTATCATGCATCACTAAAAGATTGAAAATATTTTTATTAATTAACACCTAATACTGATCATCCTTTGAATATACTTTAAGAGCATCAACAAAAACAACTCGTTCATGCTAAACCTCCACCTTGGAATCCTATATTTGGGACAGCTACACATGATTCACCAAATATGAAAACACATCCATCTGATAAAGAAATATTATACCATCAATTACTCCCTTGTCAGGGTACATCACAACCAACTCTTAGATCACTCTCAAAGAGTTTATAGACTCATAGAACACACCACTTAAAAATTTTTTGCTTAAGGAATCTTCCACAACATTCCCTATACCAGGTGTATAAGAAATCTAAAAACCATAATATTATAGGAACTCCATCTAATAGTATAGTTACAAATTCAAACTATACTAGGGGAAGAAATAATTCATACTCTTGTGATATTTTTATATCATAATGTGATAATTGATAAGATAGTTCCACCATAACATAAAAGAGAATAAAACTATAGAAATATCAATATCATAGGTGGTATAGTTATATTCACGTTTCCAGAACTTTTAAGACCCATTAGAGATAAAATTCCTCTTCTAAATCAAAACACAACCCAATATATGATGTGAAACATCATAATAAACATCAAACACAATTAGCTACCTGGGTAGATAGAGGATAAGATAATTGACCAACTAATTCTTACAATTGTCAAAAGAATCCTAAAACTGGTCATTCCACATGAACACCCGATCCTTTCGAGTCAACACTGTTATAAAAGTCACAATTATGGAGAACTTGGTTATGAACCACCTATAATAGCTGGTGAAGATAAGAAAACTCTATACCTCCACAACATTCTTGGGGGATACCCATGAAACTACCACCTAAAACATTAAAGGATCTATGAGTACTCTAAGATTAAATATAATATTTCCCCAAAAAACTAACCAAAAAACCCCAAAACTCACACTTTAATAACTTCCGGAATTTATAATGAAACCAAAATACTAAAAAACATAGATCATAGATTCTCCACATTCTCCTTCTATAACCTTAATAACTTAAGGATTTTTTCATTAAAGACCACCATGAACCAGTCTAGAAACACATGGAACATTACATTCATTATCCCTATTAGAATGGTTGGTGCATTCGTAAATCTTAACAACAACAAAATGAACTCATATGACTCATATATATATATATAATTATACTTATGGATATACTCATCCTTCACTCACATATGATAATATCTATATTTCAATTCAATCTTCTAGAACTAGACGACATCATTTAACATATTATATAAATATTCAATCCATGGGAGAGGATAATAATTTTTTATGATCACCTAATTAAAATTATTTAGATTGACACAAAACTAAAAACCACTATCTACCTTCTTTTAAAATAAAACTAGAGATCCCTAAGTTGGAACACCAGGATAAAATAATTCTCTTTGTAGATGATCTTCAATCCGAATCTCTAGCTCTCAAACCTCAAAATTGTAAATCCTATATAGGGACATCAATATAAGAGAAACTACTGGGTATAGATACATCCCAAATTATTCTGTATTTGAGGGGGTATCATCAAAAATAATTCATTGAATACATAAGGGTACTATTATAAAACCATGGGAAACACTATTGGATGATCCTTCATAGAAATAAACATTAGGCTGGCCATCAAAGAAGATAGATACTTAAAATACCTCATACCCATCCAAGGGTTTGCTCAGAAAAAAACACAACCTCCTCCCTATTAGAATCATGCCTGAATTAAAGAAATATGTGAAATCATACAATGAATATAACCAATCCATTTTTAGTAATATTTTTTATGTATATATATGTAAAAATAGGAAGTCACCTGAATAAAATTGATGATATATAACCAACTCACAATCTCTGAACACATCAAAGAAGTTATCTCAACTACTAACTAGAGTAGTCAATTCCAAGGGTTCTTGAAGAATCTCCTCATCAAGTCCTAAAGAATATACTAGAGACAATGAAACAAAAGAGTTCATAGCTCCAGAATTAATCAATTAATAAACCCATCTAGAAAATAGATAGAAAGTACCTCACAAGTTGTTTGACTCACCCGAATCGTGAAAATATAATGCATTAATTAAAAGTTATCCTACTTTGTAGTATATTAGTCCTTGATGGTGACCACCTATATGGACACAATATAGAGATATTTTTAATTCTCAAATATTATATTTGACTAATAATATTAAAGATATTGTCAAGAATTACTCTTTCACAACTGATGATGATATTTTTATTTGGGAGCCTACTCAAAATGGCATGCTTGACTCAAAAAAATTTTATAACCACTAATTTTCGAACCCTAACAATAATCTAAGCTGGGTTAAAAAATTCAGCAAACCATGGTTAAAACCATATCATCTTATTCTTATTTGGCAGATTGTGCATCAAAAAGTTCCTACTGATATTTGTTTACAATCTTATGGTATTAATCATTATTCAAATGTAGAATGTGCAACCAAAATCATGAGGACATAAATAATCTTTTCCTATCTCTTGACACTGCTTCTACTCTTTATAATTACATTTCCGATCTTTTTGAGTGTATATTTCTTTTGGATAACTTTATTTTCTCTCTTCTAGAAAGGGCTGTTGATTTCTCGGGGTCCCTACAAATAAGAAACCTCTTTCTCACAACTGTTGTGGATATCCTTCACATCCTCTGGTTTAGTAGAAATGATTTTATCATTAACAAAAACTCATTCAGATTAAATCTAGGTAAAATGTGAATTCTTATTCCTATTAGAGAGGCTGCCTCAATTTAAAAGGACTACTACGACAACTCCGTTAAGGATTTTGAGATCCTTCGCCATATCAGAGTTCATGAAAACTACCTGAACCCCAAATACACTATTGAAGTTTTCTGAAAAAATCCTCCTATTGGATAGATGAGAGTTAATGTGGATGGAGCTTCAAAGGGAAACCTAGGACCCTTGGGATGTGGTGACATCTTTAGATACCGTCATGATTAGATCCTAGGATGTTTCTATAGAAGCTGCGGTCTCTATTCTACATTGGAGGCTGAAATAATAAATTTTATTCATGCCATTTCCTTTTCTAAAAAGTAAAACTGGAACAACATTTGGATTGAGAGTGACTCTATAACTATAGTTCATCCATTTGTAATGGTGTTTCTCATCTTGCTTGGACTCTCACCTCCCAATAGATTGATTGTCTTAACTCTCTTAGGAATCTCAATTTTTTTGTCACTCACACCTACCATGAAGAGAACAGGATTGATGACGGTATTGCCTACATGGGATTTCCTCACGAAGTTATTTGGAGGAATGGCCTTCCATCAGATTTTCTTCCTTATTATATTTGAGACACCAAAAAATTTCCTACTTTTTGTCTCATGTAATTTCCCCTTATACCCCTTACTTTTTTGAATAGATTTTAGTGTTCTGGTCTTTGACCAGAACACAACCATAAAAAAATACATGCTCCCTATTGATTAAAATTTATTCTTATGGAAAAGAAATTCTAGAACTCAAAAATAAAGATCAACTCCATGTAAAATCTTGATAAATTCATATTATGATGATCCCAACCTATCGAAAACCCTATTAATGAACTAAACCCTCTCTAGTACCTTAGGATATGTATTCAATATAAATAAGGTGACTTGAAACTAGATATCTGGATACAAATCCTCCTTAAAATGCCTCACATTAGGCACCTTATCAGGAAGAAGGTTTCAAGAATAACCCTAGAGGTTCTTATATCAGATAATTAACTCTCACGCACCAGAAATCCATTGATGAAGGGTGAGAATATTCTACTGACATTCTACCTTAACCATCATAGAAAGAAACCCATCTTGTAATTTATCTCTAAAATTATCCCACACAATAGTGAACTCCTCATAATCCATGAGGAACAAAAGAAATCACTATTTCATTAACCAATGTATCATCTTAATAGCTAAAGAAACCTAATGCTCCTTTTTGAACTTGAATTGAACTGAAGTCTATCTCTACCACCACTAAATAGTCCTCTGTATCTCAATCTGAAGCGAGTCCCTCATACTTTAGAATAACTTTTCACTAAAATTATCAGAGGGTCCTTCTCCATGTTTCATTTCCATAATCCATTACTCTACAATGATCCCTGATAATATCATGTAGAACATATTTACAATGAACATGATGAAGATGTCAACCTAGAGTCATATCTGTTAAATAAAAAATTTCTAGAACCCCTTAACTTGAGTCAAAAAAATTTAAGTTAAATAAATTATTTTAATTCATTTCAACCAAATTCCCATTGTATACCCAATAAAATAAAATGAATATACAATCATGATGAATGATCCTTAGTCATATACCCTGCAAGTGTCATCACTTTTCCTAGTATGTTTAGTAAACTTTAAGTTCCTTTCATGATATCAAAGGGGTGATTATGATCCCACGTCCTAAATAGTCTCCCTTGATTAAATCACATAATATGTATTGCTAATTTTGTTTCCCAAACAACCCATGCATCCTCACCAGGGAATAAATCCAATATATTACTTATCTTTCAACTTGGCTCTGATACCACACTGTCATGACCCATCCCTCTAATGGAACCCCTCCAAGGAAAAAAATGATGAAATGGAGATAATGACCCCTAAATCATTCTTCAAATATGTTATGGGTTTATTACTATCATTGAGGGTATATCAACCACCCACATGAAAGGAATTACCCTAAATATAAATGTAAGGAACATGAGACAAGATAGAAAATCAACCAACTAAAACCATGCATAATAAATGTAATTTCATAAAAAACTATAAAACTAACAAAAAACATAAAGTGGAAAAACAAACCTCGGTAGTTACCAAAGAGTTTTAACTGCTCCTAAATAACTCCTAAAGCTGGTAATTCCCTAATCAATCACCAAACATATCTTGTAGACCCAAAAGAATATATATATATATATAAGGTGAACATAAAATGAATACATGTTAGGATACTCCCTAAAACCTGTCATGAAAAATATGAAACAAGTATAATAAATCCTAAGGAACTAAAAAATGAAACCAACTCATCACCTAAATAGGTAAGACTATTATTTCCATTATCACCATCACCCACTCACCAATTAATGCATAGAAGTAAACCATTCTATATCAAAACATGCACACAAACAAATATATATATATATATATATATATATTTATATTAGTACACTCTACTACCACTTACCTACTATTTTATCGCTCTTATGCCCCAATGGATCATGTCCTATCCTCATCACTTCTATACGTTAAGTCTTATTTGATGTGAGTTGTTCCTTGGACCTTCCTACCTCTATTCCATGTAACGATTATTTTCTAATGTTGGAATTAGATCATATATCTATCTCATCATCCAATAATATACATCATGTAACCATGTCAATCATAACCAAGTAGTGGTTTTGAATCCATTATAGGCTATGCACAAACATTATACCTCAATCATCACAACCTATGAATGAACACCCATTGGAATCCAGAGGCACAATGTCTAGATGCAAGTATGTGTTTAACCTAAATCCATTACAAGCTTCATATAAATTTATAGTAAAACTGAGAGCTATAATAGAATGGGTTGGAACAAACCCTATGCCCTAATCCATTATTTAAAGTGATACGACTACTCATAACTAATTCAATAGGGGGAGTGGGGGAGAGGGGAAAGTAATGAATTCATTTCCTCGCCATCCTAGATGTTTCAGAAAAAACTCTCCAAAAAATTTAAGTGAGTTTTGAAGCATATGAAATTATAAAATATATAGTATGTCACACACAACTATACTAAGGAGAACTATATAGCCTAGAATCATGTACCGTTATCATCTCACATGACACCTGAATTCAACCACTAAGGTCCAAATCTCAAATATTCATTTTAATATCAAGTTCCATATTAATTAACTAACAAGATACTAAGTATTATTCTATTTTTATTTCCAAGATTAATACTTTAATATTCTAAGACAAGTTTATTTACCACTGAAAGAGAGGAACCTATTCTTCCAATTTTTGATTCGGTTAATGATTTTATTTACCACTCCTTCATAATGACCAATATGTAATCTACTAAGAGAAATTGGGGCCCCCAAGTACACCAAGGGAAACTATCTTCTGAGAAAGACAAACTTTTCTTCTATTATTTTAGTCATACCCTCTGAACAAGACCACTTCACATAGATTCTACTCTTCTAACAATTTATTCATTCCCCACTCCAAGTGGTATACTCATACAACACTTTTTTAAGACGACTAATAGTTCTACTAGCTCCATTGATAAATAGAAAAATGTCATCTACAAACATAAGGTGAGATACACCCTGAACATGTTTCCTATATTTTAAGGCATTAATATTTCCATTAAACATATTCCTATCAAGAAAATGATTTAGAGTGTATTGAGTCATCATGAAAATTGTAGGTGATAGGGGGTCACCTTTTCAAATGCCCCAAATAGAATAAAAAAACCACTTCTCTTGGACATTAAAGAAATGAAGAACCACGAGGAGCTATGGATTCTGAATAATAAATCACGAACCCAAATATAAAACCCCATACACTCTACAACACTTAGAATATAACTCCATTCCACACTGTCCTAAGCCTTATCCATGTCAATTTTGATGACCACATTAGAACCAATCAACTTCTTATTAAAATTTGAGACCATTTCTTGAGCAATTCTAGTTGCAGCATGAGAAGATCTTCCCTTTATGAGATTATGTTGTTTCATTGAATCCCAGTTAGATAAGTGTTTAAAAATCCTTCCACTGAGAATGTTGTCCAAAATTTTATAGGACACATTAAAAATAATGATAGGTTGAAAATTATTGAAACATGAAGGATCATTCACTTTTGGTATGATACTAGGGAAGGTATCAAAAAATTCTAAAGGAATATTATCCCCATGAAATAGTATTGTATGGGAAAACAAGGTCTTATTTAACAAGATCACAAGAAATGATATAAACGGAGGTCATAAAACCATCTGGTCCAAGTGAAATGTTTTGGTTGAGTGATTTAATAGCCTCAAGAATCTCCTGTTCATCTGAAATAGCCACGAAGAACTCATTTAATGAAGAAGACACCAACTAAAAAATACACATGAATAAATCACTCTGACCACTCATGTAACAACCCGACATATAAGGATTATCAACAGCAAGGAAGGAATTGAAATAATTTTCAGCCACACCTCTGATGATAATTAGATCATTAGATAAAGATCCATACCAAATCTACATATTTGGAATTATTCTGCACCTCTACTCTTTGATACATGCTTGAAAATTTGTTGTATTTTTATTTCCCTCCTTAATCCATGTGATTCTAGATTTCTAGTGAACTGCGATCTCCTGTTCATGAAGAAACTGACTCAGCTGATTCTTCTCATGAAACATGGTTGTAAGAATATCATCTTCCCACTAAACATAAAGGATAGATTCCAGTCGATCAATATCAAATTTTAGATAATCCATATCCGCAAAACCTCCATGTTGATGAGAGTTCCATGCCTGAAGATCCTCACATAGACACTGAAGTTTTTTTTGAAATAAAATCCATTCTACCCCATGAATAGGCTTAGACTATAGTGCAGTAACTACATTATGAACTATTTTATTGAAAGAAAAATATTTATAGAAGAAGAAACATTCATTGCTAGATCCCCGCCCACACAAGCTCAAATACAATAGAGCATGATCTAATATCGAGCATACAATATGAATCACACTAACATCTAGGAATCTAGAAATGGCTGACATATTCATGAAGACATGGTCCAACCGATTACACATATGTCTATGACCTGTTTTATTGTTTCACCTGGTGAACTTGTTACTAGTAAAACCCAAATAAATCAGCTTAGTTTTGGATAAAAAAGAAGCAAACTCTTGATGATCATGCCATGGGTAAAATTAACCACCCTTCTTCTTGGAAATATCCAAAATA
The DNA here is from genome assembly GCA_963277665.1 of Viscum album. Classification (NCBI taxonomy): domain Eukaryota; kingdom Viridiplantae; phylum Streptophyta; class Magnoliopsida; order Santalales; family Viscaceae; genus Viscum; species Viscum album. The sequence goes on along the minus strand of OY728161.1, from coordinate 1,040,542,179 downwards.
GCATTAATACTAACTCCTAAAATCAAATCTAAGTTTCATAAATAAAATGATTCCAAATCCTCCCACAACGGTTCTCTTTCCCTCTAATCGCACTTTGCATAAAAAAAATGAGAAGAGGACACAGTCACCACCCGAATTAATCCTTGTAGAAATATGTTGACCAGATACTTCAAATTTATCCATTGTAATATATGAGACTTAGAAGATCTATATATATTTATTAAGATGATCACCATGGAGGAAAGATAAAAATCCAAAATAATCATATATAGTTTGCTAATAAAACTATTGTTTCAATATTTTAAATATTTGGGTTAAAAAGTATATTAAATGGCACAAAATACTATAGTTTTTAGATAATAATAACAATATATATTATGTTATATCATCATAATATTCTTATTTACAATTTCACAAAATATTAAATAATAATTCTTCATAATATTTCAGTATTATTATATTTATTAAGGTTAATAACACCTATTTACCTAGATAAACCAATGCATGATTAAATCACACTTTTCAAAAAATAAAATAGAAGAATGAGATTCCCTATCTAATTATAATATTTCATAATTTTACTGCACCAAAATAGAGGAAAAGAATATGTGTGTGAAGGTCATGAAACTCATAAGAAGAGGTTTGGGAAAGTGCGTAAGGGGTTCATGACCCTAAGAGAAAAGTTTTTTGGAATTTTTGGACTCAAGAGAAAGAAATAAGATCAATTGAGAGTAAGGGAATATTGTTTGGAATAAAAGATTTTTTTCTTTTTGTATCTATAGGAAGCTCAACCAGGTTTTCGTATTATATTATAAATTAATTATTTATTCATTTAATCCACATTTAATTCACTTTGAATGAATAATTTGTGGATCTATTTATTAATTAATTGAATGATTTAAATATATTTATTTATTCAAGTTTTAAAAACTTTATTTTCCCTTTAAATTCCTTTATATTTTTAAAATGTTTTTTTACATCAAACTTGATTTTTTGGTAATATCTATTATTTTTATGCATAAAGGGACGACTGACCATGGTGATGACCATACAAAGTGACTATACAGATCAACCAAATGAACAATCATCAAAATTCTCAATCAATCATGTTGTATGGAATGACCACACAACCAAGAATAGGATTTACCACATTAAGAAATGTATTGATCGCATAACCATAGATTGATCACATGACCATAGGATCGACCACATGATTCAAAGAAAGGATAAAATGAATGACCATCCAAGTAACCACATGAATGAGGCTTAAAATTAAAGACAAAAATATAACCTCATGATAATTCAAGAAACCAAAAAAATAAAATAAAAACCCATAATTAGTTAAGGTACCACACGAACATACTAGTGACCATACGATCAATCAAGTGAAAGCACTAAAAAACATACAAACTAAATAGGTAAATGAATGTGATCACCCTCTTAACACTTCCATGATTAAAAAAAACCAAAAAAGGGTTTTAGAAATCTATGATTTTACAATAAGTACGAGGGATCAATTTTAGAATAAGATACCATAGATTGGTTAGAGGAGTTAGAGATTTTATTCAGTATGATTCATGTTTGGAGGAGAATTAAGCTCCATTGGTAGTAATTATGCTTCATAGGGTAGCTCGGTAGTTGTGGCTATTATTCTTATGGGATTTTAAAGATTCCTATGTTTCATGGGAGAAGATATGTGGGAATTTTAAGGTTTATTTCCCTTTATTAATCATCAAGATAACATGTTGATAGGCGATTCTCACGCATTTTCAAGAGATTTATATTGTGTTGTTGTTTAATATTTATTTCTAGAATATCTTTTATTATGATCCAAATGTTTCAATAGATGAAAGGGATAAGGTAAGACATTTCTAGGAAGCTATGTATCCAAATATTCTAACACCCAATTTCCCTATTTACATTAAAAATATACCTATTTGTTTTATAATAGTAAGAGGCCACTAAGGGGATGCTGGATTGAACTAGATCATCACTAGAAGATATTTTTCAAGACCCTTTATAGAGTAGATATATGGCTAGAAGTTACCAGTTTCCTAGTTATAAGAAGTCTTCGATAATGTGTTTTCGGATCCAACCCTCTTTATATAGTTTAGCTAGTGTTCTTAGCTTGTAGGACCCTACCTAATGATAGATCATGATTTTACTCTTTTGATGATATTTTTTCCATAAAATTCATGATTTTTCAACCTTCATCGTAAGTCTATCTGTATCCATTGTTCCTCTTATCTCTTCTCTATAGTATCAAAATTATCCAAGGTAGTAGTAGTAAATTGAGAAATCAAATTTTGATTAGCCGAGATGAGATGGGGTGGGATGAGGAAAATTCATTGATACCCATCATACTTAAAGAGTAAAGAAACAATATAGAGGTAAATACTATTAGGTTCAGATAGCCCGTAGTAGAGGCCACGGTGAGATGCCTACTTTTTAGTTTCTAGCTCTAGGTTAGTTAGATGTCATGTGATGTACCATCGATTTTCTTCCTAACAAGGTGCATAAATTATTTTAATTGGTAGATATGTACTCCTTCATTTCACCCACCCTAGTCTATTCTTTAGTAATTTATGTGAAGATACTTCATGTTCGGTTGGACTTAGTTATTATTATTTGGAGGTTAAGCTATCCTCTATGATGTGTGAAGAGATCATGAGCCTATTCTAGGGAATTACCACTCATGGGTAGATTTCTTATGTTTAGAGATATAACCAAACAATATCTTTATTAACCTAGAATGTTTATATTTGGTGTAGGATTTTTTTAATTTCTTCAAGAGTGGTGTACAATTTTTTAATGATGATAAACAGTTTTCGATTCTTTTTTTTGGGTGAGAGACTATTGGATGAGATGAATATATATTGAGTCCCTATCCTCTATGATGACAAATATAATGTTGAATTTTTATAGTTTTAACCAGTTGGAATTCCCAGGGTTGTGGAATTTTTCCTTGATGTATTTATATAATAGGCTGTTATTCTACCCCCTCGATGAACAATCATTTCCATGATATAGTTTTTGTAATTTCTATGACCCTGATACCACTCAATAGTTCCTCGATCCTGGTGAGTCACATAGCCTCGAGCGTATCTACCCAAATTCCAAAGGCTTTCAACTAGCAGTGAGGGCATAGGTGTGTCTGTGGGGAGACTATGCCCTCATCCCCAAAGTGTAGCGTAGTGGAATATCAACAACAGATAAGTAGTGGAAGTAATAAAACATACAAAAAGTAAAACATCAATGGGAATAGATAATAAAACCAAAGGAAGATCATATGTAATGATGACGATGATAATACATGTAATATTTCATGAATAAATCAACCAAAACATGTATACATAGTAGGTGTTAAACACATGGAAAAAATAACAAAAAGAATAAAAGTGTCCAGCTAGCATCACGATCCTCAGCTCGGTCCCATGCTCCCATGCTCCCAATAAATCATTAAGAACCCGTATTATGGATATTTCCCTTATCAATACCATCAATCATATATTCTACTTGGATACCCAAAGGTGGCCCAAATAGGGTGTGAGATATAATCCCAGTAGGAAACCACCTAAGGTCTGTGCCCTCAAGTTAGTGAATATATATAACAACAATGTGTGAAAAAAATATATAAGTAAATGAAGAACTCAAAAGTAAACATCATATAATCCCATGTTCTCATTTTATAACCAATTCATTTAATCATTTTCATTTAAGTAATAAGTCTTTGATTTAATAGTTAGGATGATGCCATTTAGAAGCATGCTCAATTAACCATTCATTCTCATGTAAATATTATGTCTCGAGACCCGACCTGTTGGACAATGCCTCTTGTGATAACATGATATAGGATGCCTAAACATGCTATCCATAATGTATAAATAAAGACTAAATCTATGCTTGTACTTTGTCTTGAAAGTTGAATCATATAAACCATTTAATTCCATTATTCAATTTAGATCTTAATCCCATCCATGACATTTATAATTTGGAATACATGTATCACTCTAAGTTTGAGATAAATGAACACCCTACAAGACAATCTATGGTGATCCTCAAGAACCCAGTTATTTCTCTAGGTGTGGGGTAACATCTCTTCCATTTGATTCCATCCATGGTGTTCTACTAAGGGTTACCAAGTTTCTCCCATGGAAAAATGATAAAATTATTTTTGATTCCATCCATGGGATTCTAATAATAATCCATTTATCACTCGTTAAGTTAATCCTTAGAGTCCATCCTTGGCAGTCCACTAAGGAGTCCATGTATCGTTAAGGGATGATCATGGTTCAAGCCAATTGAGTCTGTCTTTGTATTTTTTAATTCGAATCCACGTGTCAATTAAATTATATAAACATTCAATATGATTCAATAGAATTTAATCAATTACATTTATACATATCAAGGTCAACACCAAGAAAATTTCAATTCAACTCACCTCAAATGGTGACTCAATCCTTGGCCAAACATAGAAGTCTTGTCTTACTAATACTCACATGGGTAATTTTTTATAAAAATATGCTCATGATTAAGAAACCTATTATATAGAATAAAACCTATTCAACTCACATGGTAATTTCATTAAAAAGGGAAACTCAAGATTAAACAAGCTATTATAAGGTAAGGGTCATGGGTTATGGTCATTACATACCCTTCCTTATTAACCAATCTATTAAAATTGATATTAAAATTCAATATACATGTAAATTCATAATTCACATCATCCATTTGTCTTACAATTCAATTAACAATTTACATCCCATTAAAAAGGGGTAAAAGGGAACACCAAAGGTATCCATTTCCAAGAGCCACTCATAGTGGTCTAGTTCAGTTAATAAATAAACCTAAGGGGTGGTTATATTTCATTATACTTAACCAACAACAAAACATTAACATTCATATTTAACTATAAATTCCATTCCTATAAATTAAATGACTTAATTTCATTCAAGGAGATGCCTGAAAATTGGACACATGACACAAAGACATGTATAAACAGTTCGACTTTTAATTTAAGGCATGATACCACCTACCCTAGGTTTATAGCTGGTAGATCGTCCAGTATCAGCTTCTAGTTTGACTCAAATTAGGGGAAAATCTATGAAAATATGTAGAACATAATAATAGTCATATTACATTGTACCTAAATAGAGCATATGATATTCAGAGGAATGAATATTGACTAAAAAGGAATTGAGAACTCACTGATACAGATCCAACGAGATGAGCGATGCTTGAATCAGATATTGGAAAGAGAAGGTATCTCAATTCCAGGAGTAGTATCCAAGGAGGGCTTCCTAATGTGTTCTTTATCTACGTGATAAGAAGAAAAATAATTAGGTTGAAATTGAATTAAGTAGGAAAAAATGATCATATTACCCAAAATATTTGGGCCGCATAGTTTGAAAAATCAAGCACAAATCATGCACGATAAGCTATAGGGAAGGGAACCCCACATAATTTATTTTATGCTTTGACTAAACATGTGAAAAATTTGAAAAATCCCACTATTAAAATAGCAGACCTGGGAACATAGTTGTGTATACCAAATTGCATGGTTTTCTCTAACCTCATGTTAGGCAATTTCTCCCCAAAACATGGGTTCTGGTCCTCGAGCCACCCAAGACACCCACTAAACCTCTATGACCTTAAAGGGAATTCATATTAGTCCAAAATTAAACATTTAAACTAAAAATTTATAGAAACAAAAGGATCCATACCTCAATGAAGAACTGTGTTATTACAAACATTCCCCCTTAAAAAAATTTGTCACCGAATTTCCTTCTAAAGGGTGGTCAAGAATGTCTGGGAATAACTCCAGCCACTGCGGTAGTACATCAGCCTCTTGATCCTAGGTCTCATCATATACATGTTCGTTCTTCCATAGCACCCATGCTTGGGGAGTTGACTAGCCTCAGATAACCTTTTTACTATGATTCAAAATACGTATAGGATGCTCCTAAAAGGACACATCTTCCTATAACGGAACCTCCTCAAGCTGAAAGGCATTAGATAGGTCTGAATAATATCACAACAAATGAGAAACATGGAAGACATCATGAATGACCTAATACCTTGGAGGTAACTTTAATTGATATGGTACCAACCCTAATATCTTCAGAATCTCGAATGGCCCGACATATCTCGGTGAAAGCTTATCCTACATACTAATAATCCTATGTCCTAGCCTCATTGAAACACACAAAAGACCCAATCATTGACCTCTAACACTAAAGGACATTTTCAGAGATCGACATATGATTTATAATGAGACTACATAGTATCCAACCACTTCTGAATCAACTACACCTACTCTATGGTCTCTTGAAGAATATGAGGTCCGAGCATAGATTCCTTATCACGACCCACACTTTACATACATTGTTAATACTTCAAAATTGAAGCACACTTATTACAACATATGACAAAACCACAAAGGACCGTATAGGTATAGTGTCTTTAGAAACTGGGAAACATAAACAACTGGTTCATAAATCTTCTACAGTGTCTCCCATTTATTTCATCATATCTAGGGTCCCTTTTAGCATATTCTACTTAATATCCATCTTCCTGACCTGGGGAAAAGAAAACATAAAAGGGTGAGCTCAAATGCTCAGCAAGGGCAAATAAAGGAAATAAAAATCATATCATATCTTTATGAAAATCAAAACCTGCAAAAGAGATCATAATATCTTAACATGGAATAAATCATAGAAGTGAAAATGAGATCCCCAAAATCATAACATAAAACTTGAAACTTTGTGGCATGCACACATAATCATGGAAAATCATTTCTTGTTAGTCATGACTCATCGCCAAGACTATCTTAGTGGACAAAGTCCCTTTCTGAACCGAGTTCACTCCTCGTTTCAGTCCTGTATCACTGAACCGAAATAACCTTCCGTTCCAGCCATGTCTATCTCATGAGATATAAAATCTTTACCCAATGCATTGGAGGGAGATATAGGTCCCACCCATCTTATAATGAATCCTTTCTTATGTGTGCCACATAATCATAAAACATACATCATCGCATAACACATATAACAAAAATGGGATTCTTGGAACATCATGACATCATAAATCAATTCATATATGATAAAGGAATTCATAAACATAATTCCATCACAACATAGTCAATCCAATGTAAAAATATGGATAGAAACAGAACTCTTTATTATCTTAGATGGAAAATAATTTTGATAAAACACTTGAATTGAATTCTTGAGGGAAATATCCTTTCTTCTTCAAAATCAATTTCTTTTCACAAAACATCATGCAATTTTAAAAGAAAGAGATTTTATTGAAAATAGCCATGAAATCTTTTAGAGGAAGCTTCATGAAAATAAGGCTTTATAAAACAGTAGAAATCCGTTCATGCCGTATAAGTTAAAAAAAACATTCTTCGTACTTTTGTCGGAAAAGTCAAAAAGTACCTCGTACGGAAAAACGACAAAAGATTCCTTTCATATTCTTTACTAAAAACTCACCTAAGGGTAAAATTGGATTTAAACTATTTCAAGTGAATGGAAACAGTATTACATATTGAGGGAACATGGATGTGGATGATAAAATACACCCCAGTAAATACTTACGAATAAACAATCTCGGATAACAATGAGATTGTGATATTTCCCTTACCTTAGGTCCGATTAGCTTTGTACGTGTCCGAAGCTCCTGTATAATGGTTTAAATAATGTTATTGACTTATTCCAGAATCATAAATTTTGATATGAGATCATATATGGTCATATTATTAGCTTCTTGTTAGTAATATTTCATTGTTACTTGTTACTCGGGTCTTTATAACTTTTTGTTCTTATGCGTGTTTTGTCGAATAAATTCTTATTCTTATATTTAGGTTATAGATAATTCATTTCCAGAATGGTATTTGTGTAGTATATACCATATTCATTCATTCAATTCATTTATACAATCATTATGAAATGAAGATCATGTAGAACGAGTCGCATCACATCGTGGAGACGGTATTCCGTACGTACGCACGAGTGATGATATCGTTCCTATGATCGTGGAATTGTATTGGAGTATATATATATATATTATTTCAGTATCAATATTACTTAATAATAATCATATATAGTTACTCATTACACCATTATACCCATCCTTGTAAGGTGATGGTGGAAAATAGATTACACCACGGCGTGGAGACGGTATTCCGTACGTACGCACGCGCGGTGATTTCATTTTTTCCGTAGGATGGATAGAAGGTGAATTAGGGTTGTTTCATATTTATAATAACATATCAGTATGTAAGTAATACTGATGTTATTACTTTATCATGAAACAACTAAAGAAGAAGAAGTTGAAGAAGAAAGAAATTGAAAAGATCGGTAATGGATATTACCTCTTCTTTGGAACGCCTTTTTGAATCCTCCACTTAAGGAACTAAGATTGGTCTTTGGAGAAGACCAGGACCTCTAGGATTATTCTAGGGAAGTGGAGAATGGAAAATGGCAGGGGTTGGCCGAGCTTGAGTGCTCAAATTGGTGTGAGGAGGAGGGGGAGGAGGTGCCCTTTTATAAGGGAGGAGAGGGGCACCTTAGGAATATCTCAAAATATTATTTTATATTAAAGTCAAAATCGGTTTATAATGGTTCCAAGGGGTCTTATTTCGAAGCTAAAGTGGGGATGGGTCGAAATCCTATCAACCAATAGAATTTAGACAAGTTTAGGATATTATTTTAACCTTATCAATTAAATTTAACTCTATGTTAAATAATTTAACTTTTACCATGTCTTTTTGTTTTCTTTCACTATATGGTTAATACACTTACTATAACATGCCAAAAGAACCCCAAATTGTTTATTATTAATATATATATCCTTATCTAAGTCATTTGGCCGAATCTTAGATTTTTAGGAATAAAATAACAATTAATAATATAATATTTTATTTAAAAACTATTTTGTGTCAATTTTGACACTATTTGATATATGATTTGTTTGAAAGTCATAACAGAATTATATGTTCGAACCAAGTTTATTAAATCAATACTAATATATCATAGTAACCTAGAAAATTAGTGGAATTCATAAAAAGTCTCAAATTATATTTATTTTGGTGTTTATAACATCAATTATGTCAATATTTCATTAATAAGATAATTACTGCATCATCATTATGTCATAAATAAATTAAATTATTTAATGTCTAAAAATTACAAATAAAATATCATCATGTATGAAATCTTTTTAGCTTTCTAATGAATATTTGCAATTGAATTTATCTTATGTATAACCCCATATTAAAAATGATTTACTTATTAAACTTTGATTTTAACTATTTTAACCCTTCTTTAAATAAATTAATAATAAATGTCCTAATCTAATCCAAGTGGGCCTAAATGGTCATATTTTATTCCTAAGTTTGTTTTTGGTCGAATTACACTTGTCCAATATAATTAGGACATGTGTTAGGGTAATATTAATATCATATTTACCCTTAGTTACCCTATTTACTATTAACCGCGGTAAAAAAAATAAAAAGTTACTATTCACCAAAAAATTATTTTCATCTCATTGAACCACATTTTAGTCCTTGATATTAACCGTGTCTCTCGGATTTTTGAAATTCCATTCACAGAAGCGGTAAAATTAAGTTTTATGCAAAATTCAGTTTTTAACCTACCACTTAGTGGTTTCACTATTCATCAAAAATTGAAAGTTTTCAGAAAAATACCAAAATTTCACCCTAGGCTAATTTCGATATTCTGAGTCCGAAAATGAAGTCCATTTTGAAAAATAAAATTTATAAAATTTCAAAAAGTGGTTATTACTATTCATAACGACTAGTTTTAATAGCATATTGTTGTTTAGTGAAACTCGGTATTGCGTACGACGCAAGCTATCGAGGAAGGTTGCGATTGCGTGTAAAGCAAGCCAAGCAAGTGTTGTGTAGAAAAAGATTCCTTTGATGATTTATATAACATAAAGGTCTCGGGTGTTACATTCTACCCCCCTTAAAAAGAATTTCGCCCTCGAAATTCATCACTTTGCAACAAACAAATGAGGATACTTCTCCCTCATCATATCCTCAAGCTCCCATGTAGCTTCTTCAAGTTGGTGGTTTCTCCATAAAACTTTCACCAAGCGAGTGGTCTTGTTTCGTAGGACTTTTTCGCTACGATCCAGAATCTCTATCGGCTGTTCTTCATAAGAAAGATCTTGCTCCAGCGGTACAACTTCTGAGCTGAGTACATGTGAAGGATCTGGTATGTACTTTCTCAGGAGAGATACATGGAACACATCGTGAACTTGAGAGAGATTCGGTGGAAGCGCCAATCGGTAAGCTACCTTCCCAACACGATCCAGTATTTCAAAAGGACCGATATATCTAGGGCTCAACTTCCCCTTCTTTCCAAATCTCATAACCCTCTTCCAGGGAGATATTCGTAAGAACACTTTATCACCCACTTCAAACTCTAGGTCTCTTCTTCGATTGTTGGCAGAACTTTTCTGTCGACTCTGAGCTGCTCTTATGTGTTGTTGAATAGATCTGACCTTTTCTGCCATTTCATCAACGAGATCAGGTCCTAATAGCTTTCTTTCCCCAACTTCATCCCAGCAAGTTGGAGTCCTGCATTTCTTTCCATAGAGAGCTTCATAAGGAGCCATTTGAATACTGGAGTGAAAGCTATTATTATAAGAAAATTCCACCAAAGGTAGGTGTTGATCCCAACCTCCTTTGAAATCCATAGAGCAAGCTCTCAACATATCTTCTAGGGTTTGAATTGTTCTCTCAGACTGACCGTCTGTCTGGGGATGATAAGCAGTGCTGAAACTCAACTCTGTATCCAGAGTATGCTGAAGACTTCGCCAAAACTTCGAGGTAAATCTCGGATCCCGATCAGATATAATAGAAATTGGTACTCCATGCAATCTTACCACTTCCTTTACATATATCCTGGCAAGCTGATCTAGAGAGAAATCCTCTCTAATAGCAATGAAGTGTGCAGACTTTGTAAGACGATCAACTATGACCCAAATAGCATTATTGCCTTTGGATGTTTTAGGAAGTCCTGTGACAAAGTCCATAGTGATGTTTTCCGATTTCCATTCGGGTATGGGTAATGGTTGTAACATCCCCTTAGACTTCTGTCTCTCAGCTTTAACTTGTTGACAAACCAAGCATCGAGAGACATATTCAGCAACATCTCTTTTCATGCCATCCCACCAGAAGTACTCTTTCAGGTCCCTATACATCTTCGTGCTTCCAGGATGAATAGAGAATGAAGAACTATGAGCCTCATCCAGCAGCTCTTTCTTTAATTCGGGGATGAGAGGAACACAAACCCGATTCCTGAACTTTCTTATCCCATCACAATCAAGGTTGAATTCAGGAACATTTCTCACCTTCTTTTGTAACTCGACATCTTCTTTCTGTGCCTCTTTAATCTTCACATGTATAGATGGTTGAACATTCATTTGAGAAAGATAAGATTTTTCCCCTTCCATTATAATTCCAAGATCCATCCTTTGTAAATCCATAAATATTGGATCTTTTGTGATCCTCATCATGGATAAACTAGCATGGTCTTGTCGACTTAATGCATCTGCCACCTTGTTTGCTTTCCCAGGGTGGTAATGGATTGAGCAGTCATAATCCTTAATCAGCTCCAACCATCTTCTTTGACGCATATTCAACTCCTTTTGTGTGAAAATATACTTTAAACTTTTATGATCAGTATAAATATCACACCTTTCACCATAAAGGTAATGCCTCCAAATCTTTAATGCAAAGATTACCGCAGCCAACTCCAAATCATGTGTTGGGTAATTTTGCTCATGGATTTTCAACTGTCGTGAGGCATAAGATATCACCATATCATTTTGCATAAGAACACACCCCAATCCCTTCTTGGATGCATCACTGTAGATCACAAACCTTTCTCCACTACAAGGCAGTGTGAGCACAGGTGCACTGGATAACCTTCTTTTCAACTCCTTGAAATTCTCTTCACATTCCTCTGTCCAGACAAACTTAACTCCTTTCCGAGTCAACTTGGTGAGTGGATTAGATAATCGTGAAAAATCTTTTACAAAACGTCGATAATATCCAGCCAAACCAAGAAAACTTCGGATCTCAGTTACTGTGGTTGGTCTCGACCATCTTTCGATAACCTCTGTTTTTGCTGGATCCACAGATATCCCCTCTTTTGAGATTATATGACCCAAAAATGCAACTTTTTGAAGCCAAAATTCACACTTGGTAAATTTGGCATAAAGCTTCTCTTTTCTCAGGGTCTTCAATATAATTCTCAAGTGATCTTCATGCTCTTCCTTGCTCTTTGAATAGACAAGAATATCGTCTATAAAGACTACCACAAATTGATCAAGATAGTCTCTAAAGACTCTATTCATTAGATCCATGAAGATAGCAGGGGCATTAGTAAGACCAAATGGCATCACTATAAATTCATAGTGTCCATACCTTGTACGGAAAGCCGTCTTTGGTATATCCTCCCTTTTGACCCTTAATTGATGATACCCTGAACGAAGATCAATCTTGGAAAAGTATTGAGCTCCGCGTAGTTGGTCAAATAAGTCATCAATGCGTGGGAGAGGATATTTGTTCTTGATAGTGATCTTGTTAAGTTCTCGATAATCAATGCAGAGTCTCATTGATCCATCTTTCTTCTTAACAAATAGAACAGGTGCTCCCCAAGGTGACGCACTAGGGCGTATGAATCCCTTATCAAGATTCTCTTGGAGTTGCTTCTTCAATTCCTGCAACTCAATTGGGGCCATTCTATAAGGTGTCTTTGAAATAGGCAAAGCACCCGGTACGAGTTCTATTGAAAACTCAACTTCACGATTTGGTGGAAGACCCGGTAATTCCTCCGGAAAGACATCATCAAACTCCCGTACAATGGGCATATTCTTAATCGTGAGTTTCTCACCAACTATTTGAGATAAATAACCTTCATTTAGTGGAATCAATACCCATAAGATGGAAGAAATTTCCACTGGAAGGTTATGTTCATCCTTGCATTGATAGACGATCGTAGATTGATCTGGAATATGAAATGTGACTTCCCTTCTTTGGCAATTGATATGAGCTCCATGTAGAGAAAGCCAATCCATGCCAAGAATCACATCAAATTCCACTAAAGGAAGGATCACAAGATTTGCAGGAAGCACTTTCCCACAAACTTCGATCGGAGAAGAATTATAAACTTTTGATGCGATTGATGTGCCATTAGGTGTTGTCACGGCTAACTCAACATCTAATTGTTGAGGTAATACGGTGATACCCTTAGAAAAGTCTTCAGAAATAAAAGAGTGGGTGGATCCAGAATCAAATAAAACATTTGCTACTTTAGAATGGATGGTAAGTGTACCTTTCACCACATCGTTATCGTACTCCACATCGCTGATAGAAATTGCATGTGACTTTCCTTTGTCTTTAGCCTTAAGATTTTGTTGACGTCGACCATCATCATCAACCCTTGGATTTGGGCATTGATTGGCATAATGCCCCATCTCCTTGCACTTGAAACATTGAAGTGTAGTAGGTTCATTCTGTGTATCCCTTCCTTTGTTTGCATCATTAGACATCTTCTTCCCATTATCACGGCATTCAAATGCCCGATGACCTTCCTTTCCACATTTAAAACATTTACTTGTCCCTTTAAGACAACTCCCTCCATGTTTCTTTCCACACTTTGAGCATAAGGGAAAGTTCATCTTCTTTTCCGTGTGCTCTTTAGATTTTTCTTTGAATTCCATCTTCCTCTTCTTATCAAACCCATGTGACTGATGGGTTACTCCAATCTCCATCTCGACTTTGAGAGCACATCGAACGATTTCCTCGTAGCTATTGAAGTCCCTTATGGCTAACGCCCTTCGAAGACTTGGTTTTAAGCCACTAAAGAATCGATCGATCTTACTCTCAGGTTGGATAATAATACCAGAAGCATACCTTGCAAGTCTTGTAAAATTTGCTTCATAGGTACTAACAGATTCATCATCCCTTTGCTTCAGTTCAAGGAACTCTTTCTCCATCTTTGTTCGGAGAATACGAGGGAAGTACTTATTGAAAAATAAGTTCTTGAAATCGTCCCATTCCATAGACTCAATTTCATCCCTTTGCCTTGTATTCTTAACAAGATTCCACCATTGATCAGCATCTCCTTCCAAACGATACACTGCTAGGATGACTTTATCATGCTCAGAACATTGAAGAACTGAAAATATCTTTTCAGTAGTACTAATCCATTGTTCAGCAACTAATGGATCAGTAGACCCGCTGAAAGATGGTGGACGCTGCCTCATGAAGGATTCAACAGAATGTTGCTCCCTCCTTTGTTCGTTTGGAAATCCTGCATGATTCATAGCTTGAGAAAGTTGCGTGAGCATGGCTACAAGATTTTTCATTCCAGCTCCCATATCGTTTGGTTGCTCAGGGGGACAATCATTGCATTGCCCATCGCATTCCGCATTAACACGGTTCCTTCGGGTTCCAGCCATTGACTAAAACCAAGAAGAATAGTGTGAGCAACACTAATTATAATAGGAAACCACATAATTCAAGAATAAAATTTTCATGCTTATGGTCTTATCCTAGGTTATTCATGGCCATTTCTAAGATTGTGTTCTATGCTTAGACTTATTCTTAGGGTTCTTACTAAGGCTTTCACATCCTAGTTTCCAAAGGTTGACTATACCTTTACTCTGATACCAACTATAACGACCCACACTTTACATACATTGTTAATACTTCAAAATTGAAGCACACTTATTACAACATATGACAAAACCACAAAGGACCGTATAGGTATAGTGTCTTTAGAAACTGGGAAACATAAACAACTGGTTCATAAATCTTCTATAGTGTCTCCCATTTATTTCATCATATCTAGGGTCCCTTTTAGCATATTCTACTTAATATCCATCTTCCTGACCTGGGGAAAAGAAAACATAAAAGGGTGAGCTCAAATGCTCAGCAAGGGCAAATAAAGGAAATAAAAATCATATCATATCTTTATGAAAATCAAAACCTGCAAAAGAGATCATAATATCTTAACATGGAATAAATCATAGAAGTGAAAATGAGATCCCCAAAATCATAACATAAAACTTGAAACTTTGTGGCATGCACACATAATCATGGAAAATCATTTCTTGTTAGTCATGACTCATCGCCAAGACTATCTTAGTGGACAAAGTCCCTTTCTGAACCGAGTTCACTCCTCATTTCAGTCCTGTATCACTGAACCGAAATAACCTTCCGTTCCAGCCATGTCTATCTCATGAGATATAAAATCTTTACCCAATGCATTGGAGGGAGATATAGGTCCCACCCATCTTATAATGAATCCTTTCTTATGTGTGCCACATAATCATAAAACATACATCATCGCATAACACATATAACAAAAATGGGATTCTTGGAACATCATGACATCATAAATCAATTCATATATGATAAAGGAATTCATAAACATAATTCCATCACAACATAGTCAATCCAATGTAAAAATATGGATAGAAACAGAACCCTTTATTATCTTAGATGGAAAATAATTTTGATAAAACACTTGAATTGAATTCTTGAGGAAAATATCCTTTCTTCTTCAAAATCAATTTCTTTTCACAAAACATCATGCAATTTTAAAAGAAAGAGATTTTATTGAAAATAGTCATGAAATCTTTTAGAGGAAGCTTCATGAAAATAAGGCTTTATAAAACAGTAGAAATCCGTTCGTGCCGTATAAGTTAAAAAAAACATTCTTCGTACTTTTGTCGGAAAAGTCAAAAAGTACCTCGTACGGAAAAACGACAAAAGATTCCTTTCATATTCTTTACTAAAAACTCACCTAAGGGTAAAATTGGATTTAAACTATTTCAAGTGAATGGAAACAATATTACATATTGAGGGAACATGGATGTGGATGATAAAATACACCCCAGTAAATACTTACGAATAAACAATCTCGGATAACAATGAGATTGTGATATTTCCCTTACCTTAGGTCCGATTAGCTTTGTACGTGTCCGAAGCTCCTGTATAATGGTTTAAATAATGTTATTGACTTATTCCAGAATCATACATATTGATATGAGATCATATATGGTCATATTATTAGCTTCTTGTTAGTAATATTTCATTGTTACTTGTTACTCGGGTCTTTATAACTTTTTGTTCTTATGCGTGTTTTGTCGAATAAATTCTTATTCTTATATTTAGGTTATAGATAATTCATTTCCAGAATGGTATTAGTGTAGTATATACCATATTCATTCATTCAATTCATTTATACAATCATTATGAAATGAAGATCATGTAGAACGAGTCGCATCACATCGTGGAGACGGTATTTCGTACGTACGCACGAGTGATGATATCGTTCCTATGATCGTGGAATTGTATTGGAGTATATATATATATATTATTTCAGTATCAATATTACTTAATAATAATCATATATAGTTACTCATTACACCATTATACCCATCCTTGTAAGGTGATGGTGGAAAATAGATTACACCACGGCGTGGAGACGGTATTCCGTACGTACGCACGCGCGGTGATTTCATTTTTTCCGTAGGATGGATAGAAGGTGAATTAGGGTTGTTTCATATTTATAATAACATATCAGTATGTAAGTAATACTGATGTTATTACTTTATCATGAAACAACTAAAGAAGAAGAAGTTGAAGAAGAAAGAAATTGAAAAGATCGGTAATGGATATTACCTCTTCTTTGGAACGCCTTTTTGAATCCTCCACTTAAGGAACTAAGATTGGTCTTTGGAGAAGACCAGGACCTCTAGTATTATTCTAGGGAAGTGGAGAATGGAAAATGGCAGGGGTTGGCCGAGCTTGAGTGCTCAAATTGGTGTGAGGAGGAGGGGGAGGAGGTGCCCTTTTATAAGGGAGGAGAGGGGCACCTTAGGAATATCTCAAAATATTATTTTATATTAAAGTCAAAATCGGTTTATAATGGTTCCAAGGGGTCTTATTTCGAAGCTAAAGTGGGGATGGGTCGAAATCCTATCAACCAATAGAATTTAGACAAGTTTAGGATATTATTTTAACCTTATCAATTAAATTTAACTCTAAGTTAAATAATTTAACTTTTACCATGTCTTTTTGTTTTCTTTCACTATATGGTTAATACACTTACTATAACATGCCAAACGAACCCCAAATTGTTTATTATTAATATATATATCCTTATCTAAGTCATTTGGCCGAACCTTAGATTTTTAGGAATAAAATAACAATTAATAATATAATATTTGATTTAAAAACTATTTTGTGTCAATTTTGACACTATTTGATATATGATTTGTTTGAAAGTCATAACAGAATTATATGTTCGAACCAAGTTGATTAAATCAATACTAATATATCATAGTAACCTATAAAATTAGTGGAATTCATAAAAAGTCTCAAATTATATTTATTTTGGTGTTTATAACATCAATTATGTCAATATTTCATTAATAAGATAATTACTGCATCATCATTATGTCATAAATAAATTAAATTATTTAATGTCTAAAAATTACAAATAAAATATCATCATGTAGGAAATATTTTTAGCTTTCTAATGAATATTTACAATTGAATTTATCTTATGTATAACCCCATATTAAAAATGATTTACTTATTAAACTTTGATTTTAACTATTTTAACCCTTCTTTAAATAAATTAATAATAAATGTCCTAATCTAATCCAAGTGGGCCTAAATGGTCATATTTTATTCCTAAGTTTGTTTTTGGTCGAATTACACTTGTCCAATAGAATTAGGACATGTGTTAGGGTAATATTAATATCATATTTACCCTTAGTTACCCTATTTACTATTAACCGCGGTAAAAAAAATAAAAAGTTACTATTCACCAAAAAATTATTTTCATCTCATTGAACCACATTTTAGTCCTTGATATTAACCGTGTCTCTCGGATTTTTGAAATTCCATTCACAGAAGCGGTAAAATTAAGTTTTATGCAAAATTCAGTTTTTAACCTACCACTTAGTGGTTTCACTATTCATCAAAAATTGAAAGTTTTCAGAAAAATACCAAAATTTCACCCTAGGCTAATTTCGATATTCTGAGTCCGAAAATGAAGTCCATTTTGAAAAATAAAATTTATAAAATTTCAAAAAGTGGTTATTACTATTCATAACGACTAGTTTTAATAGCATATTGTTGTTTAGTGAAACTCGGTATTGCGTACGACGCAAGCTATCGAGGAAGGTTGCGATTGCGTGTAAAGCAAGCCAAGCAAGTGTTGTGTAGAAAAAGATTCCTTTGATGATTTATATAACATAAAGGTCTCGGGTGTTACATTCCTCTCATAACTCTAACTAACATTGGGGTGATCAGCATGGACTACCGTAAAAATCCTCATAAAGAACCACCTTAATATTAGCCTAAAATAAATTTTGTATTCTAATTCAACTAAGGGTATAGGCCTCTCCAAAGAGCCCCCATGATCTAGGACTTATGCTCATATCATATCCTTAAGCACCTTAATCATGGAAAATTACTAACTATTTGTATGGGGGTGGTATGTTGTGCTTAGAAGCACTAATGTACCTAACACCCTCTATATCCCTTTTTAGAACCGTGACGTAAACTAGGGATCCCTATCTAAAATTATAGTATGTAGGACCCCGTGAAGTCGTAATATCTCAGGGTTATACAACCTCCAATTCTCATCCACAATAAAGGATTCCTTGATAATTAAGAATTGTACAATATTCTTGAGCCTTTCAAAACAAAAACTCAAACAACATCATTACCTTGAGGTGGCATCGGGAAAACCACCATGAAATCCATCACGAGATCATTCCATTTCCACTCACGAATGTGTAGTTGTTGTAAAAGTCCATCTAGTTGATGGTGTTCTGCCTTCACCTACTGAAAAGTGGAACATCTCATGAAAAAACTAGATACATCTATTTTCATTTATGGACACAAGTATTAGTGATGTAAATCTAGATAAATCTTGGTGATTCTAGGTTGCACTTACCAAGTTGAAGCATGGAAATATATCATTATCCTCTCGCACATGTCTGCTAAAACCCATAAAAGATTATAATATCACATAGTTTCATACTCACCTATCATCCAACTAGGAGGAGGGTCCATACCTTCCACACTCCCTCGTAGTACTAGGCCCTCAGAATCTGATATCTTCCTCATTATATCTCTATCTAGTAGGGTAGAGGTCACTGCTAAGGGTGACAAAAAGTTATTCCCCTGACTATCATGCACCACCAAGTGTATCTCAGAAAACAAATCCATGAGTTCCAACTCACCACTGGAATACTACACTGCTTGTATCTGAGTCCATCTCATTGCATCGACAACTGCATTGTCGTTACCGGGCATGTAGGAAAGCTCAAAGTCCAAATACTATAGGTATTCAACCCAAATTCACTGCCTCATATTCATATCATGTTGCATAAATATGTACTTGATGATTTTGTGGTCCGTGTACACTATAAATTGTTCTCCCAATGAATAGTGTCTCCAACAACGTAATATGTGAACATCCAAAACTAACTCAAGATTGTATGTTAGGTAATTCCACTCATATGGACTCAAATACTGAGACCTGTATGCTTTGAATATATCCCCATGAATAAGAACTTCTCCGAGCCCAATACTCGATGCATCACAGTAAATAGTGTCACTCCTTCCTAGCATTGGAAAACACTAAATTCAATCTCTCTATCATCTCCTTAATGGATGTCTTACGTGAATTTGGCCATACAAACATCACAACCTTATGAGTCAATCTTATCAATGACACTACTAAGAATGATTAGCCCTTTATGAAATTCCTGTAATATCTGTATGGCCCTAGGAAACTCTATACCTCAAAGAAATTCTTGGGATACTCCCAGGAAACTATAGCCCTCAACTTCTCTAGGTGAACTGATACTCAAGTATCTAAGATAATGTGACCCAAGAAGTGAATATGATCCATCCATAAGTGTCACTTTGGGAGCTTAGAATATAAAGAATGCTCTCTCATTGTATTCAATAATATATCAATATGTTTGTCATGGTCATGTTGATTATGATAATACACAAAGATATGATCCATGAAAACCAACAAAAATGAATCATGATAAGGATGAAACACTTGGATCATTAGTTCCATGAAGACTGAGGGAATGTTCATGTGACTGAATGACATAATAAAATACTAATATAGAATATACCTACTATGAAAGGTTGTATGTGGTATGTATGATGGTCAAACATGCACATAATGATAACAAGATCTCAAATAAATCTTTGAAAAAACATGATATCGTTGGAGCTAGTCGAAGAGATCTTATATCTATGGCATATGATATTAGTTCTTAACCATCAGTTGGATCAATTTCCGGTAATCCCTACATAGCCCGAGCGTTCCATCAGCCATTCCACAAAAATGACCAGTGATCCCTATGTAGAAGTACTGGGTTGGATATACCCATTTCCCACTAAATCCCACATCTACGTCTTAAGTTCCAGCATCTCAGTTGTAGCCATCCTATAAAAGGGAATGGATACAAGTGAATCTCATGGTAGTATATCTATAGAGAACTCTACCACTCTCACTAGAGGTAATCCTAAGAAGTCATAAAGGAAGACATTCCTAAAACGATCAACTATTGGAGTGAAATTAGCCCGACATTTCCCCTAATCATATATATATATAAAATCACAGTATGGAATTCCATATTTCTCAGTCCATGATTCTTGTGTCCATCTCCGCTCACCTAGACATCCCATTCAACCTTGTGAATAAAATCGCCGCCCTATAGTGATGTAAATGTCACCCTTCAGTGATAGGAATCAATAAAATCATGAAAGACAATGAACCAGTCCATCTCAAGACTGATATAAAACCCTGTCATCTCAAGAATGAAATGGTAACATACAAATTGACACCCATAAATCTCAAGGGGCACTCTATACATTGACATAAACACTCTTTTCCAATCTCAAATAGAGTGATAATTGTCATAACACCAACTTAGGTCTAAAAACTGAGCCCAAGGATCTCCATAATGGGCATGTAATACTTCTTGGCCACCATGAGCAGATCCTCTCTACCATCACTGTAAAACTAGGGTCTGACTACCACGACCACAACTACCACATCAACCTAATCAGTCAACTTCACTCCATATCACTACCTGATGAGAATATCCTAATACTTCTCCTAAACTTGGAGTTGGTGTAGAACTTCTCTCACTAGATACGTGGGGAAATTTTTTTAATAAGTGTTATAGATGAGCCATCTTTCCAGAATATTAGTATTCAATTGGGTCCCTTGTACACTATGGACTCGTATGCCCCTACCTACCACGCTTGTATCATGTCACATGGATACCTTTATTATTTTATCTGGCTACTGGTATCACATCTTGGAAGCTCTAGATGATGCTTCGTACTACTGGTCTATGAAGTACCAGATCGAGATGCCAAACTACCCTAGTTCGTACCTCCAACATCTCTCAAGTCACACTCTATGATAAGAACATGATTCACTATTCTAGAAATGGATGTCAGCTAAAAAAAATTCACCTATGTTTATACGGAATACCTAATACCATACTCAAATTTCCTAGGTTTATATAACTTATCATCCATAAAAATATGGGTTAAGTACTAGAGCTCAATAAAATGAGCTGAGTATTACATCACTGATAACATGCCCTCCTCCAGGTGCAATAACTCCCAATATATATCATCTCTCAATGTATCAAGATAGAAATAATCATATAAGACCATATGAAAATCCCTCTAGTACATCTCTTGATGACTTTCCATATGAGTAAGGACATCCCACCATCTCTGGGAGGAATCACAAATCATATATGTAGTGAGATTTACCCTCCTCTCAAGAGGGGTATCTTGATTCTTAATGACATATAACATGGACTCTATCCATGACTCTGTATCCTGTGGCCCTCCATCCCCCATGAACATGGGTGGATTCTACTTCTGGAACTCATGCGTCAAATTTTCCATAGTTTGGGTAGGTTGCGGTTCTCCATAAATGGTCTGAATGAAGCACAAGAACTCATCACAGAAATGTGCCTCAACACCTGTGTCTAGTACAATGATTAGTGTTACATATAGGAATACTGAAGGAACCAACTGTATCCCATGGACCAACACCTCTAGATCATGGTCATTGACACCTTCTTGGAATACAAATTGAGGTCATCATGGTGGAATGCCTTTATAATTCTGACTACACACCTTAGTTCAAAATGTTATAAAAGTTTTCTGATCAAAAGTTTATAAATTTAAATGGGATGGGTACACACCTCCCTATATAATAACAGACTCATTTTCCTTCTCTATGAGTAAGGTTTTTATGTTATATTGATTAGGTATAAGTGAGAGACACTACCAATTTCCCACAACTATGGTCAGGCCTGGTCAAGTTCTTTTCACTAAGAATTTTAGTCTCTATTTTAATTTACATATTCATTTCATATTTCATTCTAATTCTAATCCATAATCATTACAAATATATATATATATATATATAATACTTTTTTAAAAGGACGAACCAATGGTTTGACGAATTTTGATCCATGAGGGCCCATATTTATTATTAACCAAAGCATGGAATCCACATAATTCACACCATATCAAATTACAGAATACCTATCACAATATCATGAAACAAGTAATGAATCATAAATGGCATGTCATAATGCATGTAATGTGAAATCTAGTAGGTTCCTATATGATGCATGAGATGGAACATCCTCATCTCATTAGGTTTCAATGAAATAGAACCCAAAATCATATCTATAATAATATCATAATTCAAGTACATCACCCAATG
Organism: Viscum album; assembly: GCA_963277665.1. NCBI lineage: Eukaryota > Viridiplantae > Streptophyta > Magnoliopsida > Santalales > Viscaceae > Viscum > Viscum album. Next base: position 1,040,519,323 of record OY728161.1, on the reverse strand, counting down.
GTTTAATCAAATCAACTTTAGTATCCAAAATTCATAAAACTAAAATTTAAGTTGAGGTAATTTGGCTTTTTCCTATGCGTGGGTTAGCTACGTCTGGGAACAACTCATTAAAAAATCTCCATTCCTTCCCATCCATTTATATTGTCACCAAATAGTAAATAAAACACGTGAATAATCCTATGATACCACTCTGTAACATCCTTGACCAAGATGCCACTCAACAGGGCACTGATCCCGATGGGTCACATGGACTCAAGCGCATATCCCGAAAAGTCATAGGTTACTGACTAGATATTATGTCCTAGGTGTGTCTATGTGAGAATATTTCATCATTACCATAATATAGCATAGAAGAATACAAATAATAGATAAGTAGCAGAAGTAATAAAACATAAAGACAATAGACCAACATCAAGAATAGAGAACAAAACCAAAGGAATATCGTATACAATGATGATGATGATGATACATGTCATAACTCTCAAATGAAGTATCCAAAACATGTATACACAGTAGGTGTAAAACACCTGAAAAAAAGTACAAAAATACTAAAATTTTCTTTCAAGAATCACGAGCCTCAGCTCAATCCCATGCTTCCCTTCTTCCAAGAAATCATTTAGTACCCATAATAAGGCACTTTCCCTTAACAATAACTGCAATCATATAGTCTGTTTGGGTACCCAATGGTGGCCCAAATAGGGTGAGAGATATAATCCCCATAGGAAATCACCCAAGGCCTATGCCCTCTAGTCAGTGAATATATATAACAACAGTGTAAATGAAAAATACACAAGTAAATGAAGTACTCAAAAATTAAACATCCTATAATCCTAGGTTCTCATATTATAACCAATTCATTTAATCATTTTCATTTATGAAATAAGTATCCTATTTAAAAATAATTCCCATGTAATTTATAATAATGATCAATTAACCCTTCATTCTCATGTAAATATTATGTCTTGAGACCCAACATATAGCCTGAGATCCCATGTGATAACATGATCAAGGATGCCTAAATAATCCATCCATAATGTATAAATAGAGACCGAATCAAAGATTGTGATTTGGATTGGAAGATGCATCATATAAACCATTTAATTCCATTATTCTATTTATAACCTGAGCCCATCCAGGACACTTCTAATTTGGAATCCACATTTCACTTCAGGTGTAATATAAACTGATAGCCTACAAGCCCATCCATGGAGATCCTCAAGAACCCAGGTAATGCTCTAGGTTTGTTGTAATGTCTCTTCTATTTGACAACATCCATGGTGCTCCACTATTGGAGACAGAGTATCAACCATGAAAAACCATCAAATTCCATGAGTCTATCCATATAATTCTCATAAAAAGCCATGTATCAATAAACATATAAGTTAGGCCTCAGAGTCTATTCTTGGTAGTCTATGAGGGAGTCCAAGTATCATTAAAGCACAAGTAAAGTTCAATATAATTGAGTTCATCCATGGAATTCGTCATTTAAATCCATGCGTCACCCAAGGCAAGTCAATATTAAATATAATTCAATACCATTTAATCAGTTATATTAAATATGTCATGGTCAACATAAATAATATTTCAATTCAAATAACCTCAGAAGTTAAATCAAGAATTGGACAAGCCTAGAGGGCTTGAATTCTAAATACTCATGTAACACCCCAAGATTTCATAGTACGTTATGCCATTAAAGTAATTCAATATCTTACACTATACACAACACCGAGTTCGAGCGCACCACAACTTACTAAACTAGCCATTCAAAAAGTAGTTATGAATAGTATTATCTGCATTTTTAATCATATATACTCTAAATAATTTTAACGTTCATATTATGTGTTTCTTAGACATAATATAAGAACAAATTCATTTTTTCAGATAAAAGAAGTATTTTAAAAAAAATGCAATTTTACCAAATTTTAATGGTGAAACCTTTTCAAAACGAATATTTGGAACTTTTATATATTAAATTTAATGAAATTAAATTCTTCTTTATAATAAGGACTTAAAAATTTAGTTTGGATAATTTTTTGGTACTTTTCTGATAACTTTTATATTTTTATGAATAGTGAAAAATTCTATGTTTTAATTATAAACAACTTTTTTATTCCAAATAATTTATAGTGTTAAATTATGAATTTGTATCGTTTCAAATTATAATTAGATTATATTTTTATCATTTAATACAATATAGGTTATTATGATTAATTTCACATTTAAATTTGACATAAACACATGTCAATCTTTTGATAGTTTTTAATTTTTAAAAACCTGTTTTTTGTCTTTGACAACAAGAATTAATTTTAAATTAATAAATGAAACTTCTATTTTTTGAATTTAGTAAAATAGAATTATTTTTTGAATTAGGAATATCAAAATTAGCTTAAGGATAATTTTTGGTATTTTTCTGCAAACATTCAATTTTTGATAAATAGTGAAAAACACCGCGTTATTGTTTAAAACCAAATTTTTATTTAAATAATTATTTATTTTATTTAAATTTATTTTAAGTAAATATAGATATATAATACATTTATAAGTTAAATTTAATTCATTGGATTCATTTTATAATAAAATTAGATGTATAAATTTTTATTGATCTTTTTATTGTCTTCTACCCACCTTCTAGGAGCATTTGCAAATTTGCATAAAAAATAATTCTAATGCTTCTGGGAGTTTAATTTAAAACATACAAGATATAAAGTTGATATCAGTAAGTAAAATTCTGTTCTATAGGATGAAAATATGTTTTGGTGAAAAGTAACTTTTGAATTTTATTTACCACGGTTAAAAGTGAATAGGGTAATTGAAGTAAAAAATGATATTATAATTACCCTAGAACATGTACTAATTCTATTGTATATGGGTATTTCGACCAAAAAAAACCTTAGGAATAAAATATGATCCTTTAAGTCTACTTGGAATAGATTAGGACATTTATTATTATTTTATTTAAAGAAAGGTTAAAAGTATTAAATTCAAAGTTTAATAACTAAAAAAATTTTAATATAGGGTTTCACATAAGATAAATTAGTCTATAAATATTAATTAGAAATATAAATAAATTTCCTAAAAAATGGAATTTTATTTATAATTTTTAGACATTAAATAATTAAATTATGTATGACACAATGATGATGCAATAATTACCTTTCTAATGAAATATTAAAATAATTGATATTATAAATATCCAAATAAATAAAATTTGAAACTTTTGATGAATTAAAATAATTTTCTATGTTAATATGACATGTTTTTGGGGATTAGATAAATTTATTTCTTTGTGATAATGTTTTTATGACTTTCAAAAAAACAAAATACAAAATAGTGTCAAGATTGATATAAATTAGTTTAAAAAAATACTATATTATTGATTGATATAATATTCCTAAAAATATAAATTTCGACCAAAGGGGTTTAATAATATTATATATTTCATTAATGAACCACTTTAGGTTATATTGGAAGTTATGATTATGTTTATTAACCATATAGTGTAAGAATACAAGAAGACACTGTAAAAGATAAACTATTTAACTAAGAGTTAAATCTAAATGATAAGGTTAAAATGGTAACCTAAATTTGTCTAAAACCTATTGGTTGATATTATTTAGACCCATAACCACCTAAGTCTCTAAATAAATTCATTTGGATCCATTATATATAGAATATTATTGTATAATAAATTAATATTTTATTCCTTTCCTAAAGTGACCCTCACCCCTCTTATAAAAGGGCACTTCCCCTTCGCTCAAAATCACATCTCCAAATCCATTTGGCTTGGAAAAACCCTACCCAAATATCCTCCCAAATTCCCTAAAATAAACCTATAGAAATTAAATTTATCATAAATCCAACCTAAGGATCCCTTTTGTTCAACTCAAAAGGAAACACCCGAGGAAGAGGTAATAATTTCACCACCCTGTTTCATGTTCTTTTCTTCTCCCACTTCCTCTTTCTTTGTTGTTTGCATACCAAAATAATAAATCCAGTAACTTTTACATACTATTATGTTATTATAAATATGGTACATCCATATTCATTATTCTATCCATCCAATGAATGATAATGGCACCATGCGTGCGTGCGTACGGCTTACCGTCTCCACGCCGTGGTGTAATTTTTTATTAAACACAAAGTTATTTGGATGGATATAATGATGAGTAATATGTATATAAATAATGAAAATAACATTCTAATGTATCTGTAAAATTAATATACCATCCCATTCCACACCTTTTAATCATTAAGGAAATGACATCGTCACTCGTGTGTACGTGTAGCTTACCGTCTCCACGATGCGATGAGATTCATTTCCACATTCACCACTCAACGATGATTATAAAAATATAAATTATTAATTAGTATGTAATATATGACCTAATAATTCTACTTAATAGATATATATACATATATATATATTTATGCACTTACATATATCTTATTCACTTACTTCCATTCAATATGATATGAAAACGGAAACAGCGTTTATGCATACGTACGACCTACTATCGCCATAAATAATGTTTTAAATTTCATATATCTATATACTAAATATATTTATATTCTAAATATATATGATATATAAATCATGTGTTATATTTGGTAAGTATGTAAATCATGATCTAAATTATATGATCAAAAATAACAAGTTAAAACACATACGATAAAGAAAGCGATTATTATCCGAAATGTTAATTTAACTTAGAAATAATTATTAAATGGGGAGTATAAAGTCATAAATGAATCATGTATGATATAATAAATATGAATATTGTTCTGGTATAATTTAATAACATACTATGGTCATTATATAGGATGTTAAATGTACCCTCTACCAAAGGAAAGTGCAAGGTAAGTGTTAATTCACAATCTCTTTATTATCCGAGGTTGTTTTTATGTAAGTATCTACTGTGACATATTTATTATCCATGTACATGTTTTATAAAAGAGTTTTAAAAGGGATTATTTTTAAGTGATTTTTTTACTAAAACATCATTTTAAATTTTTTAAAGATTTATTATTCTAAACCTTTCTCATTAATGTCCATGTTTTCATAATGGTTTTAAGGATTTATTTATATGGACATGAATGTTTTAAAATGTTAATTCCTTTCAAAAGTTTCAAAGTGGTATGAGAATCTTTGATTCAAAACTTTCTTTTCAGTGACTTCCTTTATAAATTATGTGACTTTTAAATGATTTCATGAAAAAATGGATATTTCTCTCAACGATTTTTATTGATCATTTTCAACTATGTCAACATCCTTTAGGAGATATTATTCTTGATCGAGGTTGATTTATTATCATACAAATATTTCATATTTTGTCGAATGTTTTGTGATATTTTTGACTATGGATGTGCTATTTTTATATCATTCATGTTTTATGGATAAAGTATTGACATTTATTATTCTATTTTTAATACAAATGTTTATGTTATATTTTAACCTTTTCATATGAGGAATGCATTCAACTTTGTAAGTGACGGGTGGAGCCCGCTATAGCTCCTCGATGCATCGGTAGGCCTGATGAGAAAAAACTAGTGTCTTGGAACAAGGACTTGAAAAAATCTTATTTGTAGTCTTGTTACAAGGCCTTGACTATGTGGTTATGAAGTCTGGCATTATGCTTTCCATCATTATGAAATTATCTATTGATATTACATGTGATTATGGGACTAGTATAATATCCATGTGAATAAGTAAATGGTATAATTTGATTTATCTTTGCCATATTATGATGAAGGTTATGTTTAAAATACTTTTGTTTTATTTTTATACATTGCCTTAAATTTTTAGCTTATTTGTGAATGTTTCTGCTATATTGTTATCCTTACTGAGTGTTTGAGCTCGCCCCTTTCTTATGTTTTATTTTCCTAGGATTCCAAGAAGTGTTTATGATTGACAAGGAGGGTTAAACTAGTGGATTAATGTCATTCTCAAAGGATCATTTCGGTTGTGTTTTATTTTCTAACGTGTAATGTAACATTCATGTATGTAATATATTTTCCAAGACTTCTAAACTGATCAGTCTTTTAGGACTTGATTTCTTGTAATCATGCTACTATATAAAAATAATGCACTGACTCTGGGCTTCTGGGGTCGGGGAATTACTATTTGTATCATAGGATGTTTAACAACAAACTTGGAAATAGATTTAGATAAACTATGATTAGAGAAAATTACCCTAATATAGATTTTAATGATTAGTAGAGAAGAACTTCCTAGAATTTTGGAAGTGTAGATATTTTGTGTATTTTCAAGCAATACATCCATTTCTGGATATGAGTAGGTAGAGGCGGCTCTAGAATAGATGTACCTAGAATTGAAACCTCCGATGAGGAGTTTCGGGCTTGACCTGGGGTATCCTGGTACAAGACAACAGGCCTTTCTACACTCTTGGTTACAACACTCCTGAGGGATATTCTTAGGATAATTCACATTTTCATTACAAGCCATTATGAATGATTTAGGAGTAAATACTTCCTAAAAAACATTTTTTGATTATATATTATATGAATAACCTTTTCAATTTATGTTATGTGTTTTATATGTTTAGAATTATGCATTGCAATTCATAAACTAACCTAGTTTATGCCATTGTTTAGAAATGGCGTCTTGTAGAAGGAATGAGAATTCCAGCAATACGCATGTTCAAAATATTATGAAGGATCATATCTTTCATGGTACTAAGCTAACATTTAAAAGGGAAATAGTCTCCCACATATTCTCATCATATGAAGAAATAATATCATGTGTTAATAAGATAAGTAAATAATTATTTGTGTCATATGGCTTTGAAGGGAAGAAAGAGAAGAAAAGGATGGAAGAGAGAAAAATGGATAAAGGGAAGAGGGGAATAAAGGATTTTCTCATATGTGATAACTCTGGAAAGAATAATCTTGGTAAATGCTTGAAGTGAATGGGAGTTTGTTATCTATTTGGAGAAAAAGGACACCACGTACATGATTTAAAGGGTAAGAAAAGGTTTTAAATATAAAATGCTTCATTTGCAAGGATTTGGGACACTACGTGAATTAATGTCCCAATCATGAGAGTATACCTCAAATGCTTCTATTGGAAAATAATGAAGTTATGATACTACCGTAGATGAAGAGGAATGATTATATTTCTTATGTTTTTGTTAAAGTATTGTGTCATTTTTGTATTGAATTAATGATGTATGTGTTATAATAATTATATAGTATATAAGGATTGTATTGTAGTACTATTTTATTAAGGACTTGAGATTGTGTGGAACCATGAAAAGTGACTCAATAGCAGGTTAATTTTTTGTGAAAATATTTGGTCGAGAGAAAGATAAAACATAACATGGTTCTGATACTTAGGTAGTGATTTTGGAATAATATATGATTTATTTGGATAAATTATATTGGATATTATTGAATACCTTGAAACTGATTAATGATTTGTATATTCCATCATTGTTGGAGTTTACAACATTTTTGGATATAAGGAGTATATCCAGTATTTTATAAGGAATAAGTGAACATGAATGTAATCAACATGGGTTTATGGTAATTTAGGGTGTTATCATGTTTTAAACACATGATGAAGGTATTAAAATGTTATTACATGGAAAAAAGAATCTTCATTGTGTTTACCTTCTATATAAATTTTGGACTGTGAATTTTGATAGAATTATTTTGGAAAAGTACAAAGTTTGGAATGGATTAATTTTGATATTGGATACTATTATTAAGGTTAAAGAATTCTTAAGATTATTTTTGGATTGTTATAAAAAGGACAACCTGGGGGTCGAGCGACAACCCGTTGCGTCCGACAAGGCCGCGAGACTTGAACCGGAAACCAAAGGGTGACAAGGGTGCATCACCTACCACTGGCCTATGTGATGTCCTGGTTTGTATATTGTTGTTTTTTTAAAAATATTCTGACAAATGAATTATAAATTCATTATTTTTGGACCCCGTTTGATTAGGATAAATAGAATAATTTTTGAATTCTATTATCCTTTGGAGTGAAAGATGAATTTGTGGTAAGAATTAGTTGAAGGATGAAACTCTACTTGTCATGTATATATTTTTTTCTCTTATTCTATGATTAAATTAATTCTTAAACTTTAGGGAAGAGATCTTAAAACAAAAAATGTGGTATCGTAACACCTTATGTTTTGTTGAGCCGATGATATTTTAAATCATCATAGATCGATGGCTTTGAGGCACACAATTTCACACTTGTTTGTGATTGATGACCTCAATCACTCCCTATAAATATTTACGTTTTTCCTTCAATTATTTGTCTCTAATTTCCACCAATGTTCTCTTAATCGAGATCATAATTTGGTGGTGACTTTTTCATTTCCATTTCCCTCTTATTAAGACTAAATTTTATTAACCCAAATTCCGATGTGGGTTTTCCACAAAGGAATTTTCCTATTTTTAACATTTTATTTTCGAAGAACAATTTCAAATTTTGAGGATGCTATTTATTTAAGGAGAAGAGAATTTAACACCCTAATATTTCATAGTATGTTTTCTCATTAAAGTAATTCAATAGCTTATGCTACACGCAACACTGAGTTCGAGCACACAACAACTTACCAAACAAGCCATTCAAAAAACAGTTATGAATAGTATTGACTACATTTTGAAACTTGTATACTCTATATAATTTTAACTTCCATATTATGTGTTTATTAGACATAATATAAGAAAAAAAATCATTTTTTCAGATAAAAGAAGTATTTTTCAAAAATTGCAATTTTATCGCCTTTTAATAGAGAACCCTTTTTAAAACCAATATTTGACAAATTTATATATTCAAATTTATGAAATTAAATTCTTATTTATAATAGGGACATAAAACTTTAGTTTGAATAAATTTTGGGAACTTTTTTGATAACTTTCATAGTTTGATGAATAGTGAAAAATACTGTTTTATTTGAAAACAAATTTTTTAATCAAAATAATTTATAGTGTTAAATTTTGAATTTGTATTGTTTTAAAGTATAATTAGATTATATTTTTATCATTTAATAATATGTTGGTCATTATGAGTAATTTTGCATTTAAATTTGACATAAACACATGTCAATCTTTTGATAGTTTTTATTTTCTTAAACCCCCTTTTTGGCTTTGACAACAAGAAATAATTTTAAATTAATTATTGCAACTTCTTTGTTTTGAATTGGTAAAATCGAATTAAATTTTGGAATTAGTATTATCAAAATTATCTTAGGGTTAATTTTTGGTATTTTTTTGAAAACATTCAATTTTTGATGAATAGTGAAACACACAGTGTTATTATTTAATACCAAATTTTTATAAAAATAATTATTTATTTTATTTAAATTTATTTTAAGTAAATATATATATATAATACCTATATAAGTTCAATATAATTCATTGGATCCATTTTATAATAAAATTAGATGTATAAATTTTTATTTAACTTTTTACCGTATTTTACACACCTTCTAGGAGCATTTGCAAATTTGCGTAAAACATAATATTAATGCTTATGTGAGTTGAATTTTAAAAATCCAAGAGAAACAGTTGATATCAGTAAGTAAAATGTGGTTCCCTAAGATGAAAATATTTTTTTTCTAAATAGTAACTTTTGACTTTTATTTACCACGGTTAAAAGTAAATTGGGTAATTAAAGGTAAAAATGATATTATAATTACCCTAAAACATGTCATAATACTATTGAATACATTTATTTCGACCAAAAATAACCTCATGAAAAAAATATGATTCCTTCGGTCCACATGGATTAGATTAAGACATTTATTATTATTTTATTTAGAGAAGAGTTAAAAGTGTTAAATTCAATGTTTAATAACTAAACCATTTTTAGTATAGGGATAAACATAAGATAAATTTGACTATAAATATTTATTAGAAAGATAAATATATTTCCTACATAATCATATTTTATTTATAATTTTTAGACAGTAAATAATTAAATTATGTATGACACAATGATGATTCAATAATTAACTTCGTAATGAAAAATTAAAATAATTGATAGTATAAAAATACAAATAAATATAATTTGAGGCTTTTGATGAATTACATTAATTTTCTAGGTAAATATGACATTTTAGTGTTGATTAGATAAACTTTTTTCTAATTTATAAGGTTTTTATTACTTTTACAAAAACAAAATACCAAATAGAGTCAAAATTGACATAAATTAGTTTTTAAAACAAATACTATATTATTGATTGATATAATATTCTTCCAAATATAATGTTTGGAAAAAGGGCTTTACTAATATTATATATGTAATTAATGAAACACTTTAGGTTCAATTGGAAGTTTATAGTATGTTTATTAACCATATAGTGTAAGAATATAAGAAAACATGGTATTAGTTAAACTATTTAACTAAGAGTTAAATCTACATGATAAGGTTAAAATGGTAACCAAAACTTGTCTAAAACCAATGGGTTGATATTATTTAGACATATAACCACCTAAGTCTCGAAATAATTTCATTTTTTCAATTATAAATAGAATATGAGTGTATAATAAATTAATATTTTAATTGTTTCCTAACGAGACCCTCACCCCTCTTATAAAAGGGAACTTCCCCTTCTATCAAAATCACACCTCCAAATCCATTTTTATCATCCAAACCCTACCCAAATATCATCCCAACTTATCTCAAATCAACCTAGAGTCCTTAAATTGATAATAAATCCAATTTATGTATCCCTTTTTATCAACTCAGAAGGAAACACCTGAAGAAGAGGTAATAACTTCACCACCCTCTTTCAAGTTCTTTTCTTCTTCCACTTCCTCACTCTTTGTTGTTTTCATACCAAAATAATAACTCTAGTACTTTATAAATTATATTATGTTATAATAAGTATGGTACAACCATATTCATTTTTCTATCCATCCTATGAATGATAATGCCACTATGCGTGCGTACGTACGACTTACCATCTCCACGTCGTGGTGTAATTTGTTTTTCAACACTATGTTATTTGGATGGATATAATGATGAGTAATATGTATATAAATAATTAAAATAACATGATATTTTCTATTTAAAATTAATATATCATCCAATTCCACACCTTTTAATCATTAAGGAAATGACATCGTCGCTCGTATGTACGTACGACTTAACATCTCCACGACACGATGAGATTCATTTCCACATTCATTATTCAACAATTATTATAAAAATATATATTATTAATATATATGTAATATAATTCATAATAATTCTACTGAATATATATATATATATATATATTTACTTACATATATCTTATTCACTTCCATTCAATACGATATGAAAACAGAAATAGCGTTTATGCGTACGTAAGACCTACCATATCCATAAATGATGTTTTACATTTCATATATCTATATATTATACATATTTATATTCTAAATATATATGATATATAAATCATGTGTTATGTTCTATAATTATATAAATCATGATCTAAATGATACAATCAAGAATAACAAGTTAAAACACACACGATAAAGAGAGCGATTCTTACCCGAAATGTTAATTTAACATTGAAATCATTATTAAATGGGTACTATAAAGTCATAAATGAATCATGTATGATATAATAAATATGAATATGGTTCTGGTATAATTTAATAACATACTCTGGTCATTATACAAGAGGTTAAACGTACCCTCGACCAAAGGAAAGTGCAAGGTAAGGGTTAATTCCGCAATCTATTTATTATCTGAGGTTGTTTATACGTAAGTATCTACTGGGAAATATTTACTATCCATGTCAATGTTTCACAAAAGAATTTTCAAATGGATTATTTTTAAGGTATTTTTTACTAAAACATTATTTTAAATGTTTTAAAGATTTGTTCTTCTAAACCTTTCTCATTAATGTCCATGTTTTCAAAATGGTTTTAAGGATTTATTTATATAGACATGAATGGTTTAAAATGTTAATTACTTTTAAAAGTTTTAAGGTGGTGTGGGACAATTTTATTCAAAATATCTTTTAAATTACTTGCTTTATAAATTATGGGACTTTTAAATGATTTCATGAAAAGGGATATTTCTCTCTAAGATTTTTACTGATCATTTTCAACTATGTCAACATCCTTTACGGGATATTATTTTTGATCGATGTTGATTTATTATGATAGAAGTATTCTATATTGTATTGAATGTTTTGTGATATGTTTGATTGTGGATGTGTTATTTTTATAACATTCATGGATTATGGATAAAGTATTGACATTTAGTATGCTATTTTTAATACAAATGTTTATGTTCTGTTTAAACATTTTCATATGAGGAATGCGTTGGACTTAGTAAGTGACGAGTGGAGCCTACTATATCTCCTCGATGCATCGGTATGTCTCATGAGACAAACTAGTGTCTTGGAAAAAGGCCTTGAAAAAATCTTATTTGTGGTCTTGGCACAAGGCCTTGACTATGTGGTTATGAAGCCTGGCATTATGCATTCCATCATTATGAAATTAGCTTTTGATATTACATGTGATTATTCAACTAATAAAATATCCTTATGAATATGTAAATGGAATTATTTGATTTATCTTTACCATATTATTTTTAAGTTTAAGTTTAAAAGGATTTTGTTTTAGTTTTATACATTTCCTTAAATGTTTATTCTTATTTGTGAATGTTTCCTCTATATTGTTATCCTTAATGAGAGTTTACGATCACCCCTTTCTTATGTTTAATTTTCCCAGTATTCCAAGAAGTTTTTTTATGATTTATAAGTAGGGTTAAGCTAGGGGATTAATGGCATTCTCATAGGATCAATTATGTTGTGATTTATTTTCAAATGTGTAATGTGACATTCGTGTTTGTAATCTATTTTCCAAGACTGCTAAACTAATCTGACTTTCAGGACTTGATTCCTTGTAATCATTCCAATGTATTAAAATAATGCACCAACTCTCGGCTTCTGGGGTCGGGGCGTTACAACTCACATGGGTAATTCTATATAGGAAGCTTCTCATGATTAAGAAACATATTACATGGAATAGACCTTATTCAAATCACATGGATTTTTTAGTAAAAATGGAAACTCAAGCTTAAATAAGATATTACAAGCAAAGGGTCAAGGGTTATGGTCATTATATACACTTACTTCTTAACCAATTAGTTACAATTGAAATTACAATTAAATATACATGTCAATTAATAAGTAAAATTATCCATTTTATTTACAATTCAATTCAAAATTTACATCCCAAGGTAAAGGGGTAAAGGGGAACACACAAGGTATCTATTTATCGGAGCTAGTAATAGTGGTCAAGTTCAATTAATCAACACACCCAAGGAGTGGTTCAATTTCAAGGTCCTTAACTAACAACCAAACATTATCATGCCTATTTATCTATAAATTACATTCCATTAAATTCAATGATTTATTTTAAGTCAAGGTAATTCCTAAAAATTGGGTGCGCAACACAACGACATGTATAAACACATTAGCTTTTAATGAAAGGAACAAGACTATCTACCTTAGGTCCGTAGTTGATAGCTCATCTAGTATTAGATCCTAGTTTGTCTCAGATTAGGATAAAACCAAAGAACGAATGATGAAAATAATAATATTACATATTAGCTTTCACCTAAATATAACAACTGATATCCAAAAGAATGAGTAATGAATGAAAAAGAATTGAGAAATCATTGATGTGGATCCGACAAGATGAGCATTGCTTGATTCAAAGATCAAACAGAGAAGGTATCTCAATTCTAGGAATAATCTCCAATGATGAATCTCAAAGGATTTATTTATTTTTAGGGGAATAAGAAATAAAATTAGGTTGAAATAGAATTAAGTAGAGAAAAAATGGTCATTTTACACAAAATATCTGGGTCACACGGTGTAGGCACATGGTTTGACAAACTATGTGACAATCGTGCATGGTAAACTAAAGGGAAGGGAGCCCCACATGGTTTTTTGAATACTTTGACTAAATATGCGTAAAACATATAGAATCCCACTATCAAAATTTCATACCAGGGGGAAAAGTCATGTGGCCCAAATTGCACGATTTTCACTAACCGTGTGCCAAACCATTTCACCCAAAAACATGGGTTTTGGGATCTGAACCATCCTCAGACACCCTCCATACCACCATGACCACAAATTTCATTTATATTAGGCCACTATTATACATTAAAACTGATAATTGATATAAAGTAAAGGATCTTTACCTGATAAAAGAATCAGGTTCTTAAAAATTTAGTAAAGTTTTTTTGAGATATCAATGAATTTTTATTTGATGGTTCCTTATAAGATGTAGTAGATGCATATTCAGATTTATAATCTCCTACAATGAGATTTTATTCATCCTTGTGTATAGACATGGGGTATTCTAGTCTTATTTATGAAGAAGGTTGATAAAATTATATGACTATGTTTTTATTATCATCACTTGAATCTAGTGAAAGTAAATACCCACTATTTACAACCATGAATTTGAAACTATTCAACCAATTTAAGTAATATAGTTAATTTATGAAAATATATTTTCTATCATGTTATAATCAGATTCAATGGAAGGAATAAGATATTCCAAAGACTACCTTTAGATGTCGTTATGAACAATATGAGTTTTTGGTAATGTAATTTTATGTCACAAACACACCTATCATGTTCACAAGGATTATAAAATCTATATTCCATGAGTTCTTGTACTGGTTTTTAGTAGTTTCCATTGACAATATACTAATGTAACCTTAGTCGGAGGAGGTTTATACAGAGCATCTGTGAGCAATTTTTGGATTTCTTTGGCTTATTATCTATTTTAGAAGGAATTTAAGTGTAGGTTTCAGAACCATAAGATTCATTTCCTTGGGTATATCATATCTCAATATGGATTATCCAAGGATAATTAAAATATTGAGGTAGTTTTTTCTCACATAGCCCTTAATAATGTGCAATAAGTTTATGATTTCCTTGGTCTCACAAGCTATCATAGGAGGTTCATACCATAATTCTATTGAATTGAAACACCTCTAACATCTTTCAGAAGAATCTATTAGGTTTATGTGTATCTTGATCAGTGGCCAGATGATTTTGAGTATTTGAATGAGAATCTATCCAATACTCCTATTCTTTATCATCTGGAATAAGGTGTTGTGTTTGAGGTGTATTACATTGATTTGTGTCTTGTATTGGGATATGTATTGATATAACATAGAGAATTAATCTATTATGGGTCTCGATCATTTCAACCTCACAAATATAACTACACCACCTTTGATATGAAGCTTACTATAGTTGTGTTTTCTCTTGAATTATGGTTTCATAACCATATTGGTGAGTGTTTTGTTTTTTTTATACTTAAAAATATCTTGATATATATTTTATTAAATTATGATATGAATCATAATAAATGAAGGTTCAGGGAAATATTACTGGATTATAACTTTCATATTTATTATATGTCTTGGAAAGGAAATTTTATTATAGATATTATGAGTATGATTTCCATATTGTTATACTGTTCAATATTTAGAACATACTTAGAGAGTGAGAGTAGAGTTTTCGTCATTTCACCATGTGATGGGATAAGTGGATGATGGAGGATTCCTTTATCAGATGATTATGAAGTCATCATTGGTGTAGAAGTAGAGGACTCCCTCTTGGGGGATTATAAGGTCTAGGTTTGGTGAGATCATTTTTTATGCAGATTTTCCCTTGAGGTTTTTTGGATGATCATTATCAGGTGTTATTTTAGGGGAGGCTTTTCATTCCTTCAGCGATGTGTGAAGTGGTTCTTCATGAGTTCCATAGTTCACTTTTAGTAGTTCATCATGGTGTGGTGAAGATTTATTACATTTTGGTAGTTTAATTATGGTGTCTTGGAATGAATAGGTTGATTTCAAAGTTTTATTCTCAATACATTGTATTTTAGAAGGTGAATGTTGAGAAACATGTTCCCGGTGGTTATCTTTAGCAACTTGATATTCCCCAATGGAAGTTTGAGGACATCTTGATGGACTTATTCACTCATCCGACTCATATTTAGGGTCAATTTGATGCTATATGGGTAATAATGGACCTCTTTAGGATGCTATACCACTTATTAGAGATTAAGGAGTTGAGCTCAGTGAATTTTTTTCAAGGAATCATCTAGTGGATGTGTTAAGGATTTATTGGGTTCTGAATATGATTATATGTGATCATGATCCATATTTTAAATCTAAGGTGTCAGGAGGTATCCAACATGATTTTATCTTACATTTATTCTCAAGAGATGATTTTTATCCATGGATATATGGTTAAATAGAGTAGACTATCCAGAATCTGTAAGACATGATACCCACATGTGTTATATATTTTGGTAGTTTTTTGGAGAGTCATATACTCTTGGTCGGATTTTATTATAATAATAACTATCAATCCACCATTGGTATTGATTTGATTGAATGGTTTTATTTCAAATCAATCTTCTTTGTATTATATTGGATCAAGGTTATAGATTTATCTATTCTCATTCCCTAATTAGTACATGTCAAGAAAATAAAGTTTTAGTGATCCATCAATAGATATAGGATATGCAGGATCACTAAAAGTCCTTTGTTGATTATAGAAGCAGGTCTCTATATTTAGATGTTATAGATCACATGTTCATGAATACATATCCTCATAAAGGGTATTATAGGTTTGTTAATATGATTTATCTTTCTCTATGCTTTGTTGGACCTTTTTAGGTGATGTAAAGTGTTGGAGTTCTTGCATATCTATTATTACTAAACTCATAGATGTGATAGATCCATGAAATTTATCACATGTTGTAGCATTATAAATGGATTTAGGATGACTCTAAAATCATTTAATTGGGTGAGTTATAAATTGAATATGGAATGAACATTTATTAATGAAATTTAGTGATTCAATACCATTAGAAGAATTAATTTCACAAGTGTTCTTTTCCTTTGGTTGATGTCTTGTGGAGACCTGGTGGATTTCATGAGAGTACTTGGGAGTCTGATTCATAGATGCATGATCAATATCTCATGTTTTTATGTTTTTATGTTGAAATTATGTATAAGTCCTTGTTGATTTATAATAATTTTGATTATATTACATGATTATGTTCTCATTCCTTATGATTCATTGGTGGTGTTCATTTCTAGATTGATCCTTAAGAGGTATCTCAAATGGTGGTTGTTTGAACCAAATTTTCATTTTCTTCTTGGGTTTTATTTTAATTATAAAAGAAAATAATTATTTGAGAGGTATTTTATGTTAGGTTTTGTTTTTCTATATCCCTCACTTTTTTCTTTCCCAAGGATATGAGGTTTTGAGACAGAGTTTAGAGGTATTCTAGAGGTTAGAGTTGCGTTTCGGTAAATCTATAGGTACAAAACGCTAGAGAGATGGCTATGGTGGAGTCTATTTTTTTCTCTATGAGTGTAGAGAGTTATATATTAAATATAGATATGGTTTTTTATATTTTTTGAGGCCTTTTTCATAGTTAGTAAGCTATATTGGTTTTTGGTGCACTAAGGGGAGTGAAATAGCTCGAGTAACCATTTTGGAGGGAATTTTCATTAGAGAGTTTCCTTATGGTAAATGAGGATCATGGAAACTACCAAAGGTTCTAGGAATAGTTATTGATGATTATACCTATGGTAATTGAGGATACCACCACACCATGTTTATGGGCATAATGGTTCTTGTTAGAGGCACGCTTGAGTTGTTTGTTGAGGAAGAAAAAAAAGTAACCTAGAGCTTACCCTATCATAGCCTTGGGTGTATTAAGATGAAACAGAAGGGGATCCTCCTCTAAATCATGGAGATAGGATATAGTGAATACCTATGGGGAATAAATGGCATCTACCATTCCATGGTTCATGGGGTGGTGATGGTCAAATAAGAGTTAATTTAGTTTTCAAAATTTGTGAACACTATCAATTCAAATTCCTGAAAGATAATATCTCATTTGAGTGAGAATATTATCGGATTTTTCATGACTCTATTTCATGGTGGAATCTATTCAAGGCTTCTAAAAAAATATTTTGTCCATTACCCCTTAGTTTTAATTTTTATCTCTCCATTCAACCATTAGATGGCCCTTATGTGTCTCATTCTCCCAAGCCACTTCCCTTTAGGGTTTAAACCTCTTGGATCATAGATGTTTTGTTATCTTGTATCAAGGTACCTAATTCTCCTTTTCTATATGTATTTATTAATAATAATTATTTAATAGGATCATTGTACTGTTTTTTCTCTATTTCAAAGTTGGTTTTCTTTTATGTCTTGATGTTGGATTTTTATGACATGGTTTAAAAGAGATTTCCTTTAAATTTGGTGGTGATTTATTACTTGATTTTTATATTCTTGAGTGATAATTTCATTAATTCATCTTATCAAGTTAGAAGATTTATAAACTATTAATTATTTAAATGTGATAATGTGGAATGATCATGATTTATATTCCTTGGGTAAATGGTCTTAATAGACATAAATAACTGAAATTTAAAAATTTGAAAGGGAGTTGATAATCACATGATATTTTTCAATGTTTATTTGATACCTAATAATAATCTATCTATAGTTCCTGATTTAAAATATATTCTATATTTTTTAGTGTTTATGACTATATTTTAATTAAAAAAACATATTCTCTAAAGTTACATGCATAATTATAGGAGGAATCTACTTGAGATATCAATTTTCCTAAAATTGATGAAATTATAATTTTAGTTTACAAAGGTATTTATTTTTATCAAGTTATTATTTAGACAATATAATAATGAGGTTATCATTGAAGAAATTACTTTTTAATAAATCATTTAATTCAATTTTTTAATGGTTAATAATGTCATATGTTGAAATTTAATGTTTATGGCTATTTCATATCACAGTCTTATGTATTAAGATTTTGTGTCTGTAGTGATTTATTTAAGGGACACCAAAATATTTTTGTGACGAAATTGTATCTTTATACCTTGTATAATCCATGGGATGGAAGTTTCATTTTTTTTTTCTATGAAACCAATTATAGTCATGATATTTGTCTTGGATTACTGCTGGTTATCCTAGTTGTGGAATTAGATCAGTGGAGATGGTGCTGGGGTGGCACATATGATGTGAATAGGTGTCATAAATGACACTAGGATGGTTGAGTGAGGTTGAAAGATGGTATTTACCTATTTTTTATTAGTGGGTGATTTTTTAATGGAATGTTATTTTTTTATTTTTTCTACTTATTACATTTGTTTTATGCACTCTGGTGCTTCCTCCTTGAGTTAGTTTCAGATGAGTCCTAGAATTCCCAGTTTTGAAAATACAAATGAATTATACAAAAATCATGGCATGAGTATTGATGTTTATCATTATATAAAATATATGAAATGATTATCTATAATTTGAATGATAAATAAATAATCCCTATGGATTGATAAATTAATAGGGGTGGCTAAATCAATATTGATGAAGGAACTTCAAATTAATTTCTAATTGAATAGTAAATAAATATTAAATGAAGATGAACATTGGTTTCTTATATGATTAGACATTTCTTAGCTTATAGTACTAGTTTTGGTAGCTATATATTCCCGAGGGATGTTATCTAGTTCATGTCTAAGGAAGGTAGTTTCCCATAGCATGGTTTTGATTTATATCCATCCTTATGTTTTGTGATTTATTATACATCCCACCTAAGTCGGTAGGGTAATTGACAACCAAATGTGGGGAGTGGGGGTGTTTTACCTTACAACCAAGTTGTAAAGGGAATGAATGGATGAATATTACCTCTTCCCTACTCTCCCTTTGGTTGTATTATAATGTGTTTAATACTGGGGCTATGATGGATTAAGTTAAAGGGTTTGGTCATATGCAAGTTACGATGGCTGCCAGTTTTAACATACAGGTATGTGTTGGGTGTAATAGCTATAGGTTACATCATTTACATCTATTCCGATTGTGATGATTATAGACTTCACCATGAGGGATACAATGGATTGAGGTATAGGTAATGATACATAGTATGTGGCTTCTTTC
This sequence comes from Viscum album, assembly GCA_963277665.1. Taxonomy (NCBI): domain Eukaryota; kingdom Viridiplantae; phylum Streptophyta; class Magnoliopsida; order Santalales; family Viscaceae; genus Viscum; species Viscum album. The sequence goes on along the minus strand of OY728161.1, from coordinate 1,040,499,332 downwards.
ATAGACTCAACCTGGTTATAATCATAATTATGTGGATGTGATGTGCTGCAAAAGGTGTAGGGTTATTAAATGATGTGATTCATGGAATAGAATGTATGAAATGGATTCTTGGGATTCATAATGATTATTGGGAGGTATGTCCACAATATATGAACTATTTGGGTGTGGTAGAGGCAAATAAGTGGGGATCCAGTTGTGAATAGAAGGTATGAAATGGATTCCTGGGAGTCAGAATGATTATTGGGGGGGGGGATGACCACAATATGTGAACTATTTGGGTGTGATAGAGAGAAATAAGTGGAGATCCAGTTGTGGGATACCTTTATATATATATATATATTTATATATATATATTATTTTGAAATAAATAAATTACTTTAATGAATTTATTGGGGAGGGGACATGATAAAGTTTAAATCTTTTAGGTAATGATTTGGTTTCCTCTATTTATTCACTAATATTTTGTATGCTTCCTTGAAATTTCATGAGAGGTTTTAGGGATGATCTTACTGAGTATAAAAGTTATGCTAACCCCATATATATAATTTTTTTTCATGCCCATATGAGATAGATGCTGATTGATCTAGGAATTAAAAACATGATATGGGTTTTCAGGATTTGTTCATGCCCATGGTCACTTGCATAGAAATTTTTGGCCCCAAAATCTAATCTGAGAACACCAACGGTATGTCTTGGGTTAACCAAGCATGTATCAAGACCTGAAGAACCATCACAAAGCTAATAAGGAAGGTGTGTGAAACTATTCTTGAGTTCATTCAAGGGTCCCATATCATACAAAATATTGTTTTGATCCAAATATAATGTTTGCTCTTGCAAATTCTCCAAAGGCCAACAATATGACTAAAATCATCATGCAAAAAAATCCTCTTCAGTGCATAAGAAATAGAACAATTCACAATGATCTTTCTCACCAAATACAATGTCAAGCTATCACCTTACGCATGATATCACCACAAAAAAGGAGGGAGATGCATGGAAAACATCTTCTGTGGCCCAAAACCTTGCATTCCTAGTGACAATAGTTTTATCTATCAATAAAAAATAACCCCCCATTTGGGGAGACCCTAAAGAAGAAAAAGAGACACTCTACTGCACGTAGAGACAATATTCCCAGATGGTGTGAAACATGGATCCCTCTAGGTATAGAATATTTCATTATAGACCTCCAGTGGGCCCAAATTTGAGTTATAAAATAGTTGAGTAATCCTGAACTAACTTCTATTTACATAAGTTAGGTGCACACAATGGTCCTACTTGCGCCCAAACCTGACCTTGCACACAACACCCAATCTTGCGTACACCTATGACTTTTTGCATCCATATCCCATCTTTATGATAGAGCTCATAGATCACACAACTCTTACAAACAAGCCTGTAAACTTGTGTGATATAAATACAAGTTCTCTAATTGATGTCCCCTATGACTATAATGCACCTATTACCTTTGCTACTACATCTGATCATGGGTAATATACCCCTAATTTCTTATGATCATGGGGACTCTAATGTGGAACTTGTAACTACCCACTCTTACATTCATTATACACCAACAATACCAACACCGTTCCCCTCCCAAAAGCACATGAACGGTGGTCACGTAAGCCGAAGGAGTAAGAAGTGAGCCCCCACATCCGAGTTGCATGATGTAAAACTACCTAGTTCCACATCCTAATCATATGTAATTAAACTACATAAAAACCTCCTCAACACATGGCATAAAACAACAGTCTTACCATATTCTACAAACATAGGATTCCCCATGAACTATCATCATTGGATGCCACCTTCTCTACTCTCGGGGATGAAACCCCATCATCTGGGAGACATCCATGTGTAAACCCCACACCTTCCCCCCATCGTGGATTAACTGTTTAGAAAAAGGGAATCCTCAATGTGTATCCCCACTTACGTTATTCCACAAGCATAGGATGATCCAAGTATGACTCAAATTAACTGATATCTTCCATGGGTATCTTTAATTCGTAATCCCAATCCATGTCGTTGAAGCTCCCAGTAGCACCCTATCATCTGTCCACTAGTGGACACAGTGGATCATGAGATATTCGGATATACTACTTCCTCTTGTTTCTCACATTGAGCATGAATAATGTGGTATTAGAGTTTAATGGTGATCATGAAATCCACATGATCCCAAACCTCAAATGGGCCTCTTATCTAGTATAAGGACCAACCTCCACCTAAAATGGACCTCATATTAGGTATAATCCCCAAACCTTATAAACTATGTGCAGTTTGATTCCCAATTTACTAGGATATTTATGAATCCTCTCTGAGGCCCAAACCCAACACTCAATTCACCATATGTTTTATGGGACACATTCCTAGTAAGATCATGCCCCAGCCGGAGACCACATCATCTCCAAATCCCTTGGTTAGCACAATGTGTAAGTCCCTGAGCATCCCAACCCATAGAAATCCTCTTAAAAAGGATAGCTTCAATGTTTAAGCTCCAAACCATCATTCGTTGATTATCCTTTCACAACATAATTGTCCTTATCACATGATGTTAAACTGTATGGATCAGTCCAGTCACATGACCTTAAACTGTGGCATCGAGCTATGTGGCATTTGATACCTATATTTTAAATAGGGTACACATGATGCCTCTATGAGGTCTAATCCCAACCATGATAAACTCATGGTGTTACTTCCTAGGGATACACCACCCAGATTCCCCTTAAGGGGCATTCTGATCAACCATCCTGGGTCCGTCTTAAGGGATGTTCAGATCCATCCATCTTAGGTCCACTTCCACAGGGTTTCCTAATCCATCGGTAAGCCCCTAGGTGTGAAATCATCGCTCGTAGGGACACACCTACCTGATCTACATTAAGGGGTGTTCTAATCATCCATCTTGGGTCTATCTTAAGGGACATTATGATCCATCCATCTTAGGTCTGCCTTCAAGGGGCATCCCGATCCATCTGTAAACCCTCTGGTGTGACATTATTCTTCGTAGGGACACACTTAACTGATCCCCATTAATGGGCATTCTGATCAACCATCCTAGGTCTATATCATGGGATTCTATGATCCATCCATATTATTTCCTCCTCTATGGGGAATCCAAATCCATCGATAAGCCCTTAGGCGTGACATAATTCCTCATAGGGACACACCTCCCTGATCCTCCTAAAGGGATATTCTGGTCAACCATCATGGGTTCGTCTTAAGGGATTTTATGATCCATCCATATGAGGTACTCCACCATGGGGCATCCCAATCCATCAATAATCCCTCAGGAGTGACATCATCCCTCCTAGGGACAGATCTCCCTAATCCTCTTTAAGGGGAGTTTTGATCAACCATCCTGGGTCTATCTTAAAACAAGTTTTGATCCATACATCTTAGGTTCACCTACACAGGGCATCCCGATCATCGGTAAACCCTCAGTTGGGACACCATCCATCTTAGGGACATACCTACTTGAACCACATTAAGGGGAATTCAGATCACCAAACCTTTCCCCACAAGGAATTAAACTGGCACCCAACATGTTCCCACAATACATTAAAACTTTTCCCATATTCACAAGATGTTTAAATCATGGCTCAGACTGTCTTGAACAAAAATTTCAATTCATCTCCACAAGATGATAAACTCATGACTTCTCCCATAATGCATACCTCATGAAAAACATGATATTATTGTGGTAAAATTCTTGAAAGATATGCACCCATGAAATTAGATACCTCATATAGAACATGAGATGTTTGAGGTAAAAACCTTAGAAGATATATGCCTATGGAGTTAGTTACCTTGTGATCAAAATAAGATGCCTTGTGTTTCTCACTTAAGATACCTCGTTGAGATACCCTCCTAATAGGAAGAATATTGGTGACCAATGCTCTCATTTTATAAACATGAACAATGATGCCCAACATGACTATTATCCCAACTAATGGTTACTTCCTTGTTAAGAAGAATCAGAATGTCAAAAAAGAAGCATTTTAATTAAGCATTGTATACAAATATATGGAAATGAAATGAGTTCTATGAACATGAGTTAACTCCATGAGGGATACCCGGACTAGGATATGAGTTATATTAAGGAATACAAGGAAGAAAGAAACAAAATACCATCATCCCATACAATTACGGATCAGACATCTCCATTGAAAGTTATGAAATCCACTCGCCTTTGGAATGTGGGAAAGTAGGGAAACAAAGAATCATGAACATGAAACCATGTGAATACACACAGGTGCACCTAGAATAATGTTTCAGAAATAGAAATGGTGATCCTAGCCTAAAAATACTATCCTCAACATGGAGACTAGTATCTTCGAGACATTAGCATATTTTCATTTCATAGGATACAGATATCCGGTTCCAAGTACCACCAAGAAAATAGTGGGACCATCATGAAACTCACTAGACAATGAGGCAATTAGTAGTTGGTAATCCTTGGTATGTGAATTATCATCGAATATCTCTATCTCCCTATCATTGAAAGATTAGATAAAATTGGGACATTTGGCATCACATTCCATGAACCTGTACTGAAAGTTGAATTCTCATTCTTTACAGGGATCAAATAGTAAGAAACCAGTAACCCAACACCCGTAGGAATTGAGGAGGGGGAAATACATAAGTTTCAATCCTTCATGGCTTCAACCATACCATGACTTCCACTATGACATCATCTATCGGGCACCCACACCCCATCTCACCCTCAGAAGTTATCTAGAGGAGGGTGACAGACACCCTCATATTTTGGTACGAGTAGGAGGGGGTCAGTCCCACAAAGGACATAACCCACCAAGACCTGTAGGACTTAGTGCCTTCCCAACAGCACCGCCTCCAAGGTTTGTGCTAGGGGAAGTTACCCCTCGTTCAAACAACAAACTGTTTTGGGAGTCTCTCCTTGTAGATATCCAATGACTCGTTTGTCTATGCTTGGAAGGTGGGGGATGCTTGGGTCACCCTATCTAGGACTAATGCCAAAGATCCAACAAGGAGGGATCCTACTAGGCCCTATCATCACAATCAATGATTAGTCACTAAGACTGAAGAACATGTGGATTTTACCCATGCTCTATCAGTCCCAGTCTGAACTACCTGGTCCCAATGTAGAGGGAATTACCAAAAGAATGCATGACAAGGGGAATCATATTTCATGAATCTAGTGGAAATTTCCACTTCCGCAGCATGCTTCCAGATCCATGTAATAGACAACTAGGGTTCCATTTTTTCTTAGATGGGATCGAGACCTTAGCTTCCCTATAGGTAGGCTGGGTTGACCCTATCAATCACTGGTTCCACCAAAAGCTATTATGGGCCAACCTATGATGATGATTTTTAGTTCATAAGTCCTACCTACACTTTCACCATCCAAATAGGAGGTCCTAAAAACTCTCATAATTAGCCTAAAGTTCCTATGAATGTTTTTCCAATCTTAAGTGAAAGTACTCCCCACTCCATCACTAATAAAACTTAAGGTCTTCCCCACTCCATTGAAAACCAGTATAGTGGTACTCCCCAAGCTATCATCACTTTACAATGTTGAGTTCCTCCCTATGTCTCATCCAATAAGAGTGGAGGTCCTCCAAACTATTTCAATAGACCACATAGTGGTTCTCCCCTTGTTTCCACCAATCAAAGAAGTGGTCCTCCGCATGCCTTTAATAATGAGTACATATGTCTTCTCTATATTCCTACTCCTCAGCTTGGAGGACCTCCTCGTTTCCATTTCAACCAGCATGAAGGCCATCCCAATGCTCCCACAAACTAGTACGGAGGTCTTACCAATTTTGTTACCATTATTCAAAATAGTGGTCCACCATATGTCATTACTGATCAAAGTGGAGGTCCTCCATACATCAACACTAACTAGTATGGAGGTCCTCCCCATTAAGAAGATATACAATACCCTAAATAACCATCCTAAGGAAGAAGGTAGAAAAAATACCATCGAAAGAGAAATCCTAGGAAGTTCCATGTTTTCATCAACCCTAAAGATCTTTCAGAATGTGAGGACCCAAAAAACATAGTAATAGTACTTCCACCTCACCTTTTTGATTCTAGGGAAGGAGCTTGGTAGGTAAAGTTTTCTATCCCAGAAGGTGAAATAAAAATGATCCCTAGATCCCTCCGTATGTACATGTAGGTGGAAGAAGCTATGGCTCCCTTCAAGGTGCTCATGATGCAGCCATCCCCGTCATCTCTAGTCTCTAATCACTCTACCTATATATTAGATTATGGAGAGATGATGTGGATTATGATGACTCATATAGATGGATAAAACCCAGATAACCCACCAATGAGGACCACCTCCCTTGTGTATGACATAGTGGTGAGTACCCATTTATATAAAGACTCGATGATATCGTTAGTACCTCCCCCAAGAGACAAACCGATGCATAGAAATTAGGTAACTCATAGAGTGGATCCTTTTCCATCAAACTATCCAGCACAATGATACATTTTGGTGTCTCCACAAATCTCTCGACTGACGCTAATAGAATCATGGGACGACCAAGAGAAAATTCCTCCCTCTAAGAAAGAAAATTCTATGGGAGGCTCTGGTTGAAAATAAGTTGTTAATAGTCTTTTGCTCAAATGAAAATTACAAATTTGTTATCCCAAAGTCCCTCACTGATGATCAAGCCACTGTTTCCTCCAGAACCTCTGGGAGATGCTTCACCACCTCCATGATCATCATTTAGTCTACCTGGGTATTCATAAGAACCTCAAAGACCTTGATCAATGGTTATGAAGGGTAGAGTTTCCATCACTCCCATTATCTTAACACCTTGAGTCCCCATACTAACATCAAACCCTCCAAAAAATATGCATCAAGAGTATCACAGTGCTCTGAATTAACATAGAAGAGGCATATCCACATGTGAAAATCAGTGGTTGGGGATAATACACTATTCTCCACTTCATACCTATCCCATGATAGCCTGACTTACCCATTGATGAAAACAATTTTAATTTGGTTATAGTCATGGTTAACATGGTTGTTACAGAGTTTTCAATGGATATGGTCTGTAATGTAATCTCTGATGGAGAAAACCCACCCCCTAAGGTAGCACAGTGCTAGGTAGACCGTCATACAGGTGTCCTTTCCCATTAGAAGAGGCAGGAACTTGGTCTTGAGGATCCCAATGAGACATTTCATGCTCATTGAAACATATACAAGGGTAAATATTTGGTTAAAACTTTCAATCTATCTAAGGTCACACACAATGTAGAGTCAGAGCCCACTTTGGCCTTCTTAATCAAAGAGATTTCAGAGCACAAGAAGCTCCTCAATGATCTCATGGTCATTTTGTGCTTGGATTATGGTGCATCCAAATGAGATCACAACTCTCCTCTAGTAGGGTAGCTAGTCATTCTTTTTCAGTTGCCTCCAGCTGATCTCAGTAATCATGGACATCCTAATAGAGTAGAGGTAAGGGAATATGGAAAGAGACCAATATATGACTCACCAAACCCACCCGAGCAGTGTAACAATCTTCTTTAGGAACCATATTGAGCCACTATATAAGCCACAAAGCCTACTTACTGAGTTGATGATCATATCATCCCATTGGTGTTCTGGAATCCTTATCAAGATAAGGATCCTCACCAAGATGATTTGATAGATTCTCTCACAACTCGTCTCAAGGCCCTAGAGATGCGATAAGTGGTGATCCCAACTGATTAAAATATATACCCTACATGGGTGGATGAGATATGATAACCCCTATATTTTTTGAATTTTATATTTTCTTCGTTCAACGGGATGGATGGACCACTTCAGCATTTGTCCCACTTCATCTCGAGGTACAGGCCCATATTGGGAACCCTAGAGAAGTAGGAGGTTTCTAAGATCTGATGTTTTATCTAGAAATTAGAGGGAACAAAATTTTTATGGTACAAACAATTACACATATTGTCCATCATTATTTGGGATGACCTTTCAAGGAATTTACTCTTCCAGTTTAGCGTTAGCACATGAAAGAAAATCATTTAATACCTCTTCCAGTACAAGAAAAAGTTTGATGAGAGACTGAATTTTTTTTCTCTAGGTGGAAAGGCCTCATGAATTCACTCAACATATAACTGACTCAAGAACACCTACTGACGATGTATGTGGGGAATTTCAATACTGATATGGTTCCTACCATCATCAATAAAAATTTACCAGGAGGGTTCAAGGATTTTTATAATAAGGCCCAGTATCTCGACAAAGCTTCACAATAGGCTGGACAAGTAAGTTTTTTTTTCTGCCGCTTCTAGTTCCTGTGAGAAGGTATTCCAAGGTTGAAAGTGCCTCCACTATATAGGGGGGGGGGGGACCTTTGATCCACTAGAGTTGTTTTCCCCACTATATGAAGAACCATGCTGAGTGTAGCCACCCTACTAAGAATTTCTTCACTTAGTGCAGAACCATTAGGTACCTCCTCACAAAGTGTGGACACCTAGATGAGAGAACGTGGATTTAGACCCACTTCAGGATCCTGCCCCTCATTAAGCTTCAACCCCTAATCCCACATTATTCTCCCACCCCTCATTAGGATCCATCCCATCATCAAGGCCAGGCCCCGAAAGTGCCCTTCCTAGACAGAAGGAACCAGACATATTCCCTCAAAGATGCATTGATCCTCGGTTACTTCCTCAATGATGTGAAGTAAGGTATTATGAATTTTGAAAAGTGTATGAAGCCCCATAAAGTTGGGCACACCGATCTCCCCAAACATTTCCCTTACCATATGATCCCTGGACATGCCATCAAGGAATGTGATGTGTTCAAGGACTATATCTAGGACAAGGTGGATAATTGTTCGGTTAAGTTGGGAAACATCATGGAACATGTAGTACACATATTCACCGATTCTTGTAGTGGAAATTATTTTTTCGAGTGAATGTAAGATAGATTATAGCCACAAAACGCAGAAAAATGATGACTGGTTGGCCTACAGAGCATTTTCCCACACCCATGGAATCATCCATTACAATTTTGGTAGGCCAAAACCTCATATGGTCCCCTCGCCTTATCTAGACACCGCTTTTTCACCAGTATCATAGTATTATATGTCTCAGAAGAGTAGGTATCGATAACATAGGGAAAATTATATTCCCCTACGGGTACTAAATCCAAGACAAACTCTCGGTGATTTCATGCCCCCCCAAGTTAGGAAATTCACCCAGGGTCTTCCCAACACCGGATGACTCCTCCAATGATTTAAAGACCCGTAAATTTCAAGGAATTGTTTTTTCCTAATTTATTTGGGATTCTACGAGTACGTAGTTTCTGACGGAACCTGATTCTGAGGCCCAGTGTGCCCAGAATCAAATTCCAAAGTTTAGCTCGGGTACGTTCCGTGAACGAACGAGCAGGTTTTTCTAGCTTTTGAACCGGTGCTTAGAATCGAAATACGAGGGCACCGATGAAACCACAACGCTGATAATTGCTTAAGAAGACCATTACTGGAGTTGCGTTTACTAGGGAAGAGTTTTTAAAAAATGTGGATTAAGTATAAAGAGAAATAAAAAATGTGTTACAAATTTTTATTTTACTTATAAGTGGTTAAACCCCATGTGTGGGAGTTGAGGTGGGACCCACTAAAATCCTAAATCCTCTTGATAGGATATTAGAGAGTTGGGTCCCACACGAGCCCCACCCTTTCAAATTCCCTAACACCTCTAACCCCCTCCACATGAGTTATGTAAATCTTCCACATTAATGAATGCCAACTAAAGACCTAATTAATTTGACAACCCAAGTTTAATTAATTAAGTGAATTCAACTTTTGAATTTTGAAAAAAATGTTGGCATGAGTAATAAAATAAGGCAAAAGCCTTATTTTATTTTTGTTGATTCTTTGTGTGGAGATTTTGGAGAGAATACTCTAAGTCTCAAGGAACTTCATCTTCTACGTTGAAGAACGCTGATACTTCGATGAAGAACGCCGTCACGCCTCTCCATATTCCCTCCGCGTCGAAGAAAGGGAGACGCTGCTTCCTCCTCAGACATTCTCCATCGACGTATACAGAGCCTCACCCCACGATGCCGTATTCCGCGACGCTAGCTTCCACGAACATCTTTGATGTATGGGTTGTTACATCATTCAAGGATTGTTATTTTGACATTATTCGTTATCTATTGGACACTTGTTATCAATATAACGGGAGGAGGTCGGATCGCACGAACACGGGCGAACCTCCTCCCCCTTTGTTGTTGGACTTCATTGTGGAAGGAACGGAGGCGACGCGGTGCCGTCGCACTGCATGGGAATGAGATAACCGCGGCCGGAGCGGGCCGCAGTGAAGGAACGCGGCACCGTCGCACCGCAGAGAAGGAACGTGACGCCGACGCGCCGCGCCGGTGAAGCCGAAGGAAGCCACCGCCAAGGGCATGCCACGGTGAAGGGGCGCGGGGCTATTGCCCCGAGCCGGAGCACCATGGAGGGCCGCGACAAGGGAGGGCCGCGATGGAGGGGTGTGATGCTCGTCGGCAAGGGTCGCGGCCTAAGGCTGCGACAGTGCAGAGGAGGGAAGCAAGACTCAGTCGACCTCCAGTGATTCGGATGGCAGGACCCACGGGGTCCCACGGCGGTACACCGTCTGGCCAATATGGCCAGCCGTATTCCGGAAGACTGGGGGTCGTAACCCCCGGCATGTGGCAAGGGCAGACCCCTCAGGGGTCCTCCGTTTCTCAATCAAGGGGGGTAGCCCCCCCCCCCCCCCCCCCGCATCCCGCTCGGTCGTAGGCCGAGCCACCGACCATGCAGGTCGGACCGCCCGCGCCGGGCCGGGCCGCCCGCGCTGGGCCGGACCACCCACGCCGGGCCGGGCCGCGCCGGCCGGGCCGGGCCGCACCGACTATGCCGGGTCGCGCCAACTAGGCCGGGCCATGTCCTAACGGGCCGGACCCGGACCCGGGTCGGGTCGAACCGGTTTGGGCAGACCCAGGGTTATCGGGTCGGGTCGGACCGGGCCCGAACCCCTGATTTCTGGACATATCCGTTTAAACACCCATAACATGGGCTATAGACCTCCGATCGATGCACCGTCAGTTGAGTAGCGATCCTTGGATCAAGACGGTAGTTTCAGTATATTAAACTCATGGTTTCGGAGAACTTTGTGTATAGATGGGCCGGTTTGAACACGAAACCAACCGGGCCCTCGGAGCGGAAACACTTATAACTTGAGCTCCGGACGTCTGATTGACGTGCCGTCGACTTTGTTGGATTACTCTTAGTGAGATGGTTCTTTTGGCATACTTCGCTTGAGTTTTGGACGCATCTAGAGTACGGTGGGGTTGGTTTTCGCTTTAAAACCAACCGGACCCTAGGACGAAAAAGGCAATAACTCTCGGATCAGGCATCCGATTGACGCGCTGTCTGTCTCGTTGAGTTCCTGTTGACGAGACGGAACTTTGGGATACATCAAATCCAGACTTCGTGTCAGTTTATGTATTGAACCCCCTTGTCTTGTGGAGCGGACCCTCTCGGAATCAAGCATGCTATGTGCAAGAACCCTAGAGCTGGCTGTGACTGCGACGATGATGACGACTGTATTGGGATCCTCCGTGGGTTCGGCAACGACGATGACCGTACTGGAATCCTCCGTGGGTTCGACGACGATGACTACTGTTCTTGTATCCTATGTGAGTCTGGAAGTACTTGACTATTGTTCTTGTATCCTATGTGGGTCTGACAGTATTTGACTCTGTACTTGTATCCTATGTGGGTCCGGCAGAGTAGCTGGTCTTGTATCCTTTGTTGGTCCAACATCTTATCTGGTCTTTTATCCTATGTGGGTCCGACATCTTATATGAATCAGTGGCTACATCTGATCATCTCTATTGTCTTACGAAATGTATACCTATGTGAGCTGAGTCTTAACTTACAATCATTATCATCAATATGATTGTTGTGCTTTCCTATGTGGGTTGGGTTGTGCTTTCCTGTGTGGATTGGGTTGTGAATTACTATGTGGAATGGGTTTTGTTTTCCTATGTGGACTGGGTTGTATTTGTGCTCATGTGCTGGAGTCGAGATAGAATAGATGACTTAGGTATATGTATGGTCATATACCTAAGTAGAGTTGGTTGTTACTTCGTGATTGCATATTTCCTTTTTGGTTTATCTTTCGTGGATTCTGGGAGACCTTCAGGGGTCTCAGGGTCCCTACTAAGTAGCGTATACTCACCCCTGCACGGGCTATGCCCGCACTATGTTGTGTTGGATGCAGACGACGGACAATGCTGATCGAGGTGGGAGCGCGTGGAGCTGGACGGTACTTGGAGTTGGATCACTGGACAGGACATATATGGAGTGGAAAGTCGGTGCTGAGGAGTAGAGGAGACAATCTGTACCCACCGTTTAGGTGGGGTTTCCAGAGGATGGCTCGGACTCACTGCTTTAATTTTCAGTTGCTGTACTTTCATTTCAATTGTACTTACTTTTAGTTGTGTTTGTATTCTGGCCCATTTACTTTCCAGCACTTACTTTTGTACTCAGTTTACTTAGTGTTTACTTCAGCTTGCGTACTCTGTGGTGTTTTTTTACTTTGTAAAGGCAATTCCATCCCTATATCGAGATTTACGCCTTTGGTTCTAGTCGCCAGCCCCTGGCCTATGGAAGGTGGGATTCAGGGTAGTCACGACACGGGCCTCGAGGACGGGTGGTGACAAATTGGTATCAAAGGAGTTCGGTTCTACCACAGAACTCAGGACTCTGATCTTTCTTCAATGTGAAGCAATAATGTTAAGGGTATAGAGTGTGGTTATCAGTTCAGGGAGTCCAATGTTGGTGCGGCGGCCGACGTATCTATACACCAGGACCCTGTCTTCTGATTTCTGACTCAGTGCACGAAAACATTGATTGAATGTGTGTTTCAAAAGTTTTCTTTGTGATTACTTTGTGTCAGCTCACTAGGTATACTGTGTTGACCGTGGAACACCTGTTTTTTCCAGGGTGGCCCCACGATGGAAACCAGCTAGGGTTCCGAGATTTGTGCGAGACGGAAGACCACCGAGTGACGAGGCCTCGGTGCAGGGCCCCTTTACAGTGGAGGCACCGGCGGTACCTCTACCCACTGAGCCACCGATGCCACTAGCCCCAACCGCTAAGAGTGCATGTCACCTTAGTGCACTCCATGAGTTTTAGTGTCACAGACCGCCCAGGTTCCATGGGGAGACGGACCCTTAGGCAGCTGAGGATTGGCTGGAGGCTGTTGTACGAGTTTTCAGGTTAGTGGGGACACCAGGTGACCTCATGGTGATCCTTGCAATGAGTCTCCTACACGTGGCAGCAGGTAGATGGTGGAGGCTGGTGCTCCAGGTACACAATGATGCATATCTTATTTGGCAGACTTCGAGAGCCTCTTCCGCTCGGAGTTCGATCCAGCCACCCTCTGTGCGATGCATATTCAGGAGTTACTACAGCTGCGGCAGGGAAGCATGACGGTAGCCCAGTACTCGGCGAGATTTACTGATCTATCACGCTATTCCATGAACATGGTACGGGACCCATTCTTCTAGGCTTGGGCCTTCGAGTAGGGACTGAGGCATGATACCAGGGCTTCGATGATCTCCCTCAGTATTCCTACCCAAGCAGAAGTTCTGGAGCGAGCTCTTCTTGTGGAGAGATTTCTTGCTGAGCCTACACTAGCAGCGGGAGCTACTGCAGGGTGGCATGTAGAAGAGTATTCTGTAGCTGGTAGTCGACGGATGTCACAGGGGTCCAAGAGGACCAGACCATCAGGAAGACGACCTCAGGATACTGGCTTAGAGGTGTGGGGAACACAGCACAAATCCAGCCTTATGAGGAGTAGACAGTGCTATGCATGCTGCGGGCAGGGGCACATGGCTCGTGATTGCCCGACTCTCCATGCAGAGGAGTAGTAGATGGTTGAGGGACCACCTAGGAAGAGGTAGAGGTTTGACCGTGGCGGTCCGCCGGGATCAGGCGGATGAGGCAGAGGAGCTGGCCGAGCAGCAGGTGGTGGACGACTCTTTGAGGCTCTACCACCACCACCACTAGGAGGTCCACCCCGACGACAGGGAGCTGGCGGATAGAGACATGCCCAACACCAGGCAGTGGAGGCCTACGACCACGACACACCAGAGATGATTCGAGGTACTATCTGTGTCTACTCCACCATTGCTGCAGTTCTTATAGACACAGGAGTGGGTCATTCTTTCATTTCTGCTGCCCTAGTTCGGAGCTCAGAGATTCTGACGGAGCCATTGGCTCGATCCTTACGGCTAGAGACTCATACAGGAGTAGACTCGATGATTACGCACTGGTACCGGTAGTGTGAGCATACTCTAGGAGGCGAGAACTTCGGCTGGGATCTTCTTGTTGCGGCGTCGAGGCCTTACAACATCATATTGGGCATGGATTGGTTATCTATAGTTCATGCTCAGATAGACTGTATTAGGCGCAAGGTGCGGTGTGTCTGTACCGATGGGAGCATGTTCACCTAAACCGGTGAGAAGGGAGCCTTTGCAGTGCAGGATGGACTCACATAGATGAGAGGATAGCCGATCACTCCTTCGTTGGCTAGCATCATCCTATGAGCAGTTGACGTGCAGAGTCCGAGTTTCCCTGTTGTGGTGGATCAGTATGCAGAAATTTTTCCTGAAGACATTCTCGGACTACCTACTCGCAGAGAGGTGGACTTCTATGTTGACCTGTACCCTGGGACAACCTCGATATCTACTCCAACATATCGGATGGATCAGACTGAGCTTCGAGAGCTACAGGTACAGATGGAGGACTTGCAAGGCAAGGGATTCATTCGACCCAGTGTTTCACCCTGGGCTTCCCCGATTTTGTTCGCCAAGAAGGCGGATGGGAGCTTGAGACTGTATGTCGATTACCGTCGCCTGAACCAGGTGACTGTGAAGAACAAGTATCCACTTCTAAGGATTGACGACCTCTTTGATCAGCTCAAGGGAGCACGTTGGTTCTCGAAGATAGACCTCAGGTCAGGCTATCATCATCTCAGAGTTCGAATATAGGATGTGCAGAAGACGACCTTCAGTTGTCGGTATAGCCACTATAAGTTCCTGGTTATGCCTTTCGGTGTAACCAACACTCCATCAGTGTTCATGAGTCTCATGAACATGATCTTCCAGCCTTACATCGATCTATTTTTGCGTAGTCTTCATCAACAACATATTGATATACTTGACCACTGAGGAGGAGCACGCCTACCACTTGCGGGTTGTACTGGACACACTCCGAGAGCACCAACTTTATGGTAAGCTCTCGAAGTGTCAGTTCTGGATAAATGAGGTCCACTTCTTGGGACACGTCATCTCTGAGGTGGGAGTTGTGGTAGATCCTATGAAGATCGAGGTAGTGCTAGCTTGGGATCCACCCAGGAGCGTGACAGAGGTGCAACGATTCTTAGGTTTGGCTGGGTACTACCGGAGATTTGTGCCAGACTTCTCCAGAGTTGCAGAACCGCTTAAAACATTGACGAAGAAGGGGAAACCCTTCGTGTGGTCAGACAGATGTCAGCAGAGATTCCAAGAGCTGAGACAGAGATTGACCAGTGCACCCATCTTGAGGCTACCAGAGGAGGGAGTAGGGTACGTAGTCTACTGCGATGAATCAGGGACCAGACTCAGGTGTGTCCTGATGCAGGAGCGGGCAGTGATCACCTATGGATCATGACAGTTGAGTCAGCATGAGAAGAACTACTCTAACCATGACCTGGAGTTAGCAGCAGTGGTCTTCACTCTAAAGATGTGGCGACACTATCTGATGGGCGAGTGCTTTATAGTTTACACTGACCACCAGAGTCTCATGTATATCTTCTCGCAGAAGGACCTGAACCGGAGATAGCGGCGATGGCTCGAGTTCCTCCAGGACTATGACTTTGAGATTGTCTATACTTCTAGAAAGGGGAACGTAGTATCCAGTGCTATCAGTAGGAGGATGGGCATTTAGCTACTTTGAGAGGTGACAGAGTAGATAGATGAATTGCAGATATCCTTCGTGGATAGAGATGGAGAAACCTTTCTTCAGTCACTCACAGTCAGTCCTCCACTTCTTTAGTGGGTTAGAGAGGCACAACGTGGGGACGTTGACTGTGAGACGTGACGTGCATAGATATCCTCGGGACAGGCACCTGATGGATTCTCTGTACGAGGAGAGCACGTCGTCCTTTTTGGAGGACGTACTATGGTACCAGCTGCTTTGAAGGACGAGGTGCTGAGAGAGTTTCACACTTCCCCATTAGCGGTACATCTAGGAGTGGCGAAGATGTACCCGAATATCAGACGACAGCACTGGTAGCTGGGTATGAAGAAGGATGTGGCAGAGTTTCTTTCTCGATGCCTCACCTACCAGAAGGTGAAGGTGGATCACCAGGTACCAGAAGGCTTGGTACAACCCTTGGAGGTTCCGGAGTGGAAGTGGGATGGGATACATATGGATTTCGTGACTGGACTTCCATTTACTTCCAGAGGACACAACTCCATTTGGGGGATCATCGACCGACTCACCGAATCAGCCCACTTCCTACCCATCAGAGAGCAGGGCTCAGTGGAGAGCATGAGACACCTCTACGTTCATGAGATCGTACGGCTTCATGGTGTCCATCATCTATCATCTCCGATCGAGATGCTCACTTTAGTTCCTGGCTTTGGAAGCGGTTGCATGAGGTATTCGGGACACAGCTACGTCTGAGCACTGCCTTTCACCCTCAGACGGATGGTCAGACGGAGAGGACCATTCAGACTCTCAAGGACATGCTCCGTGCATGTGTCCTCGACTTTGGTCACAGCTGGGAGGATCACCTACCTTTGGTGGAGTTTGTGTACAATAGAAGCTACCACACCACCATCAGGATGGCACCATACGAGGTATTGTACGACCAACCTTGCAGATCAACTCTGTACTGGACAGACCCTAGGGAGTCAACACTTGTGGGACCAGATATGGTCCAGGCCAAGACAGAGAAGGTCCAGGTCATCCAGGAGTAGATGAGGACAGCTCAGAACTGACAGAAGTCTTATGCTGTCAGGAGGTGGAGACCACTAGAGTTCGAGGATGGTGACCACATTTTCTTACGAGTCTCACCAAGACGTGGATTACGGAGATTTGGATGGGGCGACAAGTTATCTCCGCGCTTCATCGGACCATTCTAGGTTCTCAGCAGAATAGGCGAGGTGGCTTATCGTCGAGCTCTACCACCTCAGTTGCACTGGGTGCATGACATCTTCCATGTATCTCAGCTGAGGAGATACGATCACGACCCGGTGCATATCATCGACCATGTGGAGCTGGACATCGATGACTGGGCGAATTTTGTGGAGGTCCTGGTGGAGATCGAGGATCGACAGGAGCGGGTCCTATGTGGGCGGTCGATTTCTCTAGTGCACATCAGGTGGTAGCACGAGAACTGTCAGGAGATAACTTGGGAGCGGGAGGCTTAGATGCGTGCTCAGTACCGTCATTTGTTCCCCTAGTTTGTGATGTATCTTTACGAGGATGTAAATTCCTGAGGTGGGAGTAATGTAAAGACCCGTAAATTTAAAGTAATTTTTTTTCTTAATTTCTTTGGGATTCTACGAGTACAAAGTTTCTGACGACACCTGATTCCGAGGCCTGGTGTGCCCAGAATAAAATTCCGAAGTTTAGCTTGGGTACGTTCAGTGAACGAACGAGCAGGTTTTTCTAACTTTTGAACCGGTGCTCGAAATCAAAATCCGAGGGCACCGATGAAACTGCAGCGCTAGTGATTTCATAAGAAGACCATTACTGGAGTTGCGTTTACTCAGGAAGAGTTGTTAAAAAATGTGGATTAAGTATAAAGAGAAATAAAAATTGTGCTACAAATTTCTATTTCACTTATAAGTGGTTAAACCCCATGTGTGGGATTTGAGGTGGGACCCACTAAAATCCTAACTCCTCTTGATAGGATATTAGTGAGGTGGGGCCCACACAAGCCCCACCCTTTCAAGTTTCCTAACACCTCTAACCCCCTCCACATGAGTTATGTAACTCTTCCACATTAATGCATGCCAACTAAACACCAAATTAATTTGACAACACAAGTTTAATTAATTAGGTGAATTCGACTTTTGAATTTTGAAAAAAATGTTGGCATGAGTAATAAAATAAGGCAAAAGCCTTATTTTATTTTTGTTGATTTGTTGTGTGGAGATTTTGGAGAGAATACTCTAAGTCTCGAAGAACTTCATCTTCTACATTGAAAAATGTTGAGACTTCGACGAAGAACGCTATCACGCCTCCCCATCTTCCATCCGCGTCGAAGAAAGGGAGACGCCGCTTCCTCCTCGGACGTTCTCCATCGACGTAAACGGAGTCTCACCTCGCAACACCGTATTTCGCGATGCTAGCTTCCATAAACATCTTTGAGGTAGTGGTTGTTGCATCGTTCAAGGATTGTTATTTTGACGTTCTTCGTTATTTCTTGGACGCTTGTTATCAATATAACAAGAGGAGGTCAGACCACACGAACACGACCGAACCTCCTCCCCCTTTGTTGTTGGACTTCGTTGTGGATGGAACGGTGGCGACGTGGTGCCGTTGCACCACGCGGGAATGAGAGAACCGCGGCCGGAGCGGGCCGCGATGAAGGAACGCGGTGCCGTCGCGCCATGCTGGCGAAGCCAAAGGAAGCCGCGACCAAGGGTGGGCTGCGGTGAAAGGGATAGGTGACATCGCGTCGCACCAGTCGGACAAGGGCATCGACATAAGGTCACATCGGTGCAGAAAAGGGCGGCTGGACTCATCCGGCCGCCGGCGCTTCAGAAGGCGGGACCCGCGAGGTTCCCGCGGCGGTACAACTGCCGGCCAATACGGTCGGCCATATTCAGGAAGACCGGGGGTTGTAACCCCCGGCAGGTGGCAAGGGCGGACCCCACAGGGGTCCTCCGTTTCTCAATAAAGGGGTGTAGCGCCCCCCGCATCCCGGTCGACTGTAGACCGAGCCATCGGCCACGCGGACCGGGTCGCTTGCGCCGGGCCGGGCCGGACCACCCGCGTCGTGCCGGGCCGCGCCAGACGGGCCGGGCCGCGCCCTAACGGGCCGGATCCGGACCTGGTTCGGGTCGACCTGGTTTGGGCCTACCCAGGGGTATTGGGTCAGGTTGGACCGGGCCCGAACCCCTGATTTCTAGACAAATCCGTTTAAACACCCATAACATGGGCTACGGACCTCCAATCGAGGAACCGTCAATTCCGTAGTGATTCTTGGATGAAGAAGGTCGTTTAGATATATTAAAATATGGGTTTCAGAGAGCTTTGGGTATGGACAGGTTGGTTCGAACATGAAACCAACCAGGCCCTCAGAGCGGAAACACTTATAACTTGAGTTCCGAACGTCCGATTGAAGTGTCGTAAACTTTGTTAGATTCCTATTAGTGATACAATTCTTTTTACTTACTCTGCTTGAGGTTTGGACACAGCTAAAGTATGGTCAAGTTGGTTTTCTCTTTAAAACCAACCGGGCCCCTTGGACAAAAAATCCAATAACTCTCAGACCGGGCGTCCGATTGACGCGTTGTCTGTCGCGTTGAGTTCATGTTGATGAGATGAAACTTTGGGATACATCAACTCTGGACTTCATGTAAGTTGATGTATCTACCCCCTTGTCTCGTGGAGCGGACCGTCCCGGAATCGAGTATGCTATGTGCGGGAACCCTAGAGCTGGCTGCGACTGCGACGACGATGATGATTGTACTGGGATCCTCCGTGGGTTCGGCTGCGATGAAGACCGTACTGGAATACTCTGTGGGTTCGACGACAATGACTACTATTATTGTATCCTATGTGGGTCTGGTAGTACTTGACTTATGTTCTTGTATCCTATGTGGGTCCGACAGTATTTGACTTTGTACTTGTATTTTATGTGGGTCCGGCAGAGTAGCTGGTCTTGTATCCTTTGTGGGTCTGACAGCTTAGCTGGTCTTGTATCATATGTGGGTCCGACAGCTTAGATGAATTAGTGGCTACATCAAATCATCTCTATCATCGTACGAAATGTATATCTGTGTGAGCTGAGTCTTAACTTACAATAATTATCATCGATATGATTGTTGTGCTTTCCTGTGTGGATTGGGTTGTCCTTTCCTGTGTGGATTGGGTTGTGAATTCCAATGTGGAATGGGTTATGTTTTCCTATGTGGACTGGGTTGTATTTGGAATCGTGTGCTGGAGCCAAGATGAAATAGATGAATTAGGTATATGTATGGGCATATACCTAAGTAGAGTTGGTTGTTACTTTGTGATTGTATCTTTCCTTTGTGGTTTATCTTTCGTGGATTCTGGGAGACCTTCGGGGGTCTCGGGGTCCCTACTGAGTAGCATATACTCACCCCTGCATGGGCTATGCCCGCACTACGTTATGTTGTATATAGACGATAGACAGTGCTGATTTATGTGGGAGCTCGTGGAGCTAGACGGTACCTGTAGGTGGATCACTCGACGGGAGGTATATGGAGCGGACAGTCGGAGTCGAGGAGAAGAGGAGACTCTCTATACCCACCCTTCAGGTGGGGTTTCCAGAGGAAGACTCAGACTTGCTACTTTACTTTTCAGTTGCTATACTTTCATTTCAGTTATACTTACTTTTAGTTGGGTTTGTATTCTGGTGCATTTACTTTCCAGCACTTACTTTTTACTCAGTTTACTTTGTGTTTACTTCATCTTGTGTACTCTGTGGTGTTTGTTTACTTTATAAAGGAAATTCCTTCCCTATATCAGGATTTACGCCTTTTGTGCTAGTCGCCAGCCCCTGGCCTATGGAAGGCGGGCTTGGTGTAGTCACGGCACGTGCCCCAAGGACGAGTCGTGACAAATGATGAATCCCCCTTAAACTTCTTTGAATCCTATTATATAAATTATGACTATTAAAAGATGGATGGAAGAAATTTCAGATCAATGATGTTGAGTGGATGACTATCATAGCTAGCCCATGGGTAGACTTGGATGATGTCTTGAATCTCCCAATCCATCGGTTGGAGGCCATGATGCCAAACATGGGAAGTTGCTTCATCACCTTCTATAGAAAGGGGAGTTGCATACCTGAGTACAAGGTGTACCTATAGATTAACTCATACTCCTAAAAAGGATAGGACCCAGTGATTCTAGAAACCCCTACCTCTATGAAGTACTGAGATGTTCATCCTATGTCCAAAATTTTGTGTCACCCCCATATCTTCCAAAGAGTAGGATTGAATTGATGAAATTTGACTCTCCACCATTGATTTGATATCAAACATGGACCCCATGGTAGAAGGCCTGATAGATTTTTCTTGAAAACCTATTTCTCTATCGTTTCAGTAGAGAATAAACCCCTTAACAATGATTCCATATCTCCGCAAGTCAGAAACAATGTTCCCCCTAAATTAGATGCCTGGATAAATCTCCTCCCACTGATTATCCTACCTTATGTGATGAAGAGGATCTGGAAGATGATCCGCCTACTTTAGAAGAGGGTGTATTCACACCACCATCAATGAGATGATTCAAGTAAACCTTGACAGAGGGGAAGATGCAAGGCCAATTCGGATCAAGGTAGTTATGCCTCAAGAAGTGAAACAACAATATGTTTATTTCATAAATCATCCTTGTGATGTATTCACCTAGAGTTACAAAGAGATATTAGGTTTAGACCATCAGTTCTCCATCCACCATCATGGAATCCTAGTGAGTCATTTCAAGTTCAAGAAGCCTCCAAAAAATGGACCCTTCTCATGGTGCTATGCTTGAGGCCTAGGTTGACATGCTTATTAAAGATCACTTCATCAGGGAATTCAATTACCCTAAATTCCTAGCCAACATCATCCCAATCAGGAAGAAGAAATGGAAAATCAGTATCTATAACTATTTCGGGGATCTCAAATACCATTGTTTGAAGAATTACTTTCCCATTCCAGTGATAGTGATTTTGATCGATGATACATCCAGGTTTCAAGATCTCTCTTTCATGGATGGATACTCCAGATACAACTAGATCAGAATTATCCTAGAAGATGAGGAGTATATAACCTTCTGGGAACTATAAGGGACCTTTTTCTGTTAGGTGATTCCCTTCAGGTTGAAGAATACATATCAGCAGTCCATGAATCAGATCTTCAAACCGATCCTCAAGATGCTAACAAAATGATACAAGGATGATTTGGGGGTCAAATCCTACCACTTTCTAGACCATCTCAAATATTTTGAGATTGTTTTTAGCTTACTTCACTCTAGACATTTGAAGAACCCCATGATGTGTGCCTTCAGGGTCACCTCTAGGTTGTTTCTCAACTTTGTTGTCATATATAGAGGTATCAAAATAAAACCAGATAAGATCAAAGACATCATCCAAATTACTCCTCCTAGGAACCTCTGGGAGCATTGAGGCCTTCAAGGCCGCATAGCCTACATACTATAATTCATCGTGAATCTATCCAAAAAGTGTAATCCCTTTCCAAGGATAATGAAGAAAGGTACAGTATACCTATGAGATGAGGAGTTCCATATTTATTTTGAGTAAACCAAGAAATATCTACTACAACCTTCGATCCTGATTCCACCTAACTCAGGGAAGCATTTGGTCCTCTACGTGACCACCCTATAATGGTCCCTTCATTCCCTTATTACCCATAAGAACAATAAGGGAAGAAGAAACAATTTATACTATCTCAGTCACTTGATCCTAAATATGGAATACAAATACTACCCTATTGAGAAGAGCTGCCTCACACTAATTTTGCAGTTCATAAGTTGGGGAATTATCTAAAATATCCTGAGATACAACTGGTTTCATGTGTGAATATATTGAAGTACATATTGAATCTCACCATGTTGATGTGGTGAATTTCACATTAGGTTGTGATCCTTCAGATGTTTGTCATCAGGTTTTTTATGTAGAAAGCCTTCATGGTTTTGGAGTTGGAAGACTTACTAGTCACCCATCCAACCCCCCAAAAAATCCATTGGATGTTGACTTCTTATATGATGAATCCTCTTAGTGGATTGGGATTTTCCATGTTGTACATTCATTTTGATGGTGCCTCGTAGAGTCCTACCAGTAGAAGGCTCAACAATCCCAAAATCAATAGAGTTGGATTGGGGATCCTCTTCATCACTCCAACATGGTTTGTCCTTCCATACTCATTCCTACTATCAGAAGTATGAACCAATAACGAGGAAAATTATCAAGATCATATTACTGGTCTCGATTTATCCCTCAAGATTTATTTCACCGACCTAAATGTGAAGGGAGACTCCAAGTTATTCATTAAATAGATCAAAATCAAATACATCATTAGAAATATTGAGCTCATGCCCTAGCTAGAGTGCACTCTCCAACTGATAGACTAATTCCCTTCTCAGTCAGAAGTGACTAATGTCCCTCGATCACATAATGGTTGAGTCGATGCCCTGGCAAGCTTAGCCGCTTCACTTATAGAGACTGACTAGGATGGTCTATTCATTAATGTGGTGCATCAGATATTCATTGTTCCCATCATCCTATATGACGATGAAAACCAATTGGTCAACCAGATCACTGCTGGTTCTTCTACCTGAGGACCCCTGAGTACCTACATAGTAGAAGATACGTCAGACTTGAAAACTCCTTTCATCAAGTATCTCCAACACGAAATTCTCCCTTTTGGACCTATCCAATCATGAGTGAATCCATCGTTGTGCAACATAGTTCACCCTTTAGAGTGGGCCTAACCTAGAATCAATTTTCTAAAAATGCAGGTTTAACAGAATTATCCTTCATTTCATCCAAGGAGATGAGATTACCCTGGCTGTGTAGCATGTTCAAATTAGATCCTATGGTTTCCATCAGAAAGCATTGAATCTATCCCACTATAATTAAAGGATGGGCTACTTATGGACCACTATGGTCTATGACTACATTTAATATGGAAATAGGTGTCGCACATATCAGATTCATTCCAAATTTTTTCATCAACCATTAGAACTCCATTACACCACCAAGTATTATTTTCCCTTTATAGTGTGGGGACATGATGTCAGGGGACCCTATCCATCATCCACATCTCACCAATTTAGGTTCATTATTACCAATATAGATTTATTTTCCAGGTGTAATGAAGTGATTTCCTTCAAAGAAGTCAAGGACTCTATGATCAAATTCACGAGATCCCATATAATCCATTTATTTGGAGTCCCTCTTGTTGTTCTCAGAAACAATGGTACCAACATTCAGGATTCCAAGCTGATGTTATTTTTCTACAAGTAAAACATATTTTCAAACTATACGTCCTACTACCAAGCACATGATAATAGGTAGATCAAGGTTTTCAATATGAAACTCTCTAAAATTTTGTAGAATTGTGTGGTCATGAACAAGAAAATTTGGCTTGATAAGATCTCCAATTCCCTTTGGTCCTATCAACAACAACCAAAAATTCCACCCCAGATGACACCATATTCCCTAGTGTATGGAATAGAGGTAGTCCTTTCCATCAAGGTTCAGTTTCCATCTCTTTTGACAACCCTCTATGACCAGAATATTTCAAATAAAATAGAATAATTCCAACTTTCTAAGATAAATGAACATGAAGAAAAAAAGGCTTGAGGAATTTAATAATCTTGAGAAGAATTGAAACAAGATATCAATGGTGTTAAAAAAATGTTCAGTTCCACTCCTTCCTTTAGTGTGATATGGTTTTGGCTCTCAGAACATCGATGATACCCAACAAGAAGCAACCAAACTTAGAACCCAAGAGGGAATGACCATACATAATTCACAAGGTCCATTCAAATAGTGTGTAATCATTGATCACTCTATATAAAGAGATGAACAAACCTCCCACAAATTCTATGTTTCTCAATCAATACATTGCATGAGGATATTACTGCGTCATAGTTACATGATGATAAACTACATAACAACCAACATCCTCATCCTACAATGTTAAATTGCATTTTCACATCTTTATTAGATGATGTTAAAATAAACAGTTGTTCCTAACTCTATAACCTTAAACTAATAATTCAAGTACATGCATCAAGACTTTAAACTGTGCGAAAATCCTCCTAAGGATATGTTATGTGGTAGTGGGACACCTTGGAATGGTCTGATATTTACAACCTTAAACTAATAAACCTCCCAATGGTTTACATGGAAGGAACTTAAACTATTCACATATGGTCCATGCTCTTTGAAGTTCAACTGAAATAATACCTTACAGTCCAAGTTAGATGGATTTAAACTAAAAACCACAACATCCTAAACCCACAACATTAACCTGTGGTCTTACATTGTATGTAAACATGATGCTTCTCCACGAGACATTACATTTACCCTATTTTAACTGGGTTGAATCTAAATGAGAGATAATATTTACCCCATTCTCTAAACAAGGGATGCCCCATGACATCCATGTCATGATTCTGTTCCCTCAGTAGAGATAATATCCACTATCAGTGTTAGTATTTTACTACACCGTTCTCTAGAAATATGTGTGGATTAATTCCAATCCTCATGGGATATGTAGAAATTCCTATATATTTTTTATTCAGTACCAGTAGAGAATTAATCAACCCTTTATCCCCTTTTCCTTTGGTTTAGTCCAAGTATTACGAACTTAAAACTATGTGTAAATTTATACTTGGTACTTGTGTGGTGAACGAGCCTCATTAGAACCATTCACTTTGAGTTTTACCTCTTTAGTGCTACATATATATTCCCAGAAAAAAAAAATTCCTTATCCTAGTCTAATAATTCACAACATGAAACTAATTTCACACAGACTAAGAAATATGACTGTAAACTATTTTCCATGGTCTAGATCATATGAACCTAAACTATGTGTATAACCTCAAAAACTATGTGTGGCTTGATTCCCATCCTCATGGGATATGTAGTGATTCCTAGATATTTTTTATTTAGACCCAACCATAAATCCATCAACCCCCTTTTCCATTAGGACCCATTTGTGGCACGTGATACTAATTTGGATCCATTCATGTTAGGTATTTCTTCTATATATTCCACATAGGTTCCTGTGATGCCAGTATATCCTTAGTACAAGCATTATGATGTTAAACTTCTTCCAACCCTTTTCACCTTGTTTAAGAATTACAACCCTAAATTATGTGTTGTTTGTCTCTTGTTACTTGTGTGGCACATGATCCTCATTTGTCTCATTAAAATTGTGTTTTAAATCTTTCATTATATACAAGAATCCTTGAAGGAATAAACTTTTTACAGTCCACATGTTATGACTTTAAATTGATATCTCCTTTAGTCCGAGAAACATGACTGTAGAGACCCAAAGCTTGACGTACATGGATATTACATTACTTTTGGGGAATACTTAATACATAAAAAACACAGAAACATAAGGACTGTAACAGTTTAGTGTCTTTGGAAACTCGGAATTTAATCTTCCAATCATGGTGAAAGATCTTCAACTTCTCCCCTAAAGATCTTCCCCTTTTGTTTTCTTACCTAAAACCTTTCTTTATATCCTGGGGAAAAGAAAACATAAAAAGGGTGAGCTCAAATGCTCAGTAAGGTTAAGAATAGAGAACATAAATCAATCCATAAAGGAACATCAATCTTGATAAAATAGCATGGGAATAAATCATGTAACTGTGGAAACCATTAAGAACATTTTATGATTTCCATAGTAGCCAAGGCATTGCTTCCAAGACCATCTTAGTGGACAAAGCCCCTTTCTGAATCGAGTTCACTCCTCCTTCCAGTCCTGTAACACTGAACCAGATTAACTTTCCATTCCATCCATGTCTATCTCAAGAGATATAAACCATTACCCAATGAATTAGAGGGAGATAAAGGTCCCACCCATCTCATAATGAAATCATTCTTAATTGTGCCATAAAATAAACATACATCATTCATAATAACCCAACGAATAAAATGGGTTTCATAAACATCATCCCATCATCACATAATCCATATAAAAGAAATGGATATAATTTCTTAATAATAAAAGTGAAACCATGTAAATCATAGAGACATTATACTTGAAACATACACATATTAAATAATTTCATCTTAGATGGAAAAGGGTTTTGATAAAACACTTGAAATGAATTCTTGGGGAAAATATCCTTTCTTCTTTAAAATCAATTTCTTTTCACAAAACGTCATGAAAATTTAAATGAAAGAGATTTTTTTGAAAATAGTCATGAAATATTTTGTAGTAAGCTTCATGAAAATAAGTCTTTATAAAACCTTAAAAATCCTTTCATGCCGTATAAGTTAAAAAAACATTCTTCTCGTACTTTTGCCGGAAAAGTAAAAAAAATTACATCGTAACGTAAAAAAAAGAAATATTACTAACATACTATATAGTAAAAGTAAAAAATGGGTAAAAAGGACTTTAAACATATATGAAACCATTTTTAGAAAATAGGGACATGAATGATAGATATAACCACAGTGAATACTTATGAATAAACAATCTCAGATAAAAATGAGATTGGAAAAGTTATCCCTTACCTTATGTCTAATATGCTTTGTATGTATCCCAAACTTCTGTATAATGATATAAATAATGTCATTGACTTATTAAAGAATCATATTAATTGTTATTATATCATACATGGTTCACTTATGTATTTATATTACCCGTTCATTTGTCAATTCCTTGTTAAAGTAGCGTTTTTGGTAAAATTATTTCATTTATCGTACGTGTTTGGACTTGTTGTTCTTGATATTATTATTACTTATATCATGATTTACTTACTTCTAGAATATAAAACATGATTTATATATAATATATATTTAGTATATATATATATATAATAGATAGATAAATTAAATGAAACAAACCATTCATGGAGACGGTAGGTCGTACATACGCATGAACACTGTTTTCCTTTATTTATAAACTTGAATGGAATTAAGTAGATGACATATATATGTATATACATAAATAAAATAGCTTCATTATTTCATATATTTAATTATTATTCATTATATATACTTTATAATCATTCTTGAATGGTTAATCATGGAAAATGAATCTCATCGTGTTTGTGGAGACGGTAGCCCGTACGTACGCACGAGCGATGATATCATTCCCATGATAGTGGAATTGAATTGAAGTGTATTTATAATATTACCGAATCAATATCAATTTAAAATAACCATATATAGTTATTTATTTACACCATTATACCCATCTAAGTAAGGTGGTGGTCGAAAAAAGATTACACCATGGCGTGGAGACGGTATTCCGTACGTACGAACGCGTGGTGATTTTGTTTTCCGTAGGGTGGATAAAAGGATAAATAGGGTTATTTAATATTTATAATAACATATCAGTATATAAGTAATACTTATGTTATTAATTTATAATGAAACAACTAAATAAGAAGTAGTTCAAGAATAAAGAAACTTGAGAGAATTGAAAGAAGAGATTACCTCTTCTTCGACACATCTCCTTTAAGCATTCTATTAAGAAAGTAGAGTTGGTATTTTGATAAGACCAGAACCTCCATAATGTTTCTTGGTAAGTTTAGAAGAGAAATGGGAAGGTTTTGTCTGAGTTTCAAGGCTCAAAATGGTGTGAAGAGAAGAGGTAAGGGGTGCCCTTTTTATAAGGGAGGAGAGGGGCACCTTTGGAAAAACTCAAAATATTACATTATAATAAAGTCGTATTCGGTTTATAATAGCTAAAAAATGATTTATTTAGAATATAAAGTCGGGATGGGTCGAAATAATCTCAACCAATATATTTTATACAAGTTTAGGTTACAATTTTAACCTTATCATTTAGATTTAACTCTAAGTTAAATAATTTAACTTTTACCGTGTCTTCTTGTTTTCTTACACTATAAGGTTAATAAAATTACTATAATAAGCCAAAATAACCCCATGTTGTTTATTTTTACTATATATAAGCTTATCTAAGTCATTTGGAAAAACCATATATTTTTAGGAATAAAAATAACAATTAATAATATAATATTTTTTTTTTAAAAACTATTTTACGACAATTTTGACACTATTTGGTAATTTATTTTTGTGAAAATCATAAAATCATGATTAGTTCCAAATAAGTTAATTAAATAAATACTAACATGCCATATTAACCTATAAAATTATTTTAATTCATAAAAAGTCTCAAATTACATTTATTTGCGTATTAATAATATCAATTAATTTAATATTTCATTATTTAGGAAATTACTGCATCACCATTGTGTCATAAATAACTTAAATTATTTAATGTCTAAAAATTATAAATAAACTAAAATTATGTATGAAATCGTTTTATCTTTCTAATGAATATTTATAGTCAAATTTATCTTATGTATAACCCTCTATTAAAAATGTTTTAGTTATTAAACTTTGATTTTAACTATTTTAACCCTTCATTAAATAAATTAATAATAAATGTCCTAATCTAATCCAAGTGGACCTAAATGATCATATTTTATTCTTAAGGTTGTTTTTGGTCGAATTAAACTTATCCAATAGAATTAGGAAATGTGTTAGGGTAATAATAATATCATTTTTACCCTTAATTACCCTATTTACTTTTAACCGTGGAAAATAAAAGTAAAAAGTTACTATTCTCAAAAAATTATTTTCATCTCATTGAACAACATTTTAGTCCTTGATATTAACCGTGTCTCTCAAAATTTTAAAATTCCACTCACAGAAGCGGTAAAATTAAGTTTTATGCGAATTTCCAAATTCTCTAAGGAGGTGGGTAAAAGACGGTGAAAAGTTCAATAAAATTTTTATATATCTAAAATTATTATAAAATGACTCCAATGAATTAAATTGAACTTATATAGGTATTATTTATCAATTTTTACCTAAAATAAATTTAAATAAAATAAATAATTATTTAAATAAAAAGTCGGTTTTTAAATAGTAACCAAGTGTTTTCACTATTCATAAAAAATTGAATTTTTTCAGAAAAATACCAAAAATTCACCCAAGGCTATTTTCAATATTCAGAATCAAAAAATGAAGTCCATTTCAAAAGATAAAATTTATAAATTTAAAAAAGTGGGTATTATTATTCATAACGGCTATTTTATATAACATATCGTTGTTTAGTGAAACTCGGTATTGCATACAACACAGGCTATCATGGAAGGTCGCTATTGCGTGTAATGCAAGCCAAGTCAGGGATGCATGTAGTGAGAGATCCTTTTGGTGTAGTGTATAACACAAGACATAAATAAAATTAAAATAATATTTTTTATAAAATCTCTGGGTGTTACATTCTACCCCCCTTAAAATGAATTTCGCCTTCGAAATTCGTCGGGGTTATAAATGGTTTACTACTAGAAAGTTTCTTTAATAGAAACCCACATCGTAAAAAGGAATACCAAAACCAATCTTAAAAAAATAAAGTATGAAATGTAACAGTTACCCAAATTAACTAATCACTGGGTTTCCACGTAGGAGAACATAGGTGAAAATATGGATATGGAAGAGAAATATAACCGTCATGTTCTGATGGAGAGTGGCATAGAACATGGCTATAAAAAAGCCAACAATCAAAAAGCAATAAATTTGTGTTGATCTAGGGTACCATATGATTCATCAGATATTAGGGCACTAGGAAAACATTTTTGGTTTTCAAGATCATTTCCCTAAAGTTGAAGAATTTTAATTAGAAGAAATACTTACTTTATTTTGGTAAAATCAGTGTTTGTGCCTTGAACAATTTCCACTTCATCCCTTTAAGAAATGAAGTTGAATTTGTCTTTTGCGAAGTATTAGCAGATCATGTGATAGAATGATAGGTCATTCCATCTGTCTCAAACATAAGTTAGCAAAAGTTATATACATAAGTCCATCTATGGTGAGATTAATCAGATATGGTTCCTAAAATGGACTTATACTTCATATTTCATACTACTTAATATAATAAAACTGGTTTCTACTAAACATGGACTTCTTGTAGGCCAGTGGTAGGTGATAAAGGCCTATCACACTTCAGTTGTGGGTTCGATTCCCACCACCTTGTCCGACGCGATGGGTTTTCGCCCACCATGCAGGTTGTCCTTTTTCTAAAACTACATAATTATAAAATTCCATCAATAATATATAAAATAGTTATAGCATTAAACAATACAAACTTATGTCCAACATAATCCATTTTAAATCTTTAGGGTTATCCAAAATACTTTTGTTCAAGCTTATAGTATAAATAAAACAATTACTAGAAATGTCATCTACCGAGCATTTGAATTCCATAATTTATCCCTCATATATCTTGTTTTTTCACATTCCAATCATGTGAATACCTTAATCATGCATTCTCTTGAAAAATGAATACCCAGTGAACCATATTGAAAACATGAATACTGTCAAAAGTTAACTCTTTCCACATACCAAAATCCAAAAATTTCTATATACTCAAACCATGATATAACTTTGTCCTTATATCAGTCATGAGATCATTAATACTATCAAACATCTCATTATCTCCTTATCCCTTCATTATGCACATATCATCTACTTTCCAAAAATATCTGAATAACCTTTCATGGTTACCAGTACCATTCAACATATAATTTCAAATACATAAGGAAAAACAATAGTATAACAATCCTTAGATGTCTCTTTATTCCATAGTACCATGATATTACTTATACAACATTACTCTTGATAAACATGTAATCATTCCACTACCTTCTTAAACCATTGATCGATCTTGAGAAATTATTTCATCTCACATATCATTTGTATTCTCTTCATCATCATCAATATATATACTACCCATATGACCATTCTGATTATCTTCATGAGATTTTCCCTTAGGGAATTGGTTTGCATAATGCCTATACATTCCACATTTGAAACATTTAACTATTGTTGATGTCATAGCAATACCATTATCCTTGTCCATGGTGTTAACTGAACCTTTTCCTTTGCACTTACTGGATTTCTGTCCTTCTTTTCCACACCCAAAGAATCTTCTAGTTCCTTTGAAACAATCTCCCTGATGCCTCTTCCCACATGATTTACATGAGGGAAATTGAACTTTATTTCCACTATGATCATAATGAAACTCCATATTTCTCTTATTATCTGAGTCGGGAAACTTACCACAGTTGAGATTATTGATCATATTATGAGATTGCTGATTAGGCATAATAACGATGTTTGGTCTTCCAAATCCCGTTTCATTTGGTTTCTCATGAAGAATATCATTCCGTTGTCCATCATATCCTCCATTATTGTGAATTTTCTTGTTTCCATCCATTTTTTAAAACCCAAAAAGAATAGTGTGAGAGGTAAAAATCATGCATGGGAAAACAACATAATAAAGGGGGATTACCGTCAATATCTAACATCTTAGGTTAAATTATGAGATCGTTACCGTAGTTCTAGGACTATAACCTATAATTATACTTAACCATATGGACATCCCTAGACATACCTTAGAAATATCTCTAGGGATCTCACTAAAGTTCTCGCATCCTAGTTTCCAAAGGTTGACTAAACCTTTCCTCTGATACCAACTATAGAGACCCAAATATTGACGTACATGGACATTAAATTACTTTTGCGGAATACTTAATACATAACAAACACGTACACATAAAGACAGTAACAGTTTAGTGTCTTTAGAAACTCGGAATTTAATCTTCTAATCCCGGTGAAAGATCTTCAACTTCTCCCCTAAAGATCTTCCTCTTTTGTTTTCTTACCTAAAACCTTTATTTATATCCTTGGAAAAAAAAAACATAGAAAGGGTGAGCTCAAATGCTCAGTAAGAGTAAGCATAGAGAAAATAAAACAATCCATAAACATTTTAATGAAAAATCTTGAACATAAAATCTAAACATCAAAATCTTGAGAAAAGACACAAATCTTGAAAGTATGTAGGGCATATATCAAAGGAACATCAATTTTGATAAAATAGCATTGGAATAAATCATGTAATTGTGGAAACCATTAAGAAAATTTTATGATTTCCATAGTAGCTAAGGCATTGCTGCCAAGACCATCTTAGTGGACAAAGTCCCTTTTTTAATGGAGTTCACTCCTCGTTCCATTCCTGTAACACTGAACCAGATTAACTTAGCATTCCATCCATGTTTATCTCATGAGATATAAATATTTACCCAATGAATTGGAGGGAGATATAGTTCCCACCCATCTCATAATGAAATCATTCTTACTTGTGCCACAAAATAAACATACATCATTCATAATAAACCAACAAATAAAATGGGTTTCAAAAACATCATCCCATCTTCACATAATCCATATAAAATAAATGAATATCATTTCATAATAAGAAAATTGAAACCATGTAAATCATTGAGACATTATACTTGAAACATACACATATGAAATAATGTCATCTTAGATGAAAAAAGGGTTTTGATAAAACACTTGAAATGAATTCTTGAGGAAAATATCCTTTCTTCTTCAAAATCAATTTCTTTTCACAAAACGTCATGCAATTTTAAAAGAAAGAGATTTTTTTGAAAATCTTCATTGTAACGCCCCGACCCCAGCTACCCAGAGTCCGTGCATTATTTCGTAGCATTGGCATGATCACAAAAGATCAAGTCTCGAAAGACTGATTAGTTTAGTAGCCTTGGAAACAATAGATACATTCATAAATGTTACATTACATCATAAAGTGAAAATCTACAATAACAAAGTCTCCATAGTCAACACTCATATCCTCTTCTGACTATCCCTGCAGGTCATTCATAAAATACTTCTTCACATCCTGGAAAATATTAAAACATTGAAAGGGGTGAGATCAGATGCTCAGTAAGGATAACAATATTGCGGAAGCTTTCATAAATAAACATTAACATATAAGGCAATGTATAACTAAAACAAAAGCCTTTTAAACATGAAATTCAACATAATATGGAAAAAGTAAAATGAGATAATGTCATTTACTTATTCACATGGATATTATACTGGTCGAATAATCACATGCAATATCAATAACCACTTTCATAATGATGGAATGCATAATTCCAGACTATCATAACCACGTAGCCAAGGCCTCGTGCCAAGACCACAAATAAGTTTTTGTCAAGGCCTCGTTCCAAGACACTAGTTTGTCTCATGAGACCTTCCGATGCATCGAGGAGCTATAGCGGGCTCCACCCGTCACTTATTAAGTCCAATGCATTCCTCATATGAATAGGTTTAAACATATCATAAACCATAACATAATCGTATCACATAAAACATGCATAAAGGAAACATAACATTTCCACATTTCAATCACAAGATATCAATAAAACACATTGATATAATAAAAAAACTTTCAAAACCATTATCAATACCAAAATAAAAGAAAAGTAAAACATGGTATTTATTTTTCTTTTAAAAAAAGAATGGCTTGTAGAGGAAGCCAAAACTCAAATAATGGCCACGAAGGAGGAGAAGTCGTTGTCGCCGCATACGTACGACAAAAACATACCCTTTGTTCATTTATTAAACGATTCGTATAAAAATATTCCTTCTGAATAAACGTAAAAGTCAAAGGGGTTTACACACCATATAAAAGAAATTTGTGTATAAAACCAAATATGCCTCAATGAAAGGAGATTGAGACGAAGTCCTTAAAAAAATAATTTTTAAAATAAAATAGATATATTATGTGTATTCACTATAGGTACACATAAATAAAGTAAAAATACAAAATAGGACATAATAATATCATGACATAATTTGAAAGTAGGAGATTAACCCAATGAATGGAAGTTGGGTTAAGAAATTCCCTTACCTTGTGTCCGACTTGATTCGACCGTTATTTAACCTCCTGAATAATAAAATAGAGTTAATATCTACTTTATTAAGAACCATTTTCAATTTTATTATCCTTTTTATATCACTTATTACAATGTTATGAACATTATGTAATTATTTAAGTTAATAACGGTCGTTTTGTCGATCTTTGGTACTTGAGTCAACAATAAACTTCTTATAATTACAAGTTGTTTATGTGGTAGAATATCCATTATCTCCAGAATTATATTCATGATTTAGATGTCATATATTTCATATATATCCAGTATATACATTCATTCATAATATTACGTAACATTTAGGGGTAAGAAATGAAATGCACCGTTCATGGAGACGGTAAGCCGTACGTACACATGAACGCTACTTTCATTTCTATTTCATATTTAATGGAATGAAATCGTAATCATATAAAGGTATAATATAGTTCCAGTATAATATCATATATAATATCATTTACTCCATCCTTTATACATTCCACATATGGCATTAACGATTCACATCACTTTGAGGGGGCGGTAGTCCGCACTTCCTAAAATGAAATTATCGCGTTTACCCATAATGAAAATCATAAAGTATGCCATAAATGAGAAATACAGAAGCATAAGGAAAACATAAACATATTATATATCATATATAAATATAGTGACATCTTAATGGCCACCTTTGAAGGTGTTATGTGAGTGTTGAACAATCATCGTTTCGTGAGGCAGAAATTCACCATCCACAGAAACAATATGTTCTTTAACCATTAGATGTAGGTGTGTGTAAGTGTTGCACGAATATTTATTATAACAACATCCTAGTATATTTAGGATACTGTTTTTCTTACAAAAGAAATTAATAAAAAGTGTTTATGGGGTTGGAGAAGCAAAATAAAACAAAATAACATAAGAGAAGACATTACCTTAAAATCTGGTAACTCTTTTGATTTGAGCCAAAGGCTTCCTTGGGAAGAATTATGCCCAAAGTGGGCCTTCTAGTAGTAAGGGAGGGAAGTTGGGAGAGTATTTGGGCCGAGTTTGGCTGAGCCAAAAGGCTTTGAAAGTGAGAGTAAGGTGGTAGAGGTGGGGGCCTTTTATAAGTGGAGAGGAGGGGCACTCTTGGAAAGTAAAGAAAAGTCACTATATTTTAAACTGGTATTCGGATTTAAGAGGTCTCACATTGATATAATTCTAGGATAAGGTGATAAGGGTTCGAAATCCACCCATCCAATATGTTTTGGACATGTTTAGGTCTTAGATATTACATTATCTTTCCATTTTATTTAGATCGTTAAATAATGAGGTCATCGCTGCATCATCATGATGTCATAAATAATTTAATTTGTTTAATGTCTAAAAATTATATAAAAAAATACTATGATGTAGGAAATATTTTTATCTTTACAATTACTATTTATAGTAAAAAAATATGACTTGTATAACCCCATGTAAAAATTGTTTTAGTAAAACATTTCATGTTTGTGTCATTTTTTACTTTAACATTAAATAAAAGGTATTTATGTCATTTTCCAACTAAAGTGGCTCCATGGGGTCCCCAAGTTGACCCGTGGATTGTCTTGGTTGGCCATGGCACATCCAATGAGGGTAACACATGTGTCAAGCTCATCTCATATTATTAAAACATTATTTTTACCTTAAACTACACTAATTACCTCTAATCGCAATTAAGAACTTAAAAGTTACTATTCACCAAAAAATTATTTTAATCTCATTGAACCACATTTTACTTCTTAATGAAAACCATGTATGTCGGATTTTTGAAATTCAAAACACAGAAGTGGTAAAATTTCATTTAAACGAAAAATCAGTTTTTATAAGTACCACTTAGTGGTTTCACTATTCATCAAAAATTGATGTTTTTCAGAACAATGCCAAAATTTCACCCTAAGCTATAATTGATATTCTGAATTCAAAAATGATGTCTATTTTAAAAAATTACAAACATATAAGTTTCATTTTATAATTAATTCCCGCTGCCATAACAAATAGCGTGTTTTTAAGAAACAATTTATATCAAAAGATTGACAATTGTTCATGTCCTATTTCAATGTTAAATTAATTCTAATGAACACCATTGGATAAAATGGTAAAAATATATTCTAATTATACTTTCAAACCACTCAATATTATAACTTATCACTATAAAATACTTTGATTAAAAAATTTGTTTTTAAGTATTTTTCACTATTCATAAAAAATTGGAAGTTCTCAGAAAATTACAAAAAATTCAACTTCGGATAATTTCGATATTACGAATACAAAAATGAAGTCCATTTTGAAATATAAAATTTCTATAATTTTAAAAAGTGGTTATTACTATTCATAATGGCTACTTTGATTAGTCACAGTGTGTTAGAACTCGAAGTTGCGTACAATGCAAGCTATTGCATTATTAAATGAGAAGCATATCGTGGAAGGTCGGGGTGTTACATTTTCCCCTCATTCAATAAATTTTGTCCTCGCAATTTGAAAATGTTCTTCGAAAGTAAAAGGTTGAAAATAGAAAATACCTTTGTGGAAAACCCACATCGGAAATAGGGTTAATAAAAATATAACTTTAAAAGATAGAAAGATATGTACAAAGGTCACCCGAGATAGCCCATACTAGGAACCTATGAAAATATGGATATGGAAGAAAAACAAACCATCAAGGTCTGATGGAGAGTCGTAGAAAACTGGATTAGGAGAAAGTTAACGATAAGAAAATCACAAACTTGTGATTGGTTAAATAGTCATTGAATCCCCAGTTGGAAAAGTTAACCGGCAACGTTTTTGTTTTAAGTTACCTTTTATAAAGTTGAGGAATTTATTTAGGAGATTTACTAAGAATGTAAGGGAATATACATACTTGTTATGTAGACTTTCATTCTTTAATAAATTTTTACCACAAACCCATCTTTCACTCTAAAAGGTAATAGAACTCAAAAATATTCTATTTATCCTAATTCCAAATATTAACACATACCATTTAGATTAGTAAAACTATTTTGTAATAACTAGGGACTTCCTGTAGGCTAGTGGTAGGTAATAAAGGCCTGTCGCACTATGGATGTGGGTTCGATTCTTGCAGCTTTGTCCGAAGCGACGGGTTATCGCCCAACCTGAAGGTTGTCCTTTTTCTAAAACTATAGTATTATAATATTCCAAAAATAATCTTCAGAAATGTTTTAACCTTAAACCATACTATCTAAGGTTCAACTTAATCCATTCCAACCTTTATAGTTATCCAAAATACCTCTATCCAGACTTTCTCTAAAAGGTCTCTAAATTCCAAAATCAATTGTATCATCAGATTCCTCAAACAAGGTAAAGTTTCTCTTATTGTCACATAAAAAAATATGATTTCGTTCATCATATTAAAACCTTAATGAAATCAACAAGTACTGTAGTACAATCCTTATATATATATCACATTATTCTAATAACCAAAATATAATCCATGAGTCCAAAAGCACCAATACATTAATTATTCCGCTTCAACTGTAGTCACAACATAAGATTGGCCTTGATCCCTTGGCCTTTTCTGAGGTAAGTTTCCCTGACTCTTAGGACATTCATTTGCATAATGCCCCATTTCTCTACAATTGTAGCATTCAACATTGATAGCCTGTTTCTTTCCCTTTCAATCACGAGACTTGTGACCTTTTTCTTCACATTTATAACAAACTCCCATTCCTTTTAGGCAAGTATCAGGGTGATTCTTCCCACAATTATCACATACTGGAAAATCCTTCTTTCCCTTTTTCCCTTTATCTATCTCTTGTTCCACCATTCTCTTCTTCTCTTGCTTTACTTTATTGTCATAAGATTTAGAGAATTCCTTTTCTGTCTTGATAGCACACGAGACAATATCTTCATACGATGAGAAGGATTGTGATACTAAAGCTCGATGGATAAATGGTTTCAACCCATCAAAGAAATGATCAGTCTTACTTATTGGGTTACGTATATAATCTGGTGTATGCCTCGCTAACCTTGTAAAGTTAGCCTCATACTTTGCGACATTCTCATCCTCCTTTTGTCTTAGACTCAGAAATTGCCTTTCCATATTTTCTCGATGGTCATGTGGAAAGTATTTTTCTAAGAAAAGATCTTTGAACTCTCTCCATTCCATACTTTATACTTCTTCATCTTCCTTTGTGTTTTGAATCAATGACCACCATTGATCAGCATCTCCAGTGAGGTGGTAAACTGCCATGATAACCTTTTCCCTTTCACTACTCCCCCAGGCGTGGAATATTTTCTCTAATGAGTTTATCCATTGCTCAGCTACTAATGGATTTGTACCCCCATTAAATGTTGGTGTTTGTTGCCTCATGAAGTGGTCTAACATTGATCCTCCACGTTGCGGATCAGGGTGCTCCATACGAGTGAGGTTATTATTCATAACCTGAGTGAGTTGTCCCAGAATGGTAATAAGTTGATCAGCACCAGTTGTATCTCCAGATCCACAATAATTATCTTGAGAAGAAGGTAAATCCCAACACGGAGTGCGTGCATTGATACTGTTTCCATTCCTTCCACTAGGCGCCATTTCTAAACAATGACATAAACTAGATTAGTTTATGAATTAAAATACATAATTCCATATTTGTAAAACACTTTACATAAATTGAACTATTTATGGATATAATCCATAATCATAAAAAGAAATGTTTTCTTTGAGGAAGTATATACTCATAACCCTTCATAGTGGTTTGTAAAGAAAATGAGAATTATCCTAAGCATATCCCCTGGGAGTGTCATAACCAAGAGTACAGCAAGGCCCGTTGTCGTGCACTAGTTCTCGTTCGAGTCTAGCTCAAAG
This sequence comes from Viscum album, assembly GCA_963277665.1. NCBI lineage: Eukaryota > Viridiplantae > Streptophyta > Magnoliopsida > Santalales > Viscaceae > Viscum > Viscum album. The sequence continues at coordinate 1,040,459,795 of OY728161.1, read as the reverse complement.
TAGTGTTTTCAGGTTTTACCCCTAGGTACATCTGTTCCAGAGCATCCTCTACCTGCTCGTATCCAGGCAGGGATGTATTTCTCGGAAAACTCACAAAATCTCTATAATACCAAAATTCTAGGAAGTTCTTCTATACTAATCCTTAAAGTCTATCTTCGGGCTATGTGCTCTAATCAGAGTTTATCTAAATCTAGCTTCCAAGGTTAGTACTAAACTACCTTTGATACCAACTGTAATGCCCCGACCCCAGCTACCCAGAGTCGGTGCATTATTTCGTAGCATTGGCATGATCACAAAAGATCAAGTCTCGAAAGACTGATTAGTTTAGTAGCCTTGGAAACACTAGATACATTCATAAATGTTACATTACATCATAAAGTGAAAATCTACAATAACAAAGTCTCCATATTCCACACTCATATCCTCTTCTGACTATCCCTGCATGTCATTCATAAAATACTTCTTCACATCCTGGAAAATATTAAAACATTGAAAGGGGTGAGCTCAGATGCTCATTAAGGATAACAATATTGCGAAAGCTTTCATAAATAAACATTAACATTTAAGGCAATGTATAACTAAAAAAATCCTTTTAAACATGAACTTCAACATAATATGGAAAAAGTAAAATGAGATAATTCCATTTAATTATTCACATGGATATTCTACTGGTCTAATAATCACATGCATTATCAATAACCACTTTCATAATGATGGAATGCATAATGCCAGACTATCATAACCACGTAGCCAAGGCCTCGTGCCAAGACCACAAATAAGATTTTGTCAAGGCCTCGTTCCATGACACTAGTTTGTCTCATGAGACCTGCCGATGCATCGAGGAGCTATAGCGGGCTCCACCCGTCACTTATTAAGGCCAATGCATTCCTCATATGAACAGGATTAAACATATCATAAACCATAACATAATCGTATCACATAAAACATGCATAAAGGAAGCATAACATTTCCACATTTCAATCACAAGATATCAATAAAACACATTGATATAATAAAAACACTTTCAAAACCATTTTCAATACCAAAATAAAAGAAAAGTAAAACATGGTATTTATTTTTCTTTTAAAAAAAAGTATGGCTTGTAGAGGAAGCCGAAACTCAAATAATGGTCACGGCAGCGGAGAAGTCGTTGTCTCCACATACGTACGACAAAAACATCCCCTTTTTTCATTTATTAAACGCTTCATATAAAAAGATTCCTTTTGAATAAACGTAAAATTCAAAGGGGTTTATACACCGTATAAAAGAAAGTTGTGTGTAAACCCAAATATGCCTCAATGAAAGGAGATTGAGATGAAGTCCTTAAAAAAAATAATTTTTAAAATAAAATAGATCTATTATGTGTATTCACTATAGGTACACATAAAGAAAGTAAAAATACAAAATAGGACATAATAATATCATGACATAATTTGAAAGTAGGAGATTAACCCAAAGAATGGAAGTTGGGTTAAGAAATTCCCTTACCTTGTGTCCGACTTGATTTGACCGTTCTTTAACCTCCTGAATAATAAAATAGATTTAATATCTACTTTATTAAGAACCATTTTCAATTTCGTTATCCTTTTTATATCACTTATTACAATGTTATGAACATTATGTAATTATTTAAGTTAATAACGGTCGTTTTGTCGATCTTTGGTACTTGAGTCAACAATACACTTCTTATAATTACAAGTTGTTTATGTGGTAGAATATTCATTATATCCAGAATTATATTCATGATTTAGATGTCATATATATCATATATATCTATTATATACATTAATTCATAATATTACGTAACATTTAGGGGTGAGAAATGAAATGTACCGTTCATGGAAACGGTAAGCCGTACGTACACAAGAATGCTACTTTCATTTATATTTCGTATTTAATGGAATGAAATCATAATTATATAAAGGAATAATATAGTTCCAGTATAATATCATATATAATTTCATTTACTTCATCCTTTATACATTCCACATACGGCATTAACGATTCACATCACATTGAGGGGGCGGTAGTCCGCACTTCCTAAAATGAAATTATCGCGTTTACCCATAATGAAAATCATAAAGTATGTAATAAATGAGAAATACAGAAGCATAAGGAAAACATAAACATATTATATATCATATATAAATATAGTTACATCTTAATGGCCACCTTTTAAGGTGTTATATGAGTGTTGAACAATCATCGTTTCGTGAGGCAGAAATTCGCCATCCATAGAAACAGTATGTTCTTTAACCATTATATGTAGGTGTGTGTAAGTGTAGCTTGAATCCATCTTATAACAAAATCCTAGTATATTTATGATACTGGTTTTGTTACAAAAGAAATGAGTAAAAAGAGTTTATGGGGTTGGAGAAGCAAAATAAAACAAAATAACTTAAGAGAAGACATTACCTTAAAATCGGGTAACTCTTTTGATTTGAGCCAAAGGCTTCCTTGGGAAGAATTCTGCCCAAAGTGAGGCTTCTAGGAGTAAGGTAGGGAAGTTATAAGAGTATTTTATCAGAGTTTGGCCGAGACAAAAGGCTTTGAAAGTGAGAGTAAGGTGGTAGAGGTGGGGGCCTTTTATAAGTGGAGAGGAGGGGCACTCTTGGAAAGTAAAGAAAAGTCACTTTATTTTAAAATGGTATTCGGATTTAAGAGGTCCCACATCAATGTAATTAGAGGATAAGGTGATAAGGGTTCTAAATCCACCCATACAATAGGTTTTGGACATGTGTAGGTCTTAGATATTACATTATCTTTCCATTTTATTTAGATCGTTAAATAATGAGGTCATCGCTACATCATCATGATGTCATAAATAATTTAATTTAATGTCTAAAAATTATATAAAAAAATACTATGATGTAGGAAATCTTTTTATCTTTCCAATGACTATTTATAGTCAAAAATATGACTTGTATAACCCCATGTAAAAATTGTTTTAGTAAAACATTTCATGTTTGTGTCATTTTTTACTTTAACATTAAATAAATGGTATTTATGTCATTTTCCAACTAAAGTGGCTCCATGGGGTCCCCAAGTTGACCCATGGATTTTCTTGGTCGGCCATGTCACATCCAACGAGGGTAGGACATGTGTCAATCTCATCTCATATTATTAAAGCATTATTTTTACCTTAAACTACACTAATTACCTCTAATCGCGATTAAGAACTTAAAAGATACGATTCACCAAAAAATTATTTTAATATAATTGAACCACATTTTACTTCTTAATGACAACCATGTATGTCAGATTTTTCAAATTCAAAACACAGAAGTGGTAAAATTTCATTTAAACGAAAAAGCAGTTTTTATAAGTACCACTTAGTGGTTTCACTATTCATAAAAAATTGAAGTTTTTCAGAACAATGCCAAAATTTCACCCTAAGCTATAATTGATATTAAAAATTCAAATATGATGTCTATTTTACAAAATTCCAAAAATATAAGTTTCATTTTATAATTAATTCCTGCTGCCATAACAAATAGCGTGTTTTTAAGAAACAATTTATATCAAAAGATTGACAATTGTTCATATCCTATTTCAATGTTAAATTAATTCTAATGAACACCATTGGATAAAATGGTAAAAATATATTCTAATTATACTTTAAAACCACTCAATAGTATAATTTATCACTATAAAAGAATTTTATTAAAAAAGTTGTTTTTAAGTATTTTTCACTATTCATAAAAAATTGGAAGTTCTCAGAAAATTACAAAAAATACAACTTCAGATAATTTTGATATTAAGAATACAAAAATGAAGTCCATTTTGAAATATAAAATTTCTATAATTTTAAAAAGTGGTTATTACTATTCATAACGGCTACTTTGATTAGTCGTAGTGTGTTAGAACTCGAAGTTGCGTACAATGCAAGCTATTGCATTATTAAATGAGAAGCATATCGTGGATGCTCGGGGTGTTATAGTCATGAAATATTTTGGAGGAATATTCATGAAAATAAGTATTTATAAAACCGTAAAAATCCTTTCATTCCGTATAAGTTAAAAAAACATTCTTCTCGTACTTTTGCAGGAAAAGTAAAAAAAATTACCTTGTAACGTAAACAAAAGAACTTTTCCTTACATACCATGTATTAGAAGTAAAAAATGGGTAAAAAGGACTTTAAAAATACATGAAACCATTTTTATAAAATATGGACATGGATGATAGATATAACCCCCGTGAATACTTACAAATAAACAATCTCGGATAAAAATGAGATTGGAAAAGTTATCCCTTACCTTATGTCTGATATGCTTCATATGTATCCGAACCTCCTATATAATGATTTAAATAATGTCATTGACTTATTAAAAAATCTTATTCATTGTTATTATATCATATATGGTTCACTTAGGTATTTATATTACCCGTTCATTTCTCAATTCCATGTTAAAGTAGCGTTTTGGGTAAAATTGTTTCATTTGTCGTACGTGTTTGGAATTGTTGTTAATGATATTATTATTAATTATATCATGATTTACTTATAGAATGTAAAAAATGATTTATATATCATATATATTCAGTATATATATATATATAATAGACAGATAAATGAAATGAAACACACCGTTCATGGAGACGGTAGGCCGTACGTACGCATGAATGCTGTTTTACTTTCTTTATTGACTTGAATGGAAGTAAGTAGATGATATATATATATATATACATAAATACAGTAGCTTCATTATGTCATATATTTCATTATTATTCATTATATATACTTTAAAATCATTCTTGAATGGTTAATCATGGAAAATGAATCTCATCGCGTTCGTGAGGACGGTAGTCCATACGTACGTACGAGTGATGATATAATTCCCATGATCGTGGAATTGTATTGAAGTGTATGTATAATATTACTGAATCAATATCAATTTACAATAACCATATATAGTTATTTATTTACACCATTATACCCATCTTAGTAAGGTGGTGGTCGAAAACAGATTACACCACGGTGTGGAGACCGTATTCTGTACGTACGCACGCGCGGTGATTTTGTTTTCCATAGGATGGATAGACGGTGAAATAGGGTTGTTTAATATTTATAATAACATCTGATTATATAAGTAATACTGATGTTATTACTTTATAATGAAACAACTAAATAAGAATAAGTTGAAGAAGAAAAAAACATGAGAGAATCGAAAGAAGAGATTACCTCTTCTTCGACGCACCTCCTTTAAGCCTTCTCTTAAGGAAGTAGAGTTGGTCTTTTGAGAAGACCAGAACCTTCATAATGTTTCTAGGTAATTGTAGAAGAGAAATGGTCAGGGTTTGTCCTAGCTTCAAGGCTCAAAAGGGTGTGAAGAGAAGAGGGAAGGGGTGCCCTTTTTATAAGGGAGGAGAGGGGCACCTTTGGAAAAACTCAAAATATTATTTTAGAATAAAGTCATATTCGGTTTATAATAGATCCAAATTGATTTATTTAGAATCTAAAGTGGGTATGGGTCAAAATACTCTCATCCAATATATTTTAGACAAGTTTAGGTTAAAATTTTGACCTTATCATTTAGATTTAACTCTAAGTTAAATAATTTAACTTTTACCGTGTCTTCTTGTTTTCTTACACTATAAGGTTAATAAACGTACAATAACAAGACAAAAGAACCCCAAGTTGTTTATTATTAATATATATAACCTTATATAATTCATTTGTCCTAACCTTATATTTTTATGAATAAGATAACAATTAATAATATACTATTTGTTTTAAAAACTATTTTATGTCAATTTTGACAGTATTAGGTAATTGATTTTTTTGAAAATCATAATATAATTATTAGTTAAAAAAAGTTTATTAAATAAATAATAACATGTCATATTAACCTATAAAATTAGTTTAATTCATAAAAAGTCTCATTACATTTATTTGGGTATTTATAATATCAATTATATTAATATTTCATTATTTAGGTAATTACTGCATCACCATTTTGTCATAAATAACTTAAATTATTTAATGTCTATAAATTATAAATAAAATACCATTAGGTAGTAAATCTTGTTATCTTTGTAATGAATATTTATAGTCGAATTTATCTTATGTATAACCCTATATTAAAAATGTTTTAGTTATTAAACTTTGATTTTAACTATTTTAACCCTTCTTTAAATAAATTAATAATAAATGTCCTAATCTAATCCAAGTGGACCCAAATGGTCATATATTATTCCTAAGGTTGTTTTTGGTCTAATTACACTTACCCAATAGAATTAGGACATGTGGTAGGGTAACAATAATATCATTTTTACCCTTAATTACCCTATTTAATTTTAACCGTGGTAAATAAAAGTAAAAAGTTACTATTCACAAAAAAATATTTTCATCTCATTGAACCAAATTTTAGTCCTTGATATTAATCGTGTATCTCGGATTTTTGAAATTCCACTCACAGAAGTGGTAAAATTAAGTTTTATGTCAATTTCCAAATTCTCCTAGGAGGTGGGTAAAAGACGGTGAAAAGTTCAATAAAATTTTTATATATCTAAAATTATTATAAAATGAGTCCAATGAATTACATTGAACTTATATAGGTATTATGTATCAATTTTGACCTAAAATAAATATAAATAAAATAATTAATTATTTAAATAAAAAATCAGTTTTTAAATAGTAACACAGTGTTTTCACTATTCATCAAAAATTGAAAGTTTTCAGAAAAATACCAAAAATTCACCCTAGGATAATTTTGATATTCCAAATCCAAAAATGAAGTCCATTTCAAAAGATAAAATTGATAAAATTTTTAAATGTGGGTATTACTATTCATAACGGCTAGTTTATATAACATATCGTTGTTTAGTGAAACTTGGTATTGCGTATAACACACGCTATTGTGGAAAGTCGCGATTGCATGTAATGCAAGCCATGTCAGGGATGCGTGTAGTGAAATATCCTTTTGGTGTAGCGTACAACACACGACATCAATAAAATTAAACAGAATATTTTTCATAAAATCTCAGGGTGTTACAATGACTTTAAACTATTTTCCATAGTCTGAACCATATGACCTTAAACTTTGAAAAATAGACTTCAAGATCACTTCAAATGGTGGATGATCTCTTTGGTATATTCATGATGAGTTTTAACTTTGTTACTGCACGAACATCCTTAAATTATTCATTTTTTCAATAGTCTATACCACATAAACTAAAACTATGTGTATACACTTTAAAAACTATATATGGCTTGATTAACATCCTCTAGGGATATATAGTGATGCCTATACTTTCCATATATGGGACTAGATATAGATTCACTAGGGAACCATCCATTATATGTGGTGAAATCTCCCAAAAAAGTCTAATGGGCATGCTTTCAAGTATGAGCCCCATTTAGTTATCATCACACTTCAATGGGTAGGGATACCCCCATAGCATGATATGAAGAAGAATTATCCTTAACGTATGATGTTAAACTACGACCTTATCCTAGATAAGTTGAGGACATCTCTGAATAGGAGATGGTTCTACCATGTATTGAACCATGATAACCTTTATATATTCGGGATTCCTCATATCAAAGTATGTGAAGATTCAGCACCCCCATTAGAGAGGGTATCTCCCCACTGGTGTTAGTTTCACACTACACCATTCTACATAACTATATGTGTCTTGATTCCAACCCTCATGAGATACTTAGTGATTACCAGATATTTTATCATGGTTACAGCCCATCTGTTGACTTGTTATGATCTCAACCCTTTCCTATAATACAATGTTTACTTGGGAAATGGTTTGTTGAGATTTTTATGGTAGAGGGACCTTTCATCCCAAATTTATGCTGGTTTATCACTCTTCCATGCCAAAAAAGCCTTCCGAGAAAACTTGGGTCCCCCTTTAGTCTATGTTTTATGACTTTAAACTAATAACATCCCTATATTAAGTTGCACAACTTTAAACTACCAAGCCCAACATCATAAATTCATTATGTTAAACTCTGGTCGGACCCTAAATTAAGTTAGTATACCTAGTATGAGAGGATCACATTATCCCATGGAAACTAAGATTCCTCTTGATGTGATATGATTAGATAGTCCCCAAATTGAGAATAGGTTCGATCCTACTTTCTGATATGACCCATCATTGTACTCAAATGCACTATGTCATGGAACCTAGCGTGTTTAATACCACATGGAAATTACCTCAATCCATATCCACAGTTCAATTATTTTTGAGTTTTTGTTTTTATCTTACGTCAAGTATGAACTGGCACCCCAAACGGAGATGGTGGCTGGGCAAAGATCGCCTACTATACTGGACTAATGAACTGATAGATTTCTTGATAAAATAGTGGATCCTGTGTTTTGAATTTTCTCAATAGTTAATTCTACATTTTCTCACACCGTTCTTGAATGGTGAGGTTGTGGTCCTGGTGTTTCAACTATGGTCGAAAATCGATCCATACCCATTGTTCACCCCTTATTCAAACATTGAAATTCTTTGTTTACTTCATTTACACCTCCTTATTTCTTGGTATAATTTTAACACCCTTAGTGTAATTACTCCATATATCCACGCACGTCGAGCAAACAATTCCATCATTCGAACATTATCTACCCTAATTTTTCTTACCCCCATTGTGCCACTCCATATGTCTAAAAAAATTCCTTCCCCATCACTGTTTCTCACAGAAATCATAGATCATGTGGGATAAAAAGTCTTGGTAGTAAGTGTACCATTGTGTTCAAGCCACACGACATCCTTTTACAAGCATCACAACTTTTAATGGTGGTAAAATCCTCTTAGGAGTATGATGTGTGGCACTGGGTCTCCTTGGCCCTTATTTACATTGGGTTTTTCGTTCTTCTATTCTAGATATATCTATCTTTGGTCCACCTCTAGTCTATGCTCTTAGACCTGAAATTGGGGAGTCCAAGTCTAAGCATCATGACTTTAAACTATTTTTCAATTTTCTCCCTAGGGATATGTTAAGTATTGTTGGGTATCTGTTTCCCTCATTCATGTTAGGTTCTTTCTTTAACTCTTTTATACTACACATATCCATTTAGGGTATTAATCCCATGGTCCAAGCTCTACGACCATAAACTAAGAGTGCATTATTTGACATCAGGTGAGCTCCTAGGACTCACCATTCACATCGAGTAATCCCCCTTCGATTTTATGTAAGAACTATCAAGAAACTTCTCCTTTAGTCAATGTAACATGGATTTAATTTTTTTTCTTTTCTCTAGGACATACAACCTTAAACTAGGTGTGGTGTCCCAGTCATATGATGCTAAACTATGAGATGTGTCCTGATCACATGACATGAAACTATTCCATACACTATCCAAAACTATGTGTCTATTGTTCTCATTAAATAATGTAGAACTGCAAGACATCTCAATACCTCACCCTAGAAACCCTTTCATTTGGTGTTGGTCATCTACCACATCATTCATGCTCATCCGTTGTTTCTTGGAATATGAGATGATGCTTTTTATAAAGACAAGTTTAACTTTTTTCAGACCAATAAGCCCACACAAGTGTTCTTAAATTCATGGCTGTAAAGTTTCAAGAGTGTTGGAATCCATTAAAACATTCATGCACTTCATTTCTATGCTTCGTGTGCCCCTTATTTGGATCCTCATCCTCCTCAAAATTTTAAGGGACTCCCTAATGGATTGTTTTCTGGCTAAGGCTCACCTACCATCCTCATCCAATACCCCATATGGACTTGGATGACATTCTAAGACAAGTTCTATGTTTTGAACATGGTCAATAGCTGACTCTAATTTTTCTATACCCATTCTTGGATAAGCAATATGGTTGATTTTTTTGAACATGGTTAGTAGTTATACAATGTCATGATGACACTCACATTGTGTTCTAGATTTTGGGTATCATTATTCACACCCATAATTCTCCCCTTTTTTCAGATTGATTTCAACACCCCTGGCATTACCCCACTAGTGCACTAGAGCACATTGGAATAGAAAGTAGGCTATTCAAAGGACCCCGTTCTATAGCCACATATTCTCTCCATCATAAAACTCTTGGTGGTTAGTCAAAAATAGTAGAATCTGAGTGTTCATTGATTATTTGGTACTCTCATACAAATGAGCAATCATATTTTTTCCCCTTATTTATCACACTGAGAATGACTCACTCAGTCTTAGGGATTTATCCTTAGTTATTTCCAAAGTATGATTCAAATGAAATATTAAGTGTGTAATATTAGGGAAGTGGAATTTTGATGATAAGACACTCTGGGTGGGAAGATCCCCTAGTAGTAGGCACCACCATTGGAATTATAGGTTGTGGTCCCCCTTAGATGAAAAGAAGGACATGAGACTTTGAGGTTGTCACCCTGGCATCCTCAATTGGACCACCAACTACATCTGCCTCAGGAAAAAGTCATAGAATGTGCTCCTCATCACCAAGTAGTGAACTTTTTCCCCTTCCAAAAGGGTCCCATGTCCCATTTTTAGGATTCATCTATACAAAACAAACTTCAGTTCGAGATTTTGGATAATTAAAGTAAAGGATCAAGGGAGTCATGCGAGTTAAGTCTTACCTCAAGAAACTTAACCATGTTACCATTCGAGGTTGTAATCTCACCACTTTATTGAGGAATCCCATGATGAGTGGATGATCCCCAGGATTCAGTATCAATGGATTCATGTGCTTCCTCATCGGACGACTCTTCCTCATGTGAAACTTTAACAAGACGTGTCTCCTCTCATTTTGACTCTTATCCAAACATCACCAACACTAGGGTGGATGGGGAGGGGGTATTATTCCCCTTATTAGTATAAAATGTCATATATATCCATAAAATATATATGTCTCAAATAGAAGCTTACCCTGGTCATGATACGAACAGGCCCAACATCTAGCATCGCGATTCCATATCAGACCAACTATCTCTATAGTTCCTACATCGATGTTTATGTTCATAGTGTCATCCAAGCCACCCACAGAAACAATAAGACATAATTATTAGTTGGAAATAGTAAGTACCTCATATTCTTCCATGGATCCTCCCTATAATGATTGTTCTTATAATGGGAGCCCCCTTCTTGCTCCCAAGAACGTTTTCGAGACCCCTATTCTATAGGGGATGGGGGTACAATAGTGTCTTTCACCATCCCTATTGTAGCTCTAGCTTGAGATTCCTCTGTGGCCTACCTTTCTCCCCAAAGAGAAGCTCACTAAACACCTTGTTGCTCTATAATAATTCTCATTGTCTTAATCTCCTGAATGAACCTATGCAAGATTGCCTCTAGATATGCTATTTCCCAGTAGTTGGTGTAATTTCTCAACAGTCCCACATTGAAGTTGATCGTCAGTAGAATGATGGTATCTCCTGAGCCCTCACACACCAAAATCCACTAGAACTGACAATGGATACATGGATATCACTCCTTATGGACCCCATGTATACTCTCATCATCACCCATTGGAGGAACATGAACTGACTAGAAAACTGGGAAGACATATATGGATTTGTTATACATTGTCATTGACCCTGACCACTAGCATGTCACCCCTAAATATTTGAAGTTACTCCCTCCATTTACATGTTCCCATTATGTTTTCCTACATTGTACCAAATGATTATAATAATGGATGGAAGTTGAAGTTTACATGGTTTCTCATTTGAGTTGTGATCCTGGGCTTGTCGAGCCCCACTAGCTGGAGTCTGAAATGTTGAGTAGATATGGATTGAAACCAGTGTTCAGTGTGGAGATGGAATTATAGAACTCAAAACCCCTAAAGTGAACCTCAATTTAGACGTATAATAATTGGAATGGGACACATATCCTCTTTTTCATGATTCCTCTCAACATATGTGCCAACAGGCTATAAAGATAGACCAACGTAGGTACCCCCATGCTGTCTTTCTTTCCAGCTGCTAAAATTGCTGCCATCACTAGTGTCCCTAAGCACATTCCCATCAATGTGTCCCTTACTAGAAGAATCCATCCACTAGAAACATAGCGATAAATTCGGCATAATGAACAAGCGGCTCCCAGCCTTCCACCGTGTTGTACCCCCACTACTGGAACTTACCCTCTTATAGGATCGACCAATACGATCTTGACCTTATCCTCTACGATGTGGTCATGCATTTACTTATCTTACCCAACATCCTCAAAAATGGATTATTCTTAAAAAACATAAAAAATATTCCTTGAATAAAATTTCCTCTGTGAAATGGGAGCTTGACCCTAATATGCTTCAATGCCTCTAGAAGATGTCATGATGGGAGAGAAGCCCGAGGCTTGTTGTCCCAGGTGTTCTATGATAGAAGTATCTCATCGTATTATAACCCTTCCTGTGGTACGGCTCAAATGCAATGTATATCCCACAAAATAATGCTTACCTCCTTGTGATGAAGATGGAACGTGTTCATGTTTGGGGACCACTGATTGAGGAGCTCTAACACTAGCTCCTTTTGATGGTAGAATTGGAACTATGATGTCCACACTTACTCATACTTTCTGATGTGGAACAACTCTTCCACATACCCTAAGTAGGTGTAGCATTCCCAATATGCCCCGACCCATTCACTTGTGAAGTTACTAATGGACCAAAAGCCCCAATAATTATGCCATCCCAAGTTGTTGTCCCACATACTACTCTGAAAAATGTTGGCGTAGTGGGAAGGGAATTGTTATTTCTCTGGGTCCTCCTATGTTACTATTCTAGTTCACCCATTTCTCACATGGATAGTTTTTTCCCACGATCATTAGTAGGGTGTCAATGAACGGAGACATTTCAGTGATTTAGATCATCATCATGTGTGAACCATGATCACAGTGTGTTGGTTTCCATGCTTGGGACTCTAAACTCATATGTTAACCCCCAAGTTCTATAGTGGAAGTTAGTTTCTCAGTTGATATTTCTCCTTTATATTAGTCAAAATTCCCATGAGCATATGATTATCTAAAACTACCTCCTAGCTTGAAGGATCTAAGGATTCCCCACCATTTTTCTCTTTGGATGACAAAAATTGTTTCAAATCACAACCGCGTTCTGTTGGTAGGTCATTTCAGCTATTTTTGATAATTATAAGGTTAAAATACATATGAAGGAGGGTTTTGGGTACAATTTTGGTTAAGTGTACAAAACATTATGGTTTGGTTGTAGAATCCAAAGTGTGAAAGGAGAGGATTGTGAGAAATATGCAGTTGAAGCTCAAATGTTTTACACAAAAAATGAAGACTTTTGAACATTATATAAAGCAGAATATCATGTGTAAAGGCCATGTGACCATATAGATCCCCCCTCATCCGATTTATAAGTGTGGACCAAAACCAGACATGTATACATGAGCATATTGTGTGACTGACTACCCATTTTTTGCACACGCATGGAAAATGATCCAACTCTTCAACATTCCCCTCAAAACCTGACCATTATGTCCCCTTTAAGCTCAGATTACTTGGGTGGGAGTTTTTTGGCAGATAAATATATTCTATGGAATAAAGAGGTTAGTTTTGGGTAAAATAAGAACCTATTTGGCCCCGAAGGACCATCATGGGGCTAATTAGGAAGGGGTGTTCAAATTTCTGTGAGTGCATGCAAGGGTCTCATAATACATGAAACATTATTTCATGAAAAATTCGATGCACACTTCCATAAATTCTCCAATGTATGAGGGAATGCCTAAGGTTATCACATTGACAAAACCTCTTCATTGTGTAAGAAACGGAACAATGTTCCACAATCTTTCATGCCAAATAAGATTTCAATCCACCACCTTGAATGGACGATTGTCATAGAAATGGAGGTATTTGCATCCAAAACCTCTTTTTCACCCAAAAACCTTGAATACATAGCATTTATAATTTCATTTATAAATATAAGTTCATCCCCCAATCAAAGAGACCATCGTGAATACAAAACATTGTTCTTCTGCGCATAAAAATGATCTTTTATAATGGCATGAATCATGGATCCCTCCAAGTAGAGAATAATGCATGATAGAACATCTATGGGATAAAATTTGAATTGTCCCATAGTTGGGTAATACTCACATAACTCATCTCAATGTGGGTCTAGTGAACATAAATGTCTTACTTTCATGCATCCTTGACCTTGCTCACAACACCCAATCTTGTGTGAACCTATGAATTTTCTTCTCTATGGATTTTCTTGGTTATAGAGCCCATGGATCACACAAATCTTGAACACAACCCCGTAAACATGCATGCATAAACTTATGAGTCACCTCATTCATTTCCCTTATGCCTACAATGCACTAGTTACCTTTCCTACTTCTTCTGAGATGGTTACTCCAACCCAAGTTTCTTTTGAGCATAGGGACTATAACAAGGACCCCATGACTAGAAACTCCTCTCTTAAATGTACACTAGAAGTAACAACACCATGACCCTCTAAAAGGCGCATGATATGTGGCCACATAATCCTAAGGGGTAAGGAGTGATTCCCCCCACATCCAAGATGTATGATGTAAAACCACATAGTTTCATGTCCTAGTCATATGACATTGAAATTCATGACAACGTTTTTAGCACGTGATATAAAACTATAGTCCTACCCTATACTACAAAAACAGGTTTCCCCAAGTATAATAATCATGTAATTCCATCTTCTCCACTCATGTATTTGAAACCCCAACACCGGGTTGAATTCTATGCGTAATCCCCACACCTTTTCCACCACTGTGGGATGATTGTTCAACCAAAGGGAAACTTTATGGAACAAGATCCATTTACCCTATGAAACAAGAACATGATGATCCATGTAAGAATCATATGGAATGGGATAATCTATAGGAATATTTCATGTATAAGCCCCACGCACATCATTGCTACTCCTAGTAGCACCCTATAATTCATCTAAAACCAGACAAAGTGGATCATATGATCTTTGGATCTACTGCATCCTCCTATTTTTGACACTGAACATCACTCATGTGGGCATAGAGGTTAGTATATATTATGAAATTCACACAATCCCAAACCTAAAATGGGACTCATATTTAGTATAAGCCCCAACATCCACCTCAATTTGGACTCCAATTAAGTATATGACCCAAACCTTAGGAACTATGGGGAGTTTTATTCCTAACTAACTTGGATATGTAGGAAGTCATCCAACCCCAATAATCAATTCACACTAATGTTCTTTGGGACACATTCCTGGTACAATCATGCCCCAACCTGGAGAACCAATCTCCTTCGGGTCCCTCTGGTAGCTCAATGAAAATTCCCCAAACCATCCCAACCAAGGGAAATCCTCTTGCAAAGGGTAATTTTGGTTCTTAAGACCCATACCGACCATCTTCGATGCATTTTTCATGACACAATCATCCTAACCACATGACGTTAAACTGTATGGACCATTCCAGTCACCTGACCTTAAACTACAACATCGAACTATGTGGGTTTTGATCCCTATATTATAAATAGGGTATGTAAGATTCCTCTTTCAGGTCGAATCCTCGCCATATACAACTCATGTTGTCCCCCCTAGGGACACACCTCCCTGATCCACCTTAATGGGTGTTATGATAAACATTTTTGGGTCTATCATAAGGTATTTTTTGATTCATCAATAAAAAATCCACCTCCACAGGGTGTCCTAATCCATCACTAAACCCTCATGTGTGACATATTCCCTCCTAGGAACACACCTCCCCGATAAACCTTAAGGAGAATTCTGATCAATAATCCATGGTTCGTCTTAAGGGAAATTCTAATCCATCCATCTCATTTCCATATCCACAGGGTGTCTAGATCCATCAGTAAACCTTCAAGTGTGATATCATCCATCGTAGAGGTACAAATATCTAATTTTCTTTAAGGGGTGTTCTAATCAACCATCAGGGGTTCATCTTAAGGTATGTTATAATCCATCCATCCCAAGTCCTCCCCCATGGGGCATACTGATCCATCTGTAAACCCTTAGGTGTCACATCATCCCTCCTACTGACACACCTCCCGGATCCTCCTAAAGTGGAATTTGATAAAGCATCCTAGGTCCATATTAAGGTACATTATGATCCATCAATTATAGGTCTACCTTCATGGGGTGACCAGAACTATCGGTAAACCCTCAGGAATGACATCATCCCACCTAGGGGAACACCTCCCTAATCCACTTTAAGGGAAATTCTAATCAACCATTCTGGGTCTGTCTTAAGGGGTGTTCTGATCCATCCATATTAGGCCTACCTCTACAGGGTGACCAGATCCCTTAGTAAACCCTCATGTAAGACATCATCCCTCCAAGGGACACACCTCCTTGTCCAACCTCAAGGTGCATTCTAATAACCCAACCAATCCCCACAAATCATTAAATATGCACCCAACATGCCCCCATAAAACATTAACCCTGTTCCCATATCCACAAGCCATTAAACTTGTTCCAAGATCTATCTCAAACATATGATTTCATGCATCTATACAATATGTTAAACTCGTGACTTTTCCCATAATTCATACCTAATAGAAAACCTAAGATTCCTGTTGTGAAATCCTTGGAAGATATTCATCCACAATGTTAGATATATCATACAGAATATTAGATACCTGAGGTGAAAACCGTGAAAGATATACAACCTTGGTGTTAGTTACATTGTGATCTAAATGAGATGTATTGTGTTCCATGCCTGATATTCCTTATTGATATTCCCTCCCATGAAGAAGAATACAGGTGGCCAATAATCCTAGTGTCCAAGCGTGCACAATGATGCCCAATATGACTACTCTCATGAACGAAGGTTTCCACCCGATAAAAAAGGAATAAAAATATCCAGATAGAAGGAGTGTAATTAACTAGATTCCATAATGATATAGAACTAGGAATGAGTTGCATGACCATGACCTAATTCTATGAGCGAGGCCCGAACTTGGAAATGAGTTATAAAGAGTAATCTATGGAAGGAGTAAGCAATATCACATCATCCATTTCGATCAAGGAGAAGACGTCACTATTTTAAGTGATGAAAGAAACCTAACTTTTGAACTCAAGAATGAAGGTAAATAAATTATCCAATGTGTGAAACCATGTCCATACAAGAGGTCTTGCCTCCAAGAAATTGTCAGAAATAGATGTTATTTGTGATATGTGTCTAGTTTTATTATATCACATCCTCATTGTGTGACATTAAATTAACATAGGGGATTTATATTTTTTTATTTTCATTTAGATATAATTTTAGGATCTAATCTTATCAATAGTACTTAAGACTGTATATTTTTTGTAATGTCTTTCATATTTATTCATTCTATAACCATAATGCTAGTATCAAAATTCTGGTCTATTAAAGTAATAATTCAAAGGACTAATTTATCTTTACTACTATCTTAAGAGGGTTACCAATGGAAGGGGTTCATGATAGATAATTTATAAATCAACTTGAAACTATAGAAAATCGTTTTGGGTAGTAAAAGTAAGTTATTACCTTCATCATTTGGTGGAAAATAATGACATTTCTTGTCCATCCCATGTAAGGTATCCTAGATACGAAATAAGAATCTGGGTTCCCTCCTCTATAGTATACGGTGTTACCAATATAAATTTGTGTCTTATTCAGAGATAGGGTTGTGACATTATTTTATAAGTTCTTGAGATTTTATCTATTGAATGATAATACATCAATTTTGAAAATTATTTTAAGGTATCTTTTCCATAGAAGAAAAGGGGAAATACTCTACCATTTTTCTTAGTGTAGATCTTCCTTGTAGACTTGATATTCGATCCCACTGAGATAAAAATGATAAATTATAGTCTAGACACAATATGTTTTCTCTGGTGATAGATACCATAATATATTTTAAGAATATTTTGATCCAAAAATGGTTGACGATTGGTTGGAATCTGTGATTTACAATACCTATTTTGTTTGGAAATCTGCTAACCAAAAAAAGCCTTGTATTTGATTTACCATTAATAATGTAGATAATCATGGGTTAATGATTATCCAAACCCATAAAATTAATACCCAACAATGTTTGGGGTTCAAACATCTACCCAGGGTTGTGGATAGTGAAATTACCGAGTCTAATTGAAAATTGATCCATAAGTGCTAAAGAGTTTTAGTATGGTTACTAGTATGAGATTTGAAAATTTAGGATGTATCTATTCTTCATACATATCATATATAGACACCTATGGTGAGTTTATTTAAGGATGCTATTTTCTCAGTGTAATTAGCTAGATTTCAAAATAAGACAATGCTTTCATATGGAATGGAAAAGTGGTGCCATTGATTGATTAACATGGTGAGGGAAGATATGATATTAGGAATTTACCTATAGATGGATATAAAATCATTCTAGGAGGTATTTATACTAGGGAGTTAGTGATATAAAAGAATTTAGATATGGGTGATAATTTAGGCTCTCTCTATCTACATTCATCAAATAATCCAGAAAAAATATCCTAGGGTTACAATCATCAAGTATTCAATTTTGTTATCGGCTTACTTTAGAGGCTATACCTATATTTATTAATAGATATAAAAATACTTCCTTAGTCTAGATAGATAATTTATAATTGGTGGAAGTATTGGATAAAATTTTTTTAGGATATTTTTTACCCTTCTAACCAATGTTTCTTGTATATTAAGATTAGGTTTGGTTGGTACCATTTTTGACTTTATGTGAATGACACATCATGAGAAGAATTTGTGGAATAATTGGGACATCAATGAAATCCTAATGATGTTATTAGAAGTAAAAAAAACCATGTAGTGAAATTAAGATACATGGATTTTATTCCTTATTGATTCTATCCTTAATTAAACTAAAATAGTGGGTTCATGTCTCTGGTATTTATAATGATTATTTTTGACATGCTTCAATAACACCAACAGTGTGGAAAACCCCTAAGGATACAATGTCCTAAAAAATATGAGTGGTGGTTGTATTTGATTACTATTGAAATAATTTATATGATCATAGGAAGTTAATTACATATGATTAGTTACCCTTGGTGGTTAGATTTCATGGAACATGAAATATGTTTTTTTGTAACATACCCAAAAAATGATCACAATATTGCCTGATTTGGGTTCTGGTAGCCCTCATTGTATTATTTTTCTTAGGAACTTAGGGAAAATTCCATACGATGGGTGTGGTATCAAAACTAACTTATAAAAAGATACTTCATTCTACTCTTCCTCAGATGTGGTTTTAAACATTAGGTCTATCCCAATCCCCTAGGGGGCTTGCGTCCTCACTAGAACACTGGATATGACCTAGCTTTGATAACATTTGTAACACCATATCCTAAATCACCCGAATAAAATATATGTAAGGGTATATAAATAAAATTATGAATTACTCCATATATGCTATTGGATTTAAAATATTAATGGGGGAACTAAAGTATTTATGAGGGTATTATTTTCTCAAAAATTAAATCCCAAGGGTTATACCCAAATATGCAGAAAATTTTACATGACCCATCCATATAATGGATATCAAAAAAACCAATAGATATGAATGGTGATTCAAGAGGTCCCCTTTTTTCCATAAAAAAATATAGTGAATATTCTATATGATGCATCACAACATAACATAGTTTCAAAAGTATATACACTTGGAAAATATTATCAAATTAATACAATAATGACACACTAACCAATATATAAGCGTAAAAATAACTATAAAGCTAACAATAATGGCCTTTGGCATAACTCACATGATCCTACCCACAAAATCCTCAACCACCATAGTCTTCTAGACCCAAACCACATGTCCAGATCCAAGATATACCTATGCTTACAAGAAAACATAATGGTATATTTACATAAATAAAAATTGTTTTCGTGTTTGGAAGTAGTGTTAAAGTTTTCATGAATATTCATATGACACTTTGATTGTGGGTGAACATACAAAAAAGCAGAATATATCCTCAAAATGAATCAATATTCACAATATATTTGAAATACACAAAAACATAGTGTAACCACTTTATTATTTGAGAGGCCATTTTCTTCCTTGATGATGGGAGAATTATTAATGAAGATTAAAAGGAGTATTTGATCTAATCTAATTACATTACAGGGTGATAACCTAGTTGCTGGATATTGAATTCTATTATAGGTCACCTAAATATCTCAAGGGGGTGCTAGTGTCTTCTTAGGGGATTTGAATTAGGCTTAGGAAGAAGGATCTTCTTGGAGACTTTTCATGAAACTAATGATCAAAAATATCATCAAACAAAATATTGATCCTGCCCCCAATGGAGAGAATCATTCTATTTTTATATAGGAAAATACTAATTTTCTTCATTAATTAGGATCACATATGGTAGTCATCAGGTATCATTTAATGAAGCCCATGAGTTATGCCTCATTGATTAATCCATTGAATTTTCTTAGTTATAATTGTAAAAATATTTTAATCTAAATTAATACATAAGAAGATGATTTTGTATCTATGTGGAATTCCTAGTCTATATCAGACGTGCACATGAATCCTATGCATGTATACTACAAGAATCAGTTCATATAAATAAATGCATTATATGAATGTATTATTTGTTCACTTCATGATATATATATATATATATTGTATCATATAATGTACACTAGCATGATATAAAAATATACACACTAATAATAAATGCATCATGATCGTTTATTCATTGTACATGCATCAAATGCATGAAAATTTTAGTGCACATCCAAAAATCTACAACTTTACTTAAAGACTAATTGAGACTTTATAACAAACTTCACAAATCATTGTGAATAAATCCAAACTCATTTGGATATAGTTTCATCAATCTATCCTTATTTAAGAACAAACAATTTGTCCAAAATTTTATCATTATCAAAAGGCATAACTATTTGACATTATGGAACTTAACATTGTTGATAAAAAATATAAAATCTATATTTAATAGATATAATAAAAGAGAGGCCTTTAAAAAATCATCAGTGTTACTCAAGAAACTAATGTGTCTGTTGTGATCTTCACCAAACATACTCATATCTATCTGCAAACATTTGCATCAATATATATATTACAAAAATCTTGTGTACACCTATATAATCTATTCTTCCATGACATCAATTAACCACTAGACATGTAACATTTCAATCTAGTATAGTCCATCTCATATTTTCTTTATTTTATAAAAATGACCGACCATGTTGATGAATAAATCACATTTCATCCATCCAACCGATCAATAAATCACATACCTCTCATCTAAATTGATGTACACATCATATATGACTCAAATAAGCATGGAAATGAATTTAATTAATCTTATTCAAATAATGGTGATGTGTATTTACCTTTCATACTGGTGGAAAAGTCCCATATTGGTTTCAATACAACATACGACATGATAAAAAACATACCCAACCACCCCCTAATTAGATACGTTCATATTTTGGATTTCATAAGTAGGATATCAATTTATAGAGATTCTCATTCTATGTATCTTTCCAAACTATGGTATGAAAGACTGATAAAAAGAACACAACCCTAATTATATTGATAATCTTATAACATTTTGTGAGATTTAATTTAGAGGATCATTCCATGTAATAAGTCTTTACTTATTACCTCATGAATCTATTCATCATATCTTATATAAAACCATTTGTAATGAGTAAAAGTATCTTTTTAAACTAAAATTAACTTATAATTACGATCCAAAATACTCTATAATGATCTCCAGTTATGGAAAAATGAAATTTATACTTTTATGGGATATTATCATTCAACCATTCATGTAAAGTAAATTTTAGATATGAATGAATGATAAAAAAATATTTTCTATATTATAATATCATGATACATTATAAGCCATAATATCAATCTCTCAAGTATAAAATACCAATGATTATAAAAGAACCTCATTATTATATAGTGATAATGTTTTTTTCAATTCATTACCTCTATATATAATTCATATCACATCTCTATATGACAATCTAATAAATCTCTCCTACTAAACTCTTTAGTGAGTAACATCTAGATTGAATAATGGTAATACTTAGGAATTATATTCCTAATGTTCAACTATTATATCATATTCAAACATGTTAACATCAAATGTAATGATGTCAACTTCTGTTGTCTACATAGAATTATTTCTTATTTCATCATCATCATCCAAGGTACCGTAGACCCACACTCCCAGGATCGATGGTAAAAATCAATTTCTTTAAAAGTTTCCTTTGATAAAAAGTGAGATGATCCAAGATAACATACATACATTTCACATCATTTTAATTACTTAAAAATTTCATCTCAAAAATAATCTAACAATCCCAACAACATAAGTTTTTTTATTTGAGGATCAGATACATAAGATAATTATTTTATAATACTTGTGAACATTTATCCATAATATAAAAACACTAGATCCCCTTATAGACTCCTCACAAGTTATACTGATCTTCATGACCCATAGAACATAAAAATAAGAAAGGGGTGACTCAAATGATCAGTATGGGAAAACATATCAATATGTTATCAAATGTTAGATGATAATCATATGATAAAATATAACAATGGGAGAAATATATTATTAAAAATAATATGGAATAATAAGAGTTGTTGAAAAGTCATGATGATGGGACATGTAATCTCCAATAAAAAAACATGTACCATGAAATAATAATGTAAGAGAATAACTGTATTAAAGCATGATGGTGTGAAAACACATATTATTTTTGAGGCATAACATGATATAAAAAATAGAGTGATCATAAGAATGGAAACATAACATAAGGGAATAATAATAATATATTAATAGAGACATAAATATGTTGCAAAAAAATAAAGCATAACATTATAAGAATGAGGTCAAGGCTCACTAAAAAGATAATATAATATATAATTCTTGGTTGGATTCTCTTACACCAAACATTGTATCTCTTGAGATGTAAAGCTTTAAATGATGAATTTAAGGGATATATAATTCAGGGACCACCCATCACATCATAATATATACATGTTATTATGTGACACATGAAATCAATCAATCAATATATCATAAATAATCCATGGAAATAAAATGGGTTTCATAACTTTTACAATTGATGTCACATAAAATGATATCAACACATAGATTGTTTGATACAAAAAATTCAATCATCCAAAAGAGTTTTTGATAATTGAATTTAGTAGGTGATCTATGAAACATAACTCTAAATGAGATATATATTTTGGATATAATGAGTAAAATGTGAGAAAATCATAAAAGAGGTTTTTGAAACATTTTTGACATTATCATAAAAGATAAAGTTGTCAATTACACTTAAAAGTCATTTTGGAAAAGGTGATGTAGAAATATTTGAAAAACAATTACTATTAAAAATAATCATAAATATCAGAGCCTTGAAAAAAACCAAAAAGATCTATCTGAAGGAAATTTGGTGTTGATGATAAAACAAACAAACATGGAAAGAAATCATTTTTATTATTTTAAATTACATTTATTGAAACCCACTTCATAAAAGTGATAATATAACATTCTTTAGAAAATAGAAAAATGTAAAACTGATGGTCACATGACATAACAAAAAATTTGTTTCCAAATATAGAGGATAACATTGGTGGGAAGCAAATATATAGAAATTTAATAAAAAGTGATTATTTTGAGGGGATGAGAATTACTACTAACAATATCATACTTTTATAAAAAATAAATTCATTCAAGAAGAGGATTTGAATTATAAACTCCACTTTCCCTAGAGATAAAATAGGTAATATCATACTAAATATGAAATGGAAGAATAAGGATGACTTAGAACAATGAAGTTCAATAATTAACCTTATAACCCAAATAAATAAAGTTTAATTTAACAAAATCCCTTATAGATTTAGAAACACTTGGACCAAAATAATTGGAAGAAGGGATTAAAGAAAATACTTGTAAATAACTTGAAAAAATAAGAAGTTCAAAATAATACAATCGTAGGGAATAATATACCCACCTTATAAGAATAAAGTTCAATAAAAATCATAACTTAATGAATGAAAATTGAGTTTAACAAAAACCCGTACCTTTAATCTCACATAGCATAACATTCTCTATCCTCATGTATAAAAAAGAAAAATTAATAATATATTTAATAACATTATTCATACATAAATACTTTTATAAACATAATTTATAATTATTTATTAAAATATATTAGTTATATATAGTTTATTTTCATCAGCATATGTTATTATATTTGATTGTTTGTTTAGTACTAGTTTCATAATGGTGGTATTGATTCTTGTATATATATTTAAATTTCATCATAAAGATATCATTATAAGTACTAGAATATATTTTTTATAACTACTAATAGTGTTTTAATTTTTTTCATAAGTATTTTTTTATTCATGATGATGAATTTAGAGAAGAGCTTATTTCAATAATATATAATGATAATATGGTCGTTTAATAATAATATGTTAAATATTAAAATAAACATATAAAAAAATTAAAAAATTTATTTTCACATTATTTTATAATTAAAATATAAGGTAATTTTTCATATTATTCTATGATAGTGATTTATAGTATTGATCATGTAGGTGGTTTAACCAACCCAAATAAGAATATGATATAATATATAGATGAGTATAGTTAAGAAATAAATAAATTTTGAATAATATAATTATTAATAAATAATAATGATATAATTTAAATTTTTAAATAGTTTTAAAAATATTTTAATAGTTTTTATCGAGAATAAAAGATTATATGAAAAACAAAACACACCACTTTTATGGAGGTGGTTGTTCGCATATACACACGAGCTATATACTCATTTCCAAAGAACACGAGGAATACAGGGAGTGGTTTATAATTTTAGAATCTTAATAATTTTATAAATATAATATTGATTTGAAAAATACTTACTTTCAACATTCCATATAATTCAATAATAAAGAAATGGATCTTGTCACTTATGGAGGCAATAGATTTCACGTAACAAAATCAACATTCTCATTTCTTGAATGGTTGGGTGGAATGTATGAAATAGTTATAACATAAAAATAACAAAATTTAAATATAATAATGATACTTATGTAATTATTTTCAATTTTTTATGTTAAATTTAGAGGAGGTATAGTTGAAATAAAGGAAAATAAATGAAAATGAGTAATTGAGAATGTTACCTTACTCATTGGAAAAACTCATTTTCATAATTGAACAAGGATTTCAAAGGGGGGAGTTTTAGAAGTCTATATCCTTATAGAATTGTATAGGAGTTATTGTGAGTTATTTGGGTATATTTTTTCATAATATAATATTATTGGGGTGTGAGGATAAAAGGGGTGGTGATGGATCCTTTTATAAGGGAGATGAGTGGAATTTTTATAATAATTAAAAAGTACAAGTCACTATACAAAGGTCAAGTGGATCCAATAATTAAAAATAATAAATATGAGAAAGGGGGATGGTAGATAGATCCTCAAACATAAAATTTAACACATGTTTCTAACATTTATTTATGGCTTTTACTTTAATATCTTTCAATTTTACCACTTCTAATTTTTACCATTACAACTAATGTTTACCCAAGTAATTTAATTTTAATACAAAAAATTAAAATGGATATTATTAAATAAATTAAACCTAATGATTTAAAATATGAAACAAATGTTTTCAAATCAAATTTATATATGGTAGAAAATATTATTTTAATTTCATTGCACATAATATATAAGAAATTATTTTTTGGAAAATTGTATTTTTATGCAAAAAATTTTCTATCAAGATAAAATTCTCATTTTTTTATTTAAATGAAATTAATTTTTTTAAAATTATAAAAATAAGAGTTATTTTTTTCATAAACCATCGAAAATATAATTCTACTAGGTGAAAAAAAAATTAAAAGAAAAGAAAATGAAAAACCGTTTTTTATTACCATAAAATAATACTTAAGTTTCAAAATGTTAAACATGGTTTATCTAAATTTATCATAGTAATTTTAAATTAATCATTTTAAAAATTAATTTTTTTCCAAGAAAAATGTTTTATATTTTTTAACTCGTATTTATCACATGATATAGTCATATAAAATGCAGTATTTGTAAAAACCATATTTTTCACTTTTAACAAAAAATAAATTATTTCAAAAAAATCCCAAAAAATTATTCTAAGATAATATTGTAATTAAAAGTAAAATATTTAATTTAATTTTTTAAATTAAAATTATAATACTATATAATTTAACTTTTTATATACAAAATAAAAACCTAATGAAAACTATTTTGATATGAAAATAAATTTTAAAAATTTTAGTTGTTATTATTCTTATTTTCTACCAATTAATGATTATATATCTGTTAATATAAATTTAATATAAAAAAATTATTTTATATATAATATATTTTGGTTCATAAAATAAAGCACCTAAAATATTTAATTTTAGAATAAAATATATTTCAAGTATAAATTGATCTTATTAATTACTTAGCCACATTAATTGAGTATTAAAAATTACCACTATTTTATTTATAAATGAATTCCATAAAGTGGTTACCTATATTTTTTACCACTATTTCAATGGAAAAATTTTATCTGTTATATAACATATCATAGTTTTTTTCTTTAGTGTTGTGTGTGATGCAAGCTATTGAACACATTAGGTTTAAAGGAAAATACAATTTAAATTTTCAGGGTATTAAATCAACCCTTATAATCAATTCATTCGAACGTTTATTTTAAATAAATGTAACTATTTACATTTTTATTATCTATCACATTCTAAAATATTTTAGGATAATGTTACATTAACTTCATTGTTGTAAATATATATGACCATTTACATTTTTCTTTACCATTATAACCTAAACTAATTTAGGTTATCAATTTAATTTCACTTGGAAAATAGGCGACCATAGTAGTAATATTCACTTTATCAAAATTACTAAATGTAACTATTTAAAATTATCATTATTATCATATATCAAAACTCTTTAGCATATTAAGTGGAAATCACTTAATCTAAGACTAACACAATATTTTATTTGTTAACTTTAAAATTCTCTATGTTCAAACATACTATCACTACATTCACATATATCAAATTTCCTCCCAAAATATTGTTCTATGATTCAACACAAATTTCTTTGTATTTTGAAGAAACACTTATTTCCCTTTAGTAGCCCAAATGGCCCGAATGCCTTCATTTTTATTTTATTATGGATAATCCCTCTTTTAAGGGTTAAAGGGGATACCTTACCTGACCCGTATGCCCAAGTCACAAGGCCCGACATGACTTGAAAATACAAGACATGAAGGCCCAGAGGCATACCATGCCTAATACATGACCCGTAGGCCCAACCCACTAGAACTGCCCCTCCATAGCTTCTGCATCATTTATCGCCTAAATCCTCACCATGCATTGCTGATCGGCTAACATTGCCCCGTACAAAGCTGCATTGTGCCTGGTTCCGATGGCGGTTTCCATACCCTCTCATTCTTCTGATCCGGTTAGCTTTGCATCTGGTGGTTTCTATTCTTGTTGCTCTGATCCTCTTCTGAGGCCTGGTCTGTGTGAATTGAGCTACTCCATGGTCTCAATGACCCGAAGGCCCTGTGGCCCGAAGGCCTTTGATGGCACAAAGGCCCTCGAGACACGTAGGCCCAAACCGGTGGCCAGAAGGCCCAAATCGGACGAATAGTTCCAGATGCTACAGTCCCGAACAGTAACTACTACAGATAAACTATTGTTTCCATATATTATATATCTATCCTTTCCAAACATATTATTGAATGTAGAGGAACCAAATGTGCATAAAAACATAATCTTATTTTTTTAATCAACCAATTGTTTATAAATATAAAATGCGTTAATAAAACAAAAATATAATAAAATATTTTTATCATCATGATGTCATCTAATTCACCACTTTAGAAACCAATTTTTTTATAACATCAATAACTATTTTTTAGTTATCCTCTTATGCTTCTGAATTCTTGTATATTTATAATTTTTTTTAAAATATAAAATTGGTATAAAATACCATTAAAATCTATGAATTGAATTCAATAACTATCATACATAGACAAGGCTTACAAACAAAATTTTTTTGTCGTTTTTGGTATTTAGGATAATCCCATATCTAATGTACAATCTAGCCATAATGATATCATTTTCCTTTCCTCTATTCAAAATAACTGGTGGTGTGAACTCTTCATGACCTATTTTATATATGAATCCTTTTCCCTTATTCTACTTAACCATACATATGTCACATGATCTATCACTAAACATGCACTTATAATACATAATAAATATATAGATGATATTGGGTAATGATTTATATAATTTATTCATATTGTAGTTAACAATGAATTGTTAGAACCTATTTAGTAGGGAATGTAAAATAAAATTTTTTACAAGCTGGAGTTTTAAAGGTAAAACCATCCTTTATAAATCATTTACATATCAAATCATATTAATCACTTGTGTAGAAATTGAAATTCTTAGCACCGTTTTACTTCGAATAAGAGCCTTCAATACTTCATTAATTTCTGATCTTTCCTATTCTAAATAGAGCCTCTTTAGGTTGTCTATCATGTTGTAAACACCCATAGAGTCATGTTTGTTTAATCATAGACTCCTTAGTAACAAAAAATAGCTCCAAAACCTCCAATTAATCATTTCAATTCTTATCATTATAATGAAACACCATTTATGAAATATTTTCCCAAATTCATTCCTTTTAAGTGGCTCTTCCACAATATAAAAATTTTCTTCTATCATGAGAAAGATACTAATGTTTCTGTAAAAATAAAGGATGTTTCTTCCATTAAACTTTTAATTATCAAGGATGGATCTTAGGGTTATTTTGGTTTATTATACCATTATCTATAATATAAAATTTCATGTCCATATCCATTAATTAATAAATTTTAATGAAATTTCTCCCATAAAAAAACATTGACCCCACACATCGTACCTATTATGGGATCCAAGATCTATATTTCATTATGTAACGAGTCTAGTTGAGAATATATAAAACCACTTAGTTATTTATCTAGGGATTCATCCCAATAATAATAGTTGTGATTCTTGGACTCTTTATTTGATAACCCTTTATCCAAATTAATCATATGGATTTACTCAATGTTGTTCCACTAGTATCTTAGCTGTTAGAGAGTATTAACTAGTGTAACAAAAAAACTCCAAAAATAAGAATACAAAGTGAAATTAAATGGAACTCGAATTTACTATAAAACTTCTTTGAAATAAAATATCGAGTCACTTATTACATTATTTCCTTACATAAGATAATCCAAGGGAACCTGGATTTAGAAAAAAACTACACAGTTGGATTATTGAGGTCAGAATAAGTTTTGTTTTGGAAGTAATCTCACACTTAGAACATAAAAGATTTTATTTCATAGTATGAAAATATTAATATAAATCATATGAATATTAGGTTCATAATTATTCCATTACATTAAATCATTATATTTAAGGTTTTATTCTTATTTATAAACATGATTCGAAATATTTAGTTTTGGAATTTCTATTACAACCACCAAATTAATGTGTTCATATAACATTAATGTGTAACAATTTAAACATCACAAAATTTGTGTTACTCACCCTAAAAAATAATCCAAACATATTCAAGCATATCTAAATGCATCATATACACAAGGTATATGAAATCTTCATGTAATGTTTTAGAACTATATGAGAGTAATAATACGAACATGAGTAATATTGGAGAGATAAATATTTATCCCCTAAAATTTATTGATCAATGAAAAATTCTCTATTTCAGTGGGTAGTTTGAACCAAAATCCTTTTTCTCAATTAGACTTTACTCAAGAATGAATCTAATTCAAGATAATTCTAAAACCTAATAAGCCTAAATAATTCCTAGAAAATAAGTTAAATAAAACAAATTCATTTACAAAATGTGGTCATGGTAAATTAAAGTTTAATTTTAGTAAGTTTTACCTTATATGAAATTCTATGTTATATCCCCAAGAAGTAATTTATCACATAAGTATATCATACATAATTTTTACAATAAATGTTTTTCATGTGCATGAATAATGCATGGAATAAATTCTAAATAATTGAACATTTTATAAATATAAATATGAGAACAATTTATAAAACGTTTCATAAATAAAATCCCATTATAAAAATATTATAATGAAGATAAATTTTATGGTTAATCAATAATTTTATATATAAATACCATTATGTGAAATTTTAATATTAACTCTTTTATTTTTTTAAATAATATTTCATTTTAATATACATGAAATTTCATGAATTAATTTATAATTAATTATATAAACCTTTCACATAATTTATATATCATATATATTATATTATTTAATCCTTTAATTAGTAAATAATCAATAATTGTTTTGATGTGGTATAAATAATATCTTTAAATAAGGATTTCATTGTAATTTGAATATTTCAATATAATATGAACAATTCATAATTTAAAACATAAATAACTTTATATTCTTGACTTATTTTGTAATTTATAAACATTTTATAAATTTCCCTTATGATTTATAAATAAATTTTTTATTTTTAGATCATAAGGCATCCTATATGATTAGATAAATGAAATTTTCAGTATTTACATTTCATATTTTGAGTTTTTTTATTAGTAAATGTATCATAAAAATTTATATATAATTATTTATAAAATATTAAAAATTAGTCAATTTATAAATTATTTATAAATTAAAAAAGTTCTAAAATACATTATATTGTGAATTACATGTCTTTTATAAACTGTAATAAAACTTAAAGTATTTTTAGTTTTAATTTTCCTTTACACAGGAGAAGTTATATGCATGAAGGTAAAATATTTTAAATTTATAATATCAAATTGTGTAATGGTATCACATAAGCTTAAAACTACATAATGATATTAAAGTGGTTACCTTTATATAGATCAATTGTGCAAAGGTACATAACTTTTATGATTACATACCCCCATTTGCGTGAAGTTAAAAATCAATTAACATTACACAAATTTCCTTGAAAAAGTATTCCCATTAAGTAGATATTTAGATCAAAGGAAAAAATAAATTATATTTTTATATAACCATCAAAATAAAGGTAATTTAGAAATAACTACATAAATTTTTTTCTATGTTAAGTTTAAACTCGATTGCCATTACATGTGCTTCATGAGAGTCTATGTAATGGTAAAATGATGCTCTCTTTTTTTCTACAACTCAAAAACACAACATTATCCAATAATACTTCCACACCTCCCCTGTTTAATCTATTTAACCAATTAACATGATTATATTTGATGGATTAAAACATTATATATCCCAATGTTACCAAATAAAATAGTATCAAATAAAACCACTATAATTACTTGAATATATCTTGTTTTTTAATGTAGTGAAGAGTACACATTGATTCGATGAGGGACCATGTTCAGATAACACTGTTAGAGTTTTTTAGACCATAGTAGGATCCTTTGGTTATGGAATAACACCCAAATAGGTAGAATATATTCTCAAATATAATAAATATACAAGATATATGTGAATCACAAAAAAGTGTAACTAGTTTGTTGTTTTAGGGTTATTTTCTTCCATGATGTAGGGAGAAAACAAGAGGGAGATCACAAGGAGTAGTTGATATAAGATTACTACCTCTTAGTGTGGATATAATGGATGTTAATTCTCAATCTTCATTGGAGTATTATTGAATCACTTGAAGGGATGCTAGCGCTATAATAAGAGAGATGAATGAGGCTGGGAAAGAATGATTTTTGGAAAATTCTATATAAAAATAATGACCACAAATAACATCAAATGAATTATCGATCCACTACCCCAATGATTTAATCATATTTTATTTACATAGGTGAATCC
Organism: Viscum album; assembly: GCA_963277665.1. Taxonomy (NCBI): domain Eukaryota; kingdom Viridiplantae; phylum Streptophyta; class Magnoliopsida; order Santalales; family Viscaceae; genus Viscum; species Viscum album. The sequence goes on along the minus strand of OY728161.1, from coordinate 1,040,427,992 downwards.
AAATTATTATTCATTAATGAATAACATGTTTTGTAGTAATCAAGTATTATCTAATGATACCCATGATTAATGAATTTTCGAAGAATTCATTGCACAGGTTAGATGAGAATCATGAAAATAATTTAATTCAGATCAAAACATGTATGGATGATGTTACAACTCTACACAACACATGATTTTCATCATGTGTATACATGAATTTTATGCATGTATACTTCATGAAACTGTCCACATAAATACATAAATTTTATGTATACATTATTTGCAAACTTTATGTCACATATATATAGAGTATCATGTACTATATATTAAATTGACACACATGAACACTAATAATATATATATATTATAAATGTATTCAATGTACATGAACCATATTATCGTATATTTTAACGCACATCCAATAGGTAGGGGTGAGTTTAAATACACAATATAATTCCCACACTTTCCACAACACACCGAGTGATAATGTGATAAACTATATGTACATGAATAATATATATAATATTGAAATTCATTCTCATGCGACATAACCACCAAAAAATATAACATAAAACTCACACACAAGATTACATGTCTGGTCATTATGTGCTAACCTGGCCACCATGACACCTGACCACACATGCTTCATACAATGTTGATAGGAAGAGTTATCTCACAATACATCCCAAACCATACACCATATCTCTGGAAAAGGACCCATAATTAAGACTCAACCACTACCCATTACTTAAGAAAAAGGCCTTGCTCTTAGATTTGATCTCTTTTATAGTCTCACACCTCCACCATTATACTCAGGGTGATGTGTCATACCAAAATTAAAATAGTAACCCCTCAATCTTGGAGATACCTACCAATATTCTCTCATAAAGGGAATGAATCAAAATCTTATCTTGTTCCACACTACCTTGATGAATCACATCTCCCATTGTGGATCTCTTTATTAAAAACTAGACTAATAATATAAGGACCCAACCATAAACATTACATAATATTGAATTAAACAAATAATTCACTTTAAGGATCTTTTCAGGTTTATAGTTTTGGAGAATTAGGACATAAATATTACAACTCAAAAGATTACAAAGTAGACACTTCTAATCAGTTTCCATTTTTTCATAAAATAAAAAATCTTAAAAAGAAACATGTCTAGTTCCATGTTTTAGACAGCATGACTTTTCCTTGATCCCATCATTGACCCTATTCATCTTTAAGTCCTATGAAAAAACATTTCAAAACATGGGATGAGCATAAAAATCTCTGTAAGGGTAATAAAACAAATAAAGAAAAAATAAGTTCATAAATACATAAAAAACATAAACTCTTCTACTTACATCATGAAATCATAAGATTTATGAATAACACAAAGAAATCATAAATCATAAAGGCAACTTCTGGCATACATAACATACTTTCATTGTAGCTATCACACCTACATAGAAAGTTACTTTGGAATACCCATCATAGTATATTCTCTAAATCTCTTAGGAGAAACATTAAATTTTACCCCCATCACGTTACCCAACGCATTGGAGAGCTATCTCGGGCTCACCCGCCCTAGGTTTATCACGGAACCACCCGTATATGTAAACAATGCCCAATAACCATATCATATTCATAACACATAACACAATAATAAAGGAAAGATAACATTTCCACATTCAAATCACAATATATCATTCAAGATATTGAAGTAAACAATGCTTTTTTACACCATTTTCAAAACCATTTAAAAGATTTAATAAATATATTTTTGAATCAAAGTTTCTCATACCACTTTGAAGATTTTAATGGAATTAAATTTAAAAAAAAATTAATGTCCATATAAATAAATCCATAAAACCATTTTGAAAACGTGGACATTAATGAGAAATATTTATCAGAATAAATCTTTAAAACATTTAAAACAATATTTCAATTAAAGTGTTTTTAACAAAATGAGAGACGCTTGAATACAAATAATTGGGGAATAGAATTTAATCAAAACATTATAATATCCTGAGAATAATGGTATTCATGAAATAATATGCCATAGGAAAGTATATACACCATATAATAGTGAATTGGTTCATAACAACAATGAAGTCTCGATGGAACGTAAATTGAGACGAAATCACTTATAAAGATGGTATCCTTAGATTAAAGATAAATCAATTACATAATTATGTGTGAAGAATATAAATAAACCCAATATAAGTTAATATTAAGTGTAAAACATTTAGAGTTAGTTCACACATATTTATAGAAAGACATAATCAACAAGTATATGTTTAACCCAAATAATTGAAATTGGGTTAAGAAGTTCCTTTACAGAAATTCGACAGCCTAAGGACACCACATTAAAATTCAAAAAATAAGTTGATGAGAGAAAAATGGTATCTCATCAATTGGACATAAAATTTATAGAAATAAGGATATATAAGAACATATCCTCACAAAAAAAAAATGTAAATTAAAATACATAACAAAAATAAGTCTTTCAAAAAGAGGAGGGTGAAAGGTTCCCTTACAGATTGGATAAAATACGAAAGATACACCACATAAAAGTAGGATCATTCAATGAAGATGTAAATACCCAAAATTATAGTATATTACACAATGAATACAATATTGGAAAATAAATATGCCACACAAAAGGAAATAGTGGCCAATATTGCATGAATCTCATTTGAATAAAAAGTGAGATGAAAAACCCTTACATCGTTGCAATCAATCAAGTCGTATGACCAAAATTTAATAACAACAAAATGAATCATAGAATACCATGAATATAAATATAATCATGATTATATATATATATATATATAATGTCAGTACACAATACACCACATTCAATAAATAAGTGAAAAACAATAGAAATCTCACAAAATTAAGAGTGAGATAAGAAACCCCTTACCTCGTGTCCGACTTGAATTATTTTTTCCTTGTTATTCATGAATAATAAACTTAAGTTAATTTATACTTGATTAAGAATCCTTTTCAAGTTTATTACTCATTTTATATAACTTATTACCATGTTATAAACAATATGTAATCATTTAAGTTAATAATGGTCATTTTGTCGATATTTGGTACTTGAGTAAAAAATGAATGCCTTATAATTACAAGTTTTCCACGAGGTCAAGAGTAAACTATCTATAGAATTATATTCATGATTTATATATCTTATATATAATATATATACATTATATATATGTATTTATAACAGTACATAACATTTGGAGATAAGAAATAAAATGCACCGTTCATGGAGATGGTAAGCCGTACGTACGCATGAATGCTACATTTATTTTTATTTCGTATTTTAATTGAATTAAAAGTTAATGATAAATAGTTATATTATAATTATAGTATAATATAATATATAATTTTAATAAATCAATCCTTTATATGTCCCACTTATGGTATGAACGAGTCATATCACTTTGAGGGAGCGGTAGTCCGCACTTTCTCAAATGAAATTATCGCGTTTACTCATAATGGAAACCATAAAGGTATGCTATAAATTAAAAATACAGAATAAAAAAGAAAACATAAACTTAATATATATCATATATAAATACAGTTCCATCATAATTTCCACCATGATAGGTGGTAGGAGATAATCTAACAATCATCGTTTCGTGAGGCATTAGTTTTCCATTCACAAAAATAATATGTTCTTCACCCATTAGATGGAGGTGTGTGTAACTGTAGTTCGAATAATATTCATAAAAACATCCAAGTATATTTATTATACAGGTTTTCTTATAAAATAAAGGAATAAAAAGTGTCTAGTGGTTGTAGAAGTAAAATAAAATAAAAGAAGTTAAGAGAAATGGTTACCTTTAATTTGGGTAACTCCCTTTGGTATTAACCAAAATGGTTTCCTGAAGTTCTTTCTGCCTAAGGTAAGTCTTCTACGAGTAGGAGAGGGATGTAGGGATATTAATAGGGAAGATTTAGGATGATCCAAAATGCTTGAGTGGTTTGTGTAATTGGTTATAATTGAGGGCTTTTTATAAGGGGGGAGGAGGGGCTCTTTAGGAAAGTGTGATAATATTATTTTATTATATAATGATATTCAGTTTCCATAGGTACAAAAATAATTAAGGTATAAGATAAAATGACTCATGGTCTAAATAAATTCATCCAATAAAAATTTGGCAGGTTTTGGAATTTATTTTAATATTTATAATCTTATTTATTTAAATCATTTATTAATGAGGTAAACCGTGCATCATTATTGCGTGATAAATAATTTAATTTATATGATGTCTAAAAATTATAAAAAAATAACATGATGTAATAAATCCTTTCAGGTTTCCAATGAATATTTATAGTCGAAATTATAACTTATATAACACTATGTAAAAATTAATTTACCAAGAGATATTTGTTTATGTCATTTTTTACCTTTGTTTTAAGTTAATTAAAATAAAGTGACATTTTCATTCATAATTGGCTCCATGGGGTCTCCAAATGGACCCAAGGATTCCCATTGAAGGCCATTACTCATCCAATATGGTTAGGAAATGTTTTAAGGTAATTTTGAATTATTATAATATTCTTTTTACCTTGAATTACCCTATTTAACTTTAACCGTGGTAAATAAAAGTCAAAAGATACTATTCAACAAAAATTATTTTCATCTTATTGAACCAAATTTTACATAATAATAACAACCATATATGTTGTATTTTATAAATTCAATTCACAGAAGTGGTAAAATTTCATTTAAATGAAAAAGTTAGTTTTTTAACTACAGCTAAGTGGTTTCACTATTCATCAAAAATTGATGTTTTTTTTTCAGAAAACTACCATAAAATAAGCCTAATATTTATTTTATATTCCAAATTAAAAAATTATGTCTATTTTACCAAATTCAAAACAAATAAGTTTCATTAATTAATTTAAAATTAATTCCCGTTATCCAAACAAATAGCATGTTTTTAAGAAACAATAACTATCAAAAGATTGATACTTGTTTATGTCAAATTTCAATGTGAAATTAATTTCAATGACCAAAACTGGGTGAAATGTTAAAATAATAATATAATTACACTTTAAAACTAGTTAAAAAGGTAATTAAACCATATCAATAAATTAGATTAAAAGTCACTTTTAAATTAAAATACAGTATTTTTCACTATTCATAAAAAAAGAATTTTAATAAAAAAATACAAAACATTTACCCAAAGTAAATTTTGATGTCATGATTCTAAAGAATAATTTTATTTTGTCAAATGGAAGATATAAAATTTACCAAAACAATATTTAAAGAGGGTTTTCCATTAAAAGGAGGTAAATCAACCATTCAAAGTAAATTATGATTAAAATTAGATTCATTCACATTTTAAACCTCTAACTTTTGTTGGATAAATATAAAAACATTTAACAAATATATATAATAATTTTTTAAATAGTTATGTTTATTCCCACCATTACAATGGCTAGGTGTTAACTACCATTTAAAATAATAATATTATATTATTAGTATGCAGCGTAAGATTTCAAAGAAACCCATTGTTGCGTATCGGGTACGCCATCGAACATAAAATCCCCTTTAAAGTAGAATTAATATTTATTTCACAATTATTAAAAAATATGAAAAAATGTCATGTTCTTTATTTACTTGGGATGTTTCAAATACTCGCCCATTTAGGGTGGTTTCTTTTAAAACCCTCTCACTCAAGTTGAGGCCAATCATAAATTATAACTATCAACCATATCACATGATACAACTTATCCAAGACCAGTTCTCTATAATTTTGTGTGGTCCCTACCAACAACCTCTCAATAAGGGTTAATCCAAATATCAATATATCGGGCTATCCCCTCTTACCCAGGGTTCACCAAAATATCTATAAACACATGACATAAAATCACAACCTACCATATCCTCACCTAGGATGTGGTCACAACCATCAGTGTAAAAAAATAAATCAATAAGTAATATGAATATCAAGAATAAAGCAACATGAAATATTTAACCATCAACTCAAGGAACAATCTAAACACTACCCCTACTAAGATAGCCCATAATTTTCTCCTAAACCAATTCCTCTAGGTTACCTATTCCTTAACCATGAATGAAAAACCCACACTAGGAACATTTTACCTAAGATTATATCCCTACCTTAATGGAAAAAAGAATTTTTTTAACACCGAAATAAATTCTCCAATATCTATCCTCTAATTTAATATAATTTGGACCATCCCAATCACTTTAATACCAAGAGAAGAACATCATTGGCCAACTTATGAATCTTTATTAAACTCAAAGCATTAAAACACCTATAAATGACATAAAATAGCGAGGATTACATTAAAAATATATATACTTAAGAAATAAGAAAAACATAACAGTAAATTATAATCATGAATTATAAACAAGTATATATTCTTTAGTAAATAATACATTGTCCACATGTGGAAAACAAAACCAAAAAAATCCAAAAATCTAACCTTTTGGATTTCCCTTTAAAAATGATATAAATCTTCTTTATACCCCAATTAGATATAGAATAAAATATTATATTTACCCAATAAAGTCCATGTTCTAAATTCTTGATGAAATAACTCTATATAAATGTACACACTTTTTTTGAAATATAATTTCAAAACCGTCACTTGAAATCATTATTTCCCCCATAAAATTTCACCTCTAACTATTTTATTTAGAAATTTCTTTCCTAAAAACCCCAATTTAAATATATATTTAAATATGAGACCCCATTTAACTTCATAATCTAACTCACACCACCAAATAATTCAATAAATTGGGACACCAATACTCATTTGACCAAGGAACCACTAATGAACTATTTTTCAAGTTATTCAGTCCTTTTTGACTATTAGGATGATGTGATCCTATCACAATTTATGTGGTGAAATCAAAAAATTTATGATACATTATATGAATAATGAAAATATTAATCCCATGGGAATATAAAATAACTAAATGAGAAAAATACAAACTAATATAAATTCTACACTTCTTAACTGAATATCTGTAAAAATATCCCAAATTTATACTAACCTCCTCTAAGTCCACAAGAATTTATATTATTCATTAGAACCATTAAATTAATAAAAAAAATTTAAAACCAAAATTCCATGATTTCCTATCTAGTTAAAACTCATCGAGTGATATAAAGATGACGAAACCAGGAGAAATGCGGTGCAGTCAATTACAAACACACCCCTATACCTAAGACACCAAGATCCATAATTTATACAACCAAATATATGATAAAAAGTTTACCTATTTAATTATAAACCTTGAATAAATTCTTGGTGAAGCATTTATCAGGATAAACTATGAAAAAATATAAACAAATCATTACATGACTTCGTTTACACCCATATATGAAATTTCTATAAAGAAGGATGATTTTATGAATATCTAGGGGAATCACCTCTTAAAGAACCTATTTTGGTAAACTAAAATCTATATAGATAAAATAAAGAAGAATAAGGAGTATAAGGAGATAGATCATACCTTGAATCTACATGATGAAACCCTACTAAAAAACATAAATCAAAGGGGGATATTGGGGGAAGAATAGGAGATCCAAAAATTGATATCCCTCTTCTTCTGAACAATTAATACTAAAGGACCAAGATGGGATTCTAAAATAGAACCCCTAAGTGATTACTAAAAAACCCCATTTAAGAAAAAATTACAATATCTTGGTCACTAAAAGATCATTAGGGTCATGTTATGGCCTATAATTTCTAGGGTTATATTGTATTATGGACCCTCTAGGTTTAGCTTAATCATTTTCACCCAAACATTGAGTAAATTGTTTTTAGGTTATCATCACAACATGACCATAATGGACAAGCTATAATGTCCCACCCTATGGATGTCTCACAATGTGACCCCTCCATTGTCATTCCATAATCCATACGAACTTTAGGCCATCATGTCGTGACACCCTCTGTCATGACTTGAATTCTATAATTCCTCTAAGAATTCATGATGTGGTTCCCTAAGGCCAAAAATGAGATCTTATATGATGCCCCCATCATTCAATTAATCCTTTCATAACGTCGTGATGGTTTTTCAACGGTATAATTTCATCCACCAACACCCAAGAACTCGCTTTGAGTGTTTTCCACTATACTAACACTCCCAAAATATCCTAAAAAACATTAAAAATATGATTGAAACTCCCATTACTCTATTCACAATTTTAAAATTCAAATTTACTCATCCACCAAATGATGAGAAAACTGACCCACTACCTATCCACTCACACTAAAATAAATGGTTCATTATATTTTTCATTAGTTTCTATAGACCCCACATATCTATGATTTCAAGAGACAATACGTAATATATTTATGTTTGGGATCATGTGTATTTTGGTATTCATAGATAGTTATTTTGACACATTTCATTAATGGTGGTGTGCACACTATCTTACTTTAAGAATTGAATAGTGATGTATTTTTAAAACTCATCTTGGATGGTGGTGATTATTTTAGAAATAAATTTCCCTTTTTGGTATGGGAACATTGTGGTACAAGATAATTGGTGTTTTTTTCATAGACATTTCACTTAAACAGAGAAGGATATTTCTCTAAGGGTTGTGGTAATAGTCACTCAAGTTGGAAATATATTATTTGGGGGTCTTGGAATGACATAGTAGAGATATATGAATGGTTATGACCATCCACTTTGGTTTGTGGTATATTTATTCACCAAGGATATTTTTGTTTTTTGAATTATTATTTGATGAGGTTGATGTCATGTCATGGTATAATAATTTGTTTCGTTCACATAAATATATTGTTACCCTACCATGGGGCCTTCAATACTGGATTCTAGATTTTGTTTTTTTCATTTCTCATTAAATGTGGGGAGCATGATGCTCTCCCTAATGATGACTTTAATTATGATACCATATTAGGTTAAAGTTTATAGTTTATTGTTTTCTACATTCTATTTGGATTGGTAACCTATATTTAGAAATTTAATCTATGTGGATTCCTGGAAGAAACTACATTACATAATCTTATGCCCCTTTCCAAAACATTTCTGGGATAAACATGATCTAGAAGATTATTGTGTAGAGGTGGATGATGTTTTCCCATGTATTAAGGACTTAGGTATTCATAGGACCTATACCACTATGGGTGGATTGAATATGAATGATGTTAGGTTGTATTTTATGAAAGGATTTTTAATGATATTATGAATAATAGATCAATTTATTTTATTTTTGAGGATTAATAGTTTTGAAGGTGGGTAGGATGTAGTGACCCAAAATTTTCATAAGTGAGATATAATTTATTTTTATGTTTTAATTTTCATTGGGACAATCCTAGGAAAATAGGGTCTCCCTAATAAAAATCCAAAGGCCTATGATTTCAATATGTGTAAGCTTTTTTATGCTCTAGGCTATCCCCATGAACTCATGGATCACCTGAACATTATCCTTCATCATGTGCACCATATGTGGCCTAATAAGAGATGTCTCACCTATATTAGTTCATCAAAAGGGTGACCTTTAGGGTCTCCCACACAAGGCCAATAAAGGTTCTATAATGATATTATAGTGATAGAATGTTTATATAAGAAAACTCTAACAAGGGAATGTGATCCTACTAGATCCAACCAAAGTCCAACACAATGGTTCTCAAAATATCCTCCAACACATAGATAGTCCACTTGGTATTCTAGTCTATCTAGGGGGTTCAACATCATGTTCATATTAAACTAGGTCCTGAAGGCCGTTTATAAGCCTCTCCACAACCGTGATGTGAAGAAATAAACAAAATCAAATCCAATCGTTGAGGGTACCCCATAAAGACAGACAATATCCCACACATAAAACTACCCCAAATTTACCAATTAGCCCCGCTCCCTATTATTAAGAAAGTGTAACATCTTGTTATGTTTGTCAATAATAACCCAAATATAATCATGGACTATATCTATCCATTGATTCACCATAAAAAAGTCTATAAATATGTCATTCCACTACCTCTTTGACATTTCAAGAGGTTGTACCAAACCTTTCAGAACCTGATGCTTAGCCTTCGCCTATTGACATGCGAGACACTGAGAGAAGAACTTTGTGACACTCTACCTCATTCAGTCCAAGAAAAAATTATTCTAAAGATCATTGTATATATTTTCCACAATAGTATGTATAGCCAAGGGGGAGTTGTGAAACTCCCTCATCACCTTCTCATGCAACGTGATAGGAATTACCATTCATACCTCAAAAAGGATGGCATTCTATCCCCTTTCAGAAAATAAATGTTGTGTATCACCTAAGTATAACTGGACATGTAGAACCTCATAGTTTATATCTTTGTACTGAGAATCTATAACATGAGGAATAAGTGGATTAGTCACCTCCATAAACTAAAGATAACCTGAACCCATCTTCTATACCAGGGCCAATTGTAATGGAGCTAATTTCTCAGAATCTTTCTCCACCAAGCAAGAGTAATACTTCCTACATAGGGAATATGTCACTAAGTTTCCCTTACAAGGAGTATAGACACTCTCAAATCATAGTTTTATAGAAACTCTAACCAATTCCTCCTTCATAGGCTAATATCTCTCTGAGTAAAGTTGTACTTTAGGTTCTCATTGTCTGATTAAACAACAAAACATTTTCTGATAAGATTGTGACCCTACACATTTAGTGAAAAGACTATCATTTCAAAATATAGGTCATGATTCACATATTTCAACTCATGGGGTAAAAATAAATCATCCCGTATATGATTAGTACCTAACTCTGCATCAACATTAAACCAAAAGAAGCTCCTGAGGAATCTAAAAACACTACATACTTAACACCCTCCTCCGATAGTCTCAATATAGGATCACTGCTCAGCCTTATCCCCAACTCCTCAATGTATCTGGGAAACTAATTGGTCTAGATAAATAGACCCACTTTCCTTATCATGGTTTTAAAATGGGCTACAACAATAGATAAGAGTTCCACAAACCTCCTGTAGTACACCACCATGTCAAGAAAACTCCCCACCTCTAACACACTCTTGGTTGGATCCTTTGAAAGAACCACATTAATATTCACTGATTCTATATCTAAACCATGCTTAGAGATGAAATAGCACATAAAGTGAACCTCTTGGAAACTAAACTTTAACTTTGAGAGATTACCAAAAAGTTGGTTCTCCCAGAGTTAGTCCATGACCATCCTCAAGTGATCTGTATAACCCTCCTATAACATAGAGTAAATGAGTATTTCATAATTGAATAAAACTAAAAATCAGTCCATGTATGGATAGAAGATCTGATTTATATGATCCATAAACATATTGGGGGAATTTGTCACATCAGAATGGAATTACAAGAAATTCATAATGTCTATAGAAAAATCATAATTCCATGTTCAGAATATGATCCTCATAAACCCCCAACTAGTGGTAGTAAAACTTGAGATCAATATTGAACAACTAACGCATGCATCTCAAATGGTCTAAGGGGACATCAATCACCATAAAGGGATACTTGATATTTATCTTTACCCGATTTAGGTGATGATAATCAATACAAATCCTAAAGATCACAACCTCATTTTCAGAAAAAAAATTGCAGCTACCTAGTGGGACACACATGACCAGATAAAACCCTTCTCTCAAAGGTCCTCCAACAAAAACCTTAGCTTCTAGAGTTCAGAAGGGGGTATAAGATATTCCATAGAATATATCAGTGTAGTACTAGAGTAAAATTTGTTTCATATGTCTATATCACACCTATGAGGTAGTCTCAGAACATCTTCCACCAATACATCCATATAATCCTATACTATTAATTGAATCTAGATTCATAAAGAGCCTACTGCACCAAGGAATAATCGTTCCAACTAATGGGAGATGGGTTGCAGCTTCTTACTCACAAGGCCCACTCACTCATCCATGATATGTCTCCAAATTGCAAGGGATAATCTCATCCAATATTTATAAAGGAATCTAAGATACATGAGATGAAATTAAATATTGGATTGAACCATGTAAGAGAAATCCATACCCAAGATAACCTCAAATGGTTTCCTCACAATGGCTGAGAGGTCCCATAAGAAACCCTCTCTACCTAATGCTAAATCACAATATCAGTAGATATATGACATCGAATAATCACGCTCGGTAGAAACATATAGTAGTATATTTTGGGTTATGGTCTCAAAGGGGATATCTAGATCTCATAGGAGGGGAATTGAGGTGAAGGAAAGACTCACACGTATGTCTAAAAGTGATGGAGAAATTGTGAAAAAGACACAGATCATACCTTGAATCATATCATGTGATACCTGGTTATATCCATTTATATCCTATAGTTACCCATAACCTTCAATTCTAACTCTATGCTCCTTACATGGGACACCTCATGGTGGTGTTACAAGTATATTATAACATTGTGCTCCACCAACATATCCATCCTCTGGAGCTGCACCTGTTGTTTTATTGATACCTCTATGGGGACCACCCAAACCATGCTTCGGAGATCCCTAATCATGGATTTTACTCTACTATGGTGGTACATACACTATCTGATGACCATCCATGGCATTTAATGTTGAGAAATAATGAGTTAGGTTACCGCTCCAATCACAAGCATTTCATTGACACTCTCATTCCTAACCGGATCCTCTATGTGATCCCTGGGCCAAAGATCTATGTGTCTGAGTTGAGACATAAGTATTCTTGATATACCAAGAACTTGAAATAATAAAACAACTAGATAATATTGAAGAAATATCCTCATGATTTCCAATTTTAGTTCCAACCACTTGACGTCCCTCTACTAGAATGATCTTTATCACCAGAGCTCATTCTAGCACTCGAGCATAGGTAGGAATGCATAGGATGCTATGTTAACATGGTTGTCTTTAGGGAGAACCTTCTTAAAATACTATTAATAAAATAATCCATATCATACCATATCAATGGAGTAATAAATGAGGTCAATGAACCTTTTTGTGTACTCGGAAACCATCATATCACACTATTGTAGCTCAAGAAGCTCTTGAATCTGCATGGAGCACAAGTACGAAGGGAAGTACTAATCTTGAAATTGCTGATAAAAGTATGACCATGGTAGAATTGTCTCATAATATGTATACATCATAAGACTCCAAAAAATCCCTACTTTCACGTTAATATGGTCAGCCATATGTACAACCATAAGATCAGTTGGGGTTTAAATAAGCATGAAGACTCGGATAACCAACTAATGAAATCCCTCTACTGTTAGAGGATATGGCTTGCCATGGAACCTTAGTGGTCTCTAACACTAGAAATCACATATTACACTAAGCCTAAATGAATCATCAACATATCTTGATGGTAATATATATTTCTCAATTGGTGGTGTAACTTATCCTTATCCACCCAGATAAAAAACCTCATGAGTTGAACCAGGAATTGAGGCCTCATCACTCAACAAATCAACATCACAATCCTATATCGATAAACTGGTTGACTATATTTATAGAGGAATCCTAAAAATTATAAATATCTACCATGTTTATATGAGTATATATGGTAAGATTACTCATGAATTATAGTCAAATAAATCCATCTTATATGATTTATATACCATTTTTCCCTATAATCAATGTATCAGTATGCTGATTTGACAAAAAGGTAGTCTGCGTTCTTGTGTATGGATATGTCAGTTTCCACACCAATAATGGATTCCCTAACCTAAAAGTGGCACTCATGACACCCTGACACCATTTCAATGAGTTCCTATCCAATCCCGATTTTGGGAACAAATCTAAATTGAACCATGTTTAAACCACCTTTTATACCACTATGTCACAACCCTACCCACTTGGGCCCGCCTAGATGACAACAAGTTGGGTGTAACAACCCCAATCCTTACTTCAATAGGCTAAGGTATATAAAAAAGAATTAATAAATAATAAAATAAAATGGTAGTTCTTATCCTAATGTACCTATTTGAACACACCCAACCATATCCATGAAAAAGTGAAGAGGAATAATAATATATTGTTAAATATAGACTACAATAATACATGAATTAACTATAGAGAATACATTTGAGAATGAAAATATAAACCCAATAAAAAAGGGGAAAAATAAAATTGAAACTATAAATGAGGTCCCAACCAATCAACAACTGGATGAAGAAAAAACTAAAGACAACTCAGCTCCCGATCTCTAAGTTCGACCACCAACTGCAGTCAATGCACCCAAGGTACTGCTATGCTCCACTGATGTCACCGTTGATCTATCTATCATCTGCATAAGACATACCACATGTAAGAAAATCCTATGAATGTGTGAGTATATGTGAACCCATTAGAACACCCCAAAAGAAAAACAGCTAGAAATAGAAAGATACAACAATATTCATCCCACCCCATAGTAAGAAGGAAATAAAGCACAAAATATATACTCATAAAGAAACCTAGGTGAGAGAGAAAGGGGATCCCCATATTCATATACCTACTGAGGTTTATGAGTTTTAATATATCTCTAGAGGTCCATATATTATGTCCTGTAGCAGACATAACCTCAAAAGAATCTTGGTGGAGGGGCCTACTCCTCACTACTGTACTCCTATGCTGTGGGTGCACTCACTCACGTGGAGGAGATGCTTGCCACCGAAGATTGATGATAGGAGTTTTACACTCTATATATAGGGAAACAAACCCTACTATAATATGGAGGAGTACTAGCTCTAAATATTTAAAGAGTATGGCAGACCCATTCCCTAATGCGACAGGGTAGTACCAACCCTGATATCTCTATGATGATCGTGACCGACCACTGCCACCACTCAAGCATTTCCAGAAGAAGAATCACTCATAGAACACCAGAAATCATATATTTAATTCTAATATGAAGGATACCATCATATTATATATAATAAAATAATTATATACTTTTCGTGGACCAAAATTTGAGTCCAAAATTAGAGACAAAAGGTAGAAGTTCTTGGGAGAAGTACATGACATGTATATGGGGTCACACAATGTGTGAACTCACCTCATTGCTTGGGCATGTTCAACACTAGACAATGATTGAAAATACATGTCATAACAGATGACATGTACTCATGGGAACAATGCATGTCTGTCTACCAGTGGTGCTGGGTGTGTACACTTAGCACATGACTCCGCTGGCCATATACATATACACGAGATGTCCCCTTGGGGGCATAGCATGTCTGACCACATAGGGTCATGATAATGTATAGTTGGAACATATATTATCCACCCAGGTAGAGTCACATAGAGTGTGGGATTTATTACAAAAATTTTTCCCCTTTACTTGGATGAAACCCTAGCCTCCAAAGAAATTAAAGTACACAATGTGTGTTCCTCAACACTACATGACATGTAGTAAGGTTTTATCAGGGGAATCAAATCCTGAAATACATGAGGTTTCCAAATATGCCTTCACCATTTCAAATATCACCATTTTATCTCCATAAATAAAAGGTAAAAATATCCATCCTTCGATTCCCGACCTTCAATGGTGTAAAGACCCATAAATTTCAAGGAAACCGTTTTCTTAAATTCATTGGGATTTTACGAGTACACAGTTTCTGACGGCACATGATTCTGAAGCCCGGTGTGCCCGGAATAAATTTACAAATTCTAGCTCAAGTACGTTTATTGAAGGAACGAGCGGGTTTTTCTATCTTTTGAACCAGTGCTCGGAATTGAAATCTGAGGACACTGATGAACTCGCAGTGCTGGTATTTTCATAAGATGACGTTTACCATTGATGCGTTTGCTCGGGAGAAGAAGTTAAATTTTGGGGTTTAAGTGAGAAGTAAATAAAATTGTCTACAATTTTATTTTATTATCTTGGGAAGTTAAAATCTCTCATGGGAAGTTGTTGGTGGGGCCCACAACCACCCAACATCCCATGTGTGGTTATGAGGATGGTGGGACCCACACGAGCCCAACCCTTTACATTCCCTAACTCCTCTAAAACCCCCTTCATTATTTTGTTAACTCCCCTTTAATGTGAGTCCACTCACTTCCTTCTCTCTCCCTCATTAACAGTTGCCAACCCTTTAATTTAATGAACTCAATCACTTTAATTCATTTCATTAGGTGTTTTGAATTTTGAAATTTAAATTACTTCTGTTAATAAAATAATAGAATTATTCTATTATTTTGTTTACTTTATCACATGTTGGGTTGCGAGAAATTGGTGGGAGCTTTTGTGTAAAAAGGAGAAGGAAGTTTCTCTTTCGAAGAAAATCAATCCTCCCGTGAAGAACGTCATCTCTTCAAGCGAAGAACGACTCAGCGACTGACGCACAATCTTCATCTTCTCTCCGTGATAAAAGAGAAGACGACGTTTCCTTGGGTACACACTGACGACGACGGAATCGACACCATCGTCCGCGGTGCTAGAAAACCTCAAACTTCCTTCATGGTAGGGGTGTGTTTATGATTGAGCAATGTTACTTTTCCTTCCGTGTTATTGGTTCTCTCTAAACCATTTGCTATCGAACTAAAGTGGAAGGAACCAGACCAAACTAACATGGTCTGATTCCTCCGCCATTCTTGTTGTATGGTTTTCTCCTACCTTTCTTGAGCGGTGAATCAAGAAAAGTTTTCCGAGCCGATCGGAGGCCGGAAAACATCAGAAACAACCTCGGAACATCAGGACGTTCTGGGAGCGGTGGTTTTGTAGCAAACAGTTCATCGGAACGAAGAACGGACGCCTCGGGAGGCATGAAATCTAGAGGCGTCAATTCTGGAAAATTCCAGAATACATAACATGTCCTTCCAAATCACATTTCATGTAGTACAAGCGTTCAGCGGTAGAAGTAACGGAAATCAGAAGAAGTGACACACGACGTGTGAAACCCGTCACACGGCATGTACTGTCCACACAATTTGATAGAGGATACTTCGATGGACATGGAATGTATTCAAGGAAAGTACACGGACATGGAGAGAAATACACGACCATGAGGCACAACATGTATTATCTTCATAGAAAGGAAGAAGCGGATTCGCGAGGCTCGGCGTGTAATCCGAGAGATACACGGACACGGGCAGAACCACACGGCCACGAGGCACGGCGTGTAATACCACCACCATGGCAGAAGCGGTTCGCGAGGCTCAGAGTGTAATATGGGTGATACGCAGACACAGGTAGAACCACACGGCTAAGAGGCACGGCGTGTATTCCGGAAATACACGGACACGAGGTGGAGTACACAGGCATGTACTCCACCACACGGCCAGGCATGGCCAGCGCACATGGAACCGACCCTAGAGGTTTGGACACAACGTGTAACCATACTACGTGCCGTGTATTTACTTATTTACACAACCAGCCCTACGACACGGGCCATTTCACACGGGCAGTACACGGTGTCTGAAGACACGGCGTGTATCCTTTACCTACACGCCGTGTACTTTTCAGAAATTTCTTGATCATCTTGTTCTCCATGACTTGGGAATGTTTTTCTTGGTTTCTCCCCAATGATGTTGGATGAAACTATAGATACAAAAAATCTAGTTTCGTGACAGTTGATGTATCGATCTTTGACTCAAGGAGCAGACCCTCCAGGAATCGAGCGTGTTGTGTGCGAGAACCCTAGAGATGGCTGTGACTGCGACGACGATGATGACTATAATTGGATCCTACGTGGGTTCGGCAGTGAGGACGACTTTACTTGGATCCTACGTGGGTTCGGTAGCAAGGATGACTGTACTAGGATCCTACTTGGGTTCGACAGTGATGGTTACTGTACTAGGATCCTATGTGGGTTTGGCAGCGACGACTTCTGTACTTGGATCCTACGTGGGTTCGACAAGGGATATGATTCAGAGGTTACATCTATCATCTCCACCCCTCTTTGTGAGTAGTATACTTGTGTGAGATGAGTCTTGACTTTCAATCATTATCTTCGATATGATTGACTTTATTTCCTGTGTGGATTGGGTTGTTCTTTCCTGTGTGGATTTGGTTGTACTTTCCTATGTGGACTGGGTTGAACTTGGGCTTGGAATTTGGAGCCGAATTGGAATTGATGACTTAGGTATATGTATGGGCATATAACTAAGTAGTGTTGGTTGATAAATTGCATTTGTATCTTTCCTTTTTTTGTTTATCCTTTGTGGATTCTGGGAGGCCTTTGGGGGTCTCGGGGTCCCTACTGAGTATCGTATACTCACCCCTGCATGAGATATGCTTGCACTACGTTGTGTTGGTTGTAGAAGATGGAAAAAACTGATCAAGGTGGAGTCTAGTGGAGTGAGACTATTCCTGGAGGTGGACCACTTGGTGGGATGTACATGGAGCGGACGGACGGACCCAAGCAGCTGAGGAGACCATCTTACCCACCCTTCAGGTGGGATATCCGGAGGATGACTCAGTGGTTGTTGGATTACTTTAATACAACCTTTTTATCTTTACTGTTGTACTGTACTTTCAGTTTGGTTTGTATACTGGCCCATTTACTTTCCCGTAGTACTTTTGTACTCAGTTTACTTTGTGTTTACTTCATATTTCGTACTCTGTGGTGTTTGTTTTCTTATATAAAGGCAATTCCTTCTCTTTTATCGGGATTTACGCCTTTTGTGCTAGTCACCAGCCCCTGGACTATGGAAGGCGGGCTTGGGATAGTCACGGCACGGGCCCCGAGGATGGGTCGTGACAAATTGGTATCAGAGGAGTCAGTTCTACCCTAGAACTCAGGACTCTGATAATTTCTTCTATGTGAAGCAATAGTGTTAAGGGTAATGAGTGTGGTTATCAGTCCAGGGAGTCCAGTGTTGGTGTGGCGGCCGACGTATCCATACACCAGGACCCTAAATTCTTATTTTCGACTCAGTGCACAAAAACATTTATTGCATGTGTGTTTGAAAACTTTTCTTTGTGATTACTTTGGGTCCGCTCATCAGGTATAATGTATTAGCCGTGGCGCATCTGTTTCTTTTCAAGATGGCCCACGATGGCAGCCAGCTAGGGTTCCCAGTTACATGTGAGATGGCAGCCCACTGAGCGCCGAGGCCTCGGTGTAGGGCCCCATTACAGCGGAGGCACCGACGGTACCTCTACCTACCGAGCCACCGATGCCACCAGCCCCAGTAGTTGAGATTGCATGTTGCCTGAGTGCACTGCACGAGTTTCAGCATCAGAGGACACCCCGGTTCCACGGAAAGATGGACCCTCATGCAACCGAGGATTGGCTGGAGGCTGTTTTCTAAGTCTTTATATTGGTAGGGACACCATCAGATCTTATGGTGATCCTTACGGTGAGTCTCCTGCAGGCGGCAACAGGTAGATGGTGGAGCCTGATGCTCCAGGTGAACGATGAGGCATCTCTACTTTGGACGGAATTCAAGAGCCTCTTTCACTCAGAGTTCATTCCAGACACACTCTGTGCGGTGCGCATCTAGGAGCTACTACAGCTGCGGCAGGGCAGCAGGTCAGTAGCCCAGTACTCGATGAGATTTACTGATCTCTCGTGCTACTCCACAAACATGGTACGAGACCCATTCTTCCAGGCTCGGACCATCGAGCAGGGATTGAGGCATGAGATCAGGGCTTCAATGATCTCCCTCAGTATTTTGATTAGGCAGGAGTACTGTAGAGAGCCCTTCTTATATAGAACTTTCTTGCTGAGCCTACACCACAACGAGACCTACCGCAGGGCGAAAGGTAGCAGAGTCTTTTGCAGATGGCAGTCGAAAGATGTCACAGGGGTCCATGAAGACTAGAACATCAGGTGGGAGACCTCAGGATACTGGTTCAGAGGTGCGAGGAACACACATCAGATCCCATCATACGAGATGCAAACAGTGCTATGCATGTGGCAGATAGGGCCACATGGCTCGTGACTGCCCGAACCGCCATGCAGAGGAGCAGTAGAAGGTTGAGGGACCACCCAGGTAGAGGAAGAGGTTCGACCGTGGAGGTCCACATGGAGTAGGCAGATGAGGAAGAGGAGTTGTCCGAGCAGTGGGTGGTGGGTGACGCTTTGAGGCTCTACCACCACCACCACCAGGAGGTCCACCCCGACCACAGGGAGCTGGCGGGCAGAGGCAGGCTCAGCTTCAGGCAGTTGAGGCCTATGACCATGGCGCACTTGAAATGATTAGAGGTACTATCTGTGTCTACTCCACCCTTTCTTTAGTTCTTATAGACATATGAGAGAGTTATTCTTTCATTTCCGCTGCCCTTGTTCAGAGCTCAGAGATTCCGGTGGAGCCATTGGCTCGATCATTACTTCTATAGACTCCTACGAGAGCAGACTCGATGATTAATCACTAGTTCCGACCGTGTGAGCTTACTCTAGGAGGCGAGAGATTTGGCTAGGATCTTCTTGTAGCGGCGTCGAGGCCTTAAAATGTCATCTTGGGCATGGATTAGTTATCTACATTCCATGCTCAGATCGACTATATTAGGCGGAAGGTGCGGTGTGTCTACAGCGATGGGAGCAGGTTCACCTTCACTGGTGAGAAGGGAGCCTTTACAGCGCAGGATGGACTCAAGCAGAGGAGAGGACAACCGATCACTCATTAGTTGGACAATCTAATCCTAGGAGCAGTTGACGTGCGTAGTCCGAGTTCTCATTTTGTGGTGGATCAGTATGAAGAAATTTTTCCTGACGTCGTTCCAGGAATACCTCCTCGTAGAGAGGTAGACTTCTATATTGACCTATACCCCGGGACAACCTCGATATCTTCTCCAGCATATTAGATGGCTCCCTCTGAGCTTTGAGAGCTACGGGTACAGCTGGAGGACTTGAAGGTAATGGATTCATCTGACCCAGTGTTTCACCCTAGGCTTCACCAATTTTGTTCGCCAAGAAGGTGGACGGGAGCTTGTGACTATGTGTCGACTACCGTCTCCGGAATCAGGTGACTCTGAAGAACAAGTATTCACTTACAAGGATTGAAAACCTCTTCGATCAGCTCAAGGGATCATGATGGTTCTCGAAGATAGACCTCAGGTCAGGCTATCATCAGCTCAGAGTTCGAGACGAGGATGTGCAGATGACGGCCTTTAGGTGTCGGTATGGCCACTATGAGTTATTGGTTATGCCTTTTGGTGTAACCAATGCTCCAACAGTGTTCATGAGTATCATGAACAAGATCTTCCAGCCTTACCTTGATCGATTTTTCGTAGCCTTCATCGATGACATATTGATTTACTCGACTACTGAGGAGGAGCACGCCTCCCACTTGAGGGTTGTACTAGACACACTCTGAGAGCACCAATTATATGTTAATCTCTCGAAGTGTTAGTTCTAGATATTAGAGGTCTACTTCTTGGGGCATGTCATCTAGGAGGTGGGAGTTGTGGTGGATCTTGCGAAGATCAAGGCAGTGCTAGGTTGGGAGCCACCCAGGAGCGTGACAGAGGTGCGAAGTTTTCTAGGTCTGGATGGGTGCTATCAGAGATTTGTGTCAGAATTCTCTAGAGTTGCAGCACCACTTTCATCTTTGACAAAGAAAGGGAAACCCTTCGTGTGGTTAGATAGATGTCAGCAGATCTTCCAAGAGCTGAGACATAGATTGACCAGTGCACCAATCTTGAGGCTACTGGAGGAGGGAGTAGGGTACGTAGTTTACTGCGATGCAGCCGGGACCAGAATCAGGTGTGTCCTGATGCAGGAGCAGGAAGTGATCGCCTATGGATCATGACAGTTGAGGCAGCATGAGAAGAACTACTCTACCCATGACCAGGAGTTAGCAGCAGTGGTCTCCTCCTTGAAGATGTGGCGGTACTATCTGATGGGAGAGCACTTTACACTCTACTCTGACCACTAGAGTCTCAGGTACATCTTCTCGCAGAAGGACCTGAACCTGAGATAGTGGCGATGGCTCGAGTTCCTTCAGGACTATGACTTTGAGATAGTCTATACTCCTGGGAAGGGGAACGTAGTAGCTGATGCTCTCACCAGGAGGTCAGGCATTCAACTACTTGGAGATGTGACAGAGCAGTTAGCCTCTTTGTAGATATCCTTCGTGGATAGAGATGGGGTAGCCTTCCTACAGTCCCTCTTAGTCACTTCTCCACTACTTTAGCGGGTTCGAGAGGCACAATGTGGGGAAGTTGATTGTGTGACGCGACATTCACAGATTTCCACAGGACATGCATCTGATGGATTTTCTGTTGGAGGAGAGCACACCATCCTTTTTAGAGGACGTACCATGGTACCAGCTGCATTACAGGAGGAGGTGTTAGGGAGTTTCACACTTTCCCATTGGCATACATCTAGGATTAGCGAAGATGTACCGGGATCTCAGATGACAGCACTGGTGGCCGGGTATGAAGAAGGCTATGGCAGAGTTCGTTTCACGATGCCTCACTTTCCAGCATGTGAAGGCAAATCACCAGGTACCAGCAGGCTTGGTATAGCCCCTAGAGGTCCTGGAGTGAAAGTGGGATGGGATATCCATGGATTTCGTGACGGGACTTCCACGTACTTCCAAAGGACATGAATCCATTTGGGTGATTGTCGACTGACTCACCAAGTCAGTCCACTTCATACCTATCAGAGAGCAGGGCTCAGTGGAGATCTTGGGATGCCTCTACATTCAAAAGATCGTATGGCTTCATGGTGTTCCATCGTCTATCATCTCCGATCGAGATGATCGCTTTACTTCTCAGCTTTGTAAGGGGGTTTAGGAGGCATTTGGGATGCATCTATGCCAAAGCACCGCCTTTCACCCTCAGACGGATGGCCAAATGGGGAGGACCATTCAGATTCTCGAGGACATGCTCCGTGCATGTGTCCTTGACTTTGGTCATAGCTGGGAGGATCACCTACCCTTGGTGGAGTTTGCGTACAACAACAGCTACCACTCCACCATCGGGATGGAACCATATGAGGCATTGTACGACCGACCTTGTAAATCACCTCTGTGATGGACAGACTGAGGGGAGTCAGCACTTGTAGACCCAGATATGGTCCGGGCCACGATGGAGAAGGTACAGATCATCCAGGAGTGGATGAGGACTGCTCGGAGCCGATAGAAGTCCTTTGCTGATAGGAGGCAGAGACCACTAGAGTTCGAGGATGGTGACCATGTTTTCTTATAGGTCTCACCTCGACGTGGATTACGGATATTCAGTCGGGGCGACAAGTTATCTCCACGCTTCATCGGACCATTCCAGGTTTTCAGCAGGATAGGCAAGGTGGTATATCGTCTGGCTCTTCTACCTCAGTTGCATCGGGTGCATGACGTCTTCCACGTATCTCAGCTGAGGAGATACGTACACGACCCAACACATATCATTGATCATGGGGAGCTGGACATCAATGACGGGGCGACATTTGCGGAGGTCCCAGTGGAGATCGAGGATCGATAGGAGCGGGTCCTATGTGGACGGTCTATTCCTCTAGTGTGCATCAGGTGGCAGCACGAGAGCCTCCACGAGAGCACATGGGATAGGGAGGCTCCGAAGAGTGCCCAGTACCCTCATTTTTTAACTTAGTTTTTGATGTATCATTACGGGGACGTAAAGCCCTGAGGTGGGAGTAATGTAAAGACCCGTAAATTTGAAGGAATTTTTTTTCTTAAATTATTTGGGATTTTACAAGTATGCAGTTTCTGGCGGCACCTGATTCCGAGGCCTGGTGTGCCTGGAATCAATTTCCGAAATCTAGCTTGGGTACATTCAGTAAACGAACGAGCATGTTTTTCTATCTTTTGAACCGGTTCTTGGAATTGAAATATGAGGACACCGATGAACTCGCAGCGCCGTTATTTTCTTAAGATGACTTTTACCATTGATGCATTTTCTCGGTAAAAGAAGTTAAATTTTGGAGTTTAAGTGAGAAGTAAATAAAATTGTGTACAATTTTATTTTATTATCCTTGGAAGTTAAACTCTCTCATGGGAAGTTGTTTGTGGGGCCCACAACCACCCAACATCCCATATGTGGTTATGAGGGAGGTGGTACCCACACGATCCCAACCCTTCACATTCCCTAACTCCTCTAAAACCCCCCCTCTTTATTTTGTTAACTCCTCTTTAATGTGAGACCACTCACCTCCTTCTCTCTCCCTCATTAACACTTGCCAACCCTTTAATTTAATGAATTCAATCTCTTTAATTAATTTGATTAAGTGTTTTGAATTTTGAAATTTAAATTACTTGTGTTAATAAAATAATAGCATTAGTCTATTATTTGGTTTACTTTAGCACATATTGGTTTGGGAATAATTCATGGGAGCTTTTGTGCAAAAAGGATAAGGATGTTTCTCTTTCGAAGAACATCAATCCTCCCGCGAAGAACGTCATCTCTTCAAGCGAAGAACGACTAGGCGATCGACACATTATCTTTATCTTCTATCCATGATAAAAGAGAAGATGACCTTTCCTCGGGTGCACACCTATGATGACGTAATCGATGCCATCGTCCGCGATGCTAGACAACCGCGAACTTCCTTCAAGGTAGGGGTGTGTTTATGATTGAGCAAAGTTGTTTTTCCTTCCGTTTTATTGGTTCTCTCTAAACCATTTTCTATCGAACTAAAGCGGAAAAAACAAGTTTAAACTAACATGGTCCTATTCCTCCACCATTCTTGTTGTATGGTGTCATCCTAACATTCTTGAGCGGTAAATCAAGGAAAGTTTTCGGAGCAGATCGGAGGCCCGAAAACATCAGAAATGACCTTGGAACATTGGGATGACCTATGAGCAGGGGTTTTGTAGAAAACGGTTCATCGGAATGAAGAAAGGATGCCTTGGGAGGCTTGATGGTTAGAGGCATCATTTCTGGAAAATTCCTGAATACACGGTGTGTACTTCCAAAGAACACACTCTGTAGTTCAAGCGTTCAGTGAAAGATGTAATGGACATCAGAAGAAGTGACACACAGCGTGTGACACCGGTCACACGGCGTGTACTGTCCACATAGTTTGATAGAGGAGACTTCGATGGACATGGTGTGTATTCAAGGAAAGCATAGAGACATGGATAGAAATACATGGCCATGAGGCACGACGTGTATTATCTTCATAGAAAGGAAGAAGCGGCTTCACGAGGCTCAGAGTGTAATCCGGGAGATACACAGACACGGGAAGAACCGCACGGCCATGAGGCATGACATGTACTACCACCACCATGGAAGAAGAATCTTTGCGAGGCTTGGCGTGTAATCTGGGTGATACACAAACACAAGCAGAACCACACGGCCAAGTGGCATGGCGTGTATTCCAGAAATACACGGACACAGGGTGGAGTACACGGGCATGTACTCCACCACACGGCCATGCATGGCCAACACACATGGAACCGACCCTAGAGGTTTAGAAACAGAGTGTAACCATACTACACACTGTGTATTTACTTATTTACACGACCATCCCTACGATACGATCCGTTTCACATGGGCAGTACCCAGTGTATGAAGACAAGGCATGGATCCTTTAACTACACATCGTGTACTTTTGAGAAATGGCTTGATCGTCTTATTCTCTGGGACTTGGGCATGTTTTGCTTGGTTTTTCCCCTATGAAGTGGGATGGAACTTAGGATACATCAACTCTAGTCTTCGTGACGGTTGATGTATCGATCTTTGACTCGAGGAGTGGACCCCCCCGGAATCGAGCAGGCTGTGTGTGGGAACCCTAGAGCTAGCTACGACTACGATGACGATGATGACTGTACTTGGATCATATGTGGGTTCAGTAGTGATGACGACTGTACATGGATCCTATGTGGGTTCGGCAGTGAGGATGAATGTACTAGGATCCTATGTGGGTATGGCAGCAATGGTTACTATACTAGGATCCTACATGGGTTTGGCAGCGATGACTTCTACCCTTGGATACTACGTGGGTTCGGCAGGGGAGATGATTCAGAGGCTACATCTATCATCTCCACCCCTCTTTGTGAGTAGTATACCTGTGTGAGATGATTCTTGACTTTCAAACATTATCTTCGATATGATTGACTTTCTTTCCTGTGAGGATTGGGTTATGCTTTCCTTTGTGGATTGGGTTGTACTTTCCTATGTGGACTGGGTTGAACTTGGGCTCGGAAGTTGGAGCCGAATTGGAATTGATGAGTTAGGTATATGTATGGGCATATAACTAAGTAGTGTTAGTTGATACATCATATTTTTATATTTACTTTGTGGTTTATCCTTTGTGGATTCTGGGAGGCCTTCAGGGGTCTTGGGTTCCCTACTGATTATCGTATAATCACCCATGCACGGGCTATGCCTGCACTACATTGGGTTGGTTGCAGATGACGGACAACGCTGATCGAGGTGGAGTCTAGTGGAGAGAGAGGGTAACTAGAGGTGGACCACTTTGCAGGACGTACATGGAGTGGACGTCCAGACCCAAGGAGCTGAGGAGATCATCTGTACCCACTCTTCAGGTGGGATATCTGAAGGATGACTCAGTGGTTGCTGGATTAATTTACTACATCTATTCTATCTTTATTGTTGTTATGTACTTTCAGTTGGGTTTGTATACTAGCCCATTTAATTTCCAAAACTACTTTTGTACTCAGTTTACATAGTGTTTACTTCAGATTGCGTACTCTATGGTGGTTGTTTTCTTATATAAAGCCAATGCCTTCCGTTTTATCAGGATTTACGCCTTTGGTGCTAGTCGCCTGCCCCTGGCCTATGGAAGGCGGGCTTGGGGTAGTCACGGCACGGTCCCCGAGGACGGGTCCTGGCATATGATCAAAAATCAAAGATTCATTTTCCCATGTGAATCCATCACACCTCCTGTTGCAACATTGAATCCCAAGTCCACAAATCCACCATTGAAAACTAAAAATATATCACGATCCATCCAAAAATCATTAGTCATTATATTTTCACATAACCAATACAAATATGTGGGTTATACCATTCTTGAACCCACCTCGAAAATGTTAAACTATAACCATGTGGGCTAATGATGAAAAATGTGAAGATTAATGGGGGAAAAGCATGTGAAAAAAGTAGTACCATCATTGTATAATGTTATTAGAGCCAATGATCAAGAATTGTGGAAATACTTAGGGTTTAAAACATGTTCATAGTCAGGATAAACACTCTAGGATTAGGGAATAACAAAAGAAATAACACATGAGAAGAACACAAATCATAGTAAAGAAGATAAAATCAATGCCTTAAAAAATTAATCAAAGGGGTGGAATCTAAAAATAAAGAGTCCTACCTCAATGATAGATATATCATTAGTGAAGAACAAATTCTCTATCAATGAATAAAAGGATATCATTACATTTTATATCTACCTCATGATCCTATAATCCTTTATCGTATATCCAAGCTCCCAATTTTCAATGAATCTATCCTCCTATTGATTTTAATCGCCCATTTTTATGTGAATAAGATTAATAAGTTACCATAACTTGGTACTTATATGGATAGAGTTAGGTTTTTTCATTTATAATAAAATAAATAATGAATTTTTTTTATTTTACTAAACACGCTACCAATGTCTTCCTTCCATGAAATGTCCGATGTTGACAAACTTTATGTCACACCTTTTGTAAAACCCAAATTTTGGAATCGACCATGGTCTTAGATTTCCATTCTAATGTTCCAAACCATGATAAAACCAATTATATCAAAATGATGCATGAATGTGGTATAAAATATATTAATAGTTTTAATTTATTAATTTTAAGGTCATGAGACACCCAACCACTATATAGAATATGAGGAAAAATACAAATATAAACAATAAAATATTCAGAGGACTAATCCAAAAAATACAAGATTCATCACAATAAAATACTCCCATATCATGGTGTAATATATCAATCACTTCCACCACTCTCCAAGATTCTCCATACTCACGCATATAACAACACCACGACTTTCTACCCAAATAATCCACCACAATGTTCTATTTATCGAGCATAAAGTATATATTTATGTCATATTCTGATAAATAATCCATCAAATATTGCTATCAAAAATTAAAATTGCACTAGGAAAAGACATACTTCTAACTCTTATGATATAGAATGACTATAAAAACATTCACTGATGAGATAATTCATTCATAATGTCAAGGAAAACATAACCCTAGAAAGATCAAGATCATTGGTGTCATAGATATTTTAATGAGGCCATAAATACATATAACCATAATAAATAATATCCTTATTATTCATCAACACATAACCCAATACAAGACACAAAGCATAAAAATTAACTCGAACCCGACACTCTCCTTTGGTAAATAAAAAACTAGATAAATTACCAAATTTTTCTTAAAATACTGAAAAGAAGCCTTACACTGGACAATCAACACAAATTATTGATCCTTTTTTTCTAACCCTATAACATGAGTTGAAATCTTGTAGAATTTGGGAAAGAACCTACTGTAATAAATAATGATACTAATACAACTTTGTTCCTATGTATCATTATTGGGATAATCCCAAGAGACTGGTGCCTCAATCTTCAAAGGATATATAGATACTCTACACTAATATATGAAGTTCACCCTGAAATAAAAATCATGTTCCTATAAATCACAATAATATAGATTCTCAAACAGTTGATGAAACCAAAGAACTCCCAACATGGATCATAGATTCTCCACATGATTCTCTTGTGACATAAAGAGTACCAGGATTTAAATAAAAAATAAAAGCATGAAGTGGTCCATAAAATCATGGAACACTAAATTTTTCAATCTCATGAACACGTATGGAGTGTTCATAACTCTAAACAGCATCACAATTAACTCATAATTCCCTTTATGACATCTAAAAGTAGTATTCAATATATCCTCATCCTTTAATCGCATCTGATGATATCCGGAGTGCAGATCGATCTTCATGAAGTATCATATCCCTTAAAAAGACAAAATAAATAATCCATACATGGGAGGTAGTGGAAATTTTTGTCCATCACAGGATTCAAATGATTTTAATCTACACACAAATCCATTTTTTTATATTCCTTCTCCGCAAATAGGATTGGATCTCCCAAAGGAGACACACTCGGTAGAATGAATCCCCTATATATGAGATATTTAAATTTAATTGTAACAACCAAGATAATGTATCATGATTTATTAATATTAATTAATTATAGTTTTAAAATTATAATCATTATAATATTATTATGTAATTTTTCAACTAGAAGGTAAATAGTTTTATTCTTATTAAATTCTTTTTCATGTATTATAATGTT
This sequence comes from Viscum album, assembly GCA_963277665.1. NCBI lineage: Eukaryota > Viridiplantae > Streptophyta > Magnoliopsida > Santalales > Viscaceae > Viscum > Viscum album. The sequence continues at coordinate 1,040,398,874 of OY728161.1, read as the reverse complement.
TTATTTAAAAGATTAATTTTCCATTTAGACATTTGAATTAAAAAAATGACCTTAAATTTTTGAAATCGTCATATCAAAATTGAATTAGGGTGAAATCTTGTGTTTTTTATAAAAAGTTTAATTTTAGAGTGAATAATAAAAAATTATAGTTTTTTTAATATACAGTATATTTTATGACATCGCTATATGTAAAAATGATATAAATATTCTTTAAAATTATAAAAAACACATTTATGATAATATACTAAAAATATAAAAAAAATAATTCAAAACATATAAATTGGAATTTATTTCAGCATAAATATGAAAATCATTTTGAGTGCCAATGCAGTGCTTGCACTTCATTGAATTCTGTATGAAACAATGATGATGCAATAATTTACTTCTTAATGAAATATTAAAATAATTGATATTATAAAAATCCGAATAAATATAATTTGTGGATTTTGATGAATTACATTAATTTTCTATGTAAATATGAAATTTTTGTGTTGATTAGATAATTTTTTTTCTAATTGATAAGGTTGTTATGACTTTCACAAAAACAAAATACCAAATAGTGTCAAAATTGACATAAATTAGTTTTTAAAACAAATACTATATTATTGATTGATATAATATTCTTAAAAATATAATGTTCGGCAAACGGGATTTACTAATATTATATATGTCATTAATGAAACAATTGAGGTTCAATTGGAATTTTATAGTATTTTTATTAACCATATAGTGTAAAAATACAAGAAAACATGGTGATAGTTAAACTATTTAACTAAGAGATAAATCTACATGATAAGGTTAAAATGGTAACCAAAACTTGTCTAAAACCTATTGGTTGATAGTATTTAGACATATAACCACGTAAGTCTCGAAATAAATTTATTTTTAGCCATTATAAATAGAATATGAGTTTATAATAAATTAATATTTTAATCTTTTCTTAACGAGACCCTCACCCCTCTTATAAAAGGGGACTTCCCCTTCTCTCAAAATCACACCTCCAAAGTCATTTGTATCAGACAACCCCTGCAAAAATATCATCCCAACTTCGCTCAAATCAACCTAGAGTCCTTAAATTGATCATAAATACAATTTATGTATCCCTTTTTATCAACTCAGAAGGAAACACCCAAAGAAGAGGTAATAATTTCACAACCCTCTTTCAAGTTCTTTTCTTTTTCCACGTTCTCATTCTTTGTTGTTTCCAAACCAAAATAATAACTCTAGTACCTTATACATTCTATTATGTTATTATAAGTGTGTTAGAACCATATTCATTATTCTATCCATCCTATGAATGATAATTCCACCATGCGTGCGTACGTACGGCTTACCGTCTCCACGTCGTGGTGTAATTTGTTTTTCAACACTATGTTATTTGGATGGATATAATTATGAGTAATATGTATATAAATAATTATAATTACATGATAATGTCTCTGTAAAATTAAGATATCATCCAATTACATACCTTTTAATCATTAAGAAAATGACATTGTCGCTCGTATGTACGTATGACTTACCATCTCCATGATGCGATGAGATTCATTTCCACATTCACCATTCAATGATTATTATAAAAATATATATTATTAATATGTATGTAATATATGTCATAATAATTCTACTATATATATATATATATGTATGTACTTACATATATCTTATTCACTTCCATTCAATACGATATGAAAACGGAAATAGCGTTTATCCGTACGTAAGACCTACCGTCTCCATAAACGATGTTTTACATTTCATATATCTATCTATTATACATATTTATATTATAAATATATATGATATATAAATCATGTGTTTTGTTCTGGAAGTATGTAAATCATGATCTAAATGATACGATCAAGAATAACAAGTTAAAACACGCACGATAAAGAGAGTGATTATTACACGAAATGTTAATTTAACATTGAAATCATTATTAAATGGGTAGTATAAAGTCATAAATGAATCATGTATGATACAATAAATATGAATATGGTTCTGGTATAATTTAATAACATACTCTGGTCATTATACAAGAGGTTAAATGTACCCTCGACCAAAGGAAAGTGCATGGTAAGGGTTAATTCCGCAATCTATTTATTATCTGAGGTTGTTTTTACATAAGTATCTACTGGGAAATATTTATTATCCATGTCAATGTTTCAAAAAATAATTTTCAAAGGGATTATTTTTAAGATATTTTTTTTACTAAAACATCATTTTAAATTTTTTAAATATTTTTTCTTCTAAACCTTTCTCATTAATGTTCATGTTTTCAAAATGGTTTTAAGGATTTATTTATATGGACATGAATTTTTTAAAATGTTAATTACTTTTAAAAGTTTTATGGTGGTATGGGAAAATTTTATTCAAAAATATATTTTAAATTACTTCATTTATAAATTATTTTACTTTTAAATTATTTCATGAAAAAGGGTTATTTCTCTCTATGATTTTTACTGATCATTTTCAACTATGTCAACATCCTTTACGAGATATTATTTTTGATCGAGGTTGATTTATTATAATAGAAGTATTCTATATTTTATGAAGGTTTTGTGATATGTTTGATTGTGGATGTATTTTTTTTATACCATTCATGGTTTATGGATAAAGTATTGACATTTGGTATGCTATTTTTAATACAAATGTTTATGTTATGTTTAAGCATTTTCATATGAGGAATGCATTGGACTTAGTAAGTAATGAGTGGAGCCCGAAATAGCTCCTCGATGCATCGGTATGTCTCATGAGACAAACTAGTGTCTTGACAGAAGGCCTTGACAAAATATTATTTGTGGTCTTGTCACAAGGCCTTAACTACTTGGTTATGAAGTCTGAAATTATGCATTCCATCATTATGAAATTAGCTATTGATATTACTTGTGATTATTCGACTAATAGAATATCCATGTGAATAAGTAAATGGAATTATTTGATTTATCTTTACCATATTATTCTTAATTTTATTTTTAAAAGGATTTTGTTTTAGTTTTATACATTGCCTTAAATGTTTATGCTTATTTGTGAATGTTTCCTCTATATTGTTATCCTTACTGAGCGTTTGATATCACCCCTTTCTTATGTTTTATATTCCCAGGATTCAAAGATAGTTTTTATGATTGATAAGTAGGGTTAAGCTAGGGTATTAATGGAATTCTCATAGGATCAATTATGTTGTGATTTATTTTCAAATGTGTAATGTAACATTCATGTTTGTAATCTATTTTCCAAGACTGCTAAACTAATCTGACTTTCAGGACTTAATTCCTTGTAATCATTCAAATGTATTAAAATAATGCACCAACTCTCAGCTTCTGGGGTCGGGGAATTACAACTCACATGGGTAATTCTATATAGGAAGTTTCTCATGTTTAAGAAACATATTACATTGAATAGACCTTATTCAAATCACATGGAATTTTCAGTAAAAAAGGGAAACTCAAGCTTAAATAAGATATTACAAGCAAAGGGTCGAGGGTTATGGTCATTATATACACTTACTTATTAACCAATTAGTTATAATTGACATTACAATTAAATATTCACGTCAATTAATAATTAAAATCATCCATTTTATTTACAACTCAATTCAAAATTTACATCCCAAGGTAAAGGGGAAAAAAGGAACACGCAAGGTATCTATTTACCAGAGCTAGTAATGGTGGTAAAGTTCAATTAATCAACACACCCAAGGGGTGGTTCGATTTTAAGGTCCTTAGCTAACAACCAAACATTATCATGCCTATTTTACTATAAAGGAAATTCCAATAAATTTAATGATTTATTTTACGTCAAGGTAATTCCTAAAAATTGGGTTCGCAACACAATGACATGTATAAACACTTTTTCTTTTAATGAAAGGCACAAGAATATCTACCTTAGGTTGGTAGTTGATAGCTCATCTAGTATCAGATCCTAGTTTGACTTAGATTAGGATAAAACCAAAGAACGGATGAAGAAAATAATAATAGTACATATTATCTTGCACCTAAATATAACAAATGATATCCAGATGAATGAATAATGAATGAAAAGGAATTGAGAAATCATTGATGTGGATCCCACAAGATGAGCATTTCTTGAATCAAAGATAAAACAGAGAAGGTCTCTCAATTACAGGAATAGTCTCCAATGAGGGATCCCAAAGGATTTATTTCTTTTTAGGAGAATAAGAAATAGAATTAGGTTGAAATAGAATACAATAGGGAAAGAATGGTCATTTTACACAAAATATTTGGGTCACACGGTGTAGGCACATGGTTTGACAAACTGTGTGACAATTGTTCATGGTAAACTAAAGGGAAGGGAACCCCACATGTTTTGTTGAATAGTTTGACTAAATATGCGTAATCCATGTAGAATCCCACTATCAAAATTTCATACCAGGGGGCATAGTCATGTGGCCCAAATTGCACGATTTTCAATAACTGTGTGCCAGACCAGTTCACCCAAAAACATGGTTTTTGGGAACTGAACCATCCTCATACACCCTCCTTACCACCATGACCACAAAGTTTATTTATATTAGGGCACAATTATACATTTAAACTGATAATTTATATAAATTAAAGGATCATTACCTCATAGACGAATCAGGTTCTTAAAAATTTAGTAATGTTTTTTTGAGATATCAATGAATTTTTATTTGATGGTTCCTTATAAGATGTAGTAGATGCAGATTCAGATTAATAATATCCTACAATGAGATGTTAATCATCCCTGTGTATAGACTTGGGGTATTCTAGTCTTATTTATGAAGGAGGTTGATAAAATTATATGACTATGTTTTGATTATCATCACTTGAATCTAGTGAAAGTAAATACCCACTATTTAATTCCATGAATTTGAAACTATTCAACCAATTTATGTAATATAGTTAATTTATGAAAATTTATTTTTTATCATGTTATAATCAGATTCAATGGAAGGATGAAGATATTCCAAAGACTACCTTTGGATGTCGTTATGGACAATATGAATTTTTGGTAATGTATTTTTATGTCACAAACACACCAATCATGTTCACAAGGATTATAAACTCTATAATCCATGAGTTCTTGTACTCGTTTGAAGTAGTGTCCATTGACAATATACTAATGTAACCTGAGTCGGAGGAGGTTCATACAGAGTATCTGTGAGCAATTTTTGGAGTTCTTTGGCTTCATTATCTATTTTAGAAGGAATTTAAGTGTAGGTTTTAGAAGCATAAGATTAATTTACTTGGGTATATCATATCTTAACATGGATTATCCAAGGATACTTCAAATATTGAGGTAGTTTTTTCTCACATAGCCCTTAAGAATGTTCGATAAGTGTATGATTTCTTTGGTCTCACAAGCTATCATAGGAGGTTCATACCTGAATTCTATTGAATTGAAACACCTCTGACATCTTGAAGTAGAATCTATTAGGTTTATGTGTGTCTTGATCAGTGGCTAGATGATTTTGAGTATTAGAATGAGAATCTAACCAATACTCCTATTCTTCATCATCTAGAATAAGGTGTTGTGTTTGAGGTGTATTACATTGATTTGTGTCTTGTATTTGGATATGTATTGATATAATATAGAGAATTAATCTATTATGGGTCTCGATCATTTCAACCTCACAAATATTACCACACCACCTTTGATATCAAGCTTACTATAGTTGTGTTTTCTCTTGAATTATGGTTTCATTACCATATTGTTGAGTGTTTTGTTTTCTTTATAGTTAAAAGTATCTTGATATATATTTTGTTAAATTATGATATGAATAATAATAAATTATGTGCTCCTCATCACCTAGTAGTGACCTTTTACCCCTTCCAAAAGGGCCCCCTTTCCCATTTTTAGGATTCTCCTATACAAAACAAGCTTCAGTTATAGATTTTCGATAATTAATGTGAAGGATCAAGGGAGTCATGTGAGTTATGTATTACCTTAAGAAAGTTGACCATGTCATCATTAGAGGCTGTAATCTCACCACTTTCTTGAGTAATCCCATGATGAGTGGATGAGACCAAGGATTTTTATCAATGGATTCATGTGTTTCCTCATCGGACGACTCATCCTCATGTGAAACTTTAACAAGAGGTGTCTCATCTCATTTTGACTCTTATCCAAACATCACCAACACTAGGGTGGAGGTGGAGGGGGTATTATTCCCCTTTCGAGTATACAATGTCATATATATCCATAAAATATATATGTCACAAATAGAACCTCACCCTGGTCGTGATAAAAACATGCCCAACATCTAGCATCTCGATTTCATATCAGACCAACTTTCTCTATAGTCCCTCCATCGATGTTGATGTTCCTATTGTCCTCCAAGACACCCATAGAAATAAGAATATATAATTATTAGTTGGAAATAGTAAGTACCTCATCTTCTTCCATCGAGCCTCACTGGAATGAGTTGTCTTAGAATGAGAGACACCTTCTTTCTCCCAAGATCTTTTTCAAGACCCCTATTCTAGAGGGAGTGGGGGTACAATTGTGTCTTGCACCATCCCTATTGTATCTTCAGCTTGAGATTAGAGAAGCTCACCAAACACCTTGTTTCTCTAGCACAATGGTCGTTGTCTTAATCACCTAAATGAACCTATGCAGGATTGCCTCTAGATATGCAATTTCCCAGTAGTTGGTGTAATTTGTCAACAGTCCAACATTGAAGTTGATCCTCAGTATCATGATGGTATCTCCTGAGCCCTCACACACTGATATCCACTAGAACTGAAATATGATACATGGATATCACTCCTTATGGACCCCATGTAGACTCTCATCATCACCTATTGTAGGAACCTGAACTGACTAGAAAACTGGGAAGGAATATATGGATTTTGGTATACATTGTCATTGACCCTGACCACCAGCATGTCACCCCTAAATATTTGAAGGTACTCCCTCCATCTCCATGTTCCCTTTAGGTTTTCCAACATTGGACCAACTGAGTCTAAGAAGGGATGGAAGTTGAAGTTTACATGGTTTCCAATCTGAGTTGTGATCCTGGGCCTGTCGAGCCCCACTAGCTGGAGTCGAGAAATGTTGAGAGGATATGGATTGAAACTAGTCTTCAGTGTGGAGATTGAATTATAGAACTCACAACCCCTGAAGTGAACCTCAGTTTAGATGTATAATAATTGAAATGGTCCACATATCCTCCTTTTCATGATTCCTCTCAACATATGGCCCAACATGCTATAAAGATAGATCAACATTGGTACCCCCAGGTTGACTTTCTTTCTAGCTGCTAAAATTGCTTCCATCACTAGTGTCCCTAAGCACATTCTCATCCATGTGTCCCTTACTAGATGAATCCATCCACTATAAACATAGAGATAAATGAAGTATAATGAACAAGCGTCTCCCAGCCTTCCACCATGTTGTACCTCCAATACTGGAACTTACCCTCTTATAGGATCAACTAATACGATCTTGACCTTCTCCTCTGCGATGTGGTCAAGCATTTACTTATCTGCCCCAACATCCTCACAAATGGAGTCTTCTAAAAAAACATAAAAAATATTCCTTGAATAGAATTTCCTCTGTGAAATGGGAGCATGACCCTAATATGCTTCAATGCCTCCAGAAGATGTCATGATGGGAGAGGAGCCTGATGCTTGTTGTCCCAGGTGTTCTCTGATAGAAGGAGCTCATTATACTAGAACCATTCCTTTGGGATGCCTCCAATGAAATGTATATCCCACATATAATGCTTACCTCCTTGTGATGAAGATGGATCATGTTCATGTTTGGGGACCACCGACTGAGGAGCTCTAACACTAGCTCCTTTTGATGGTAGAATTAGAACTATGATGTCCACACTTCCTCATACTTTCTGATGTGTCACAACTATTTCACAAAATCTAAGTAGGTGTATCATTCCCAATATTCCCCCACACATTCACTTGTGAAGTTACTAATGGTCCAAAAGCCCCAATCATTATGCTATCCCAAATTCTTGTCCCACATACTACTCTGAAAATTGTGGGCGTAGTGGGAAGTGAATTGTTATTTATCTAGGTCCTCCTCTGTGACTATCCTAGTTCACCCATTTCTCACATGGATAGTTTCTTCCCACGATCCTTAGTCGGGTGTCCATGAACAGAGACATTCCAGTGATTTGGATCATCATCATGTGTGAACCATGATCATAGTGTGTTGGTTTCCATGCCTGTGACTCTAAACTCATATGTTACCCCCAAGATCCACATTTGAAGGTAGTTTCTCAGTTGATAGTTCTTCTTTCTATTAGTCAAAATTACCATGAGCATATGATTATTTGAAACTACCTTCTAGCTTGAAGGATCTAAGGATTTCCCACCATTTTGTCTCTTTGGATGACGAAAATTGTTTCATTCACAACCGCATTCTGTTGGTAGGTCATTTCAGCTGTTTTTGAGAATTATATGGTTGAGATACATATGAAAGAGGGTTTTGGGTACAATTTTGGTAAAGTGTACAAAAAAGTATGGTTTGGTTGTAGAATCCAAAGTGTGAAAGGTGGGGATTGTGAGAAATATGCGGTTGAAGCTCAGATGTTTTACGTAAAAAATGAAGACTTATGAACATGATATAAATCAGAATATCATGTGTAAAGTCCATGTGACCATATAGACCCCCCTCATCTGATTTATAGTTGTGGACCAAAACCAGACATGTACACATGAGCATATTGTGTGACTGACTGCCCATTTTTTGCACACCCATGGAAAATGATCCAACTCTTCAACATTTCCCTCAGAACCCGAACTTTAAGTCCCCTTTAAGCTCATATTACATGGGTGGGAGGTTTTTGGTAGAGAAATATATTCTATGGAATAAAGAGGTTAGTTTTGGGTAAACCAAGAACCTATTTGGCCCTAAAGGATCATCTCGGGGCTAATTAGGAAGGGGTGTTCAACTTTCTGTGAGTGCATGCAAGGGTCTCATACTACATGCAACATTATTTCATGAAAAATTAGATGTAAACTTCAAAAAATTCTCCAATGTATGAGGGAATTCCTAGTGCTATCACATTGACAAAAATTCTTCATTGTGTAAGAAATGGAACAATGTGCAACAATCTTTCATGCCAAATACGATTTCAATCTACCGCCTTGCATGGACGATCATCGTAGAAACGGAGGGATTTGCATCCAAAACCTCTTTTTCACCCAAAAAACTTTCATACATAGCATTTAGAATTTCATCTATAAATATAAGTTCATCCCCCACTCAGTGAGACCATCAGGAATACAAAACATTGATCTTGTGCGCATAAAAATGATCTTTTATGATGGCATGAATCATAGATCCCTCCAAGTAGAGAATAATGCATGATATAACATCTATGGGATAAAATTAGAATTGTCCCATAGTTGATTAATACTTACATAACTCATCTCAATGTGGGTCTAGTGAACAAAAATGTCTTACTTTCATGCATCTTTGACCTTGCGCATAACACGCAATCTTGTGTGAACCTATGCATTTTTTCCTCTATGGATTGTCTTTGTTATAGAGTCCATGGATCACACAAATCTTGAACACAACCCCCTAAACATGAATAAATAAAATTATGAGTCACCCAATTTCTATCCCCTATTCCTACAACCCACTTGTTACCTTGCCTACTTCTTCTGAGCATGTGTACTCCAACCCAAGTTTCTTTTGAGCATAGGGACTACAACAAGGAACTCATGACTAGAAACTCCTCCCTTAAATGTACACTAGAAGTAACAACACCATTACCCCCTCAAAGGAACATGATATGTGGCCACATAATCCCAAGGTGTAAGGAGTGAGTCCCCCCACATCCATGATGCATGATGTAAAACCACCTAGTTTCATGTCCCAGTCATATGACATTAATTTGCATGACAACGTTTTTAGCATGTGATATAAACTATAGTCTTAACCTATACTACAAAAACATGTTTATCCATGTACAATCATCATTTAATTCCATCTTCTCCACTCATGGAGATGAAACCCCAACACCGGGATGAATTCTATGCGTAATCCCCACACCTTTTCCACTACTGCAGGATGATTGTTCAACCAAAGGGAAACTTTAAGGAACAAGATCCATTTACCCTGTGAAACAAGAATAGGATGATCCTTGTATGAATCATATATAATGGGATCATCTATAGGAATATTTCATGTATAATCCCCACGCACATCATTGTTGCTCCTAGTATCACCCTATAATTCATCCAAAACCAGACAAAGTGGATCATATGATCTTTGGATCTACTGCATCCTCCTATTATTGACACTGAACATGACTCATGTGGGCATAGAGGTTAGTAGAGATTATGAAATTCACACAATCCGAAACCTAAAATGGGCCTCATATTCAGTATAAGCCACAACATCCACCTCAATTGGGACTCCAATTATGTATATGACCCAACCCTTAGGGACTATGGGGGGTTTTATTCCTAACTAACTTAGATATGTTGGAAGTCATCCAACACCACTACTTAATTCAGACTGATGTTCTTTGGGCCATATTCCTGGTACAATCATGCCCCCACCTAGAGAACCAATTTCCTTCAGGTCCCTCTGGTAGCTCAATGAAAATTCCCCAAACCATACCAACCAAGAGAAATCTACTTGTAAAGGGTAATTTTGGTTCTTAAGCCCCATACCAACCCTCTTCGATGCATTTTTCATGACACAATCATCCAAACCACATGACGTTAAACTGTATGGACCTTTCCAGTCACATGACCTTAAACTACAACATCAAACTATGTGGGTTTTGATCTCTATTTTATAAATAGGGTATGTAAGATTCCTCCTTCAGGTCCAATCCTCGCCATGTAAAACTCATGTTGTCCCCCCCAAGGGACACACCTCCCTGATCCACCTTAATAAGTGTTATGATAAACCTTTTTGGGTCTGTTATAAGGTATTTTTTGATTCAACCATAAAAAATCCACCTCCACGGGGTGTCCTAATCCATCAGTAAACCCTCATGTGTGACATATTCCCTCCTAGGGACGCACCTCCCCGATAAACTTTAAGGGGAATTTTGATCAATCATCCATGGTTCTTCTTAAGGGAAATTCTAATCCATCCTTCTCATGTCTATCTCCACGGGGTGTCCAGATCCATCAGTAAACCTTCAAGTGTGATATCATCCATCCTAGAGGTACAACTCTCTAATTTTCTTTAAGTGTTGTTCTGATCAACCATCCTGGGTTCATCTTAGGGTATGTTCTAATCCATCCATCCCAAGTCCTCCCCCATGGAGCTTCCTGATCCATCAGTAAACCCTCAGGTGTGACATCATCCCTCCTACTGACACAACTCCCAGATCCTCCTAAAGGGGAATTTGATAAAGCATACTAGGTCTATATTAAGGGAAATTATGATCCATAAATTATAGGTCTACCTTCACGGGGTGTCCAGAACTATCGGTAAACCCTCAGGCATGACATCATCCCACCTAGGGGAACACCTCCCTAATCCACATTAAGGGGAATTATAATCAACCATTATAGGTCTATCTTAAGGGGTGTTCTGATCCATCCATCTTAGGCCTACCTCCACAGGGAGACCTGATCCCTCAGTAAACCCTCAAGTAAGACATCATCCCTCCTAGGGACACACCTCCTTGTCCAACCTCAAGGTGCATTCTAATAACCCAACCTATCCCCACAAAGAATTAAATATGCACCCAACATGCCTCCATAAAACATTAAGCTTGTTCCCATATCCACAAGCATTAAACTTGTTCCACGATCTATCTCAACTATATGATTTCATGTATCTATACAATATGTTAAACTCGTGACTTTTCACATAATTCATACCTAATAGAAAACATGAGATTCCTGATGTGAAATCCTTGGAAGATATTCACCCACAATGTTAGATACATCATACAGAATATTAGATACCTGAGGTGAAAATTGTCAAAGATATACAACCTTGGTGTTAGTTACATCGTGATCTAAATGAGATGTATTGTGTTCCATGCGTGATATTCCTTATTGATATTCCCTCCCATGAGGAAGAATACAGGTGACCAATGATCCTAGTGTCCAAGAATGAACAATGATTCCCAACATGACTACTCTCATGACCGAAGGTTTCCACCCAATCAAAAAGGAATCAAAATGTCCAGACAGAAGTAGTGTAATTAACTGGATTCCATAAAGATATGGAACTAGGAATGAGTTGCATGACCACAACCTAATTCTATTAGCGAGACCCGAAATGGGAAACTAGTTGTAAGGAGTAATCTATGGAAGGAGTAAGCGACATCACATCATCCATTTCGATCAAGGAGAAGACATCACTATTTTAAGTGATGAAAGACACCCACCTTTGGAAGTCAATAATTAAGGGAAATAAATTATCCAATGTGTGAAACCATGTGCATACAAGAGGGCTTTCCACCGAGAAATTGTCAAAAATAGAAGTGATTTGTGATATGTCTCTAGTTTTATTATATCACATCCTCATTGTGTGACATTACATTAACGTAGGGGATTTATATTTTTTTATTTTCATTTAGATATAATTTTAGGATCTCATCTTATCAATATTACTTAAGACTGTATATTTTTTGTAATGTATTTCATATGTATTCATTCTATAACAATGATGATAGTATCAAAATTCTGTTATATTAAAGGAAGAATTCAAAGGACTAATCAATCTTCACTACTATCTAAAGAGGGTTACCAATGGAAGGGGGTCATGATAGCTAATTTATAAATCAACTTGAAACTATACAGAATCGTTTTGGGTGGTAAAAGTATGTTATTACCTTCATCATTTGGTGGGAAATAATGACATTTCTTGTCCATCCCATGTTAGGTATCCTAAATATGAAATAAGAATCCTGGTTCCCTCCTATATAGTATACGGGGATACCTATATACATTTGTGTCTTATTCATAGATAGGGTTGTGACATTTTTTATAATTTCTTGATATTTTATCTATTGAATGATAATACATCAATTTTGAAAATTATTTTAAAGTATCTTTTCCATAAAAGAAATGGGGAAATACTCTACCATTTTTCTTAGTGTATATCTTCCTTGTAGACTTGATATTAGTTCCCACTAAGATAAAAATGATTACCTATAGTCTAGACACAATATGTGTTCTCCCGTGATAGATTCCATAATATATTTCAAGAATATTTTGATCCTAAAATGGTTGAGGATTGGTTGGAATCTAATATTTACGATACCTATTTTGTTTTGGAAATCTACTAACAAAAAAAAACCCTGTATTTGATTTTCCATTAATAATGTAGAGAATCATGGGTTAATGATTATATAAACCCATAAAATTAATACCCAACATTTTTTGGGGTTCAAACATCTACCAGGGTTGTGGATATTAAAATTATCGAGTCTAATTCAAAATTTATCCATAAGTGCTAAAGAGTTTTAGTAGGGTCACTAGTATGAGATTTGAAAATTTAGGATGTATCTATTCTTCATACATATCCTATATAGACACCTATGGTGAGTTTATTTAAGGATGATATTTTCTCAGTGTAATTACCTATATTTCAAAAGAATACAATGCTTTCATATGGAAAGGAAAAGTGGTGCCATTGATGGATTAACATGGTGAGGGAAGATATGATATTAGGAATTTCTCTATAGATGGATATAAAATCATTCTGTGAGGTATTTATAAAAGGGAGTTAGTGATACAAAATAATTTAGATATGGGTGATGATTTAGGCTATCTCTATCTACCTTCATCAAATAATCCAGAAAAAATATCCTAGGGTTACCATCATCAGGTATTCAATTCTGTTATCGGCTTACTTTAGAGGCTTTACCTATATTTATTAACATATATAAAAAATAATTCCTTAGGCTAGATAGATAATTTATAATTGGTGGAAATATTGGATAAATGTTTTTTTGGGATCTTTTTTACCTTTTCTAACCAATGTTTCATGTATATTAAGATTAGGTTTGGTTGGTACCATTTTTGACTTTTTGTGAATGACACATCATGAGAAGAATTTGAGGAATAATTGGGACATAAATGAACTCTTAATGATGTTATTATAATTAAAAAAACCATGTAGTGAATTTAAGACACATGAATTTTAGTCTTTATTTATTCCATCCATAATTAAAATAAAATAGTGGGTTCATGTCTCTGGTATTTATAATGATTATTTTTGACATGCTTCAATAACACCAGCAGTGTGGAAAACCCCTGAGGCTACAATGTCTTAAAAAATATGAGGGGTGGTTGTATTTGATTACTATTGAAATAATTTATATGATCAGAGGAAGTTGGTGAGGTATTATTAGTTACCCTTGGTGGTTGGATTTCATTGAATATGAAATACGTTTTTTGTAACATACCCAAACAATGATCACAATATTGCCTGATTTGGGTCCTGGTATCCCTCATGGTATTATTTTTTTAGGAACTCAGGGAAAATTCCATACAATGGGTGTGGTATCAAAACTAACTTTTAAAGGGATACTTCATTCTACTCTTCCTCATATGTGGTTTTAAACTTTAGGTCTATCCCAAACCCCTTGGGGGCCTTGCGTCCTCACTAGAACACTGGATATGACCTAGCTTTGATAACATTTGTAACACCATATCCTAAATCACCTGAATAAATTATAAGTAAGGGTATATATATAAAATCATGAATTACTCCATATATTCCATTGGATTTAAAATATTTATTGGGGAACTAAAGTATTTATGAGGATATTATTTGCTCAAAAATTAAATCCCAAGGGTTATACCCAAATATGCAGAAAATTTTACATGACACATCCATATTATGGTTATCCCAAAAACCAATAGATAATAATGGTGATTCAAGAGGTCCCCTTTTTTCCATAAAAAAATATAGTGAATATTCTATATGATGCATCACAACAAAACATTGTTTCAAATGTAGATAAACTTGGAAAATATTATAAAATTAATACAGTAATGACACACTAACCAATATATAAGCATAAAAATAACTCTAAAGTTAACAATAATGGCCTTTGGTATAACTCACATGATCCTCCCAACAGAATCCTCAACCACTATAGTCTTAAAGACCCAAACCACATGTCCAGATCCACGATATACCTATGCTTACAAGAAAACATAAAGGTATATTTACATAAATAAAAATTGTTTTCCTGTTTGGAAGTAGTGTTAAAGTTTTCATGAATCTTCATATGACACTTTGATAGTGGGTGAATACACAAAAAATCATAATATATCCTCAAAATGAATTAATATGCACAATATATTTGAAATACACAAAAACATAGTGTAACCACTTTATTATTTGAGAGGTCATTTTCTTCCATGTTGATGGGAGAATTCTTAATGAAGATTAAAAGGAGTTTTTGATCTAATCTGATTAGATTACATGGGTGATACAGCAGTTTCTAGATATTTAATTCTATTTTAGGTCACCTAAATATCTCAAGGGGGTGCTAGTGTCCTCTTAGGGGAGATGAATTAGGCTTAGGAAGAAGGATCTTCTTGGAAACTTTTCATGAAACTGATGATCAAAAATAGCATCAAACAAAATATTGATCCTTTCCCCAATGGAGAGAATCGTTCTATTTTTATATAGGAAAATACTAATTTTATTCATTAATTAGGATCACATATGGTAGTCATCATGTATCATTTAATGATGTCCATGAGTTATGCCTCATTGATTAATCCATTGAATTTTCTTAGTTATCATTGTATAAATATTTTAATCTAAATTAATACATAAGAAGATGATTTTGTATCTATGTGGAATTCCTATTTTATATCAAACGTGAACATGAATCGTATGCATGTATACTAAAAGCATCTGTTCATATAAATAAATGAATTATATGAATGTATTATTTCTTCACTTCATGAAACATATATATATTGTATCATATAATGCACACTAGCATGATATATATATACACACACACACACACTAATAATACATGCATCATGAAAATTTATTCATTTTGCATGCATCAAATGCATGAAAATTTTAGTGCACATCGAAAAATATCCCACTTTACTTAAAGACTAATTGAGACTTTATACCAAACCTCACAAATATTTGTGAATAAATCCAAACTCATTTGGATATAGTTTCATCAATCTAACCTTATTTACGAACAAATAATTTGTCCAAAATTTTATCATTATCAAAAGGCATAACTGTGTGATGTTATGGGACTTAGCAATGTTGATAAAAAATATAAAATCCATATTTAATAGATATAATCAAAGAGTGGCCTCTAAAAAATCATTAGTGTTACTCTAGAAACTAATGTGTCTGTTGTGATCTTCACCAAACATACTCATATCTATCTACAAACATTTGCATCAATAGATATATTAAATAAATCTTATGTACACCTATATAATCTATTATTCCATGACATCAATTAACCACTATACATGTAACATTTCAAACTAGTATAGTCCATATCATATTTTCTTTATTTTCAAAAAACGACCGACAATGTTGATGAATAAATTACATTTCATCCATCTAACCGATCAATAAATCACATAACTCTCATCTAAATTGATGTACACATCATATATGACTCAAATAAGCATGGAAATGAATTTAATTCATCTTATTCAAATAATGGTGATGTGTATTCACCTGTTATACTGGTGGAAAAGTCCCATATTTGTTTCAATACAACAGACGCCATGATAAAAAACTTACCCAACCACCCCCTAATTAGATACGTTCATATTTTGGATTTCATAAGTAGGGTATCAATGTATAGATATTCTCATTCTATGTATCTTTCCAAACTATGGTAAGAAGGACTGATAATAATAACACACCCATAAGTATATTGATAATCTTATAACATTTTGTGAGATATAATTTAGAGGATCATTCCATGTAATAAGTCTTTATTTATTAACTCATGAATCTATTCATCATATCTTATACACAACCCTTTGTAATGAGTAAAAGTATCTTTTTAAGCTAAAATTAACTTATAATTACGATCCAAAATACTCTATAATGATCTCAAGTTATGGAAAACTCAAATTTATACTTTTATGGGATATTATCATTCAACCATTCATGTAAAGTAAATTTCATATATGAATGAATGATAAAAAATATTTTCTATATTATAAAATCATGATACATTATAAGCCATCACGTCAATCTCTCAAGTATAAAATACCAATGATTATAAAAGAACCTCATTATTATATAGTGATAATTTTTTTTCAATTCATTACATCTATATATAATTCATATCACATCTCTATATGACCATCTTATAAATCTCTCCCACTAAAATCATCAGCGAGTAACATCTAGATTGAATAATGGTAAGACTTAGGAATTATATTCATAATTTTCTACTATTATATCATATTCAAACATGTTAACATAAAATGTAATGATGTCAACTTCTGTTGTCTACATAGAATTATTTCTAATTTCATCATCATCATCCAAGGTACCGTGGACCCACACTCCCAGAATCGATGGTAAAAATCAATTTCTTTAAAATTTCCTTTGATGAAAAGTGATTTGATCCAAGATAACATACATACATTTCACATCATTTTAATTACATAAAAATTTCATCTCAAAAATAATTTAACAATCCCAACAACGTAAGTTTTTGTTTATTTGAGGATCAGATACATAAGATAATTATTTTATAATACTTGTGAACATTTATCCATAATATAAAAACACTAGATCCCCTTATAGACTCCTCACATGTTATACTGATCTTCATGACCCAAATAACATAAAAATAAGAAAGGGGTGACTCAATTGATAAGTATGGGAAAACATATCAATATGTCATCAAAGGTTAGATTATAATCATATGATAAAATATAACAATGGGAGAAATATATTATTAAAAATAATATGGAATAATAAGAGTTGTTGAAAAGTCATTATGATGGGACATGTAATCTCCAATAAAAAACATGTACTATGAAATAATAATCTAAGTGAATATCTGTATTAAAGAATAATGGTGTGAAAACACATATTATTTATGAGGCATAACATGATATCAAAAGGAGAATGGTCATAATAATTGAAACATAACATAAGGGAATAATAATCATATATTCATGGAGTCATAAATATGTTGCAAAAACATAAACCATAACATTATATGAATGAGGTCAAGGCTCACTAAAAAGATAATATATTATATTATTCTAGGCTGGCTGCTCTTACACCAAACATGGTATCTCTTGAGATGTAAAGCTTTAAATGATGAATTGAAGGGATATATAATTCATGGACCACCCATCACATCATAATATATACATGTTATTATGTGACACATGAAATCAATCAATCAATATATCATAAAGAATCCATGGAAATAAAATGGGTTTCTTAACATTTAAAATTGATGTCACATAAAATGACATCAAGACAAAGATTATTTGATACAAAAAATTCAATCATCCAAAAGAGTTTTTGATAAGTGAATATAGTAGGTGATCTATGAAACATAACTCTATATGAGATATATATTTTGGATATAATGAGTAAAATGTGAGAAAATCATATAAGAGTTTTTTGAAACATTTTTGACATTATCATAAAAGATAAAGTTTTTGATTACACTTAAAAGTCATTTTGGAAAAGGTGCAAACACAATTACTATTTAAAACAATCATAAATATCAGAGCCTTGATAAAAACAAAAAAGATCTATCATAAGGAAATTCAGTGTTGATGATAAAACGAACAAACATGGAAGGAAAACCTTTTTATTATTTTAAATTACATTTATTGAAACCCAATTCATAAAATGGATAATATAACATACTTTAGAAAATAGAAAAATGTAAAACTGATGGTCACATGACATAACAAAAAATTTGATTCCAAATATAGAGGAGAACATTGGTGGGAAGCGAAAATATATACATTTAATAAAAAGTGATTATTTAGAGGGGATGAGAATTACTACTAACAATATCATACTTTTATAAAAAATAAATTCATTGAGGAAGAGGATTAGAATTATAAATGCCAGTTTCCCTAGAGATAAAATAGTTAATATCATACTAAATATGAAATGGAAGAATAAGGATGACTTAGAACAATGAAGTTCAATAATTAACCTTATAACCCAAAGAAATAATGTTGAATTTAACAAAATCCCTTATAGATTTAGAAACACTTGAACCAAAATAATTGGAAGAAGGGATTCAAAAAAATACTTGTCAATAACTTGAAAAAATTGGAAGTTCAAAATAACACAATCGTAGGGAATAATATACCCACCTTATAAGAATAAAGTTCAATAAAAACCATAGCTTAATGAATGAAAATTGAGTTTAACAAAAACCATTGCCTTTAATCTCACATAGTAGAACATGCTATAACCTCATGTATAAAAAAGAAAAATTAATAATCTATTTAATAACATTATTCATACATAAATACTTTTATAAACTTAATTTATAATTATTTATTAAAATATTTTAGTTATATATAGTTTATTTTCATCAGCATATGTTATTATATTTGATTATTTGTTTAGTACTAGTTTCATAATGGTGGTATTGATTCTTGTATATATATTTAAATTTCATCATGAAGATATCATTATATGTACTAGAATATGTTTTTTATAACTACTAATAGTTTTTTAATTTTTTTCATAAGTATTTATCTTTATTCATGATGATGAATTTAGAGACGAGCTTATTTTAGTAATATATAATGATAAAATGGTGCTATAATAATAATATGTTAAATATTAAAATACACTTATAAAAGAATAATGATATAATTTAAATTTTTAAATATTTTTAGAAATATTTTAATAGTTTTTTATTGAGAATAAAATATTATATGAAAAACAAAACACACCACTTTCATGGAGGTGGTTGTTCGCATATACACACGATCTATATACTCATTTCCAAAGAACACGAGGAATATAGGGCGTGGTTTATAATTTTAGAATCTTAATAATTTTATAAATATAATATTGATTTGAAAAATACTTACTTTCAACTATCCATGTAATTCAATAATGAAGAGATGGATCTTGTCACTTATGGAGGCAATATTTTTCACGTAACAAAAGAAACCTTATCATTTTTTGAATGGTTGGGAGGAATGTTGAAAATAGTTATAACATAAAAAAATATAATAATGATACTTATGTAATTTTTTTAATTTGTTATATTAAATTTATAGGAGGTATATTTGAATGAAAGGAATATAAATGAAAATGAGTAATTGAGAATTTTACCTTACTCAATGGAAAAACTCATTTTCAAAATTGAATTAGGATTTTAGAGGTGGGAATTTTAGAATTCTAGAACCCTATAGAATTGTATAGGAGTTATTGTGAGTTATTTGGGTATATTTTTTCATAATATAATATTATTGGGGTGTGAGGATAAATGGGGTGGTGATGGCTCCTTTTATAAGGGAGATGAGTGGAATTTTTATAATAATTAAAAATTACAAGTGACTATACAAAGGTCAAGTGGATCCAATAATTAAAAATAATAAATATGAGGAAGGGGGATGGTCGATAGATACTCAAACATAAAATTTAACACATGTTTCTGACATTTCATTATGGCTTTTACTTTAATATCATTCAATTTTACCACTTTTAATTTTTACCATAACAACTAATTTTTACCAAAGTAATTTAATTTTAATACAAAAAATTAAAATAGATATTATTAAATAAATTAAACTTAATGATTTAAAATATGAAACAAATTTTTTCAAATCAAATTTATATATAGTAGAAAATATTATTTTAATTTAATTGCATATAACATATAAGAAATCATTTTTTTTGAAAAAGTGTATTTTTATGCATTCAATTTTTTATTAAGATAAAATTATCATTTTTTTATTTAAATGAAAGTAATTTTTTATAATTATAAAAATAAGAGTTATTTTTTTCATAAACCGTCCAAAATATAATTCTACTAGGTGAAAACAAAATTAAAAGAAAAAAATGAAAAACCATTTTTATTACCATAAAATAATACTTAGGTTTCAAAATGTTGATCATGGATTATCTAAATTCAGCATAGTAATTTTAAATTAATCATTTTAAACATTAATTTTTTTCAAAGAAAAATGTTTTATATTTTTTTAACTCGTATTTATCTCATGATATAGTCATATAAAATGCATTATTTGTAAAAACCATATTTTCCCTTTTAACTAAAAATCAATTATTTCAAAAAAAAATCCCAAGAATTTATTGTAAGGTAATATTGTAATTAAAAGTAAAATATTTAAATTAATTTCATAAATTAAAATTATAATACTATATAATTTAACTTTTTATATACAAAAATAAAAACCTAATGAAAACTATTTTGATAGGAAAATATCTTTTAAAAATTTTAGTTGTTATTATTCTTATTTTCTACCAATTAATGATTATATATCTGCTAATATATATTTAATATAAAAAATTTATTTTAGATATAATATATTTTGGTTCATAAAATAAAGCACCTAAAATATTTAATTTTAGAATAAAATATATTTCAGGTATAAATTGATCTTATTAATTACTTAGCCACATTAATTGAGTATTAAAAATTACCTCTATTTTATTTATAAATGTATTTCATAAAGTGGTTACCTATATTTTTTACCACTATTTCAATGGAAACATTTTATCTGTTACATAACATCTCATAGTATTTTTCTTTAGTGTTGTGTGTGATGCAAGCCATTGAACACATTAGGTTTAATGGAAAATACAATTTAAATTTTCCGGGTGTTAAATCGACCCTTAGAATCTATTCCTTCAAACGTTTATTTTAAATAAATGTAACTATTTACATTTTTATTATCTATCACATTCTAAAATATTTTTGGATAATGTTACATTAACTTCATTATTGTAAATATATATGACCATTTACATTTTTCTTTACCATTATACCCTAAACTAATTTATCTTATCAATTTAATTTTACTTAGAAAATAGGAAAGCATAGTAGTAATATTCACTTTATCAAAATTACTAAATGTAAATATTTAAATCTTTCATTATTATCATATATAAAAACTCTTTAGCATATTAAGTGGAAATAACTTAATTTAAGACTAACACAATATTTTATTAGTTAACTTTAAAATTATCTATGTTCAAACATACTATCACTACTTTCACATATATCAAATTTCTTCCAAAAATATTTTTCTAAGAATCAACACAAATTTCTTTTTTTTTTGAAGAAACACTTATTTCCCTTTTGTAGCCCAAATGGCCCGAAGGCCTTCATTTTTATTTTATTATGGATAATCCCTCTTTTATGGGTTGAAGGGGAACCCTTACCTGACCAGTATGCCCAAGTCACAAGGCCCAACATGACTTTAAAATACATGACCCGAAGGCCTAGAGGCATACCATGCCCGATACATGACTTGTAGGCCCAACCCACTAGAAATTCCCCTCTATAGCTTCTGTATCATTGATCACCTAACTCCTCACCATGCATTGCTGATCATCTAGCATTTCCCCATACAAAGTTACATGGTTCCTGGTCCCTAAACCAATTTCTTTATAACTTCAAGAACCATTTTTAGTTATCCCCTTATGCTTTTGAATTATTTTATATTTATAATTTTTTTAAAATTTAAATTGGTATAAAATACCATTTAAATCTATGAATTGAATTCAATAACTATCATACATATAGAAGGCTTACAAACTACATTTTTCTGTCCTTTTTGGTATTAAGGATAATCCCATATCAATTAGACAATCTAGCCACAATGATATCATTTTCCTTTCCTCTATTCAAAATAACTGGTGGTGTGAACTCTTAATGACCTATTTTATATATGAATCCTTTTCCCTTATTCTACTTAACCATACATATTTCACATGATCTAGCACTAAAAATGCACTTATCATCCATACTAAAAATATAGAGGATATTGGGTAATGATTTATATAATTTATTCATATTGTAGTTAACAATGAATTGTTAGAACCTATTTTGTAGTGAAAGTAAAATAAATTTTTTTCAAGCTAAAGTTTTAAAGGTAAAACCATCCTTTATAAATAATTTACATATCAAATCATATTAATCACTTGTGTAGAAATTGATATTATTACCACCGATTTACTTCGAATAAGAGCCTTCAATAATTCATAACATTCTGATCTTTCCTATTCTAAATAGAGACTCTTTAGGTTTTCTATCATGTTATAAACACCCATAGAGTCATGTTTTTTAATCATAGACTCCATGGTAACAAAAATTAGCGCCAAAACATCCAATGAATCATTTCAATTATTATAATTATAATCCAACTCCATTTATGAAATATTTTCCCAAATCCATTCCTTTTGAAGTGGCTCTTCCACAACATAAAATTTTTCTTCTATCATGAGAAATATTCTAATGTTTCTGTAAAAATAAATGATGTATCTTCCATTAACCTTTTAATTATCAAGGATGGATCATTGTGTTATGTTGGTTTATTATACCATTATCTATAATATAATATTTCATGTCTATATCTTTTAATTAATAATTTTTAATAAAATTTCTCCCACAAAAAAAAAACATTGACCCCATACATCATACCTATTGTGGGATCCAAGATCTATATTTCAATATGTAAGGAGTCTAGTTGAAAATATCTATAACCACTTAGTTATTTATCTAGGGATTTTTCCCAATCATAATAGTTGTGATTCCTGGAATGTTTATTAGATAACCCATTATCCAAATTAATCATATGGATTTACTCAATGTTGTTCCACTGGTATCCTAACTATTAGAGAGTATTAACTAGTGTAGAAAAAAAAATCCAAAAATAAGAATACAAAGTGAAATCAAATGGAACAAGAATTTACTATAAAACTACATTGAAATACAATATCGAGTCACTTATTACTTTATTTCCTTACATAAGATAATCTTAGGGCACCAGGATTTGACACAAAACTACACAGTTGGATTATTGAGGTCAGAATAAGTTTTGTTTTCGAAGGAATCTCACACTCAGAATATAAAGGATTTTATTTCTTAGTATGAAAATATTAATATAAATCATATGAATATTAGTTTCATAATGATTCCATTACATTAAATAATTATATTCTAATGTTTTATTCTTTTTTATATGCATGATTCGAAATATTTAGTTTTGGAATTTCTATTACAACCACCAAATTAATGTGTTTACACAACATTAATGTGTAACTATTTAAACATTGCAAAATTTGTGTCACTCACACCCAAAAAAGAATCCAATCATATTCAAGAATATCTAGATGAATCATATACACAAGGTTTATGAAATCTTTATGTAATGTTTAACAACTATATGAGAGTGATAATACAAACATGAGTAATCTTGGAGAGATATATATCCAACCCCTCGAATTTATTGATCAATGAAACATTCTCTAGTTCAGTGGGTAGTTTGAACCAAAATCCTTCATCTCAATTAGACTTTACTCAAGAATGAATGTAATTCACGATAATTCTAAAACCTAATAAGCCTAAATAATTCCACGTAAGTATGTTTAATAAAAAAAATTCATTTACAAAATGTGGTCATGGTAAATTAATGTTTAATTTTATGAAGTTTTACCTTGCATGAAATTCTATGTTATATCCACTAGAAGTAATTTATCACATAATTATAGCATACATAATTTTTACAATACAAAATTTTCATGTGAATGAATAATGCATGGAATAAATTCTAAATAATTGAACATTTTATAAATTTAAATATGAGAACAATTTATAAAACGTTTTATAAATAAAATCCCATTATAAAAATATTATAATGAAGATAAATGTTATTGTTAATCAATAGTTTTATATATAAATACCTTTATGTTCAATTTTAATATTAACTCTTTAATATTTTTAAATAATATATCATTTTAATATACATAAAATTTCATGAATTAATTTATAATTCATTATATAAACCTTTCACATAATTTATATATCATATATATTATATTATTTAAACCTTTATATAATAAATAATCACTAATTTTTTTTTGATGTGGTATAAATAATATCTTTAAATAAGGATTTCATTGTTATTTGTATATTTCAATATAATATGAACAATTCATAATTTAAAACACAAATAATTTTATATTCTTGACTTATTTTTTAATTTATAAACATTTTATAAATTTCCCTTATCATTTATAAATAAATTTTTTATTTTTAGATCCTAAGGCATTTTGTATGATTAGATAAATGAAATTTTTAGTATTTAAATTTAATATTTTGAGTTTTTTATTAGTAAATGTATCATAAACATTTATATATAAGTATTTATAAACTATTAAAAATTAATAAATTAAAAAATTATTTATAAATTAAAAAAATTCTAAAATAAATTTTATTATGAATTACATGTCTTTTATAAACTGTAATAAAACTTAATGTATTTTTAGTTTTACTTTTCCCTTACACAGGAGAAGTTATATGCATGAAGGCAAAATATTTTAAATTTATAATATCAAATTGTGTAAAGGTATCACATAAGCTTCAAACTACATAATGATATTATAGTGGTTACCTTTTTATAGATCAATTGTGAAAAGGTACATAACTTTTACGATTACATACCCCCATTTTCGTGAAGTTAAAAATCAATTAACATTACACAAATTTCCATGAAAAAGTATTCCCATTAAGTAGATATTTAGATCAAAGATAGAAATAAATTATATTTTTATATAACCAACAAAATAAAGGTATTTTAGAAATAACTACAAACAATATTGTCTTCGTTAAGTTTAAACTCGATTACCATTACATGTGCTTCATAAGAGTCTATGTAAGGGTAAAATGATGCTCTCTTTTTTCTACAACTAAAAAACACAACAATATCCAATAATACTTCCATGCCTCCCCTGTTTAATCTATTTAACCAATTAACATGATTATATTTGATAGATTAAAACATATATATATATATATCTCAATGTTACCAAATAAAATAGTCTCAAATAAAACCACTCCAATTACTTGAATATATCTAGTTTTTTAATGTAGTGAAGAGTACATATTGATTCGATGAGGGACCATGTTCAGATAACACTGTTAGAGTTTTTTAGACCATAGTAGGATCCTTGGGTTATGGAATAACACCCAAATAGGTATAATATATTCTCAAATAGAATAAATATACAAGATATATGTCAAAAACAAAAAAATTGTAACTAGTTTGTTGTTTTAGGGTTATTTTCTTCCATGATGTGTGGAGAAAACAAGAGGGAGATCACAAGGAGTAGTTGATAAAAGATTACTAACTCTTATGGTGGATATAATGGATGTTCAATCTCAATCTGCAATGGAGTATGCTTGAATCACTTGAAGGGATGCTAGTGCCATAATAAGAGAGATGAATGAGGCTGGGAAAGAATGATTTTTGGAAAATTTTATATAAAAATAATGACCACAAATAACATCAAATGAATTATCGATCCACTACCCCAATGATTTTAATAATATTATATTTACATTGGTGAATCCCAATGATTATTCATTAATTAATAACATGTTTTGTAGTTATCAAGTATTATCTAATGATACCCATGATTACTGAATTTTTGATGAATTCATTGAGCATGTTCGATGAGAATCATGACATTAATTTATTCCAGATCAAAACATGTATGGATGATGTTATAACTCTACACAACACATGATTTTCATCATGTGTATACATGAATTTTATGCATGTATACTTCATGAAATCGTCCGCATAAATACATAAATTTTTTGTACACATTATTTGCGAACTTTATGTCACGTATATATAGAGTATCATATAATATATATTAAATTGACACACACACACACTAATAATATATGTATCTTATAAATGTATTCAATGTACATGAACCATATTATTGTATATTTTAACGCACATCCAATAGGTAAGGGTGAGTTTAATGACCCAATATAATTCCCATGCTCGCCACAACACACCGAGTGATAATGTGATAAATTATATATACATGAATAATATATATAATATTTAAATTCATTCCCATGAGACATAACCACCAAAAAATATAACATAAAATTCACACACAAGCTTACATGTCTGGTCATTATGTGCCAACCAGGCCACCACGACACTTGACCACACATGCTTCATCCAATTTTGATAGGAAGAGTTATCTCACAATAAATCCCAAACCATAACCCATCTCTCTAAAAAAAGACCCATAATTAAGACTCAACCACTACCCATTACTTAAAAAAAGGCCTTGCTCCTAGATTCGATCTCTTTTATAGTCTCAGACCTCCACCATTATACTCAGGGTGAAGTGTCGTACCAAAATTAAAATAGTAACCCATCAATCATGGAGATACATACCAATATTCTCTCATAAAGGGAATGAATCAAAATATTATATTGTTCCACACTACATTGATGAATCATATCTCCCATGGTGGATCTCTTTATTACAAACTAGACTAATACTGTAAGGACCCAACCTTAAACATTACATAATATTGAATTAAACGAATAATTCACTTCGAGGATCTTTTTAGGTTTAGAGATTTAGAGAATTAGTACATAAATATTACATCACAAAAGATTACAAAGTAGACACTTCTAATCAGTTTCCATTTTTTTCATAAAATAAAAACTCTTAAAAAGAAACATGTCTAGTTCCATGTTTTAGATAACATGACTTTTCCTTGATCCCATCATCGACCCTATTCATCTTTAAGTCTTTTGAAAAAACATTTCAAAACATGGGATGAGCATTAAAATCTCTGTAAGGGTTATAAAACAAAGAAAGAACAAATATGTTCATAAATACATACAAAACATAAACTCTTTTACTTACATCATGAAATCATAAGATTTATGAATAACACAAAGAAATCATAAATCATAAAGGAAACTTGTGGAATACATAACATACTTTAATTGTAGTTATCACAACTATATAGGGAGTTACTTTGGAATTCCAATCACAGTATATTCCCTAAATCTATTAGGAGAAACATTAACGTTTACCTCTGTCATGTTACCCAATGCATTGGAGAGCTATCTCTGGCTCACCCGCCCTAGGTTTATCACGGAACCACCCATATACATAAACAATTCCAAATAACCATTTCATATTCATAACATATAATACAATAATAAAGGAAAGATAACATTTACACATTCAAATCACAATATATCAATTGAAGGTATTGAAATATACAATGCTTTATCAAACCATTTTCAAAACCATTTATAAGATTTAATAAATAGATTTTTGAATCAAAGTTTCTCATTCCACTTTGAAGATTTTAAAAGAATTAAATTTTAAAAAAAAATTAATGTCTATATAAATAAATCCATAAAAACCATTTGGAAAACATGGACATTAATGAGAAATATTTATCAGAATAAATCTTTAAAACATTTAAAACAATATTTCAATTAAAGTGTTTTTAACAAAATGAGAGACGCTTGAATACAAATAATAGAGGAATAGAATTTAATCAAAACATTATAATATCTTGAGAATAATGGTATTCATGACATAATATTTCATAGGATAGTATATACACCATATAATAGTGAATTGGTGCATAACAACAATGAAGTGTTGATGGAACGTAAATTGAGACAAAATCACTTATAAAGATGGTATCCTTAGATTAAGGATAAATCAATTACATAATTATGTGTGACGAATATAAATATACCAAATATAAGTGAATATTATGTGTAAAACAATCAGATTTAGTTTACACATATTTATAGAAAGACATAATCAACAAGTATATGTTTAACCCAAAGAATTTAAATTGGGTTAAGAAGTTCCTTTATAGAAATTCGACAGCCTAATGACGCCACATTAAAATTCAAAAAAAATGAGTTGATGAGAGAAAAAGGTTATCTCATAACTTGGACATAAAATTTATAGAAATAAGGATATATAAAAACATATCCCCACAAAATAAGATGTAAATTAAAAGACATAACAAAAAGAAGTCTTTCTAAAAGAGGAGGGTGAAAGGTTCCCTTATAGATTGGGTAAAATAAAAAAGATACACCACATAAAAGAAGGATCATTAAATGAAGATGTAAATACCCAAAAATTATAGTATATTACACAATGAATACAATATTGGATAGTACATATGATACACAAAAGGAAATAATGGCCAATATTGCATGAATATCATTTGAGTAAAATGTGAGATGAAAAACCCTTACATCGTTGCAATCAATAAAGTTGTATGACCAAAATTTAATAACCACCAGATGAATCATAGAATACCATGAATATAAAGATAATCATGAATATATATATATATATATATATATATATAATGGAAGTACACAATTCACCACATGCAATAAATAATTGGAAAACAATAGAAATCTCACGAAATTAAGAGTGAGATAAGAAACCCCTTACCTCGTGTACAACTTGACTTGTTTGTTCCTTGTTATTCATGAATAATAAACTTAAGTTAATTGATACTTGATTAAGAATCCTTTTCAATTTTATTATTCTTTTTATATCACTTATTACCTTGTTATAAACAATATTTAATCATTTAAGTTAATAATGGTCGTTTTGTCGATATTTGGTACCTGCGTAAAAAATGAACGCCTTATAATT
This sequence comes from Viscum album, assembly GCA_963277665.1. NCBI lineage: Eukaryota > Viridiplantae > Streptophyta > Magnoliopsida > Santalales > Viscaceae > Viscum > Viscum album. The sequence goes on along the minus strand of OY728161.1, from coordinate 1,040,369,261 downwards.
ACAAGTTGTCCACGAGGTCAATAGTACATTATCTCTAGAATGATATTAATGATTTAGATATCTTATAAATAATATATATCCAGTATATATAAGTATTTATAATAGTATATAACATTTGGAGATAAGAAATAAAATGCACCGTTCATGGAGACGGTAAGCCGTACGTACGCATGAATACTACTTTTATTTCTATTTCATATTTTAATTGAACGAGAAATTAATGATACATAGTTATTTTATAATTACAGTATAATATAATATATAATTTCAATAACTCAATCCTTTATATGTCCCATGTATGGTATGAATGAGTCATATCACTTTGAGTGTGTGGTAGTTCGCACTCTCTCAAATGAAATTATCGCATTTACTCATAATGGAAACCATAAAGGTATGATATAAATTAAAAATTAAAAATAAAAAAGAAAACATAAACATAATATATATCATATATAAATTTAGTTCCATCATAATTTCCACCATGATAGGTGGTAATAGATAATCAAACAATCATCGTTTCGTGAGGCATTAGTTTTCCATTCACAAAAATAATATGTTCTTCACCCATTTGATGGAGATGTGTTTAAGGTTAGTTCTAACACTACTCATAAAAAAATCCTAATATATTTATTATACAGGTTTTGTTATAAAATAAAGGAATAAAAAGAGTCTAGGGGTTGTTGAAGTAAAATAAAATAAAAGAAGTTAAGAGAAACTGTTACCTTTAATTTGGGTAACTCCCCTTGGTATAAACCAAAATGGTTTCATGAAGTCCCTTATGCCCAAGGTAAGGCTTCTAGGAATAGGAGAGGGATGTATGGAGATTAATAGGTAAGAGTTTGGTTGATCCAAAAGGCTTGAGTGGTTTGTGGAATTGGTTAGAATTGAGGGCTTTTTATAAGGGGGAGGAGGGGCTCTTTAGGAAAGTGTGATAATATTATTTTATTATATAATGATATTCGGTTTCTAAAGGTACAATAATAATTAAGGTAGAAGATAATATGACTCATGGTGGAAATAAATTCATCCAATAAAAATTGGACAGGTTTTGGAAGTTATTTTAATATTTATAATCTTATTTATTTAAATCATTTATTAATGAGGTAAACCCTGCATCATTATTGTGTCATAAATAATTTAATTTATTCTATGTCTAAAAATTATAAAAAAATTAACAAGATCTAATAAATATTTTCAGGATTCCAATTAATATTTATAGTATAAATTATAACTTATATAACAGCATGTAAAAATTAATTTACCAAGAGATATTTGTTTGTGTCATTTTTTACCTTAACTTTAAGTTAATTAAAATAAAGTGACATTATCTTTCATAAGTGGCTCCATGGGGTCTCAAAATAGACCCAAGGATTCCCATAGAAGACCATTACTCATAAAATATGGTTAGGACAAGTTTTAAGGTAATTTGTAATTATTATAATATTCTTTTTACCTTGAATTACCATATTTACCTTTAACCGTGGTAAATAAAAGTCAAAAGCTACTATTCCCCAAATATTATTTTCATCTTATTGAACCAAATTTTACATACTAATAACAACCATGCATGTTGTATTTTTAAAATTCAATTCACAGAAGTGGTAAAATTTCATTTAAATGAAAAAGTCAGTTTTTTAACTACAACTAAGTGGTTTCACTATTCATAAAAAATTCTTGTTTTTCAGAAAACTACCAAAAAATAAGCCTAAGCTATATTTGATATTCCGAATTAAAAAATGATTTCTATTTTACGAAATTCAAAATATAGAAGTTTCATTAATTAATTTAATATTAATTCCTATTATCGAAACAAATAGCGTGTTTTTAAGAAACAATAACTATCAAAAGATTGATACTTGTTTATGTCAAATTTCAAAGTGAAATTAATTTAAATGACCTAAAGTGGATTAAATGGTAAAAAATTAATATATTTACACTTTAAAACCAGTTATAAAGGTAATAAAACCATATAAATACATTATATTAAAAGTCACTTTTGAATTAAAATACAATATTTTTATTTATTTATAAAAAAATGAATTTTATTAGAAAAGTACAAAAAATTTACCCAATGTAAATTTTCATGTCCTGATTCTAAATAAGAATTTTATTTTGTCAAATGGAAGATATAAAATTTACCAAAACAATATTTAAAGAGGTTTTTCCATTAAAAGACAACAAATCAACCTTTGAAAGTAAATTATGTTTAAAATTAGATTCATTCACATTTTAAACCTCTTACTTTTATTGGATAAATGTAAAAACATTTAAGAAATATATATAATCATATTTTTAGTTAGTTATATTTATTCCCACCATTACAATGGCTAGGTGTTAAATACCATTTAAAATTATAATATTATATTATTTGTGTGCAATGTAAGATTTCAAAGAAACCCATTGTTGCGTATCAGGTACGCCATCAAACATAGCATCCCCCTTAAAGTAGAATTAATATTTATTTCACAATTATTAATAAATATTAAAAAAATCATGTTCTTTATTTACCTGGTATGTTACAAATACTCTCCCATTTAGGGTGGTTTATTTTAAAACCCTCTCACTCAAGTTGAGGGCAATAATATATTATAACTATTAACCACATCACAAGATACAACTTATCCTAGACCAGTTCTATATAATTTTGTGTGGTCCTTACCAACAACCTCTCAATAAGGGTGAATCCAAATATCAATATATCGGGTTATCCCCTCTTACTCATGGTTCACCAAAATATCTACAAACACATGACATCAAATCACAACCCACCATCTCCTCACCTAGGATGTGCTCACAACCATTAGTGTAAAAAAATAAATCAATTAGCAATATGAATATCAAGAATAAAGCAACATGAAATATTTAACCATCAACTCAGGGAATAATCAAAACACTACCCCTACAAAGATAGCTCATAATTTTCTCCTAAACTAATTCCTCTAGGTTACCTATTCCTTAACCATGAATGAAAAACCCACAATAGGATCATTTTACCTAAGATTATATCCCTACCTTAATGGGAAAAAGAATTTTTTTTATCACCCAAATACATTATCCAATCTCTATCCTCTCATTTAATATAATTTGGACAATCCCAATCACTTTAATACCAAGAGAAGAACATCATTGGCCAACTTATGCATCTATATTAAACTCAAAGAATAAAACCACCTATAAATGACATAAAATAACAAATATTAAATTACAAATATATATCCTCATTAAATATGAAAAACATTATAGTAAATTATAATCATGAATTATAAACAAGTATACATTCTTTAGAAAACAATACATTGTCCACATGTGGAAAACAAAACCAAAAAAAATACAAAATGCTAACCTTTTAGATTTCCCTTTAAAAATGATATAAATCTTCTCTATACCCCAATTAGATGTGGAATAAAATACTACATTTACCCAATCAAGTCCATGTTCTAAATTCTTGATTAAATAACTCTTTATAAGTCTACACACTTTTTTTGAAATATAATTTCAAAACCGTCACTTGAAATCACTATTCCCCCCCTAAAATTTCATCTCTAACTATTTTTTTTGAACATTTTTTCCCTAAAAACCCCAATTTAAAAATATATTTAAATAGGAGACCCCATTTAACTTTATAATCTAACTCACACCACCAAACAATTCAAAAAATTGTTACACCAATACTCATTTGACCAAGGAACCACTAATGAACTATTTTCAAGCTATTCAGTCCTTTTTGACTATTAAGATCATGTGATCCTATCCCAATTTATGTGGTGAAATCACAAAATTTATGATACATTATATGAATAATGAAAATATTAATCACATGGGAATATAAAATAACTAAATGAGAAAAAGAAAAACTAATATAAATTCTACACTCCTTAACTAAATATCTGTAAAAATATCCCAAATTCATACTGACCTCCTCTGAGTCCACGAGAATCTATATTATTCATAACAACCATTAAATTAATAAAAAAAATTTAAAACCAAAATTACATGATTTCCTTACTAATTAAAACTCATCGAGTGATATAAAGGTGACGAATCCAAGAGAAATGGGGTACAGTCAATTACAAACACACCCCTATACCTAGGACACCAATATCCCTAATTTATATAACCCAATATATGCGAAAATTTCCCCTATTTAATTAGAAACCGTGAATAAATTCTTGGTGAAGCATTCATCAGGATAAACTATGAAAAAATATAAACATATCATTACAGGACTTCCTTTACACCCACATAATAAATTTCTATAAAGAGGGATGATTTTTGGACTATCTAGGGGAATCACCTATTAAAGAACCTATTTTGGTAAACTAAAATCTATATAGGGAAAATAAGAATAATAAGGAGTATAAGGAGATATACCATACCTTGAATCTAAATGATGAAACCCTACTGAAAAACATAAATAAAGGGGGATATTGGGGGAATAATAGGAGATCCAAAAAGTGATATCCCTCTTCTTATGAACAATTAATACTAAAGGACCGAGATGGGATTCTAAAATAGAACCCCTAAGTGATTTCTAAAAAACCCCATTTAAGAAGAAATAACAACATCTTGTTCACTAAATTATCATTAGGGTCATGTTATGGCCTATACTTTCTAGGGTTATATTGCAGTATGGACCCTCTAGGTTTGGCTTAATCATTTTAACCCAAACATTGATTAAAATGTTTTTTAGGTTATCATCACAACATGACCATTATGGACCTGCTATAATGGCCCACCCTGTGGATGTCTCACAACATGACCCCTCCATTGTCATTCCATAATCCATACCAACTCTAGGCCATCATGTCGTGACACCCTCTGTCATGCCTTGGATTATATCCTTCCTTTAAGAATTCATGATGTGGTTCCCTAAGACCACAATGAGATCTTATATGATGCCCCCATAATTCCATGAATCCTTTCATAACGTCGTGATGGTTTTTCAACAGTATAATTTCATCCACCAACACCCAAGAACTCGCTTTGAGTGTTTTCCACTATACTAACACTCACAAAATATCCTAAAAACCATTGAAAATATGATTGAAACTCCAATTACTCTATTCACAATTTTAAAATTCAAATTTACTCATCCACCCAATAATGAGAAAATTGACCCCCTACCTATCCACTCACACTTAAATAAATGGTTCATTATATTTTTCATCAGTTTCTATAGACCCCACATATCTATGATTTCAAGAGACAATACGTAATATATTTATGTTTGGGATCATGTGTATTTTGGTATTCATAGATAGTTATTTTGACACATTACATTAACGGTGGTGTGTACACTATCATACTTTAAGAATTGAATAGTGATGTATTTTTAAGACTCATCTTGGATGGTGGTGATTATTTTTGAAATAAATTTCCCTTTTTGGTATGGGAAGATTGTGGTACAAGATAATTGGTGTTTTTTTCATAGACAATTCACTTAAACAAAGAAGGATATTTCTATAAGGGTTATGGTAATAGTCACTCAAGTTGGAAATATATTATTTGGGGGTCTTGGAATGACATAGTAGAGATATATGAATTGTTATGACCATCCACTTTAGATTGTGGTATATTTATTCACCAAGGATATTTTTTTTGTTGCATTATTGTTTGATGAGGTTGATTTCATGTCGTGGAATAATAATTTGTTTATTTTACATAAATATATTGTTACCCTACCATGGGGCCTTCAATACTGGATTCTAGATTATGTTTTTTTCATTTATCATTACATGTGGGGAGCATGATTCTCTCCCTAAAGATGAATTTAATTATTATACCTTATTAGGATGATGTTTATAGTTTATTATTTTCTACATTCTATTTGGATTGGTAACCTATATTTAGAAATTTAATTGATGTGGATTCCTGGAAGAAGCTACCTGACATGAGCTTATGCCCCTTTCCACAACCTTTCTGGGATAGACATGATCTAGACGATTCTTGTGTAGAGGTGGATGATGTTTTCCCATGTATTAAGGACTTAGGTATTCCTAGGACCTATACCACTATGGGTCGATTGAATATGAATGATGTTAGGTTGTATTTAATGAAAGGTTTTTTAATGATCTTATGAATAATAGATCAATTTATTTTATTTTTGATGATTAATTGTTTTGAAGGTGGATAGGATGTAGTGACCCAAATTTTTCATAAGTGAGATATAATATATTTTTATGTTTTAATTTTCATTGGGAGAATCTTAGGAAAACATGGTCTCCCTAATCAAAATCCAAAGGCCTATGATTTCAATATGTTGTTGATGCTTATTTTTGTCACAGAGTCTAAACGAAATAAAATGGGAAATACCTCAAACAAAGAGGATTCATCATTTGAATAAACATCAAAAAAAGAGAAAGGGATGAACAAGGAGAAGATTGCCCATAGGTCGTGCAAGTTCCAGCATGGTCGGGAAAGTATACCTGTGCACCGCCCAAATGGTCGCGCAGGTGACTTGTGCGCCCACTTTAAAAATCTCTTAGGGTCTTTTCCAGCCTATAAATACCCCCGGTGGGCCCCCCATTAGAAGATGATTTTTTCTAGAATTCAGATGCAGAGCTCTGAACTCCCAAGTCTCTTCTTCAAGTCTTCCGAACATTTCTAAGGTAATTCTTTACCTATAATGGAAGGTATAAACAAGAGGAATAAGGTCTAAGTGTTAGAATTAACTAATATTTGCATGCCTATGTGTTTTACCCTTAAGGGAAATGGACACACTTGCACGCCTCTTTACCTTCTCATTGAAACTTGCTCGCCACTCTTCTCGATGTACCTTGAGATAATTCTAAAGGCTTTGGTCAAGGATCACCCAAGTATTACCCTACTGGTTAATCTTCGCCCAATTACATAGGTGGTGCGCATGTATACTTGTGCGACCAAGACTTGCGCGCCCTTGCAGTACTTGCACGACCTCCCAGGACTTGCGTGACCTTATATTTTCGAGTTTCCTTCCTTCCCATTTCACCTCTCTTATGCCATTCCACCTCTCCTATTCAAGATTCACTCTTCAAGACACCCTTTAAAGCCATTTATGGCATGTTTTCTTGATTGACCTCCTTATCTGAAAGGAATTTTGTGGAACATCTCTCAAAATATAGTGATTTAAACATTTTCATGTCACTAAAGTTAGAGAATTCATTCATTCAACCTCATCCTTTAAGATGAGAGAACTTTAACCTAGGCCTCCTTCTCAGGAGTAATCCCTAGTTATAATTTCCCTTAATTCTAGGCGTCCTTTTTAGGAGTAAGCCCCATGTCCTCATTAATTTGGGCTTACTTTTTAAGAGTAAGCCCCAAGTCATAATTCTTTTAACCTGGGCTTCCTTTTCAGAAGTAATCCCCAGTATCCAAGTTCCTAAACCTGGGCCTCCTTTTCAAGAGTAAACCCAAGTCTGAGTCCCCTTAATACTGGACATCCTCCTTAGGAGTAAGCCCCAGTCTTAAATTCTCTTAACCAGTCCTAATTTACTTTTTGATATGGGTTCCTTCTCAGGAGTAAAACACAATCATAAGTCCCCTCCTAAACTTGGGCATCTTCCTTAGGAGTAAGCCCCAAGATTTGAGTGTCCAAATCTCCATAAAGTACACATACCTTTATGGACCCTGTTCTTGGATTTCATCCCTGAAGTAAATCTTAATCATCATCTATTCTGGGCAGTCATATATACATCAGCCCCACATCATTTCTTATGATTGCATCTTTCATGGCCAATTGTCGGGTTTTACCAATACCTCTTGTTTCTCACACCGAGCATGACTCATGTGATCTTAGAGTGTAAAAGTAATTATGAAATCTTTCTTTGAGCCATCAATCATACATAAATCTCATACTCCATTACTCGAACAATGTGGGTTCTAATTATTTCTCTAAACAAGGATACGTAGGTAGCCCATCTGCGGGTGCGATCCCAACTCTGAAATAATCGACATCCTTCTGAATGACAATAAAATTCAAGGGCCATGCTGAGTGGCTTTAAAACTAGCATGGTTATCATAATGACCAAGAGACATCTATATAATGTATTAAAGGATACCATTGACTAATAATCTCTAACAAATACAGATGATTCTTTATCGATGAAGAACCTCGAATACATATAAAAGATTCTCTAAATTTCCAACATATCAATCATTGATTGTTAGATCTAAAGGAAAGCTCATTTTATACTTGGTAATTTAATAAAGGATTCACGAACATAACTTAAATATATAAAGAGAGTCCCGGAGTAGACAATAATTCCCCTAAAAAGGTGTGATGAGTCCGACCTCCCATCCTCTCGACCAATGAAAATTCCTAACCCTCATCGGTCCACAACTAATGAGCGCCTTCCTTTGGAAAGTAGGTCTAAATGAAAATGGAATCATTGGATGTTTCTGGTTCTACGAAGAAACCCGTTAGAAACTGATTGGAATGTTTGAACCATAAATCAATGATCTTATCCCCAATTCCAAAGGAAAAAAAATGGTGAACCAGATGTGAATCCTTAACCAAGTTAAAATGATTCTTTTCTTATTTGTTAGGCACCAATTTAAACTCAATGAGAGGGCCAACAAAAAAATCAATAACATATTTTCTCATCCAAAAGATGTAGTGGCTGGACTTATCTTGATTATGTCTGTTATATCAAACAAGAACTCTTTTCAAAGATCTTATGCATTTCCAAAATGGATTATCTTAAGTTTACATATGTGAATACGTTTGCTGTGAAAACTTCGGCTGCAAATGACACTACTGCTACTCCTGCTGGATCATCATCCGCTCTGAGGACGATATCACCTACTCAGTGTCTTCAACGCTGGGTATCAAATGCACTGGTTAAGGAGTACCATCAACACGGTACCATTCCAACTCTGGAGGCTACCCGACAAGCCCTCCAAGTGAACAACTCACACCGGTCATCCGGACAATAACGGACAGTGATTAAGAAGAAGGTGGTTCCAACCACAGTCTCCAACCATTTCGGGTCGTTATCCCCGAAACGCAATCACCATTCCATCCCATATTCTGGAGAGGTGAATGAGTAGGTCCCTCAGGGCCTTAAGTCAAGGATACAAGAGTCCTTACCGAGGGCTCCCATCAACAATCTCTGCCAGACTCGTGCCGCAGTGCGCCCTCAACATGATGAGGGTATCATTTCCAGGCATTCGGCTCAGGTCCCACAAACTCGAGCAGGCAAGACGAACCGCCAGAGGTGAAATCCGGTCAACAGTGAGTAGGTTCTCATCTCTTACATCTTCGGAGAAGTCCAACAACCTAACTTGGTGGCAAGAAATGAGTGGAAACATACACCCGTCTGTTTAAATCCCGCTCTCCAGAAGACTCGTCTGACAGTAGCACGCCAATATCGCAAAGAAATTACAGCGGAGTACTATAGGAAATAACATACACCTATTTATACGTCATCAGCTAGTCAGTAAGCTCATCTGACTACATATGATGGAGCTCGTCAACCACGTTCGGCGAAGTAAAATCAGCAGGCACATACTCCTGCTAGTATTGATCAATCCTACCAACAGTCTCGCTTGGCAGCACTTGGAGAAGTTTGTCGGAAAGCTCCGGCGGCAAACAGAAGGCAAACTCAACTCTCTACCCCCACACTTGAGTACTGTCAGGATTCATTGATAGGAAAAGGAGGATAGGAGTAGGAACATACACATGCTCCAAGCACGGAATGGATGTATATCCCCATTTTGACAACTGAAGTCACCAAGCACATTCAGTTAATGGTGAAAGAGCAGAAGAAAATTCTTGCACATATCCTGGATGCCTGTCAGGATATTATAACAGCTTCAGCAGCATCTCAATGAATGATACACAAATCTGTCCCTACCAGTGGAGTGACACATCAACAGTTCATTTTGAAGCAGATACACACCTCTGTTTCAGTCCAAGAGGGTTGTGGGGCGTACTCCCCCATATCATACGGACAACCAAGTTAGGCACATACACCTGATTTGAGTAGAGATTGTCAGCCTAACCTGGCCATCTCCCCTGATCAGGAACACACACCTACTCAGAGTAGCCACTTTCATCAAAAAGTGGATTCCAAGATGAGTAAGAAGGCCTGTAAGAAGAAGACCCGCCCAACACAGTGAAGAAATAAAGAGCCAATCTGTAATAAGGCCTTTCTCGATGCTGGAGTTCTTGAAGCCCTCAGACAGCTAAATGTTGGAATCCAAGATTCTAATCCCTCATTTCCCAATATTGGGAACATTAATTCTGAAGGTCTTCAATAGACACTTCCTCATCAAGGCTTGCTTCATGATAGTTCGGTCGATCTTGAAGTTTCATCTTCAGATGAGAGCTACAATAACCCTCTATGTGGCCAGAAGACCAAGGGGAAAGAGATCTCATCTTCTGCTGTAACCCACCACGGTGGTCCTCCCCATGATGATGAATTTAGATGTGAAAGTCCTATCCACACTAGTGATGCACATTGCCCAGAAAATGCTCCAGTGGACAATGTAGTGCCGAGGAAGCCCTCTTATCTTAAGGGAATTTCAAATGAGAAACTAGTCATATCTGATGCTTCATCGCTAGCAGGTGAAATACTTTCTTGATCAGAAGATAGCCCGTGGTTTAGGTCATTCTCCAAACCACCCCTGGGTCATTCATCTTCTAGTTTGATCAATGAATTCTCTACCAATCCTGTTGAATCGAATGAAGGAACATGGAAGCACCATATTTGGTCAAATCAGGTAGAATAATATTCATTGAATGATACATATAAAGTGCTGAATATGAGGAAAAAATTGGCGAATGGTGAAGTACCAGTCATGTTTTGGCCTTTGGCTGACTCTCAGTATAACATTCCAGAGATGTTTACGGAAGATGGGATTGATGACATTCATCTATACATATGGAAAACTCTTTTTTCAGTTAAAAAAGAAACTATTATCTTATGATGAATATGAAAATCATGGTAAGATAATAGAAGGGTTACAACGTCAAATTGACTTGGAATCTCTATCATTATCTCGATATCCGAAGTCCGAAAAGCAGTAGAGAGCCCTTCAACATTCATTCCTTGGCGCACTGAGAAGGTTACACCAGTTAATTTCCAATGCCCCATCTGGTATTCATGTTAGAGGATGGGGTGTTCATGGAGAACTACATTTCACTATACTCTCCAATTAACAAAGCCCACCAAAGGTGGTGTCAAGCAATGTTATCTCCAAGAATTGTCCACATCTGGCTAGTTTTGTGAGAAATCAAACGATTGCAAAAAAAAGGCCTCAAATAGTTCTTCTCAAAGTCCAGAATACAAAGAACAAGTTGTTTAATTACTCCTGTATCAAGAAAATGAGAATATTTAATAGGCCTCTCGTATGGAGCAAGAACATCATCAAGTGACAGAAGTGTCAGAAATCATCCAATGGTCTTTTGAGTTGGGTGATAAAAGTGGATGTCGATTGATGCATCCAGCTAATTTTTGGACTAAAGCCTTCAAGATCAAGAGATATTTAAAGAAAGTATTAGACATAGCTTGTCAAGAGCCACCCCAGCTTTTCAGACTAGGGAATATTTTAACCCAATCCTCAGAATCAACAAATAGGATTCGAGGAATTGACCGAGAGCAATAGGAACAACCCCATTCCACTAGACTGGGGACTTTTTCAAACCATCAATCCCCTCCCCAGTGAAATTCTGTCTTCTCTCAATTGGGGAAGAAGCCATAGGAGGATTGAAGAGCCAAATTATGAGGAGATTCTCTCCAAATTATAGTTTTCCAATAAGTTTTTGATGGATCAAATCAACAAACGACAATGTCTCATCAGGGGCATGGAACAAGACAATATCACAGAAATGTTGATAGATGGGATGCGATGCGTTATGCATCAATTAATGTCATTAATTCCATTTTTTCTGATCCTCCAGAACATGAGTCTCACTCTGGGGACTCAGATGAAGAGGTTCCTACTCAAGAAGTTGTACGCACAAACACAAATGAAGAAGGTGTGCATACACGAAATCAAAGGCTTACCAAAAATTTGGGTATTCCTTCAAGTAACCCACTTCCCCCTCTCCGAAGAGGATCAAACAAGGGGAAGGGAAAGAATAATGTTACATACCCTTCTTCTAGAGATGGCCAATCACTCTCATTAGAGAAAGTATTTGCACAACAAGAGGAATATATGAAAGAATTGAGGAGGATAAATGCAGAACTACTTCAGGGTAGTCTTCCTCCTAAGCGTTCTAGAGTCAATTAGCCAAGGGAGTTTATTGCAGCTACTGAGATGGATCAAGAATATCCTCCTCTATCAGTACACCCTCACAGGTCTAATCCTATGGGTCAAGTGCAACAACAATTGATGGTGCTACCATCAGTTGCCATACCAGCCACCATACCTGTCCAGACTCCAATTATTGCACCTTCCCAAGTCCAAGTTCAACCAGATGTTTCTCAAAAGTTAATAACTACAATTGAGTCATTAACATATTGGTTAGAGACTATGTAAGGTAAGAATGCATAGGTTCAACCAGAAAAGAGATCTTACCCTAAATGGGTAGATTCAATCCCTCCCCCATCATGTTTTGGGAACCATGTATTCCCTATTTTCAATGGATCAGGCGATCCTGAATAGCATTTGACGCATTACGTGTCTTGTTGTGATCCTATGATGGGAACTCTGGAACATCAAGAATTAGTGAAACTCAGACGCTTCATGCGAACCTTGCAAGGACCAGCTTTTGTTTGGTATACAAGATTGAAATCCAGATCAATTACCGGATGGGAAGATCTCCTTAAACAATTTTTTCTTCAGTTCAGCTCAACTTTTCCAAAGACAACAGTTTTTGATCTTACAAACTGTAAGAAAAGGGAGAATGAAAGGATTTCAGATTTCATTTCTTGCTCGAAGGGATTAACATATTTCCTATGCTTAGCACTCCCTCATGAAGAACTGTTGCCAATCTGTGTGGCAAATATGCGTGACGAATTACACACGGCATTGATCCCTGTGAAATACACAAGAGGATTTCCAGACCTTACTTCAATCGCTCAACAGATTGAAGATTCCCTTATACAGACTAAGGCTATATTTTGTATAATTACATCAGTTCTAGGGAGAAGAATGGGTATAGAAGAGACTGCTACAGTTATGCCTAAGCAAGAACCTGTACCTTCTTTTACTTCAAAACCTTCATCGTCCCAAAGGGCTCCACCTCTTGAGCGTCAACAACAAAGGCCGTTTCGTCAAGACAATAAAAGAGATCAAACACAGAAACAATTTGAGGGTCTAAAGAGAAAAGTTTACACTTTCTGAAATGAACAAGTTCCTGGCTACTTCATTTTAGCTATGGAAGATGATTTGGTTCAGTTTCCAAGGCCCAAAAGGCCAAAAAAGAAAGGAGATGAATACCATCCCAATTATTGTCCATTTCATCAGATGTTGGGGAATCCTATCCAGGAATGTTTTGTTTTCAAAGACCTCCTGAAAAAGATGGTCGACTCGGGACAAGTCAAACTAAATGTCTCTTTAGCCCAGGTATCCTGTGTTACTGCTACAGTTCCAGAGGAAGCACACGAATGGAAAGAAGTCAGAAGAAAAAATGCATAGAAATATGATGATTGGATGGTCAGGAAAATGATCAACCGAAAACCTGCCATTTTGCGAACACAATTGAAGATACCAATTGTGTCTTATGATAAATATGCCGCAACAAAATACTCTTCAGAGGGAAAATCCTCAAAAGGGAGACACAATTAGAAGAAAGAAAAGCAATCATAGGAAGATAAAATTGTGTCAAATCCTATGTTGTCTTTAACTCTGGAAGATTTCATGCCATCTACTTCGAATCCACGAGAACCATCCCACCAAACGGCGCAACCTAAATTGGCTAGTAAGGAAGAGTCTTCATCAGATGAAGAGATTATCTTTGGTTCTGTTATTATGATCCCCTTAACAGATCCTTATGCTAGTCACAGTTTCGATTTCGATGAGCCTGAATTCCTTGTATCAAACAGTGTAATCAAAGGGAGTTCCAAAGGTCAGGGATATAGAGGAAGACATGGATATCCCAAAATCCACTATTCCAATTCTACCTCTTCTAGAACTGTGTATGTAGAAGAAATTCATGGTAGAGCCCTTCAATTGGCTCAACAAGAACAAGCTAGTTCTTCTACCAATAACAGATTCAGTCCTGGAACAGTTATTCTGGAGGATCGGTTGGAGGTTCCACCTTTATCCTATTAGCAGGTATGTAGACCTAATCAGTCTAATCTTCTAAGGCCATGAATATTGCCAACTCCGATCCTGATACAAGATGCATCAACTTCCAAAGCATCAACTTCAATGGAACCTGCTAAACCACGTGTTCCTATTGGGAAACACAGACCCTTGGATCAAAAATATGATGTATTGAAACACATGGCCCATGTACCGGCCAAGTTATCAATTTTGGATGCCTTGAATTTATCAAAGGATCTTCGGGAGGCACTCATTGAGGCTTTTTCAAGTCCTCAGGAGTTTGAAACTGAAATTGTTGCAGCAAAAGTCTACCACGTAGAAAATAATCTTGCAGAATTCCATGTAGTGATATCTTTCACAGATGAGGATGAAGATGATGTCGTGAATGTGCATATTAGACCTTTGTACTTATCTGGCAAGGTCAATGGTGTGGACATCCGAAGGGCTTTCATTGATAATGGTTCAGGAGTCAACCTCATCTCCATTAGTACACTTCGTCGATTGGGGCTTAAGGAATCTAATTTATCTTCTTCTAATATGATGTTACAAGGATATGATAAAAATTAACAAGAACCAATGGGCGAGATTACGCTCAGAACTCAGTTTGGAGATCTTGTATCCAATTCAGATTTCATGGTTGTTGATCAAGACTCTGCCTTCAACATCTTTCTTGGAAGACCCTTGCTACATTGTAACACCAGAGAATTTTATGAGAAATATTTTGTTTTTATGTTATATAAATCATCAAAGGAATCTTTCACTACAAACATCACTTTCTTGGCTTGCTTTACACACAATCACGACCTTCCTCGATAGCTTGCGCTGTACGAAATACCGAGTTTCACTAAACAACAATATGCTATTAAAAAATTATTAAAACTAGCCGTTATGAATAGTAATAACCACTTTTGGAAATTTTATAAATTTTATTTTTCAAAATTAACTTCATTTTTGGATTCGGAATATCAAAATTAGTCTAGGGTGAAATTTTGGTATTTTTCTGAAAACTTTCAATTTTTGATGAATAGTGAAACCACTAAGTGGTAGTTAAAAAACTGAATTTTTCATAAAACTTAATTTTACCGCTTCTATGAGTGGAATATCAAAAATCAGAGAGACACTGTTGATGTCAGTAAGTAAAATGTGGTTCAATGAGATCAAAATAATTTTCGGTGAATAGTAACTTTTTACTTTTATTTACCACGGCTAAAAGTAAATAGGATAATTATAGGTAAAAATGATATTATTATTACCCTAAAACATGTCTTAATTCTATCGGATAAGTGTAATTAGACCAAAAAACAACCTTAGGAATAAAATATGACCATTTACGCCCACTTGGATTAGATTTGGACATTTATTATTAATTTATTTAAAGAAGGGTTAAAATAGTTAAAATCAAAGTTTAATAAGTATATCATTTTTAATATAGTATTATATATATAATAAATTAGACTATAAATATTCATTAGAAATCTAAAAAGATTTCCTACATAATTATATTTTATTTGTAATTTTTAGACTTTAAATAATTTAATTTATTTATGACACAAAGATGATGCAGTAATTATCTTATTAATGAAATATTGACATAATTGATGTTATGAATACCCAAATAAATATAATTTGAGACTTTTTATGAATTCCACTAATTTTATAGGTTAATATGACATGTTAGTATTTATTTAATTAACTTTCTTCGAACAAATCATTCTGTTATGATTTTCAAAAAAATCAATTACTAAATAGTTTCAAAATTGACATAAAATAGTTTTTAAAACAAATATTATATTAGTAATTGTTATTTTATTCCTAAAAATCTAAGGTTCAGCCAAATGACTTAGATAAGGTTATATATATTAATAATAAACAACTTGGTGTTCGTTTAGCTACTTATAGTAAGTTTATTAACCTTATACTATAAGAACACAAGAAGACACTTTAAAAGTAAAATTATTTTACTTAATGTTAAATCTAAATGATAAGGTTAAAATAGGAACCTAAACTTGTCTAAGTTCTATTGGATGAAAGGATTTTGACCCATCCCCACCATGTCTTGACGGACTCTGGTCGTAGATATGTAGGTGTACTAGAGGGCTGTGAAGAGGGTCCTAAAACCTTGATTTTTAATTTCTTTCTTTCTCCTGCAACTATAAAAAGAGAATTAAAACTTGTTACTCTATAAAGTTACTGGAAATTAAATTACCTCAATAAATTAACTCACCAGGAGTTTATGGAGTGGATCTCTTGATTTTGAAAGGAGGATTATATACGGCATGTGGCCTCTTTGAAACATGTTGTATCTCCCGAGAATATGATGAATCAGCCTCGGTTGAAGAACTCGGTGAACCAGCTTCAGGAGTGGAAGAATCACCTGCCACCTGAATTGTTTCTTTCTCAATGATTCTCTTCTTCTTCCCTACCTGATAAACAGGTTTATTCAATATTTCCTTAGGATATGACACTATCATGTTTTCAGCATACCATATGGTCAAATTGCTTACCGCTTTAGCATCTGGTAAGTCAAAGACTTCCCCAGTCCTTTCCATAGACATTAGAGACCATAGTTGTCGGGAAACCATTGGATGCTGCTCTGACCTGACGTGCACTGGAGGAGATACAACCGTTGCCTTCAGACACTTGAATTGGCATGCAAATCGATATGGAGCATAGGCCTCACATATAATTTCCCCATCAATTCTGGTGTCCAGTACACCATCTCTACAGGCCAGCATGTAAGACCTCTGTTCCAAGATGGCTGATCCATCGTCAACAAATTTCCCTGTCAGTGGATTTCCATAGGGAAAGAAGTGTAATTCCTTATGCATACCCAGTCTTGGCCTAATATCATAGGCATTGAGGGACAAAAGACAAAATCCAGAGAATGCCTGAACAGAAGGCCTAAAAGAACTTCCAGGAATCTGTATTCCATTCTGTAAAACGTATGTCCGGAAGTGAGTGGAAATCCATCCCCATAAAACTTGGAATGTTCCCACTAGTCTCAAAGGAGACTTACCCATATAGACATGGAGTAAGCTCCTGTGAATCTTTTCCAAAATTAGGGTAGCCAACCCCACCATCTACCTCTCATCCAACTTGGCTACAATAATGAAGGTCCCTGGCCTGACACCTCCCTTCGAATTTCTAACTGGAAAAAGATATACACTAATCCATAAGGCTAAAAAGCCTGCCAGATGGGTCTTCTCCAGAATTTTATGATTCACTTCATACCCCCATTTCTCAAACTCTCCTTCTTCCAGAGTCGGCCAGAATGTTCCAGGAACACCTCTCTTATCTGCTCTAGGGCAGCTAGTAGGACAAGTACAGGTGGGCCCCTATTCCCTCTTCTTCTTGAGAAACACATCCATCCATTCCACTAGATGAATATCCCTTCTAGAATGAGTCCTTGAAGTCTTTGAGATTTTGAGCTTATGATAAATCATCAATAACTCTCGAACCAAATTCAGAGTCTTCTCCGGATCATTCAAAGTTTCCCTTGGAGGGATGAATTCGTCATACATATCTCCCAAAATTGGATCCCATGAGATCTTGTAGACATCCCACATACTAATTCATACTTCTCCATGGGTTATATGGAAATAATTCGTTTCTGGTCTCCAGCGGCTAAGCAACTCCGGTGAAAAATTATCATTCTTATAAACATCTGTCTGCCCAGCTCAGACAACTTCATAAATTGAAAATACTTTCAGATCCTCAACACACTCTTCACAGGTTTGTCGCACCCAATAAGCCCACATCCAAGTTGACTTCACCCCTCTTCCAGAACAAAATTCTCATTTATCCTTCAAGCCTTTGGATTGATCCATCTGAGAATTTAGAAAGATTGAGGGATAACAATGTGGTTGCAGCTCAGGTTTGTGATGTTTCAGATCTAGTACACTAGGGCTATGATGCATTATATAGGCTTTCATTACTGTTATAGAATTAGAAAATGTTCCTGCGATTGAGACATTTGTTGAAGAAAAGTTAGTATATAACTGAAAACATGAAGGCAGGAGATAGTTCTTTGCCTCTCGAATATTGACATCTTGCAGATGACCATGGCCATATAGAGGCAGATAGATGCTCTGAGGGAAATTAAGATGATGATTCTCCATGTACCTAGCTAATCCTAGGAGAGTACTTTTGCAGATGGAATAGTAATCATGGCCAACGATGTCCATCATATCATCAATTCTTTTTCTTTCCAGTTCATCAGCCATTCTGATTCTCTTGGGAGCCATTGGATCTGCACAAAAGTTGAATAATTAACATTTAAAATAAGTTAATTTTTCATAAAATTTGTAATGTAATTTGAAAAATTGGCTAAGTCATTTAGGTGCGCAAGTCCCATAATTGGTGCGCAAGTCTCCTTCGGTCACGCAAGTATTGTACGTACAGGTATCACTGCGCAAGTCCAAATACCTTAATAGAAGCGCGATGCAAGAAACAAGAAGTGCAGACGAGCGAAACCCGGGATTCCACCTGCGTGCCGAGAGAAAAAAACAAGTGAGAGCCGAGTGATTTTCCCTAAGTGAGGCCATCTATTTATAGATGATTCTGTACCCCTGCACGTCGTACCTTGCGCGCCCAAAGCCAATTTGCGCGCCATACCCTGCGCGCCCTAATTTCCTTTTGTTTCTCGTTTTCCTGAGAGTCAAATCCTCAATCTATTTTGGATCCAACTCTGAGGGGGGACTTTTGTTGACGCTTCCTTTCATCATAGTGTCTAAATGAAATAAAAAGGGAAATACCTCAAACAAAGAGGATTCATCCTTTGAATAAACATCAAAAAAGAGAAAGGGATGAACAAGGAGAAGATTTCCCATAGGTCATGCAAGTTAAAGCATGGCCGCACAAGTATACTTCGCGCCACCCAAATGGTCGCGCATGTGACTTGCGCTCCCTCTTTAAAAATCTCCCAGGGTCTTCTCCAGCCTATAAATACCCCCGCTGGGCCCCCCATTAGAAGAGGATTTTTTCTATAATTCAGATACAAAGCTCTGAACGCCCAAGTCTCTTCTTCAAGTCTTCTGAACATTTCCAAGGTAATTCTTTACCTATAATAGAAGGTCTAAATAAGAGGAATAAGGTCTAAGTGTTATAATTCACTAACATTTGTGCGCATAAGTGTTTTACCCTTAAGAGAAATGGAAACACTTGCGCACCTCTTTACCTACTCATTGAAACTTGCGCGACACTCTTCTGGAAGTACCTCAGGATAATTCTAAAGGCTTTGGTCAAAAATCGCCCAAGTATTACCCTACTGGTTAACTATCGCCCAAGTACATAGGTGGCGCGCAAGTATACTTGCGCGACCAAGACTTGTGCGCCCATGCAGTACTTGCATGACCTCCCAGGACTTGCGCGCCCTTATATTTTCGAGTGTCCTTCCTGCCCATTTCACCTCTCTTATGCCATTCCACCTCTCTTATTCAAGATTCAGTCTTCAAGACACCATTCAAAGCCATTTATGGCATGTTTTGTTGATCGAACTATTTATCTGAATGGAATTATGTGGAACATCTCTCAAAATCTAGTGATTTACACATTTTCATGTCACTAAAGTTAGAGATTTCATTCATTCAACCTCATCCTTTAAGATGAGAGAACTTTAACCTGGGTCTCCTTCTCAGGTGTAATCCCCAGTCATAATTTCCCTCAATTCTGGGAATCCTCCTTAAGAGTAAGCCCCAAGTCCTCATTAATTTGGGCTTCCTTTTCAAGAGTTAGCGCCAAGTCATAATTCCTTTAACATGGGCTTCCTTTTTAGGAGTAAGCCCCATTCTCCAAGTTCCTAAACATGGGCCTCCTTTTCATTAATATTCCCTTGTCCAAGTCCCCTAAATTCTAGGCATCCTACTTAAAAGTAAGCCCCAGTATTAAATTCTCTTAACTAGTCTTAATTTACTTTTTGATCTGGGCTTCCTTCTCAGGAGTAAAACCCAATCATAAGTCCCCTCCTAAACTTGGGCATCCTCCATAGGAGTAAGCCCCACGATTTGAGAATCCAAATCTCCATAAAGTACACTTACCATTATGGACCCTGTTCTTGGATTTCTTCCCTGAAGTAAATCTTAATCTTCATCTATTTTGGGCAGTCATACATACATAAGCCCCACATCATTTCTTATGATTTTATCTTTCATGGACAATTGTCTGGTTTTACCAATACCTCTTGTTTCTCACACCGAGCATGACTCACCTGAGCTTAGAGTGTAAAAGTAATTATTACATCTTTCTTTCAGCCATCAATCATACATAAACCTCAAACTCCTTTACTCGAACTACGTGGGTTATGATTCCTTCTCTAAACAAGGATACGTAGGTAGACCATCTACGGGTGCGATCCTAACTCTGAAATAATCTATGTCGTTCTGAATGAAAATTAACTTCAAGTGCCCTGTTGAGTGGCTTTAAAACCTGCATGGTTATCATAATGACCAATAGAATTCTATATAATGTATTAAAGGATACCATTGAATAAGAATCTCTAACAAATACAGATGATTCTCTATCGATTAAGAACCTCGAATACATATAAAAGATTCTCTAAATTTCCAACATATCCATCATTGATTGTCAGATCTAAAGAAAATATCATTTTATACATGGTAATTTAATAAAGGATTCGCGAACATTACTTAAATTTATAAAGAGGGTCCCAGAGTGGACAATAATTCCCCTCGAAACGGTGTGATGAGTCCGAACTCCCATCCTCTCGACCAATGCAAATTTCTAAGCCTCATCGTTCCACAACTAATGAGCTCCTACCTTTAGAAAGTAGGTCCAAATGAATATGGAATCATTGCATGTTTCCAGTTCTACGAACAAACCTGTTAGAAACCGATTGGAATGTTTGAACCTTAAATCAACGAGGTCATCCCCAATTCTAGAGGAAACATATGTGTAAAAAAAAGTTATGCTCTAGGATATCCCCATGAACTCATGGATCACCTGAACATTATCCTCCATCACGTGCACCATCTATGGCCTAAAAAAAGATGTCTCACCAATATTAGTTCATAAAAAGGGTGACCTTTAGGGTCTCCCACACAAGGCCTATAAAGGTTCTATACTGATATTATAGTGATAGATTGTTTATATAAGAAAACACTAATAAGGGAAAGTGATCCTCCTTGATCCAACCAAAGTCCAACACAATGGTTCTCGACATATCCTCCAACACATAGAAATTCCACCTGGTCTTCCAGTCTATCTAGGGGGTTCAACATCATGCTCATATTCAACTAGGTCCTGAAGGCCTCTTATAAGCCTCTCCACAACCGGGATGTGAAGAAATAATCAAAATCAAATCCAATCATTGAGGGTACCCCATAAAGACAGACAATATCCCACACCTAAAACTACCCCAAAATTCCAAATTAGCCATGCTTTCTATTATCAAGGAAGTGTAACATCTTGTTAAGTTTTTCAATAATAACCAAAATAGAATCATGGACTCTATCTATACATAGAATCACCATAAAAAAGTCTATAAATATGTCATTTCACTTCCTCTTTGACATTTTAAGAGGTTGTACCAAACCTTTCAGAACCTGATGCTTAGACTTCACCTATTGACATGTGAGACATTGAGAGAAGAACTTTGTGACACTTTACCTAATTCTGTCCAACAAAAAATAATTCTAATGATCATTGTATATATTTTCCACAATAGGATGTATAGACAAGGGGGAGTTGTGAAACTCCCTCATCACCTTCTCATGCAACGTGATAGGAATTACCATCCATACCTCAAAAAGGATGACATTCTATCCCCTTTCAGAAAATAAATATTGTGTATCTCCTAAGGATAACTGGACATGTAGAACCTCATAGTTTATATGTCCATACTGAGAATCTATAATATGAGGAATAAGTGGATTAGTCACCACCATCGACTAAAGATAACCTGAACCCATCTTCTATACCAGGGCCAGTTGCAATGGAGCTAATTGCTCAGAATCTTCCTCCACCAAGCGAGAGTAATACTTCCTATATAGGGAATATGTCACTAAGTTTCCCTTCCAAGGAGTATAGACACTCTCAAATATTTTTTTTGTAGAAAATCCAACCAATTCCTCCTTTATAGGTTAATATCTCTCTGAGTAAAGATGTACTTTAGGTTATAATTGTCTGATTAAACACCAAAACATTTTCTGAAAAGATTGTGATCCTAAAAATTTAGTGAAAAGACTACCATTTCAAAATATAGGTCATGATTTGCATATTTCAACTCATGGGGTAACAGTAAATCATCCCATATATGATTAGTACCAAACTCTTCATCAGCATTAAACCAAAAGAAGCTCCTGAGGAATCGAAAAAACACTATATACTTAACAACCTCCTCCGATAGTCTCAATATAGGAGCACTGCTCAGCCTTATCCCCAACTCCTTCATATATCTAGGAAACTAATTGGTCTAAATAAATAGACCCACTTTCCTTATCATGGTTTTAAAATAGGGTACAACCATAAAAAAGGGTTCCACAAACCTCCTGTAGTACACCACCATGTCAAGAAAACTCCACACCTCTAACACACTCTTGGTTGGATCCTTTGAAAGAACCACATTAATAGTCACTGTTTCTATATCTAAACCATGCTTAGAGATGAAATAGAACATAAAGTGAACCTCTTGGAACCTAAACTTTAACTTTGAGAGATTACCAAAAAGTTGGTTCTCCCAGAGTTAGTCTATGATCATCCTCAAGTGATCTCTATAATCCTCCTATAACATAGAGTAAATGAGTATTTCAATATTGAATAAAACTACAAATCAGTCCAAGTATGGATAGAAGATCTGATTGATAATATCCATAAACATATTGGGGGAATTTTTCACATTGAATAGAACTACAAGAAATTCATAGTGTCTATAGAAAAATCATAATTCCATGTCCAAAATATGATCCTCATAAACCCTCAACTAGTGGTAGTCAAACTTGAGATCGATATTGAACAACTAACGAATGAATCTCAAATGGTCTAAGGGGACATCAATCACTATAAAGGGATACTTGATATTTATCTTTACCCGGTTTAGGTGATGATAATCAATACAAATCCTCAAGCTCACAACCTCATTTTTCACAAAAAAAATTGTAACTGCCTAGGGGGACACACAAGACCCGATAAAACCCTTATCTCAAAGGTCCTCCAACTAAAACCTTAGCTTCTAGATTTCAGAAGGGGGTATAAGATATGCCATAGAAGATACCAGTGTAGTACTAGGGTAAAATTTGTTTCATATGTCTATATCCCACCTATGAGGTAGTCTCAGAACATCCTCCACAAATACATCCATATAATCCTATACTATTAATTGAATCTAGATTCTTAAAGAGTCTACTGCACCAAGGAATAATCTTTCCAACTAATGGGCAATGGGTTGCAGCTTCTTGCTCACAAGGCCCACTCACTCATCCATGATATGTCTATAAATTGAAAAGGATAATCTCATTCAATATGTCTAAAGGAATATAAGATACATGAGATGAAAGTCAATATTGTCTTGAACTATGGAAGATAAATCCATACCTAAGATAACATCATAAGGTTTCATGACAATGGCTGAGAGGACCCATAAGAAACCCTCTCTACCTAATGCTAACTCACAATATTAGTAGATATATGACATCGAATAATCACTCTCAGTAGAAACATATAGTAGTAGGTTTTGGGTTATGTTCTCAAAGGGGATATCTATATATCACAGGAGGGACATTGAGGTGAAGGAAAGACTCACATGTATGTCTAAAAGTGATGGATAAATTGTGAAAAAGACACAGATCATGCCTTGAATCATATCATGTGCTGCCTGGTTATATCCATTTATATCCTGTAGCTACCCAAAACCTTGACTTCTAACTCTATTCTCCTTACATGGGCCACCTCATGGTGGTGTTACAAGTATCTTATAACATTGTGCTCCGCCAGCACCTCCTTCCTCTAGAGCTCCACCTGTTTTTTATTGATACCTCTATGGGGACCACCCAAACCATGCTTGGGAGATCCCTAATCATGGATTTTACTCTACTATGGTGGTATATGCACTATCTAACGACCCACCTTGGAATTTAATTTTGAGAAATCATGAGTTAGGTTACCGCTCCCATCACAAGCATTTCATTGACACTCTCATTCCTAACTGGATCCTCTATGTGATCCCTGAGCCAAAGATCTATGTGTCTGAGATCAAGCATAAGTATTATTGATATACCACGACCTTGAAATCATAAAAAAACTAGATAATATTGATGAAATATCCTCATGATTTCCAATTTCAGTTCCAACCACTTTACATCCCTCTACTAGAAAGATCTTTATCACAGGAGCTCATTCTAGCACTCGAGCATAGGTAGGAATGCATCAGATGCTATGTTAGCATGGTTGTCTTTAGGGAGAGCCTTCTTAAACTTATATTAATAAAATAATCCATATAAGACCATATCATTGGAGTAATAAATGAAGTTAATGGACCTTTTGGTGTACTCAAAAACAATCATATCACACTACTGTAGCTCAAGAAGCTCTTGAATCTGCATGGAGCACAAGCACGAAGGGAAGTACTAATCTTGAAGTAGCTGATAAAAGTATGACCATGGGTGAATTTTCTCATAATGGGTATAAATCATAAGACTCCAAAAAATCCCTAATTTCACTTTAATATGGTCAACCATATATACAACCATAAGATCAGTTGGGGTTTAAATAAGCATGAAGCCTTGGATAACCAACTAATGACATCCCTCTACTGTTAGAGGATATGGCTTTCCATGGAACCTCAGTGATCTCTGACACTAGAAAACACATAGTACACTAAGCCTACATGAATCATAAACATATCTTGATGTTAATATATATGGCTCAATAGGTGGTGTAACTGATCCTTATCCACCCATATAAAAAACCTCATGATTTGAACCAAGAATTGAGGCCTCATCACTCAACAAATCATCATCACGATCCTATATCGATAAACTGGTTGACAATATTTATAGAGGAATCCTAAAAATTACAAATATCTACAATGGTTATATGAGTATATATGGTAATATTAATCATGAATTATAGTCAAATAAATCCATCTTATATGATTTATGTAACATTTTTCCCTATAATAAATGTATCAGTATGCTGATTCGACAAGAAGGTAGTCTGAGTTCTCGTGTATGGATATGTTAGTTTCCACACCAATAATGGATTCTCTAACCTAAAAGTGGCACTCAAGACACCCCGAAACCATTTCCATGAGTTCCTATCCAATCCCCATCATGGGAAAAAATATAAATTGAACCATGTTTAAACCACATTTTATACCACTATGTCACAACCCTACCCACATTGGCCCGCCTAGATGACAACAAGTTGGGTGTAACAACCCAAATAGTTCCTCTAATAGGGTAGGGTATATAAAAAAGAATTAACAAAGAATAAAATAAAATGGTAGTTCTTATCCTGATGTACCTATTTGAACACACCCAACCATATCCATGAAAAAGTGAAGAGGAGTAATAAAATATTGTGAAATCTAGACAACAATCATACATGAATAAACTATATAGAATACATTAGAGAATGAAAATATAAATCCAATAAAAAAGGGGAAAAATAAAATAAAAACTATAAATGAGGTCCCAACCAATCATAAACTAGACGAATAAAAAAACGAAGACAACTCAGCTACCGATCTCAAAGTTCGACCACCGAACGCGATCAATGCACCCAAGGTACTGCTATGCTCTACTGATGTCACCGCTGATCTATCTATCATCTGCATAAGAAAGACCACATGTAAGAAAATCCTATGAATGTGTGAGTATATATAAACCAATTAGAACACCCAAAAAAAATAGGTAGAAATAGAATGATACAATAATATCATCCCATCCCATAGTAAGAAGGAAATAAAGCACAACATATATACTCATAAAGAAACCTAGGTGACAGTGAAAGGGGATCCCCGTATTCATATACCTACTGAGGTTTATGAGTTTGAATATATCTCTAGAGGTCCATATATTATGTCCTGTATCAGACATAACCTCAAAATAATCTTGGTGGAGGGGCCTACTCCTCACTACTGCACTCCACAGCTGAGGGTGCACTCACTCCAGTGGAGGAGATTCTTGCCACCGAAGCTTGTTGATAGAAGTGTTACAATCTATAGATAGGGAAACAAACCCTACTATAATATGGGGGAGTACCAACTCTAAAAATATAAAGAGTATGGCGGACCCATTCCCTAATTCGACAGGGTAGTACCAACCCTGATATCTCTATGATGATCGTGACCAACCACTGCCACCACTCAAGCATCTCCAGAAGAAGAATCAATCATAGAACACCAAAAATCATATATTTAATTCTAATATTAATGATTCTATAATATTCTACATAAATAAAATAATTATATACTTTTCGTGGACCAAATTTTGAGTCCCAAATTAGAGACAAAAGGTAGAAGTTCTTGGGAGAAGTACATGATATGTATATGGGGTCACACAATGTGTGAACTCACCTCATTGCTTGGGCATATTAAACACTAGAAAATGATTGAAAATACAAGTCATAACACATAAAATGTACTCACAGAAACAAAGCATGTATGTCTACCAGTGCTGCTGGGTGTGTACACTTAGCACATGACTCGTCTGGCCATATACATATACATGAGATGTCCCCTTGGGGGCGTAGCATGTCTGACCACACAGGGTCAAGATAATGTGTAGTTGGAACATATATTATCCACCCAGGTAGATTCACATGGAGAGTGGGATTTTTTACAAAATTTTTGTCCCTTAACTTGGATGAAACCCTAGCCTCCATAGAAATTAATGTACACAATGTGTGTTCGTCAACACTACATGACATGTAGTAAGGTTTTATCATGGGAATCAAATCCTAAAATACATGAGATTCCAAATATTCCTTAAACATTTTGAATATCACCATTTATCTCCATAAATAAAAGGTAAAAATATCTATCCATCGATTCCCAACCTTCGATGATCGAAAGTCAAAGATTCATTTTCCCATGTGAATCCATCTCACTTCATGTTGCAACATTGAATCACAAGTCCACAAATCCACCATTAAAAACCACAAATCTATCATAATCCATCCAAAAATCATTAATCATTATATTTTCACACAACCAATACTAATATGTGGGTTCTACCATTCTTGAAGCCACCTCGAAAATGTTAAACTATAACCATGTGGGCTAATGATGAAGAATGTGAAGATTAATGGGGGAAAAGCACGTGAAAAAAGTAGTACCATCACTGTCTAATGTTATTAGAGCCAATGATCAAGAATTGTGGAAATACATAGGGTTTAATACATGTTCATAGTCGGGATAAACACTATGGGATTAGGGAATAACAAAAGAAATAACACATGAGAAGAACACAAATCAGAGTAAAGAAGATAAAATCAATGCCTTAAAAAATTAATCAAAGGGGTGGAATATAAAAATAAAGAGTCCTACCTCAATGATAGACATGTCATTAGTGAAGAAAAAATTCTCTATTAGTGAATAAAAGGATTTCATTAAATTTTATATCCACCTCATGATCATATAATCATTTATCGTCGATCCAAGATCCATATTTTCAATGATGTTATCCTCCTATTGATCTGAATCTCCCATTTTTATGTGAATAAGATTAATAATTTACCATAACTAGGTACTTATATGGATAACGTTAGGTTTTTTCATTTATAATAAAAAAAAATAAATTTTTTATTTTACTAAACACACTACCAATGTATTCCTTCCATGAAATGTCCGATGTTTATAAACATTATGCCACACCTTGAGTAAAACCCACATCTTGGTATCCACCGTGGTCTTAGATTTCCCATCTAAAGATCCAAACAATGATAAATCCAATTATATCAAATTGATGCATGAACGTTGTATAAAATATATTAATAGTTTTAATTTATTAATTTTAAGGTCATGAGACACCCAAACACTATATAGAATCTGAGGAAAAATACATATATAAACATTGAAATATTCAGAGGACTAATCCAAAAATACAAGACTCATCACAATAAAATACTCCCATATCATGGTGTAACATATCAATCACTTCCATCACTCTCCAAGATTCTCCATACTCACGCATATAACAACCCCATGACTTTCTACCCAAATAATCCACCACAATATTCCATTTATCGATCATAAAGGATATATTTATGTCATAGTCTAATAAATTATCCCTCAAATATTACTATCAAAAAATAAAATTGCACTAGGAAAATACATACTTCTAACTCTTATGATATGGAATGACTATAAAAACATTAACTGATGAGATAATGCATTCATAATGTCAAGGAAAACATAACCATATAAAGATCAATATCATGGGTGTCATAGATTTGTTAATGAGGCCATAAATATGTATAAAAATAATAAATAATATCCTTATTATGCATCAACACTTAACCCAATACAAGACACAAAGCATCAAAATTAACTTTAACCCAAAACCCTCCTTTGGTAAATAAAAAACTAGATAAATTTCCAAATTTTTCTTAAAATACGCAAAAGAAGCATTACACTGGTCAATCAACACAAATTATTGATCCTTTTTGGTCAAACCTATAACATGAGTTGCAATCTTGTAGAATTTGGGAAAGAACCTACTATAATAAATAATGAGACCAATAAAACTTTATTCATATGTATCAATATTGGGAGAATCCCAAGAGACTTGTGCCTCAATAATCAAAGGATATATAGATACTCTACACTAATATACGAAGTTCACCATGAAATAAAAATCATGTTCCTATAAATCACAATAATATAGATTCTCAAACAGTTGATGAAACCAAAGAACTCTCAACATGGCTCATAGATTCTCCACATGATTCTATTGTGACAGAAAAGAGCACAAGGATTTAAATAATAAATAAAAACATGAAGTGGTCCATAAACTCATGGAACACTAAATTTATAAATCTCATGAACACGTATGGAGTGTTCATAACTATAAACAACATCACAATGAACTCATAATTCCCTTTACGACATCTAAAAGTAGTATTCAGTATATCCTCATCCTTTACTTGCATATGATGATTTCTAGAGTGTAGAATGATCTTAATGAAGTATCATCTCCCTTAAATAGAAAAAATAAATAATCCATACATGTGAGGTATTGGAAATTTTTTTCCATCACAGGATTCAAATGATTTTAATCTACACACAAATCCATTTTTTTATCTTCCTTCTCCACAAATAAGATTGGATCTCCAAAAGGAGACACACTCGATAGAATGAATCCCCTATATATGGGATCTATAATTAGTATTGTAACAATGAAGATAAAGTATCATGATTTATTAATATTAATTAATTATAGTTTTAAAATTATATTCATTATAATATTATTAAGTAATTTTTCAACTACAAGGCAAATAGTTTTATTCTTATTACATTATTTTTCATGTATTATAATGTTTTATTTAATAGATTAATTTTTAATTTCAGACATTTGAATTAAGAAAATGACCTTAAATTTTATAAATCTTTATATAAAAATTGAATTAGGGTGAAATTTTGGGTTTTTTCTAAAAAGTTTAATTTTACAGTGAATAATAAAAAATTATAGTTTTATAATATACAGTATATTTTATGACATCTCTAGATGTAAAAATGATATAAATATTTATTAAAATTATAAAAAACACATTTATGATAATATACTAAAAATATAAAAAAAATAATTCAAAACATATAAATTGGGTTTTATTTCAGGATAAATATGAAAATCATTTTGAGTGCCAATGAAGTTCTTTCACTTCATTGGAAAGGTAAAATTTAGTGCCCTAAAGATAGTATTTGAGATGGAAGAAGTATTTTAGAGATTTTTTTAATAAATATGAAGTATTATTTATTATTTTTATGGATATATATTACTTTTTATGTTTAAAATAAGGTACTTTTCCAAATTATTGTGCAATGCATGCACAAGGATAAAAATGTCAAAATGTTATAGTCAACAAGTTTTCATGAAAACAATGTGTGTAAATATAACAATTAATCAAATATTAAAGTTTATATAGAGTGTAAATTATTTATTTTTATTGTTGCAATTATTAAATTTTTATTTATTAAATTATTACATTAAATGCTTACACAACACCGACACAGTGCTTGTGCAAGTACTATAAAAATCAAGTAAATTAATTTTAAAAAATTAAAATTAATATTTTATAGGTGAGCTAAAGTAGAGAAATTTTTTTTGATAAATATAAAATATTGGACATGTGTGAAATTTTAATATTCAAATTCCATTTTTATCCTTATTATATGAAATTCAAAGTTAAGGAATAGTTCAAAAAATTACATTAATGATATTTTATAATAAACAATATTCTATTAATTTATTTCAAATTAATAAAATTTATATATTAAAAAAGTTTAATGGGATATGATTTAAAATATTAAAAATGGTTCATTTGGTGGTCATTTTTCCTTTTATAGTAACTTTATTAACTCCTGAAGAGTTAACAACATTGATATCTTTGTAATTTTCAAAAGGGTTAATAACGGGTTAAAATACAGATATATGGGTGAAAACACAATCTAAAATTGTAAAAATTATATTGGATGTGAATATTTAAACCCATAATAATTATATATTCTAGTTATATCGATTTTGATCCACTTGATCATGAATATTAATTTATATTAATTTAATAATTTTCGAAATTCCAAAAATGCCCCTCCCCGCACATTCAAAGGGTGCATCCCTTGCTTTATTCCTCACACCATTGGAGCACTTTTGATCACCAGAGACCTTAATAAGTCCTTTAAATCACTAACCATTTATTAGAGTCTATGGTTTTTTCTTCAATCAAATCATGTAATGCTTAAGGTATTAACCTAAAGAGGTTTTCTGGTGAAGAGGTATAGTTCTTAACAGACTATTTTCATTTTAGTTCTTCTTTTACCTCAAAAGAATATTCTTTAACCTTGATGAAATAATAAAATATGTATCATAAATATACTTATATTTTGTTATTTTAATGTCATAACCTATATTCATATCATATTCCATCAAATGAGAAACTAAACCATCATTCATGTGTCTCATGGACTACCACCTCATGAACCGATGTAATTATTTTTCCATCATTACCACTCACTGATGGTGATAATGATGGACTTAATGTGTGTATATATATATATGATATTCAGGAAAAATATATCAATCTATAAATATAATATATAATATACTTTTTTACCTTTCCATCCACTGAAAAATGATAATGTCGTTCGTGTGTACGTGTGGATTACCACCTCTACAAAGAGATGTGATTATTTTTTCATGACCACATCACATGAATACTATATATAAGTTTTATTAAATAAAAAAATGATATTTGATATAATTATCATTCTATAAAGATAAAATTATACTCATCTTCTATCCATCATGATCTTTGAAAAATGGAAATGTTACTTATGCATACGTATGACCTACTGTCTCTATGATTGTAACACACTTCATTAATCATAACCATATTTCATGGTTGGGATTTAAGGTATAATTAATGAATATAAATTAAAATTATTACATAATTATTATTATTGATATGCTTTAATAATGACCTCTCTCACTATTTTCAACCCACCGATGTCATTTTGGACATATGAGCTAAACAACATCAAATAAAATATCATGAATTTAATTAATTTAGTAATTGTATATAATATGGTAAATGGAATAATATTGTTGAAAAATGTTTTAATGAAATTAAATAATTTACATAATTTTATTATTCTGTAATATAAAGAACATACGTGATGAGTCATGTTCGGGGTAGGGGCATTTTACCTTAAAACTCGTTTTAAATTTTTTTAAAGATCCATTTTTCAAAAAAAATTATTACACATCCATATTATTAAAATTATGTTATGTATTTATTTATAAGGATTTAAATAAATTTTAAAGAAAATTTTATGTCTCTTTTTAACTTTATTCTGAAGGTTTTCAAAATGAATCTTTTTTACAAAATGTTTTTACTTTCTTTATAAAAGTAAAATTAATATTCTATTTTAAAATACATGGTGTCATATTTTTTTCCTGGAACAAAAAATGTTATTTTATGTTTTTTAAATTTGAAAGATTCCATGTTTTTTTCAAAAAAAAACCCTCATTCTATTTTTTTGGAAATTTAATTCAGATAATTGAGTTTTTATGGTAAGGGGTATATCAATATTTGAATATATTTTTCTTATGGGTTTAAAAATATATTTGTTTGATTTTTATGATGAAAATTAAATATTTTATATGTTTTTGGAATTTTATTTTCATTGTAATTTTTTTATAATGATTGGTGATCCTGATATAGATCTCCAATACATTGGGTAATTGTTATGTTCTCCAGATAATTACTTCGGAAGTCAAACATAATGGTTATTAAAATTATAATGGTTCTTGTAAGGGTTATATAGAGATGATTTTATAAGGAACCTACATGAATTATATATGCTCTTAAATGAATTCTCTATGCTCCCTAATGAGTTTCATATAAATCATTTTCTTTCAAAAAGGTAAGGTAATTATTTTTTTAATGAAATGATTATTCCATGTAATGGTAAAAATGCATGCTTTTAAGAGAAAGTATTTTCATGGGTTTTTATGTTTTCTAAAAAATCCTAATGATTATGTTTTTCCTTTATGTTTAATTATAATGTGTTTTAAAAAAAATTACAGTAAAGATGATTTCATGTGTAAGTAAATGATTTTTGGAGAACAAAGTTTATTATGTTAATAGAAAACTCTCTTTTATGATCTTATTGTTTTAAAAATGACTAATGAGTTTCTTTATTCTATATTTTTAATTCCATTACTGATATTTCTATTCTCATGCCATGTTTTTAAATGTTTTTTCATAGGTTTTAGTGATTTGTTGGAATAAAAAAGAAGTCAAGTTGAAACTAATAAATATGTTTCCAGAAAATAAAACATGTTTTATTTTAAAACATATATATTGTGGATAAAAATAGATAATAAGAAGAAGTTTCCATCTTTAAATGTATGAATTTGTTATATAAGAGTTATGTCTTAATTATATAAAACTTAAAAAATGAAAATATCCTAAAAATGTAAGAGAATTATTTCTTATTTAAGAATCAATTTTAGGATTTATTATGGATGAGTTCTTATAGTTGTTATCAGATGTGGGTTTAGATAATTTTATAGGTTAGGATAAAGAGACTAAATACCCTCAAGAGATTATAATTTATGGTTATCAGGATATATCTTTTTAATATTTACAATTTTCTTTATCAAAATTATATTTTTTCAGAATGATTTTATATATAAGAAATATTGAAGTCGACGTAGTAAGGAACCAAGAGAAAAATACCATTAGAAATTAGAAACCTATAATGGTTGGAATTGGAAAATATTAGTTTGTTTTTTTATGGATGAGCTGACCCAGAATATAAATAATGGTGGTACCCATGTGAAAGAGAAACCACGTTCAACATCGATAAATATGTCTATTAAGCTATATTTCATAAAACATCATCCTCCAAAATTCAATGGATCATCTGACTCTATGATAGCTAAATAATGTGATAAATCCATGAAGAAGGTATTTTAATACATGGGTTGTTTTTATAATCAAAAGGAGACTCTTGTTATTTACTATTTTGAAGGTCCAGATGATTAATAATGGTAAATGGTTATGGATACTAGATAAAGAGATGATATTTACATCATGGATGGGAAAAATTTAAGGATATTTTCCATAAGTAATATTTTCCATTGGTTATTTAAATATTTATGGAAAATAAATTTTTGGAATTGAGAACGAATGAGGAGGATTCTATGGTTATGTATAATAAAAAATTCACTCAATTGGAAAAGTTTAGACCAAATTTTATCTAGTTTCATGACTGTAAAATTAATTGGGATTACTCAATATTGAATCCATGATATATATGGGAATTGTATTATCAATAATTCAAAGGTTTTTATAAACTTTTTAGATATTCTGAGAAGGTAGAAATGAAGATTTCTGATGATCAAGTATTCCATAAAAAAAGGAAAAGAAAAGATCCAGATGATACGAAATTGGGAATCATCCATCAATGTAATTTAAAGGTTTGAGAATCATGTTTTCATATTATGATGAGTGTGGTAAAAATCACATTGAATAATATCTTATAAAACCTAGGAAGTGTTTCCAATGTGGAATGTTTAGACATATAGATCACGAAAACAGAGAAAACAAAATCAAAAAATAAGGAAAATATGACTATAAGATGTTCTAATTGTAATTATATGCAACATTATGAAAGTAATTTTCTAAATATAGGAATAAATTATGTATCTATTTAAGATCAAAAACAAAAAAGTGTGTATAAATCCTTTATGACCACTTTAGAAGATGTTGGAACATCCAAGGATGAGGTGTTAGGTACATTACTTGTTTATTTGGAATATGCAAATGTCTTGATTGATTTGGGGTCGACACACATGCATTTATAGGAATTGTTTTTGATAAATTAAAATTTTCAACTCAATAAATAAAGACAAAAATTTTAGTAAGAACTCATGGGGAAATATTAAAGTGAAAACAAATTATAAGAATCATCTGGTTGTGGTATGTGTAAAGGCATTATCTACCAACCAAATTGTCATGGCCATTATAGAGTTTAATATTATTTAGGGTATGGATTGAATTTTGGTTTATCATGTTAATATTGATTATAGAGACAAATACATTATTTTCCTAAATGATTTTATGTTTGTGTATAAGAATCAATCCATACCTTTGATAATGTATCAATAATATAAGAAATTATTAAAAGGTGTAAATGTAATTTATCTTTATCATGTAGTTAAAAATAAAGAATTTTTTTGTTTAATGATGTGTTGGTAGTAAAAAAAATATATGGATGTTTTTCCTTTCGTTTTCATAGTTTTATTTCTAATAAGGACGTTAAGTTTACTATTGACTTAGTACTTTATGCTAATCGAATTTCAAAACCCCTATATCAAATGGATCAAGTAGTTTTTATGGAATTGAAACTCACTTATAGGAATTACTTGATAATGGTTTTATTCATCCCAACAGTTCACCATGGAGTTCTCTTATTTTATTTATAAAGATAAAGATATTTACTTGAGTCATTGTATTGATTATAGAGAATTTAATGACATAAATATTATGAATAGGTATATGTTTCCCTATTTATGTGACTTGATTGATTAGTACTAAGGATCTCAATATTTTGTGAATGTCAATCTCATGTCTGGGTACCATAAGCTGAAGCTGAAGGAGGATAAAATCCCAAAGATAGTTTTTTGTACTAGGTATGGGCATTGTGGGTTTGTGTTTATTCCCATTGGGTTAAAAAATTATCTATATTTATTTATGTGACTTATGAATAATGTTTTCCATGAGTTCATGGATAATTGTTTGGTTGTGTTTGTTTATTATATCATACAATATTTTAAAAGTTATGATTATCATGAGAATCAAATGAGAGTTATTTCTTAATCCTTGAATGAAAATAAGTTATATGGAAATTTTAGTAAATTTATTTTTTTTACAAGATACTTCTTCTTAGGAAATATAGTAAATAAATATGGGATAACTGTTGATCATACCAAAAAAATAGTTAATTAATTTCCTAGAGCTAAAAATGTTTCTGAGATTCATAGTTTTTTGGGATTAATAGGATATTCCTTATGATTTTTATAAAGCTTGAATGGTTATGAAGCCCGCTAACCATGTTAACACTAAATGGAGTTAGGTTCACAAAGTCAAAGAATGTGATGACTGCTTCTAGGAATTGAAATGAATATTTGAGAATGCTCTAATTTTGGTCCTGAAATCCATAAATGATACTTTATTTAACTACAATGATGATTCTTTAAAAGGTTTAGGTTGTGTTTTAATTTATAATTATTATTTAATTAAATATTCTTAACATCAATTAAAACCCCTTGAGAAAAGTTATCCTATGGATGAACTTGAACTAGAGGATTTAGTGTTTGATTTAAAATTTTGGAGACATAATTTATATGGGGTAATGTGTTTTTTTCAAACGGTGCTGACTTAGTCAAAAGATCAAAGAACAAAAATATATTTAAAGTTTACTCAAGAGTTATAGAAGTGAAAAAGTGGAAATTTTATTACAATGTTGTTCATACAACAGAATAAGATTTGTTGGAAGGTTATATATCCATATGATACCATTTTTTACTCCTTTTTTGGAAAGACCATCCACATTTGTGTTTGATTCGCGGTAAGCATGAGGGATTATATGATTGGTCTCCGAAATGTGTTAGAGGCAATCTATCCACACAACTATGAGAGGATAAGAACGGTGTCCCATGGAATTATGTAATGCTTTCATGATGGTAGTAGAGTCACTTTCAATTAATATTTTATTCCAACCTCTCTTCCCGATAAGAACAACAACAATAATGATGCTATACATCTTAGATTCTAAAGAGGAATCAAGAACACACGTACCATAGAAGCTTCCAAGAATCTATCCATTGTGGTCTCTACACACCACTCCACAAACCAAGGGGCCCATGTTTCCTTTTTTATGCACCATACATACTTATTTTTATCTAGCTAGGGAGAGAAGTTTTCCAAAAAACATTAAGCATATCCATCAGCTGGATAAACCTTACTTTTATTCCAAGATACTGAAGAACAATAAAATCTTTGATAGAGTCGTGGAATGTACGTGTTTGCATCATTACAGCTTCTTTGATCACTATGAAGATCTTCACTTGAGCTGCAAAAAAATGAAGGCATTATTGTGATGAATAATCAAATTTCTATCATACCAGATGACATGAATTAGCTCGACCAGAACTGTTATGAACAGTTATCCAATCTATTGAGAATCATCCATAGAAGTGAATCATTGAAGATGAATGAAAATAGAATCTATATCTATCTATATGAGATCAAAAATATCAAAAATGTATTTCCATAAAGCAAAAGTAGTAGCACAAGATAAAAATAGATGGTATGCATCTTCACTATGTTGATAACACATATTACATTTAGAGAAAAGTTGAATTCCAAATAATTAAAAACAAAAATCAACGGGAACTCTATTATGGGCTAATCTCCAAAAAAGGGTGAATCATGAGCGTCTAACCGATGGATTGTAAAAGTTCCTTAACCAGTAAAATCCATAATTTTCATTAATAAAATAATGCATGTTGTAAAGACCTGGAAATTACATATATATTTTTTCTAATTATTTGGGATTATTATGAGTTTGAAAAAAATTATGGTGCTTGATTCTGAGGCCCGGTGTTCCTGGAACATAATTTTGAACTTTTTTTAAGGTACGTTTAGTAAACGCACAGACAGAATTATCTATCTTTTGAACCGATGCTTGGATTAAAAATCTGAGGGCATCGTTGAATCCTTAGTGTCATGATTCACTTAAGGGAGGCATAACTTCAACTGCAGTAGGTCGATAGAAAAAGTTAGTTTTTGTGACTTCAAATGAAATAATAAAATCATATAAAAATGGTTATTTTATTATCCTTCCTCTTGTTGATTGGCAGTGGTGGGACCGATGGGTTGTTAGCCATTTAATTGCATGAATCTTTAGTTACGTAACCACAACATTGGAAATTAAGAGGTTCATTAATGAAAAAATCATTAATGAACCTCATTAATTCATTTGATGTGTTACCCACCCACTCTATTAAAATGGAGGTCGGGTTGGGATTTTTGGCATGACTTCATCAAGTGAGGAACCTTTGGAAAAATACCATGACATAATACACCGACGAAGAATGGATGTTTGGATGACAACAATTTGGTATTGAAGAATGTAGACGACTTCATCAAGTGATCACTCTCCTCCATCCATGACCGCGATGTCACCTACATTTATGATGTTGGGGATTTTGTTCTTTAATTCAAGTGAATTATTTTTCTTTTCCTCATTCTTGAAAATGTGACGAACACGGATAAACCAAAATGAGTTGATCTTCGATTCGTACCAAATTGTGGGATGTTGTGGGGGGTTTTAATGGGGTTTTATATTGTCGTTGATAATTATTTACAACACCCCCGTTTAATATGATGGTAACGCGGAGGGTATGGGAAAAATGAACAAGGACCGGACCCTCCACCCCTTCATTTTTGTCGTGTTCTTCGTGGGAGAATTTAGAATTTTACGGAAACATGAATCAGAGGGTCATGCTGTGACGAACTCATTTTGGGAGGCCTGTGGGCGTAGATGGGAAGGAAAACGAAGGTCCAGAGCATCTCCAGAGCCCCACGGAAGAAGTTTCGGTGTGACACCGGCACTGACGACCAGAGCAGCGGCACCCGAGACCGGATCCGATGGAAGAGGGCCTCAACTGGAAACTGTAGGTTGTGGTGGAAGAGCGAAGCCAGCAGGCACCATAGTGAGAGAAGGGTGCGGTCGACGTCGGTCGGCTGGGTTGGCAGTAAGCAAGCTCACTATCGTGCACCATGGAAGGCAGTCCATGACATCATGTCATGACAGAAGAGGGGACCAATACCCATGGGTCCGACTGGCAGGGGTGGCACCACTGTTTTGCTATCCCAAATGGATTGTACTATTCTGGAGGGGGACCGACCCCGCACCACCCAGGTGGGCCACCCACCTGTCGGGACGGGACGATCCCTTAGACAGGTGGGCTGTGCCTAGCCCAAGTTGGCTGAGCCCACCGCAACCCATCATGCATGGGCCAACCTAGCTGGTTCGGGCCGGGCCGGGTCGGACCGAACTCAGACCCACTTCGACACCATTTCGCAAAAAAGGGCCATAACTAATAAACCAGACATCCATTTGATGAACTTTCTATGGTGATAAAATCATTGGGACAAGACGTACCTTTTTCTATACTCCACATGAGTTTTGTAGAATATCGGGGTATGACTGGTTTGGATCAAACCCAAATCCAATGGGGCCCTCGGTACTAAAACACTTATAACTCTCAGACCGAGCGTCTGATTAACGCGCCTCCTATTACATTAGAACCCTTATAAAATTATTGATCATTGGGTTACTTATTCATGGGACTTCATGCCGGTAAAAATATGAATGATGTAATGAGGAGTGGATCCTCCTAGAATCTAGAATACTATGTACTGGAATCCAGTGGCTGGCTGAGTCGTGAAGGATGAATAATAGTCCTATGTGTATCAGCACTTAGAGATCCTTTGTGGATGTGAAACTAGAAATCCTGTGTGGATCAACACCTTATGAGCCTATATGTATTAGAACCGAGTGATCCTTTGTGGATTAGTAGCATAACCCTTGATAGAATAAGATGATCAAGCTTTACTACTAATCATTTTTACTTCTTTAATTATGTTTTACCTTGTTTGAGTTGAGTCTTTTTCTTGTTCTTTGTGACTGTGATCAAGATTTGTGTTTTTCCTTTGTGGAATTATGAGAGACCTTTGGGGGTCTTGGGGTCCCTACTGGGTATTGTTATACTCACCAATTCTTGGGCTTCCCCCGCACATTACTGTGTCTTGTGCAGACAATAGGCAGCCTTTACTGAGACTTGGGGAGATAGGACCTGATAGTGGATGATGGTGATGGTTGACGTGGAGTACTACAGAGAAGGGTTGTACCTACCCTTTAGGTAGTATCCTTGGGGGACGATCTCAAGAGTTGTTTTCTATTTTCTGTTGTAGTTGTATCTTTTTAGTTGTGCTTGTATTCCATCCCCTTTACATTCAGTACACACTTTTACTACTATTGTTTTACTTCATCGTTGCTTCTTGTTCTTTTCTTGGACTGTCTGTTCATACAGGCTTAAAGGAAATTCCTTCCCATTTTATGGATATGAATTTCTCGTGCTAGTCACCAACCCCTAGCCTATGGAAGGCAGGCTTGGGGTAGTCACAACACGGGCCCCTGGGGATGGGTCGTGACAAGTATTATCAAAGGAGTCGGTTCTACCGAATCACTAAGAATCTGATATTTCAAATGGAGAAATAATGTTAAGTGTTTTGAGTGTGTTTTTCAATTCAGGGAGTCTAGTGTTGGTTCGGTGGCTAACGTATCCATACACTATGACCATTAATTCTAATTTATGACTCAGTGCACGAAAAAACTGATAGCATGTGTTTTGGAAAAGTTTTTACCTTTGATATATTTTGAGTCAGCTAACCAGGTATAAATTTTCGACTGTGTCACACCTGTTTCTTTTCAGGAAGCCACTAAGTAGACAACCATCCAGGATTCCGGAGAGAGTACACGATGATGACCCACTGAGCGACGACGTTTCGGTGCAGGGCCCTCTTACTTTGTTGGAACCTTTGGGTGGTGTACCAGCAAAACCACCACTCGGAGGGTAGTAGTTTCCACCAGCCCCATTGGCAGACCGTGCACACTGACTGAGCACATTTCACGAGTTCCAAAGATAGAGGCCTTCAAGGTTTTGAGGCGAGATAGATCCCCAGGCATTTGAGGACTGGCTGGAGGCTGCGACATGAGTTTTTCATTTAGTTGAGACACCATCAAATTAGATGGTGATCCTAAACACTAGCATATTCCAGGGTACAACAGGGAGATAATTGTTATGATGCTAAAAAAGCATGAGTAGGTGACACTCTCTTGGTTAAACTTCGAGATCCTCTTCAGGGTGGAGTTCGTACCAGTGACTTTACACTTTGTGTATATCAATGAGCTGATGCACTTATAGAAGGGAAGCCTATCAGTGGACCAATAATCAGGGAGATTCACTGACCTCTCATGCGACTCTAAAAACATTGTACGAGACACATTATTTAGAGACCAAACCTTTGAGGAGGGTCTCCGGTGGGAGATCAGAGAGTCAATGATATCATTCAATATCCTGACGCAGGCTGGAGTGCTCGAGTGAGCATTATTGGTGGAGATAATCTTAGCTAAGAAAGCACCGATGGTGAGAGCCACTATTGGATGATAGGTATCCGAGTCCTTTGCAGCAGGTAGTAGGTAGATAATGTAAAGGTCCAAGTGGGCAAGATGCTCCAGTGGACGATGCTAGGACGCACGGTCGTAGTTGCCGAGCTCGTGAGGCAGAGGAGGAATTCTGAGGAATAAATCCTGTTACACTTGCGGCAGACATGGACACATGGCTCGCAACTGTCCAACACCCTACATTGACGATCAACAGATGACCCAGGGACCACCAAGGGAGAAGACAAGGTTTGATCGAGGGGGTCCGCAGGGCGGCGGACGTGGCAGAGGAACTGGTCGTGCAATAGGTTGTGGATGACGGTTTGAGGTTCTACCACCACCACCCCTAGATGGTCCACCCGACCATAGGGAACAGGTGGACATGGGAGAACATAGCTTCAGGCGGCAGAGGGCTACGATCATGGTGCTCCAAAGATGATCAGAGGTATGATCTACGTCTATTACACCCTAGCTACAGTTCTTATAGACACATGTTCTAGTCACTCTTTTATTTCCACAACACTCATTCAGAGCTTGGACATTCCGATGGAGTCGTTGGCTCGATCCTTACGATTAGAGACACCTATGGGATAAGATTCATTGACTTCACAGTGTTGCAGACAGTGTGAGCTTACTCTAGGGGGTGAGAGCATCAACTAGGATCTTCTAGTAGCAACGTTTAGGCCTTACGACATTATCTTGGGTATGGACTGGATATCCACAGTCCATGCTCATATCGACTATTTTAGGTGCAAAGAGTTGTGTGTCTATGAGAATGGGATCATGTTTTCCTTCACCAGTAAGAAGGAAACCTTTATAGCATAGGATTGACTCTCTCGAAGAAGGGTGAATCCAATCACTCATCAGTTGGCCAGCTTTACCCTCCGAGCAGTTGATGTGAGGAGTCAAAGTTATCTTGTAGAGGTTGACCAAAATGATGATGTCTTTCCTGATCATGTTTCACGATTAACTCCTCGCAGAGAGGTATAATTTTACATCAACATATACCTCAGGATGACACCGATATCTACTCCAGTATATCAGATGGCCCTTGTGGAGCTTCATGTGTTACAGGTACAGTTGGAGGACTTTCAGAAGAAGGGGTTCATAATACATAGTGTTTCTCCATGGACATACCTGATTTTGTTTGCCAATAAGGTAGATGGGTGTCTAAGGATTTGGGTGGATTATCGGTGCCCTATCCCGATGACCATGAAGAAAAAGTATCCACTCCCAAAGATTAATGATCTCTTTGACCAGCTAAAGGGAGCTCGATGGTTTTCGAATATAGACATCAGACCAGGCTATCACTAGCTCAAGGTACGGGATGAGCACATACTGATAATGATTTTGAAATTTCGGTATGGACATTACGAGTTCTTGGTGATTCCCTTTAGAGTAACCAATTCTCCAGAAGAGTTCATGTGGCTCATGAACAAGATCTTCTACCCTGACCTCGATTGCTTCGTGGTAGTTCATTGATGACATCTTGATATAAATTCCATTAGAGGAGGATCACACCATGCACCTATAGATAATTCAGGATACAATCTGAGAGAACCATTTTATGGATAGATCTCGATATTTTAGTCTGGTGTATGGGAATTCCACTTCAGGGGGAATTTTATCTCAGAGGTTAGAGATGCAGTGGATCCAGTGAAGATAGAGGCAATGCTTGCTTGGGAGCCACCATGTAGTGTGACTAAGGTGCAGAGTTTCCTGGGATTGGATGGGTACTACCAGAGATTCGTACGTAACTTTTCCAGATTTGTTGCACACTTATCAGCTTTGACAAAGAAGGGAAAACCCGTTGTGTGGATGAAGAAATGCCAGCAGGATTTTTGAGTGCTGAGGTAGAGACTAACGAGTGCCCCAATCATGAAGATACCAGAAGAGGGTGTTGGGTGTGTAGTCTACTGTGACACATCAAGGACCAAACTAGGTTGTGTCCTGTGGCAAGTGTGAGCAGTTATAACCTAAGGCTCATGACAATTGAGATAGCATGAGTTAAACTATTCTACCCATGAAATGGAGTTAGAAGAAGTGGTATTTGCGCTGGAGATATTGCGGCACTACTTTACGGGTGAATGTTTTACTGTTTACTCTGGTCACAAGAGTCTCAGGTATATCTTCTCACAGAAGGAACTGAACCTAAGACAGTGGTGATGGCTAGAGTTCCTCTAGTACTATGATTTTGATATAGTTTAAACTTCTAGAAAGGAGAAGGTAGTAGCAGATGCACTCAGTAGTAGGACTGTTCTACAGTTACTGAGTGAGGAAATAGAACATCTAGTCGCGTTGTGGTTATCATTTGGGGATACGGATGGAGAAACTTACCTCCAGTCTACGACAGTTACTCCCAAACTCCTTCAATGATCCAGGGAGGCACAACTTAGGGATGTAGACTGTGTGGCCCAACGTGCTCAGATAATC
The DNA here is from genome assembly GCA_963277665.1 of Viscum album. NCBI lineage: Eukaryota > Viridiplantae > Streptophyta > Magnoliopsida > Santalales > Viscaceae > Viscum > Viscum album. Next base: position 1,040,325,661 of record OY728161.1, on the reverse strand, counting down.
TCAGGATAGGCTCATGATGGATTTTCTGAGGGTGGGGTGTCACGACCCGTCCTCGGGGCCTATGCCATGACTACCCCAAGCCCAACTTCCATAGGACAGGGGCTGGCGAATAGCACCAAAGGCGTAAATCCCAAAAGAAGGGAAAGAATTTCCTTTATGAAGTAACCTACACAACAGAGTACGCAAGTGAAGTAAACACTAAGAAAAACTGGGTACATGATAAGTGCTGAAAAAAGTATATGGGCCAGTATACAAAACCAACTGAAAGTACAGTACAAATGAAAGGGAAAGTATAATAGCAGTAAGTAAACAGCAACACCGAGTCATCCTCCAGAAGTCTCACCTGAAGGGTGGGTACAGATAGCCTCCTCAGCTCCTCGCGTCCGGCCGTCTACTCCGTATACGTCCCGCTAAGTAGTCTTACTCCAGGTACCGTCCATCTCCACAAGCCTCCACCTCAATTAGTGATGTCCGTCGTCTGCATACAACATGAAGTAGTGCGGGCATAGCCCATGCTGGGGTGAGTATACGATACTTAGTAGGGACCTCGAGACCCCGAAAGGTCTCTCAGAATCCATGAAGGATAAAACACAAAGGAAAGATACAATCACGAAGTATCAACAACACTACTTAGGTATATGCCTATACATATACCTAAGTCACCAGTTACAGAACAACTCCAACTCTCGATCCCAAGCACAACCCAGTCCACACAGGAAAACACAATCGAGTCCACACCGGAAAACAAAACCCAGTCCACAGAGGAAAGAAATAAAATCACATCAATGATAATGATTTAGAATCAAGACTCAACTCACACAGGTATAAAATTCATAAGGAGATAGAGATAATCAGATGTATCCACTGATTCATCTATGCTATTGGACCCACATAGAATACAGGACTAGCTAAGCTGTCAGACCCACAAAGGATATAAGACCAGCTACTCTGCCGGAACCACAAAGGATACAAGTACAGAGTTTAAATACTGCTGGACACACATAGGATACAAGAACCGTAGTCATCACCGTCGAACCCATGGAGGATTCAAGTATAGTCATCATAACTGCCGAACCCACGGAGGATCCAAGTACAGTCGTCCTCGCTTCCGAACACACGGAGGATCCAAGTACATTCATCCTCGCTACCGAACCCACAAAGGATCCAGGTATAGTCCTCCTCGCTGCCAAACCCACGGAGGATCAACGTAGAGTTTTCCTAGCTGCAGAACCCATATAGGATCCAGGTACAGTTGTCCTTGCTGCCAAACCCATGGAGGATATAGGAATAGTTATCCTCGCTGCCGATCCCACGAAGGATCCATGTGCAGTCGTCATCGTCGCAGTCGCAACCAGCTCAAGGGTCCTCGCACATACAATGCTCGATTCCGGGAGGGTCCGCTCCTCGAGCAAAAGAGAGTCGATACATCAACTGGCACGAATTCCGGATTTGAGGTATCCCAATGTTTTGTCTCGTCAAAAGAAACCCAACGCGAAAAACAGTGTGTCAATCAGAAGCCCGGTCTGAGAGTTATTGGCTTTTCCCTTCCAGGGGCCCGGTTGATTTTGAAGAAAAAACCAACCCTACCGTACTCCAGATACGTCCAAACCTCAGGAGGAGTAAGCCAAAAGGACCGTCTCAACAAAAGGATCCCAACACAATTGACGACACGTCTATCGAATGTCCAGTCCTTGAGATATGAGCGTTTCCGCTCCAAGGGCCCAGTTGGTTTCGAGTTCAAACCAGCCTGGACATACCCAAACATTACCAAAACCTGCAGTGTAATATACCTAAATGACCATCTCAATTCAAGGATTTCCCCGCAACTGACGGTGTGTCTATCGGAGGTCCGAAGCTCAATTTATGGGAAAAAGACCAAAAGTGGTCCGAAGTGGGGGGTTTGGGCCCGGTCCGACCCGACCCAACCCCCACATGGGTCGGCCTGAAACTGGTCAACCCAAACTGGGTCTGAGTCTGGCCCGGTAGGGCGCGGCTCGGCCCGGCGGGGCGCGGCGCGGCTCGGTCCGCTCGACCCACCCTAGACTGGACCGGGGGTGCGCTGGCTCGGCCAACGAGCCGATCAGGGGGACGCAGTCCCCCACCCCTTTGGTGCTCCGCGGACGCGACAACCGACATCGCGTCTCCCAGGATCCCGTGTGGCCGCGGGATCCAGCTTCTCACCACCGCGGCTTCAGCCGCGGTGGATCCTGCCGGTGGCGAGCCGTGGGGCCGCCGCCTCCGGGCTGCCGGCTGGTGCCGGCCACCGCCACCGCCGCGCCAGCGACCCGCGCTGCCGGAGTTTTCCGTGGGCCACCGAAGTCATTCCGGTGGTCTGTTCTCAGTCCTGTCTGTGCCTGCGGTCGTCTCGGGACCCATAGATTACTACAAAGGCCTCCACTCTCCAATTCAGTCCTGTTTCATCATCGCCAAGAATTCTGTGAATCAAGAACAAACTAGTGGTGAGTTCGGACTTGTTCGTTAGTCCGCACCCATCACATTAGTGGTTCAAACATTACCAATAAATGAATGCCATGCTCAGGATATGAGAATAACATAAGGAAAAATTGTTCAAATTCCCCTACCCGCAAACGATATCATTCACGGATCAACTTGATAATGAGTTGACCCACATTAATTTTTTTAGAAGGCATGAATCATGGAAATATAACATGCTCATAAATATACCCCTACCTCAACAAGGAAGTCAATCATCGGCGTTGCGGAGATGGGGGTTTGTATGCATTGACAGAAAACGCCGAGGAGGAAGCGGTGTCTCCTCTCTCGTCGTGGGGAAGTGGATTGGTGGCATGTTGTCGATCTCTGAGGAACCGGCATTCTTTTCCATTCTTCGTCAAAGGCCGGTGTTCTTCGTCCAAATCCCAAAATCTCTCCCACGTTCTTTCCTTCTCCAACAATTCTCTCCCCAAAATTAAATAATAGGTTCCTCCTATTATTTAATTTCACACGCAAGGAAATTCTCCCATAATTAATTCACCACATTAATTAAAATGTGTGGAAAAAAGAAGGGAGGGAGAAGGTTCCCCATAATTAAATGCGTTGGCAGTTTAAATTGAAAAAAAGGTGAAAGGAAGGTTCCTCATTAATATGGGTTGTCATAATTTAATGGATTGAGGTGACATTAAAAAGGATGTTTGTCAAAATAATGGGGGTTCTTGAAGAGATTTAGAGGGAATTAAATGGTGGGGCTCATGAGGCCCTCACCAATCTTAAATCCACACTTGGGAAGTTAAGTGGTTGTGGGCCCCACCCTTAACTACCCATGGGAGGAAAAACCTCCTCATGAAATAAAAAAAATTGTACCGACAATTTTTTTTATTTATTTCTTAAACAATCCCCCAAAAATTATATTCTCCTCTTTTGCGAACGCATCTGCGGTAAGTGTCTCTTTAAGCAATTACTGGCGCTGCGAGTTCATCGGTGCCCTCATATTTCAATTTTGAGCAGCGGTTCGAAAGTTAGAAAAACCCGCTCATTCGTTCACTGATCGTACCCAAGCTAAACTTCAAAAATTCATTTCGGGTAAATCGGGCATCAGAATCAAGTGTCGTCAGAAGCCGCAGACTTGTAAAATTCACAAGTATTTAGAAAAAAAAATCCCTTGAAATTTATGTGTCTTTACATTACTCCCACCTCATGGCTTTACATCCCCGTAAAGTAACAACAAAATCTAGGGGAACAAATGAGGGTACTGAGCATGCATCTGAGCCTCCCTCTCCCATGTGATCTCATAGAGGTTCCCATGATGCCAACAAATGCGTACCAGAGGTATCGACCGTCCATGTAGGACCCGCTTCTATCGATCCTCGATCGCCACCGGGACCTCTGCAAAAGTAGCCATGTAATCGATGTCCAGCTCCCCATGGACGATGATATGTGTTGGGTTGTTCATATATCTCCTCAGCTGAGATGCGTGAAAGAAGTCATGCACCCGTTGCAGCTGAGGTGGAAGGGGCCGACAGTAAGCCACCTCGCCTACCATGCCGAGGACCTATAAAGGTGCGATGAAATGCAGAGATAACTTGCCGCCGTGGCCAAATCTCTGTAACCCACGTCGAGGTGAGACCCGTAATAAAACGCGCTCGCCATCCTCGATCTCCAGTGGTCTCTGCCTCCTATCAGCAGAAGACTTCTGTCTACTCTGTACAGTCTTCATCCACTCTTGGATGATCTTCTCCTTCTCCGTCATAGACTGAACCATCTCTGGTCTTACAAGTGCTGACTCCCCAGGGTCAGTCCAACACAGATGTGATCTGCACGGTCGGCCGTACAGTGCCTCGTAAGGTTCCATCTTGATGGTAGAGTGGTAAATTTTGTTCTACGCAAACTCCGCCAAGGGTAGGTGATCCTCCCAGCTACGACCAAAGTCAAGGAAACATGCAGGGAGCATGTCCTCGAGGGTCTAAATGGTCCTCTCTGTCTGGCCATCCGTCTGTGGGTGAAAGGCAGTGCTCAGACGTAGCTGCGTCCCAAGGGCCTCCTACAACCCCTTCCAAATAACAGAAGTAAAGTGAGCATCTGTATCGGAGACGATAGATGATGACACACCATGAAGCCGCATGATCTCTTGAACGTAGAGGTGTCCCAAGCTCTCTACTGAGCCCTGGTCTCAGATCGGTAGGAAGTGGGCCGACTTGGTGAGTCAGTCTATGATCTCCCAGATGGCGTCGTGTCCTCTGGGAGTATGTGGAAGCCCCATCACGAAAACCATAGATATCCTGTCCCACTTCCACTCTGGAACCTCTAAGGGATGTACCAAGCCTACAGGTACTTGGTGCTCTGCCTTCAATTTCCGACAAATGAGGCACCCGGAAACAAACTATGCCATAGCCTTCTTCATACCCGTCCACCAGTACTGTCGTCTGAGGTCCTGGTACATCTTCGCTACCCCAGGATGTACTACTAGAGGGGAAGTGTAGAACTCCCTTAGCACCTCCTCCTATAGAGTAAATAGTACCATGGTACGTCCCCTGAAGAGAATGACGTGCTCCCCACCTTCAAAAAATCCATCGGGTGCTAGCCCTGAGGATATCTGAGCACGTCGCGCCTCACAGTCGACGACCCCAAGCTGTGCCCCTATGACCCGCTGAAGTAGTGGAGGAGTGACTATGTGGGAATGAAGATAGGCTTCCCCATTTCTATCCATGAAGGATATCTGCAAAGCATCTAACTGCTTCGTTGCCTCTCCAAGTAGCTGAATTCATGATCTTTGGATGAGAGCATCAACCACAACGTTCCCCTTCCCAGGAGTATAGACAATCTCAAAGTAATAATCCTGGAGGAACTTGAGCCATCACCGCTGTCTCAGGTTCAGGTTCATCTGCGAGAAAATACACCTGAGACTAAAGAGTTGAAGAGAACTGCAAAACGTTCGCTCAATGAACAATGGGTGAGACTAGCCGATTGTATGAACTCATCTCCACCCTTCTTCATCTATGTTGCACCAAAGAGCTACTGAGATTTCTCCTCTGCCAAAAAGAGAAATATGGTCTCATCCCCTGGATGAACCACGTTCTTTGCCTAATATAGTCAATCTTGACCTGAACGGTACTATTTCATGCCATGGAAAATGTCCTAAGGCCTCGATGATACTACCAAGAGATCCAACTGTTACTCTCACCTCCAAGGGTCGAGTCACACTGTTGGTAGCAGTGTGTGGTCACTGGGTCTCCTCCTGTAAGTTTCAAAAAAGTGAGGATCAAGTCAACAGTTTTAAACTGGAACCTCTTAGTATCAACCATACAAGTGGACATGAAAGTAAACGTCACAAAGATAAGTGTCTTTTATTAATACAGCTCATATTACAAAGACACAAGGCAAACACAACAACGACTACATGGAAACTAAAACTCCAAGAACAAAGGCCTCCATGCCTAGTCCCACTCCAGTCCACCCGCTTCCGGAGCTCCGAAATCGTTTTCTTCAACTACCTGAAGCCGAGCTCTCCCACGTCTATCCATTCTCTACGGTCGAGGTGGTCTTCCTGGTGATGGTGGTGGTAGGGACTCAAAACGTCATCCACCATCTACTACTTGGCAAGACCCTCTGCCACGTACGCCTGCTCCCGGTGGACCACCATAGTTGAACCTCTTCCTGGGAGGTCCCTCTAACGCCCGCTGCTCATCTTTAGGGCGGGTCAGGCCATTGCGATCCATGTGACCCTACCCACCGCAAGCATAACACTGCCTGCTCCTCGTATGGATGGATCTGTGGCGTGTTCCCCGCACAGCCGAACCTGTATCCTGAGGTAGCCCGCTGACGGCCTGGTCTTCATGGACCCCTGTGCCCACTATCTACTGCCAGCTATAGAAGACTCCACTACGTGCCGTCCTACGGAGGGTCTCTCCACTGGTGTCTGCTCAGCGAGAAAACTCTCCACTAGAAGGGCTCTTTCCAGCACCCCCGATTGCATCAGGATGTTGAGGGAGATCATTGAAGCCCTGATCTCATGCCTTAGTCCCTGCTCGAAGGTTCGAGCCTAGAAGAATGGGTCCCGTACCATGTCCGTGGAGTAGCGCTAGAGGTCCGTAAATCTCGCCTGTTACTGGGCTACTAACATGCTGCCCTGCCGCAGCTGTAGTGACTCCTGGATGCGCACCACAAAGAGGGTGGACGGAACGAACTCCGAGAGGAAGAGGCTCTCAAAGTCCGTCCAAAGCCGAGATGCCTCATCATGTACCTAGAGCATTAGGCGCCACCATATATCTGCTTCTGCGTGTAGGAAACTCGCCGCAAGGATCACCATGAGGTCAGCTCGTGTCCCTACCAACCTGAATACTCTGACAATAGCCTCCATCCAATCCTCGGCTGCCTGAGGGTCCATATCTCCATGGAACCTGGGCAGCATCTGACACTGAAACTTTTGGAGTTCACTCAGGCATCATACAATCTCCTCTGTTGGGGCTGGTGGCATCGGTGGCTCAGAGGGTAGAGGTATTGTTGGTACCTCCGTTGAAGTGGGGCCCTGCACCGAGGCCTCACCGCTCGGTGGGTTGCCATCTCGCATGTAACTGGGAACCCTAACTGGCTGCCATCATGGGGCCATCCTGAAAATAAATAGGTGTGCCATGGTTAGTACAGTATACATGGTGAGCTGACATAAAGTAATCACAATGGAAACTTTTGGAAGTAGACACACACACAATCAGTGTTTTCGTGTACTGAGTCGGAAATCAGAGGTCATGGTCCTGGTGTATGGATACGTTGGCCGCCACACCAACACTGGACTCCCTGGACTGAAAAACACACTCAATACTCTTAACTCTATTGCTTCACAGAGAAGAAATTATAAGTGTGCTGTGTTTTGCGGTAGAAGCGACTCCTCTGATACCAATTTGTCACGAACTGTCCTCGGGGCCCGTGCTGTGACTACCCCAAGCCTGCCTTCCATAGGCCAGGGGCTGGCGACTAGCACCAAAGGTGTAAATCTCAAAAGAAGGGAAGGCATTTCCTTTATGAATTGACCTACACAATAGAGTACGCAAGTGAAGTAATAACTAAAAAAATGGGTACATGATAAGTGCTGAAAAAAGTAAATGGGCCAGTATACAAACCCAACTGAAAGTACAGTACAACTGAAAGGGAATGTACAACAGCAATAAGTGAACTACAACACCGAGTCATCCTCCGGAAGACCCACCTGAAGGGTGGGTACCAATAGCCTCCTCAGCTCCTCGGGTCCGGTTGTCCGCTCCGTATACGTCCCGCCAAGTAGTCTACCTCCAGGTACCATCCAGCTCCACAAGCCTCCACCTTGATCAGCGCTGTCTGTCATCTGCATCCAACAAAACGTAGTTCGTGCATAGCCTATGCTGGGGTGAGTATATGATACTCAGTAGGGACCCCGAGACCCCCGAAGGTCTCTCAGAATCCACAAAGGATAAAACACAAAGGAAAGATACAATTACGAAGTATCAACAACACTACTTAGGTATATTCCCATACAAATGCCTAAGCCACCCGTTACAAAATAGATCCAACTCTTGATCCCAAGCACAACCCAGTCCACATAGGAAAACACAATCTAGTCCACCCAGGAAAACACAACCCAGTCCACACAGGAAAGCAAGACAATCACATAAATGATAATGATTGAGAATCAAGACTCAGCTCACACAGGTATACACTTCGTAAGGCGATAGAGATGATCAGATGTATCCACTAATTCATCTATGCTGTCAAACCCACATAGGATACAAGACCAGCTATGCTGTCAGACTCACAAAGGATAAAAGACTAGCTACTCTAGTGGACCCACACAGGATAAAAGTACATATGTCAAATACTGCCAGACCCACATAGGATACAAGAAAATTAGTCATCACCGTCGAACCCACTGAGGATTCCAGTACAGTCATCATCCCTGCCGAACCCACAGAGGATCCAAGTACAGTATTCCTTCCTGCTGAACCCACATAGGATCCAAGTATAGTCGTCCTCATTGCCGAACCCACTGAGGATCCAAGTATAGATGTCCTCACTGCCGAACCCATGGAGGATCCAGGTATAGTCGTCCTCGCTGCCGAACCCACAGAGGATCCATGAACAATTGTCCTCACTGCTGAACCCACGGAGGATCCAGGTACAGTCGTCATCATGGCTGAACCCACGGAGGATCCACGTACAGTCATCCTCGCTACCGAACCCATGGAGGATCCAAGTGCAGTCGTCATCATCGTAGTAACAGCCAGCTCAAGGGTCCCCGCACACAGCATGCTCGATTCCAGGAGGGTCCGCTCCTCGAGCAAAAGAGATTCGATACATCAACTATCATGAAGTCCAGATTTCATGTATCCCAAAGTTTTTTCTCGTTAAAAGAAACCCAATGCGATAGACGGTGCGTCAATCAGACGCCCGGTCTTAGAGGTATTGGCTTTTCCTTCCAGGGGCACGGTTGGTTTTTAAGCTAAAAGCAACCCGACCGTATTCCATATGTGTCCAAACCTCAAGTGGAGTAAGCCAAAAGGACCATATCGACAAAAGTATCCCAACGAAATTGACGGCACATCAATCGTATGTATGGTCCTTGTGATATGAGTGTTTCCGCTCCAAGGGACTGATTCGTTTCGAGTTCGAACCAACCCGGCTGTACACAAGATTTGCCGAAACCTCAAGTGTAATATACCCAAACGACCGTCTCAATTCATGGATTCCTATGCAAATGACGGTGCATCGATCATAGGTCTTCAACTCAATTTATGGGAAAGGACCGAAAGTTGTCCTAAGTGGGGAGTCTGGTCCCGGTTCGACCCGGCCCACACCCCCCTGGGTCGGCCCGAACCGGGTCGACCCGACCCAGGTCCGGGCTCGACCCGGCTGGGCGTGGTCCGACCTGGTCCACGCGACCCGCCCTGGTCCGACCGGGGTGTGCGCTACCTCGGCAAGCGAGCCGAGAAGTGGGACGCAGTCCCCCACCCCTTTGGCAGTCCGCATACGCGGCGACCGATGCCGTGTCTCCCAGGATCCTGCGCGGCCACGGGATCCAGCTCCTCGCCGTCGCAGCTTCCGTCATGACGGCTCCTGTCGGTGGCGCACCGGGGCGCTGCCAGAGTTTTCCTCGGGCCACCGGAGTCATTCCGGTGGTCCGTTCTGGCTCCCGTCTGTGCCTGCGGTCGTCTCGGGACCCATAGATTATTGCAAAGGCCTCCACTCACCAATTCAGTCCCATTTCATCATCGCCAAGAATTCCATGCATCAAGAAAAAACTAGTGGTGGGTTCAGACTTGTTCTTTAGTCCACACCCACCGCGTTAGTGGTTCAAACATTACTAACAAATGCATGCCACGCCCGGGATATGAGAATCACATAAGGAATCATTATTCATATTCCCCTACCCACAAATTAAATCATTCGCGGATCAACATGATAATTTGTTGAACCAAATTCTTTGTTTTAGAAAGAATTAATCATGGAAATATAACATGCTAAAAAATAAACCCCTACCTCAACGAGGAAGACGATCATCGGCGTTGCGGAGAAGGTGGTTTGTAGGCGTCGAAGGAAAACGCTGAGGAGGAAGCGGCATCTCCTCTATTGTCATGGGGAAGAGGATTGGTGGCGCATCATCGATCTCCGAGGAATAGGCATTCTTCATCATTCTTCGTCGGAGGCCAGTTTTCTTCATCCAAAGCGCAAAACCTCTCCCACGTTCTTTCCTTCACCGACGATGCTCTCCCCAAAATTAAATAATAGGTTCCTCTTATTATTTAATTTCACACGCAAGGAAATCCTCCCGTAATTAATTCACCACACTAATTAAAATGTTAGGACAAAATAAGGGAGGGAGAATGTTCCCCATAATTAAACGTGTTGGCAGTTTAAATTAAAAAAAGGGGAAAAGGAAGGTTCCTCATTAATATGGGTTGGCATAATTTAATGGATTGAGGTGACATTAAAAAAGAGGATTGTCAAAATAATGGGGGTTCATAAAGTGATTTAGATGGAATTAAATGGTGGGGCTCGTGAGGGCCCCACCTCTCTTAAATACACACTTGGGTAGTTAAGTAGATGTGGGCCCCACCCTTAACTACCCATGGGGGAAAAAACCACCTCATGAAATAAAAAAATTGTACCGATAATTTTATTTATTTATTTCTTAAACAATCCCCCAAAAATTATCATCTCCTCTTTTGCGAACGCATCTGTGGTAAGTGTCCCTTTAAGAAATTACCAGCCCTGTGAGATCATCAGTGCCCTCAGATTTCGATTTCGAGCACCAGTTCGAAAGTTAGAAAAACCCGCTCGTTCGTTCACTGATCGTACCCGCGCTAAACTTCGAAAATTGATTCCGGGCACATCGGGCCACGGAATCATGTGCTGTCAGAAGCCACAGACTTGTAAAATTCCAAAGTATTTAGAAAAAACATTTCCTTGAAATTTAATGGTCTTTACATGGGGATCATGTCATTCTCTTCAGAGGATGCACCTTGGTACCATTGACTCTACGAGAGGAGGCATTGAGGGAGTTCCACACATCCCCTTTGGAGGTATATCCTAGTGTGGAAATGATGTACTAGGACCTCCGACGTCAGTAATACATCCAGGGGCCATGATTCCATCTGGGTGATCACTTACTGACTCACCAAGAAGTAACACATCCTACCTATCTGAGAGCAGGGATAAATAGAGATCTTTGGATGCCTCTATATAGAGAAGATTGTACGACTTCATGGGGTTCCATCAGAGATCATCTAAGATTTCAACAGTTGTTTTACATCCTTCTTGTGGAAGGGATTATAAGATGCGTTCGAGACTCAACTATGCTTGAGCATCACCTTTCATCCTAAAACAGATGGTCAGACGGAGCAGACCATAGAGACACTCAAGGACATGCTTCATGTTTGTGTCCTTAATTTTGGCCACAGTTGGGAGGACTAGATTCCACTAGTGGAGTTCTCATACAAAAATAGTTATCACTCCACCATTGGCATGGAACTATTTGAGTCCCTATATGGGTGACCTTGCAGATCACCTATATGCTAGACAGACCCCGGGGAGTCAGCACTAATGGGTCCATAGTTGGTACAGGCTACCAAGGATAAGGTGTAGATCATCCAGGAGAGGTTGAAGACAACACAAATTTGGAAGAAGTCTTATGCCGATAAGATACATAGACCCTTGGAGTTTGATGAAGGAGACCATGTCTTCCTACATGTCTCAACCTGATAAAGATTACCGAAGTTTGGACGGGGCAATAAGAAACCTTTGAGGTTTATCAGACCTTTCCAGATTCTCAGCAGAGTAGGATAGGTGATGTACCATCTATCTCTTCCCCCATAGATGCAAAGGGTGGATAATGTTTTCCATGTGTCATAGGTGATGAGATATGTGCATGATCTATCACATGTAATCGACTATGGTGATCTGGAGATCGACGATGGGGAGACGTTTGAGGAGTTCCCGAAAAAAAAATAGATGATAAATAGAAGTAGGCCCTTCATGGGTGGTCGATTCCTCTAGTGCGAGTTCGTTGGCAACACAAGAACCTCCTAGATAGCACTTGAGAGTAGGAGGCTTAGATATGTGCTCAGTATCCCCATTTTCCCCTAGTTTTGTTTGTAGCTTTCGGGGATAAAAATCCCGAATGTGGGAAGAATTTAATCACCCGGAAATTCCATATAATTTTTTTAAATTATTTGGGGTTATTACGAGCCTGTTAAAATTGACTGTGCTTGATTTCGAGGCTCAGTGTGCACGGAATTGAATTTTGAACATTTTTAAGGTACATTTAGTAAACGCGTGGGCATCATTTTTTTCTTTTAAACTGGTGCTCAGATTAAAAATTAGAGGGAACCATTGAATCCACAATAATAGGATTCACTTAATGGAGGATTAACTTCAACCGTAGTAGGTCAGGGGAAATGGTTAGTTTTTTTACTTTTAAAGAAATAATAAAATAACATAAAAATAGTTATTTTCATATGCTACCTATTGTTTAACAACATTTGTGGGACCGATGGGTTTTCAAGCCATTTAATGGATTGACTCTTCAGTTGTGTAACCAAACAGTTAGGAATTAAGAGTTTCATTAATTAAAAATCATTAATGAACCTCAATAATTCTTTTGATGCGTTACTCACCCTCCCCCTCTATTAAAATGGAGCTTGGGTTGGGGATTTTTACACTGAATTCATCCAGGGAGGAACCTATTACAAAGTACCATGACATATTTCACTAACAAAGAACATTTGTTTGGATAGAAATGATATGGGATTGATGAAAGGCAATGACTTCATTAAGAGAGGACTTTTCTTCCCTCCACGACCACGATGTCACCTCTATTTACGAGTTATAGAATTTTTTTCTTAAATTAAAGTGAATTATATTTCATTTCCTAGTTCTTGAAAACATGATGAACTTGGATCAACCAAAATGAGTTGATCTATGATTCTTATGAAGTTGTGGGATGTTTTGGGGTTTTGGAATTTAGTTTTCTTTTTTTCCTTTGGTGATTTTTACAACACCCCTTGGATATGATGCTTACACGGAGGGCACGAGCTAAATGAACAAGGCTCAGAACCTCCTCCCCTTCATTTTTGTCGTTTTTTTCATGGGTGAATTTTGAATTTGATAAATTTGGAAATCAGAGGGTCATGCTGAGATGGAGGTATTCAGGGAGGCCCATGGGTGTAGACTGGAGTGAAAATAGAGCTCTGGAACGTCACCAGATCACGGTAGTAGAAGTGTCGGTGCGTCACCGGTGTAGTGAAACTAGAGACCAATGCTAGAAGATAAGGGCGGTGACCAGCAACTGTCGGCCATGATGGAAGAGCAGAGCCCGTAGGCGCTACGGCAAGATAGAGGGGAAGCCAGCGTCGGTCAGTCATGTTGGCAGTTGGGTGGTGCGCCATTGCGTGCCTCGAAAGACAGGCCACAACATCGTGCTATGGTGGAGGAGGGGGACCCATGCCCGCAAGTCCTACTGGCAGGGGTGGCGCCACATGGTGCCACCATTTCACTAACTAGAATGGCTTGTGCCATTCAATATGGGGACCAACCCCATGCCACCCAGGTGGGCCGCCCAGCTGGCATGCCGCACCCAGCCAGTGGGTTGGGCCGATCCCACGGCCTGGCAGGCCGCGCCCAGCCCATGCGAGCCAGGAGCGTTCTGTGGCCAAGCCAGCATGGTCTGGCTCAGCTGGTTTGGGCCGGGCTGGGTCGGACACGGGATAAGTCGGGTCTGTCCGACCGAGTCAGACCGGACCTGGACCCACTTCAACACTATTTCGCAAAAGGGCCACAATTAACAAAGAGACATCTGTTTGACAAACCGTATGTCGTAGTAAAATCCTTGGGATGAGACAGTCATTTTGTTATACTACACTTGAGTTTTGGAGAAAGTTGGGGTATAGCTAGTTTGGATCGAACTCGAATCCAACCTGGACTTCGGTACTAAAACACTCATAACTCTTAGACCAGACATCCGATTTACGATCCATCTATTGCGTTGGAACCCTTATGACATGAAAAATCATTAGGTTACTTATTTTTGGGACTTCATGCTGGTTGAAATACGATTGATGGCTTATGTAGGGGATACTCCTAGAATCAAGCATACTATGTACAGGAATCCAGTGGCTCATTGAGACGTGAAGGATGAATAAAGACCCAGTGTTGATCAGCACCTAACTATCCTATGTGGATCAGCACCTAGCAATCCTATGAGAATCATCACATAGAGGTCCAATTTGGATCAGAACTGAGTGATCCTTTGTGGATTAATAGCATAACCCTTGACAGAATAAGATGATCTAACTTTAAGACTAATCATACGTACTTCTGTACTTATGTTATACCTAGTTTGAGCTGATTATTTTTCTTGTGCTTTGTGATTGAGATCAAGATTGGTGTTTTTTTTGCGGAGTTTTGAGAGACCTTTGGGGGTCTTAGGGTCCCTACTGGGTATTTTTATACACACCCCTGACCGGGCTTTTCCTGCACTTTGTTGTGTCTTGTAAAGATGACATGCAGCCTTGATTGAGACTCGGGGAGCTAGGAACTAATGGTGGATGGAGATAACGGTTGATGTGGGGATCTATAGAGATGGGTTGTACCTACCCTTCAGGTTGGATCCTTGGTGGATGATCTGAGGATGCATTTTCTATTTTCTTTTGTAGTTGTATCTTTTCAGTTGTGCTTATATTCCAACCCCTTTACTTTCAGTACACACTTGTACTACTGCAGTTTTACTTTGTGGTTGTGTCTTGTTATGTTCTTAGAATATGTGTTCATAATGTTTTAGAAGCAATGACTTCCCATTTTTGGGATACACCTTTCTGGTTCTAGTCGCCAACCCCTAGCCTATGGAAGCCGGGTTTGGGGTAGTCATGACATGGACCTCGGGGGACAGGTCATGACACAAGTAGTAAGGTTTTTAGTTCAAAATACAATTTTTTAGGGTACATAACAAAAAAATTCATCAATATTAACAAAAGGATAATTATTAATAATAATGATAATATCATTAGTTAAATCCAAATTAAGAGAGAGCATAAAATCATTTATATAAATACTAGTATCATTAGGTAATTTCATATGGACATCCATAGAGAGAAGAGAAAAACCATTCTAGTTATCTAACCATAAATTCAAAGAAAATTATATATTGACTATCCATGTATATTGAGACATGATTTTGAAAAAAATTAATAGTGGGTGGAAGGATTGAGTAATACATATAAATAATATTTCCTTTTTTCATTTTTTATAAAACATAACTCTAAGGATATTAAAAATCATCGTGTTATTATTTATAAAGTTCTAAGTGATTCTACCATGAAGGGTTCATTAAAATGTCTTTGGTTATTAATACTAAGCCCACCATTAACTAGGATATTACAATAATTAGTCCAAGGGACTATTCCAATCTTTCCCTCAAGATTTCTTCCACTCCAAGAATTTTTTTTGATACAACCATTAATCTTTTTAATCATAATAATGGTATATTTATAAACAATTATAGAATATAACATTTTAGAAAAAATAGTTTATTTGACTAGAAAAATTAATCTTTCCTTATATAAGAATTTTAATTTCCTAGAAGGGAGTTAGTTTTTATTTTGATCGACAATATTGGAAAAATAGGTACTTTTAGGCTTTCCCCAAAGAATAGGAACCCCAAGATACATGAAGGGTAAGGATCCCTCTTTAATTCCAAGGTCATTTATAATTATAGATTTTATTATTATGGTAAATATTTTTCCAAAAGAAAATGAAATATTTGTTCTAGTTTATCAATTGATAAGACACATATTTATAATGTGAGAGATAATCTTTGTGATTTTGGAAATTTCTCTTGTCTCCTTGGAGGAATAAAATGATTTTATTTATATAAAATAGATGAGTGGGAACAATCCGATTCCTAGAGGAAATGAAGGGATTTATTTTTTCCTAATTACCCAAGTTAGTGAGAAGTCTACTTAATTAATACTCTACAGTTGCTAAAAGGATTGCACAGAGTGGATATCCATGTCTAACACCTTTAGGGAAATTGAAATACACTTTTAGAGAACCATTAATCAGAATAAAAATGTGAGTAGAACCAAAGAGGGTTTTGATTTTGTAAAAAAAGTATCATTAAATCCCAAGTTGGTGGGGAATTTATAAATAAAACCCCAATCCATAATATATAATGATTTACTAATTTTATGTTTAATAGAAATGTTTCCTCCTCTTTATTATTTCTTTAAAATATTTTTACATTCAGAGGCAAGGAAAAGGAAATCTTGAATGTTTCTACATTTGAGGAAACTAATTTGGTCTCAAGAGACTATTTTATTAGAAATGGGAGTCATATTATTATCTAAAATATAGTGATGATTTTATAAAGAGTGTTTATAAGGGAAATGGGTATAAAGAGGATAATTTCAGAGTCATTTTCCACTTTGGGAATTAGAGAGAGTAACTGGTCATCAAGACTATGAAAAGGTTTCCATTAGAAAAGAATAGTTTTAACCAAATTACAGGAATCAGTTTGAATAGTATCTAAAAAATTATTAAAATAGATTTTTTAATACATCATGCCTATGAGAACTATCATGTTTCAGAATATAGAAGAACATTTTTATTTCATGATCAAGAGGGACACTTGTCAGAAGAATGTTATCCTTATTGGTAACTATTTCATGAATGAAATTATGAAACCATTCCTTATTAATATCAGAACCATTAAAAATATTTTTAAAGTAGGAGGAAATATGATTGGTTAGACACTAATCATTTTTATTAATGTTTTTATCATACTTAAGAATGATAACAAGTTTATAGGCTTTCATAGTTCATTATAGAGTATTATATAATTTTGGGTTTCTGTCCCCATCCTTAATAAAATTTAGTTTAAATGTATTCTTTAAAATATTATCATTTTAAGTGAGAAGAGAGTTTAGGTTGGTATATATTTATATTTATTTTTGGGTATAATTAGAAAAATCAGTATTTGTAGAGGCAACATGGATTTGATTGAGTTTTTCTTCTAGAAAAGTAATCTTATTTTCGATTTGCTTAGTTTTCCGCACCGCCACTTATGTTTTTCTTTTAAAAATTTCAATTTCATGATATAGACATAAGAATACTTTCAAAATCTCATATAGTTATATTTTTCTTAGAAAATATCATCACATTCCATAATATAGTTCCAATCAATATTAAATCTTAAGTGGAGGAAAGGTTTGGAGCTTCTCGTATTGTTCCCAACTAAAACTGGATGGTGGTCTGAATTTAATCTTGAAAGAGAAATGATAGAAATAGTAAATTATGGTTTGATTTGGAATGATAATTATAAATTAATTATGATACAACTAGAACATGATCATTTGATTAATGATTTGATTAATTATGGATTAGAAATTTTGTATGTCCAAAATCACCCTATTTTTGTGCCAGTATATATGTTTTTTCAGATAGAATTATGTAAGATCAAAAGGAGGGTCATGTTTTATAGTAAAATGTATAATATATTAATAAGGGTAAATTACTAGTGATTAATTTTGATAAATAAGGTTTCAAAAGATTTGGAATGTGTTTTTTTGTACCAAGTGATTTCTATGTGAAGAAATATTTTTTGAGTGAAGTTCATTGCTCTTTTTTTACCATTAATCCTGGAAGCACTATAATGTAGAGAGAACTTCAAAAGTATTAATGGTGGGATGGAATGAAAAGATATATTACTAAATTTATCATGAAATTATTGAATTTTCAATAGGTTAATTTAGAGTGACAATTAATGAAGGGATTCTTCCACCATTACCCGTGATGAAGTGGAAATGCGAAAATATATCAACAGATTTCATGGTGGGATTTCCAAATTCATATGAATGTAATAATGTGACTAGGGCTACTATTGACGGATTAAATAAATATTTACATTTCATTACTATTCATGTTACTATGTATTTATATTATCATTCTAGACTATATATAAGGAAGATAATTAAGATACATAGAGTTCCTCACCCTATTATATCTGATCTTGATCCTAGGTTTACTTCCAATTTTTATAAATATATCTAGAGGTTTTTGGATATTGAATAAAATTTTATTATAGTTTTTTAACACACCAAGATTCTATGGAATGTTTCTTTTTCAATAAATTCAACAGCTTATATTACACGTAACGACGAGTTCGAGAACACCATGATCTATCAAACTAGCCGTTTAAAAAGTGATTATGAATAATATTAAACACATTTTAAAATTATAAATTATATATTTCAAAATACACTTCATTTTTAAATTCAGTATTTGAAAATTCACATAGGGTTAATGTTTGGTATTTTTCATAAAGTTTCAATTTTTGATGAATAGTGAAAAATACTGCATTGTGGGTAAAAAAATGACTTTTCATATGAATAATTATTGTAAATTAAATTTATTTTAAGGTAAAAATGGATTAATAAAAAATATATTAATAAAATTTGTTTTATTAGAATCATTTTTATAATATAATTATATATAAAAACTTTCGGAACTTTTAGAAGTCTCTTTTACCTCCCTTTACACCAGAGTAGCGTCATACACAATTTTACTGATTTTGTGAATATAATTAAAAAAACAGACATACATGGATGTAATTAGTATGAAATTTATAATCTAATAGGATAAAATCTTTTTTTGGTGAATATTAACTTTAGTAAATTTTTATTTATTTACCTTTGTTAAGGGTAAATCAGGTAATTAAAGGGAAAAATAATATAATATGATTATAAAATTACCATGAAACTTGTTCTGATTTTTTTGTATAAGTGTTTTTATACCAAAATAATCCTTAATATGAGAATATGATCTCTTTTAAACCATTTTTACTAGATTATGACATTTGTATATTTTATTTAAGGAACAGTTAAAAATTTCATATTCAATTTTTAATAATTATACCATTTTTAATATGAGATTATATAAGTGATATGGTCGACTATAAATAGTATTTGGAAAGATAAAATATTTATCTACATCATTATATCTTATTTATACATTTTAGAAATTAAATAATTAAATATAATTGTGACACAATGATGATGCAGTAATAGATTTATTACAGGAAGAATAAAATAAATGATTTTATAATTTTAAAATAAATAATATTTGAAACATTTGAGGCCATCCACAGTTTTTTTGGATGAATGTTACATGTTAGGGATGAGTTATTGTATTTTTTCTAAGTAATCAAGTCTTTATTATTTTTAAAAAAGTCGTGTAAGAAATAGTGTCAAAAAATGACATAATTGAGATTTAAAATAAAATAATATTTTATTAAATTATATAAAATTTATAAAAAGATATATTTTATAAAAATAACTATTTTAATGTTAAATATTTTTTAACTTATCAATATTGGGTTCATTTTTAATTTTATAGTAACTATATTAACCCTCTAATATAAAAAGTCAAGTAGTCATGAAAGAGTTAAACTATTTAACTAAGGGTTAATGCCAAACGATAAGGTTAATATTGTGACCTAAACGTGTATAAAATTAATTTTTTTAGAGGATATATACCAAAAATAATCTTATCCTTTAAATAATTCACTTTGAATCTATTTTAAATCCAAAATAAATTTATATAAAATTAATAATTTCGGAGTTTCCAAAAGTGCCCCACTCTCTTATAAAAGCGAACCTATCCTTCTCTTTTATTAACACTTATAAATCCTATGGGGTCAGCCTAAATCTGACCATTTCTTATTATAAAATCTCTCAATTCACCCTATAGACCATACCATGGGCATAAATCCAACCTAAGGACTCCTTTTGTGAAAATCAAATGGAGACACTCGAAGAATATGTAATTGTTTTACCAACTCTTAAAAGTTGTTTCATTATTCTTCCTCCTCTTCCTAAGTTGTTAAAATAATAAATCAATAAGTAAAAAATATTATATATTACAATATTTTTTTTATGATTATGGTACAACCATATTCCGCCTTTTACCTATCCTATGAAAATTAATATAACCATGAATGCGTACGTACGACTTACCGTCTTCACACCGTGGTGTAATATTTTTTTTCATTTATAAATTATTTAAGTGAGTATAAAGATGAATATAAATGATTTAAATAATAAATATGACATTATATTGTTTATGTGAAATTCATATTCCATCCATTTCTTTACCATTTACAATTACAGAATGATATCGTTGCTCGTGCGTACACACGGTTTACCTTCTCTATGATGCGATGAGATTCATTCTCCACATTAATTATTAAAGAATGATTATAAAAATATATATAATGAATAAGTATGAAATATATAAAATAATATTTATACTTGAATTATATATATATATATATATATATTTCATTTACATTCTTCCATTAAATACGATAAGAAAACGGAAACAACATTAATGCGTACGTACAACATACCATATCCATGAACGGTGTATTGCATTCCATATATTTTATATATTTATATATTTATATATTTATATATGGAATATAAATGACATATAAATCCTATTTTAAATTATATAAGTAATTAAATCATGATATAAGCAATAGGATCAAGAATAACAAGTCAAAACAAATATGATTAACAAAACGCGTTATTACCTGAAACATTGTTTTAACGTGGAATTGTTAATAAAAGGGGAATATAATGTCATTATTGAATAATATATAACATCATAAATATTATTATGATTAGGTTCTAGGTTAATAATATTTTTAAAACCACTCTACAATAGTTTTAGACATGTAAAGAGGGAATTGGACCTACGGTTAGGGTTAGTTTCACAATCTCAATATTATCCAAGATTTTTTATACGTAAATATTTATTGGGACATATTTATCATCCATGTCCATGTTTCTGAAAAATAAATCAAAAGGATTATTTTTAAGGTTTTATGTTAGGTAATATTTAACTAATAAATAATTTTAAATGTTTATAAGATTTATTCCTCTAAATTTTTCTCATTGATGTACATGTTTTCAAAATAGGTTTATTAATTTATTTATAAGTAGATGAATATTTTTAAAATTAAATTTTGGATTTATCTCAAATTTTTCAAAGTAGTATGAAACACTTTGATTCAAAAATATATTTTTAAATGTATTATTTTATAAATATGTTGTTTTTTAATAAATGATTTCAAATAAAGATAGTATTTTCTCCAAGATATTTTTATTTATTTTATTAAAATATTTTCATATATGTCAACATACATTATTGGATTATATGATAAATTGGGGTTAATATTTTATGATAAAATATACGATATTTTATTGAATGTTTTATGATATGTTTGACTGTGGATGTGCTACTTTGATACCATTCATGGTGTATAATTAATTAACATTTTTTATTCTTGTTTTAATAAGAATGTTTATGGGGGTTTTGATTTCCCCTTTTTTATATTAGGAATGCTTTAGACTTAGTTATTGATGGGTGAGGCCGTCTATAGACACTCGATGCATCAGTAGGTCTCATGGGAAAAACTATTCTGTGGTTTTACCTGTTTATATATGGTCTTAGAATGAGACCTTGATGGTGTGTTTATGATGTCCGACATTATGTATTCCCTCATTATGAGATTAATTATTGATTTTATATGTGATTATTCCACTAGTTCAATATCCATGTGAATGTTTGAATAGAATCATTAAATTTATTATTAATATATTATGATGAATATTCCATTTAAAAGGATTTTGTTTTAGTTTTATAATTTTACTTAAAAGTTTTATCTTTTTTATAATAGCTTCCACTATGTTTTTTACCCTTAATGATAATATGAGTTCACCATTTTCTTATGTTTTACATTCCCAGGTTTACAAGATGTGTATTATTACTACTATACATGGTTATGCTAAGAGAATAATGGAATTATCAAAGGATCATCTATGTTGTATTTTATGTTTTGAAATGAAATTAAAGGTTCACATATGTAATCTATTTTCCAATATTGCTAAACCGATCGGTTCTTCAGGATTTGATTCTGTGTAATAATTCCAATGTATTAAAAAAATGTACTAGCTCCCAGAATCTGGGTAAGGGCATTATAGTTGGTATCAATGAATTTTTATCAGCAAACTTGGAAATTATATTTAGAAAATATATATTAGGAAACATAACCCTAAGATTGATTCTGGGGATACATTTAGAAGGACACCCTGAAATTTTGTTAAGGTAGATATTATGTGTTTATTCATAGAAATGCATCCTAGTCTCGACACTAAAAGAGGGCGTGGTTTTGGAAAAGATGTACCTAGGAGTAGAAAATTCTAAAAGGTGTCCTAGGCCTAACATGGGGTAACAAGGTACATGAAAACGGGCCTTACTACACACATTTTTTGACACTCATAGGTGATATTCATAGGATAAATTACATTTTCTTTGTAAACTATTATAGAAGATTTAAAAGTAAATTTGTTCACAACGAAATGATTTTAATGATTTAGAGATTATTCATACCAAATTTTTTAATTTAGTTTATGGGATTCACTAGTTCTATGATTATATATTATGTTTTGATCTAATCTAGTGCATCCCATTTTTTATAAATGGCACATAGTGGAAGGAATAAAAACTGTATCAATGCACATAATACATGTAGGGATTTCCATCCAATTCAAGATAATGATGCTGGAACTGGAGATGAAACTAGTACTAAGAATCATATAACTATACTGAGACAACTGACTCAGGTTATGAACAATAACCTTACCCATATGAAGCATCATGGTCTGAAACATGGAGGAGAAATGCTAGAATGCTTCTTGAGATAACATCCTCCAACATTCAATGAGACTAAAAGGAAATTTTCAGTTGAGCAATGGATAACCTCCTTAGAGAAGAAATTTCTTACATTAGAAATCCATGAATGGGAGAATGTTTTCATGCCAATTTATTCTCTTTCTAGAGATTCTGATCAATGGTGGTCACTGATTCAAAACATAGAAGAGGAGAAAAAATTGAAATTAAGGAATGGAAGTATTTCATAGAAATTTTATATGAAAAATATTTCCCTTGGGAATAATGAGAAGATATGGAGATTCAATTCTTGAATCTAAGGAAAATGGAGGATAAGAATGTTTATAAGTACGAAGAAAACATTACTAGGTTTGCAAGTTATGCGACACACTACAAAACAACCCAAGAAGTAAGATTGATTATTTATTTGAGCTGTTAAATCCATTTCTGCGAAAGGAATCGGTCTCTCAAAACTTATTATCATACAAATATATAGTATAATGTGCTATCAAGATAGAGAAAGTGTTTTCTAAATCATATTACATTAAGGGAAATAAATAAGAGAAGAGAATGATCGAGGAAATATAGATAAAGGGAAAAATTGAAAGAAGGATTTTACCATATGTGATAATTGTTGGATGAAACACCCCAATTCTTACTTCTAAGGAATGGGAGTTTGTTACAAGTGTAAAGATAAAGGTCACGGGGCTCGTGATTGTATGGGAATGAAATATGTTGCAAATGTGAAATGTTATAATTGTAAAGATATGAGACATTATGGAGGTGATTTTCTAAAGAGTCAAGGACATATAGCTCTAAAGAGGAAAATTAATTAATGTCATGTTTATTATATTACTATAGTTGAAGTGGAATAATTAATGTATTTGTGTTTTTGGATGCAATAATTATGTTATTATATTCTGGTTATGAGAATAAAGAGATATATAAGGATTTTTTCTTTACTTCTTCTTTAAGGATTTTAAAGCAAGAAAGTTTTCATTAAGATTTTAACGTGATCAAATTATTAATGTATTTAGCATGTGATAGTAAGATAAACATTATGTTTGATGAAAATATGATGTTATAATTGATTTTGGAAATTTATTCACCTTTTTAGATTGTTAATCTAGAAAAAAGTATTTTATAAAATTATTAAGGTTGTAATAGATTAAGTATAAAATTGTATATTATTGTTTATGGTTAAAAGCATTATTAAGGTTATTTTTATAATTTTATAATAATATATTTTTAGAAGAAGGAAAACTCATATGTCGGGTGACAACCCGTTGCATCCTACAAGGTCGTGAGACTTGAACCGACAACCGGAGGGTGACAAAAGTGCATCCCCTACCAATAGCCTAAGTGATGTCTTGGTTAGTATATCATAGTTTTCATTAATTATAAATCATGATATATTAAGTATAAGTTCATTTTTTAAACCCTATACGTTTAAGATAAATAGAATATTATTGAATACTATTATCTTTTAGAGAGAAAGATGAGTTTGTGGTAGAAATTTGTTAAAATGTGAAACTCTACTTTAAAAGTTAGTATGATTCCTCATGTTCTTAGTATATGATGTAAATTAATTATTTATCTCCAAGGAAAGTATCTTGAAATGTAAAATAAAATCCTAGTACTTTTTTTGATGAATATGATGTTCCCTTAGATCATTGTAGATTTATATATTTTTGACTGTTAACTTTCTCCTAATCATGTTCTCCATTACTCTCCATCATAACATTATGGTTAAATCTTTCTTTCATGTCCATTTTTTTATACATGAAACCCTTGTATGTGATATCTCTGGTAACCTTTGTACTTACTTTTCTTTACTTTAAATTAGACCTTTTATTGACCCTTGTCCCGATGTGCGATTTCAATAAAGAAGTTTTGAATAGTCAAAACCTGTTTACCAAACACGAAATCATAAATTGAGAGGAAAAAATTTATTGAAGGAGGGGAGAATGTAACACCCCATGATTCCACAATATATTTCCTTTTAAATAAATTAAATAGCTTATGTTGCATGAAACATGAAGTTTAAGCACACAATGATCTATCAAACTAGTCGTTTAAAAAGAATTTATGAATAATATTAACCACATTTTGAAATTATAAATTTTATCTTTCCAAATAGAATTAATTTTTTAATTTTGAATATGAATATTAGATTAGGGTGATTTTTTGGTATTTTTCTAAAAAGTTTCAATTTTGATCAATAATGAAAAATACTGCCTTATAGTTAAAAAAAACTTTTCCTATAAATAATTATCATAATTTAAATTTATTTTAAATTAAAAATATATCAATAATAAATATATTAATCCAATTAATGTTATTAGACTCATTTTTATAATAGAAATAGATATAAAAACTTAGTGAACTTTTAAACTTCCCTTTTACTTATCCTCTCACCACATTAGAATTAAATGTAATTTTACCACTTCTATAAATGGAATTTATAAAAATGGACATCAATAGTTGTAATTAGTATTATAATTTTAATATAATAGGATCAATTAATTTTTTTTAGTGAATAGTATTTTTTTCAAATTTTTATTTATTTACCACTGTTAAGATTAAATCGGGTAATTAAAGGTAAAAAAATAATATGATATTATTATAAAATTACCCTAAAACATGCTCCAATTTCATTGGATATGTTTTTTTTCTAACCAAATGAAAATTATTCTGAAAATATGATACCTTTTAAGTCACTTGTTCCAGATTATAAAAATTAATTATATTTTATTTAAAGAAGAGTTAAAAATGTCACATTCAAATTTTCATAATTATATCATTTTTAATATTATATTATATAAGTGATATGGTAAACTATAAATGTTATTTATAAGGATAAAATTTTTATCCACATCATGCTAATTTATTTATAATTTTTAGACATTAAATAATTAAACTTTATTTTGACATCATGATGACACAGTAATAGGTTTATTAATGGAATAATTAAAAACAATTATATTAATAATATTAAAATAAA
Organism: Viscum album; assembly: GCA_963277665.1. Taxonomy (NCBI): domain Eukaryota; kingdom Viridiplantae; phylum Streptophyta; class Magnoliopsida; order Santalales; family Viscaceae; genus Viscum; species Viscum album. The sequence continues at coordinate 1,040,299,950 of OY728161.1, read as the reverse complement.
TATAATTTTAAATATGGGATGCAATACAAATATATTTTGATTTAATTTTACATTTTAGGTATAATTTAATGATGTTTTTAAGGAATAATGTTTTTATGATTTTTTAAAAAGTCAAGTAAGAAATATTTTTAGAATTGAAAGAAACGAGATTTTAAAATAAATAATATTTCATTAAAATATATAAAATTATTTAAAAATATATACTTCAACCAAATAACTATTATAATGTTAAATATATCATAAATGATACAATTTGTGTTCTTTTGGAAATTTTTAGTAAATATATTAACCCTATAATATAAAAAGGCATATAGTCCCGATAAGATTTAAATTGTTTAACTAAGATAAGGGTTAAAGAAAAAACATAATGTTAATATTATGACATAAACATGTCTAAAAATCATATTTTGAGAGTATTTATACCCATATGCATCTTATAATCTAAATAACTCACTTTTGAGATTTTTGAAATTGAAAATAAATTTATATTAAATTAATAGTTTTGGAGTTTCTAAAAGGACCCCTCCCCTCCCTTATAAAAGGAAACCTCTCATTCTATTTTATTCACACATCTAAATCATTTTTTAACAGCCAAAATATACCCATTTATCCTTAAAACTTCTCTAAATTCACCCTACAGACCATAATTTATTATGAAACCCAACCTAAGGATTCCTTTTGTGCAAATCTAAATGAGACACTCGAAGAAGAGGTTATTGTCTTACAACCCTTTGAATGTTCTTTTCTTCATATACGTCCTTTCCCTAATTTTTTTCCATACTATAGTAATAAATCCATAATCTAATATATCCTGATATGTTATTACAATTATGGTAAAAACATATTTTTCCTTTTACCCATCATATGAAAATAAATTTCACCATGTGTACGTACATACATCTTACCGTCTCCATGTTGTGGTGTAAAATATTTTTCATCTATACATTATTTCGATAGGTATTATGGTGAATATAAACGATTTAATTAATAAATATGAAATTATATCATATATTTATAATTCATATTTCATCTAATTAATTACCCTTTACCATTACCGAATGATACCATCGCTCATGTCTACGTATATCATACCGTCTCCACACCGCAATAAGATACATTCTCCACGTTAACCATTCAACAATGATTATAAAAATATATATAATGAATTAGTTTTAAATATATGACATAATAATTCTAATGGAATAATATATATATATATATATATATATATATATATATTTCATTTACCTTCTTTTGGTCAATATGATAAGAAAATGGAAACAACGTTCATGCGTACGTATGACTTATCATCTCCATGAACTGTGTTTTACATTCCATATATTGTATATATGTATATATTTATATACTTAATTTATATAATATATAAATCATATTTTATATAATGTAAATAAGTTAATAACGATCTAAGTAATAAGATCAATAATAACAAGTCAAAACATATATGATTAATAAAGAGGGTTATTTCTCGAAATGTTTTTTTAACATTGAATTTATAAGAAATGGGTAATATAAAGTCAAAAATGAATCATATATGATATCATAAAAATTATTATAATTTTTGAAAAAGTTACTAATATGTTTTAAACCACTATAAAATGGTTTCAGAAACATACGGAGGGAATGAGACATACGGTAAGGGTTAATTTACAATCTCATTATAATTTGAGATTTTTTATACATAAGTATTTATTGGGACATATTTATAATCCATGTATATGTTTCTGGAAAAAGTTTTCAAAAGTAAAATTTTTAAGGTTTTATGTAATGTACTCTTTAACTAATTCACCGTTTTAAACATTATTAAGATTTATTCCTCTAAATGTTTCTCATTTATGTCCATGTTTTCAAAATGGGGTTTATGGATTTATGTATAAGGACATAAATATTTTTAAACATTAATTTTTGAATTTATCTCAATTTTTTCAAATTAGTATGGGAAAATTTTATTAAAAATCTATTTTTAAACTTCTTCTTCTATACATTCATGGATTTTAAATAATTCATTTCAAAGAAAAAGGGTATTTTTATCAAGAAATTATTAATGATTTTATTAGATTATTTTTATCTAAGTCAACATAATTTGTTGGATTATTGGATTAATTGAGGTTAATTATTTATTATAAAATATACCATATTGTATTGAAGGGTTTGTGATATGTTTTACTATAGATGTACTATTTTGATACCATTTTTAGTTTATGATTAATTATTATTATGTATGCATGTTTTAATACAACTTTCTAGGTTTGTTATGATTTATTATTTTTATATGAGGAATGATTTGGACTTAGTAAGTGATTGGTGGGGACCTCTATATCCCCTCGATGCATCGGTAGGTCTCATTAGACAAAATAGTTTGGGTTTTAACTCATTTATTAATGGTCCTGGAAAGAGGCCTTGACATTGTGGTTGTGACGTCTGATATTATGCATTCCCTCATTATGAGATTAGTTTTGGATATTAAATGTTATTATTAGACTAGTAGAATATCATTGTGAATTTAAAATGTAATTATTAGATTTATTCTTACCATATTATGTGGAATATTATGTTTAAGAGGCTTGTGTTTTAGTTTTATACACTTTTTAAAGGTTTATTCTTATTTATAATTGATTACACTATATTGCTTACCCTTACTAAGCATCTGAGCTCACCCCTTTCTTTAGTTTTACTTTCCCAGGTTTCCAAGATGTGTATTATGATTGATATGCAGGGTTGAACTAAGATAATAATGAAGTTAACAAAGTATTATCTAGGTTTTATTTTATGTTTTGAATTAAAATGAAATGTTAATGTGTGCAATATATTTTCCAAAACTGGTAAACTTATCGGAACATCAAGATTTTATTTATTGTAATAATGCCAATCTATTAAAATAATTCACCGACTCCAGGAATCTGGTGTTAGTGGGTTATATTTTTTCATCATCAATCTGATGGAAAGTTATATATAATTAATAAAAAATTAGAATATAAGATTTTTGCATGTTAAACTGTTTAATAGGTTATTCGGGATCAACATATTTCAGTAGTTTAATTTTATTATAATAAAAAGTTTATAATATTATACGAATGGTACTTTTGAGGAATTATATGGAAAGTGGTGTCAGACTACTTATTTTTAGGATTATATTAAGGAAAAAAATTTGTTAAGACTATAATTGGTATAATAAATAGTTTATAAGATGAATATGATTTATCAATATATGTATATGGATATAATATTTTATAAAGGATATACAAATAATCATATAAAAGACCTTTGATTCGAGGTACATGATCACATTTTTCATAAAATGCCTCTATGGGAAACTGTTATGTTTTTTTTGGTAAAAACATGAAGCTAAATCCTTCGTCCATTAGGCCATTTTAAATTTTTTATAAATAAGGATAATTTTATTACAAAGTGGCCTTGCCTATGATTTTATCTAGGGTACATGATATATTTGTTATGAAAATATATTCCTGGAAAATCTTATTTTTTGAGACCTAAAGTAGTTCAATTGAAAGAAAAAAAATTAGATAAGAAACAAACTATTCATAATATAGACCAATAAGATAAGGTGTTATGGAATAATTTGATTTACCATGTTATGGTTTTATGGAAAAAACCATATGATTAATGAAGTAACATGGAAAACTAAAAATCCTATGAAGGAAAAATTTCCCCACCTATTTAAGTAATGAATAAAATCAAAATGATGAAATCTAAAAAAGAGGGTGAGAATGTAATAACAAAGTTAATGTATCATTTTTAATGATATTCATTAATGATATTTTTATATTTATATTCATTATTAGAATACGACGTAATTTTTCAATCAGAAAAAAATAGTTTCATTCTTATTAAATTATTTTTCATGTATTATATTGTTTTAATGCAAAGATAAATTTTAAAATTTTAATTTTTAGAAATTAAATAGATTTTTGAAATCAGTATATCAAAATTAGGTTAGGGTGAAATTTTGGGTTTTTTCTAAAAGGATTGATTTTTCAGTGAATATTAAAAAAACAAAGTTTTTATGTAATACGATATCTTTTATGATATCATCATTATAGAGAAAAAATATAAAAAAATATTAAAATTATGGAGTAACTCATGTATTATAATAAGATAAAAATTTCATACAAAAATAATTCAAAATATATAAATTAGAATTTATTTCTAGATAAAAATGAAAATCATTTTCAGTTCCAAAGATGTTCCTAAGCAATAATAGAAAAGTCTAATTTGATGTCTTGAAGAAAATATTTCAGAAGGAATATGTCTATTACTGACATGGTTAATAAATAAGAATTATTATCTATTTTTTTATGGATATATATGAATTTTGGTTTTATTTAACAAGTGACTTCTCTAAATGCTTTTGTAATGCTTGTGAAAGGCTATAAAAGTGAAAATAACATATTAAATAAGTTTTCGTTACATATATATGAGAAAATTTAAATATTTAATGAATAAATATTTTTTATAAACATAAATAATTTATTTTATTGGTGATTTAAAGTGTCATGATAAATTTATAGATAAATATAATATATTATAATAATTTTATTCGTTTATATTCAAATTTTTTTATTATCTCTATTACTTTAAAGTTAATGTAAATGTATAGATTAAAAAATGACATTAATGATATTTTATAACAAACAATAATTTATTAAATGATTTAAATTTTTAAAAAATTGTATAATAATCTAGGTGAATGGGATATGGTTTGAAATATGAAACGGAGTCCATTTAGGGGCCATTTTCCTTTTTATATTAACATCATTGACCCCTAATTACTAAAAAATTAGATATCACCATAATTGTCTAAAGGGTTAACATGGGATAGAACAAAGAGATAAGGGTAAAAACATAATATAAACTTGTAATTTTTTTTTATTAAATGGTATAATTTTGATCCATAATCATATTATATTCTAATTATATCAATATGAAGCCACATGAACAAGAAAACAAATTAAATACATTAAGAAATTCACATAATGTCCCTCCTCTCACTTATAAAAGGGATCATACTCTCTTATCTTTCTCACAATTATAGAGAACTATATATCATTCAATGACTATCCAAATACCTTATTTACATACCTAAACACATTATAAACTCCCATTTTTTTTCAAAAAACAAATATATTAAGTCTTTAGGTATAAACATAAAGAGGTTATTTTATGAAGAGATATAGCTCTTAACCAAATGTTTTCATGTTATTAATTTTTTTAACTCCATAAAATATTGCTAAACCATGGAAAATTAATGACATAAGTTTATTAAATATGCTGATATGTTATTCTATTTGTGTAGTATCATCTATCTATATCCTCTTCCATCAAATTGGAAATGAAACCATCCTTCGAGTGTACGACAGACTACCTCCTCACGAACCGATGTAATTTGTTTTCCATCACTACCTCTCACATATGGTTATAATGATAGATTTAATATATATATATATGTTATTAATTAAATATATAAATATATCATTGTTTAAATATTATATATCATTTACTTTCTTACATTTCCACCCTTTTAAAAATGTTAATAGTGTTTGTGCGTACATCTGAATTAACACCTCCACGGAGTGATGTAATATTTTATGAAGACCACATCACATGGAATAAATATATTAGTGTATTTAAAAAAATAATATTATTTTTATGATACAATTATCATTATAGGAAGACAAAATGATACTTACCTTCTTTTATTCATGATTTTTGAAAAATTTAAACATCACTTATGTTTATGTACGACTAATCATCTCCAGATTGTAACATAATCCAATTTTCATAACCATATTTATTTGTTGGTTTAAAATTAATAATTAATGAATAAAAATGAAAATTATTCCATGATTAATTTTCTATGTTGGGTGAAATAATGATATCTTTGACCATAGTCAACCTATCGATTTCATTTTTGATATATAATCCGAATATTATCAAATGATCTTACATGAATTTAATTAATAAGGTAATAGTTTATAATATGGTCAAAAGAATATTATAATTAAAAATTGTTCTTAAGAAAATAAATAATTAACATAGTTTTATTATTCAGGATGGTAAATAATTTACATGATGAGTCAGACTCAAGGTAATAGTCACTTTACCTTAGAAAATAATTTGAAATATTTTTAAAGATCCATGTTTCTAAATATTATTCTTATATGTACATATTATTAATATTATTATATGGATGTATTTATATATAAATAAATGAATAAAAAGGAAATCTTATATCTCTTTTATTTTTTTCAAAGGTTTTTAGAAATGGAATCTTTTTGTGTAATTTTTTGACATTCTTTAAAAAGAAAAAATGATTGTTTAATTTTAATTTATACGACATCAATGGATTTTACCACCACCAAAATAGTTATTTTATTTTTAGATTCATTCATAATATTCCATATTTTCTACTGAGAAAAACCCTCTTTCCCTTTCTTTTCATAATTTTAGTTTTATAAAATGGGATTATAAAGTTATGGGATATATCAAAATCCATTTTTTTACTTATGGGTCAATAAGTAGATTTTTATGAATTAGATAATATAAATGAAATATTTTATATGTTTCATGAATGTTACGTTCCATATACATTATTTATAATGAAACATGAGGTTGTGATAGGTCTTGATGACGGTTTATATTGATACACCTAATGATGATGGATATACTTGATATAGCTCTCCAATTTAATAGGTAATGAATATGTTCTCTGGATAATTATGTTGAAAGTAAACAGTGATAGTTATTCCAATTGTAAGAGTTATTATAAGGGTTCCATTCAGATTATTTCTTAAGTAACCTAAATGATTTATCTATCTATGATAATGAGTTTTAATGTAAATAGTTTTATTTTAAAAGGAAAGGTAATTATTGTATATTTTAAAGAAATGAAAATTCCATTTTGGGTAAAAAGGTATGATTTTAAGAAAAAGTTTTTCATTGGTTCTCATTTTTTCTAAGAACCCCTCAGATAATTTTTTTACATTATGTTTTCATATAAAGTGTTTTATGAAAAACTTTGGGTAGAAAATGTGATCTTATGTGTAAGTAAAATTATTATTTGAGCTAAAAGTGTATCATGTTAAAGAAAAATCTCTTTTATGATATCATGTTATCAAAATAGACTAAAAAGTTTTCTTCTTTATGTCCCTTTATGATATTTTTCTGCTCATTCCATGTTTTTAAATGGGCTTGAAAGGATTTAAGGGTGAGTAGGAAAAAAGAATAAGTTTACTTGAAAATCGTATAGATTTTTCATGAAAAGAAAACATGTTTTATTTCAAATGTTTCATATTATGGGAAAAATATATTCTAATTGGAAGTGTACAAATGGTAATGTATGGGTTTATTATGTAATATTCATGACATAATTATCTAAAAATACAACCCCAAAAGATCCAAAAAATGTTAGAAAATTAATTTTTTATACAGATTCAATTTTACGTACTAATTAAATATTTATTTAATATCATATATATACATTAAATCCATCATTACAACCATATATAAGAGTTGGTAATGGAAAATTAATTATTTCGGTTTGGGAGGTTGTAATCCACCGTACACACAACCAATAGTTTCATTTCAAATTTTATTTAAGAGGGAGAAAGATATAAGTTAATCCATTAACATAACAAAATCTTTTTATAGTTAATATAATGGGGTTATTATTTCATCCATTTTGAAGAAAATTTGAAGGTTGTATAGGAAGAAATAAATCAAATGACCGGTGAAGAACTATACATATTCTTCAAAAATCCTCTTTAGCTTTATACATAAAGCATTCTTAGATTGGTATTCTAATCAATCAAGGCCATCTAGGATGTGGGTAAATATGTATTTATGGGATTTGGGCGGGTATTAGCTAAACCAAAAGGCTTTTTAGGTTCAAATAAGAGAGAAGAGTGGGTATCCTTTTATAAGTTTGGGAGAGGACACACAAGGAATTTTTAAAAATAACAAAAATATTAATGTATTAATGAAGTAAAATGGATCCCAAATGGATAATTTATTAATATTAGATGATATATGGTAGAAATATGGCCATATAATATAATTTAGAAATATTTTTAGTTCATTTTATACATTGTCTCTTAATTTTAACTCTCGTTAAACCTATTTTAAACTAATCAATGGAAGTTGTTTTTTACAATTTTTAATATTCATTATGATGAAAAATTAATGTTTACCAATTAACTATAATTAACTATTGAATAAAAATTATCACATTAAAATCATAACAGTGTAAGAATTTAATTTAGAAGTAATCATAAAATCATGATGAAAAATGGGTTTTTAGAAAATTATCTTTTATGTATGAAAATGTTTTTATACTAAATTCAATAATAAATTTTATTTTAAGGACAATAATTATATTTTTAAAAATATAATTAAACTAATTTTTCATCAAATCCATTTAAAAAAAAGAAACTTTGAAAATTATTGAAATGAAAATATTGTTTTCAATAAAATTTTGTATTTTCACTATTTATTAAAAAATTAATATTTCCAAAAAATTCTCAAATAATAATCCAAATAAAATTTTAAAATATTGAATTTAACAATGGATTTTATTTTATTCAATTAATACTTTATAATTTGGAAATCATACTTTTAGTTAAAACAAAATAATGCATGAAAACCCAATTTGGTAAGAAACTAATTTATTTCTTTTTGCCTAAAAAATGTCCTTCTATTATTATAATGATTATAACTCTATATAAATGGATGTATTCTGCTTCCCAAGAGAATTCGCCTTATGCGCCACCTGGTTTTTAAAATTTCAGGAATGTTTCACCCTTTCAAGGCTGATCTCTGACTACCTCCCCAGTGCCTCTGTCCATGCCCTATGGCTTTATTTCAGAAACTGCCTCTCCTTTAGCCCAGATGACTGGAGTCTAGCCATCAAACTGATCTGGATCCCTTCTTTCTCTCATGCCCTTCACCTCAACCCCTATTCTCCCCCGACACATGTGGTTGTTGACTCTTCCTTTGCACCTTCCCGGCAAGGCTCATTCATGGAATCTCTTTATGGTTCACTCCACGCCACTCCCCAACCCTGTTTCTCAGTTAGTTTTTTTCCCACCCATGAAGTATTCATGTGAATATTGCTTCCTATACCTATATTTTCTAGTGGTGACTTCTGCTGCGGCAGGGGCATGCTTGAAGTGGTCTGTAGTTTCCCGCTTTGGTTCTGTGAAACCCCATGGTGGTATTCAAGAATTTCATCCAATCTTGGGGACTCCACTCCATAGTCCAGATCTTAAACATTCACCAGAATTCTTTCTTCCTTGTTTTGGCCTTGAAGGAAGACTTCATCCAAGTGTGGTGCAAGGTCCCCCAATCCTTTAGGAGTTGGAGTTTCATCTAGTCTCATTGGTCCTGGGATGTTCACATAGGTAAAAATATCTACTTGTCGTAGTTTGGATCCACCTTCTTTGGCTTCCACTCCATTTTCAGAATGGAAGGTTCTTGAAGGAAATAGGCGATACCCTTAGAGGTTTTCTATGCTCCGATTTCAGAATCTCTTGTTGCACGGATGTCTCAGTTGCTCAATTATTTGTGGGGATGGACACGTCTCGACCTCCATTGATTAAGCTCTTACTCTGGGTTTAGGAAGCCTGTTTTTGGAGTCAGGATATCTTTTACCCTGTCTTCCCTAGATTCTTCTCCCACTATATTCTACACGGCCACACTCTATATGTCTGTAGAAGGCGTTGTCAAAAGGACTGGAGAAATCCCCCCCAAGGACTCGAACCATTGAGACAATCAGATGGCCTCTTTCAGTTATCATCCTCCTGCAGTGTTTCGAATGGAAGGGAAGGAATCTGGTGGCACTTTTTGGATGGTACCCTTTTCTGATCTAGATAGGTCAGCTCGGAGTCCCTTACCTTCACCGAAAGTAGTGGTGGCATCCAGTCAGGCTATTTTCCCTTACACCCAAAAGGAGTGGATGCTCTCCAAGTTGGGTTATCCTTACCCTCAATCTTTGATTTCAAGTTCCTAAAAGGCTTGTTCCTGGAAGAGCACATTCTAGTCAGTCTTCCCAAGCCCTTAGGCTTACTAGACCTACCACCCCCTATGATAGTTCTACCCTTCTTCATTTGTGAAGTTTTTGATCCGTGCTGGTCCCCCAGATCGTCCTGCTACTTCTACCCCTGAGCGAGTGCAGACACCTGAGGCGGTCATCCAGTGTTCCAAGGAGATAGAGACAACTCCCTCTCCTACACCCAAGGTCTACTATTTAACCATCTCATATCCCCCTATTTTTGTTTCCCCCATTGGTGTGGATCTTCCCAAACCGTAGAGTGTTTTCACGTGACCTCAATAAAAGAACCTAGAGGTGAATCGAACCTCCCTTTTCAAGAAGGCCACTAGCTCTGGAGCTAAATCCCGTTCCCTCTCCTTTCAATGACTCCAGTTCTAATATGGAATTCATGGGGCCTAGGTGCTCGGGTCAAGACTGACTTTCTCTCCTCTACAATAAAAACACATAAGTCCAAACTTTTATCCATCATTGAGTATAAGAAGAAGCCTTCCAGAATTAGAGATTATGCCTTGATGCTTAGGTTCCAGGGATCCCTTCATGCTGACCCCTCTAACAGGAACATTTGGATTTTTTTTGATCAAGGACTACTCAGTTGATATGTTCCAAGTGAGTGATCAATTAATTAATGTTAGGTTTACTAAAGGTGATATGTCTTTCCTCATGACAATTGTGTATGGAAGCTGTGACCATCACCAAAAGAAAACTTTATGGAGTGATTTAAATAATTTTGATCCCAACAACCATCCATGGATTGTTAATGGCGACTTCAATGTGATTTCATTCCCTGAATAAAGGAAAGGAAGAGTCCCTTTTACATAGGAAATATAATAGGGATTTTGTTCAATTATTGGATGTGAAATCCCTCATCGACCTTGGCTTATTAGGTGTCTGTTTCACTTGGTGTAATGACAGATGGGGGCCCAATCACTCGTGGAGTCGCCCGGACAGGTGCCTGGCCAAAAATCAAGCAACGAACATGTTTTCTAATTACAAGGTAAGACATTTGGTACATGGGATTTCTTACCACTCTCCATTGTTGGTTTCCATCTCTTTTGGGCAGGATTCTCGAGAATGATTTTATTTCTAACAACAGTGGGTTGAATGACTGAGGAATCAAGACTTGGTTCGTGATACATGGAACAAACACTTGCAAGGTCACACAAGGGTTTCCATTCCTGAGAAATTGAAGGTCCTCAAAACCCATCTTCAAACATGGAGGATTGAAATTTTTCCCAGTGACACTGGCTTGAAATACTCCATGCTGGAGGTGGACAGCCTCGAGTCGAAGCTGGAAGAAACATGGGATGACCAAACCTTTGAGGATCTTTCTAAGAGGAAGGAGGTGGTGGAGGAAATGCTACTATAGCAAGAACACTTGGAAAGGGAAGCCTCAAGGATTAAATTTCTCAAAGAGGGTGACAGGAACATTACGTATTTCCAAGCTTACATAAATGAAAATAAGAGACCTATTAAACCTAACATTCTTCTAGAATATAGCTTCTATACAGATGATAAAGATATTATGGGGAACCTAGCACACTCTTTTTTCAATGAACTGCTTGCTGGGCATAATTTCAAGATGCTGAATGGGTATACAAGAGAGGAGAATGGGATCTTTGATGTCATTCATATGTGTGTTTCTAATTATGATAATGAAGATATGAGCACCGTGTTACACGAAAAGAAGATATATAATTCCATTATGAACCTCCATATGGAGAGTTCCCATGGAACAGATGGATTCCATGGTTCTTTTTATAGGTCTGTGTGGGATTTGGTGAAGGAAGACATCATGTTGGCTATCCAAGACTTCTTCAAGGGAGGTAGTCTTCCAAGGGATGCATGTTCGACCACTATAGTTCGTCTCCCTAAAAATAAGAACCCCTCCTCTATGAGGCACTATAGACTGATTAGTATGTGAAACTTCCCATATAAAATCCTATTGAACCTGATCAATGTGAGGCTATCCTTCCACCTTCCACGATGGATATCCTTAGATAAACGTGGTTTCATGAAGGTTTGGTCTACCCAAGGGTCCATTTCTCTTTCTCATGAAATGATAAGAGATAATGACCACAAAACCCATGACTCCCACATTACTATTAAAGTGGACATGAACAAAGCTTATGACAGTGTGGAGTGGGAATTCATCAACAAGGTGTTAGAAGGTATGGAATTTTTCTTATAGAATATTGATCCTATTTTCAGTTGTGATATCTCTCCATGGATGGTGGTCTCTTTCATGGGAATTTCTTATGGTTTCTTCAATGCTACTCGTGGCCAGAGGCAAGGTGATCCGATTTCTTTGAACATCTTTAGCATGGCTCAAGATGTACTCAGCTTTCTCATTCATAGGATCATCATCTATAGAGATATTATGGCCTACCAGAGGAGTATGAGATCTCAGTCCATATATCACCTAGTTTTTAAAGACGACACTATCATTTTCATTTATGGTAGGAGATCCTCGTTTAGAGTCCCGAAAGAGCTATTGGAGTTGTACTGGAACTCGAGTGGCCAAGTCATTAATAAATTTAAGATCCTTTGTTACATTTTGGACAAATTCACCCCCAGATGAAGATCAGAGGTCTTGCATCCTTTTTCCATGCATTAACAGAGTTTCCCCATGGATTACCTCAGAGACCCAGTTTCCCCAGGTAGAGTTTGGATCCATGACTTTTATTTTCTCTCCAGTAATATTTTAGATCTTATCCAAAATTGGTTGAATATGTACTTGTCTTTTTTGTGTTCATATTGGGATCATTAATAGTTTCATATTGGACACCCATGTCTTTTCCATCTCTGATATTCAAGCCCCGAAGGGTGTCCTATACAAAATTGAAAATATTCTATCTAACTTCATTCATGATCCTCTTTCAGAAGGGAAATGACACTGGACCTCATGGAGGAAGATGGTCAGGCTGAAGAGGGAAGGAGGAATCAATGTTCATAGCCTTGAGGAAACCATATCATGAAAGCACACAAAGTTATCCTAGTAAGTCTTGGAACATCACTCTCTGTGGGGGAAAATCATGCATGTGTAGTATGGTATCCAACCTATGAAGGAATGTTGCAGATCTCCCTTTTGGTCTGAAGTTTCCCAACTCTTATATTGAATTTTACGTCTTTCTAAATGGATTATTGGTAAGGGAGACATCTAATTCTGGAATCATAGCTGGGAGGGGGAGGTGATTGTCTTCCCAGGCTATCCTACTCCTTCTCTTACCTTTAGGGAGGCCAGAGCATACCCGACCCTCACCAATGTCATGCTTGATGAAGAGCACTGAACCACTTTCAACCACATCGAGCTATCTCTGGATCCGGACCACTGTGTGTTCACTTATTCACAGTTGGGGGTCTTCACCACACATGATTACTGCCGCACCCGGGAAGTGCTGGAGAATGAAGATCACTATAAAAACACCCTATGGTATAACTCTATCCCATCAAATTATAAATTTCTATTATGGAGGATCAAGAGTAGATCCATTCCCATAGATGAGAATTGTAAACGATGAGGAATTCCGAATGTGTTTAGATGTACCTGTTGGAGAGCCTCCCAGGAGGAAATTTCAAATCACCTCTTCTTCCCGGGTGATTGGGCATGTGATATGTGGAGCTACATTGGGGATTTCATTGGTTTTCTGAATATCAACATGGTTGACCTCCCATTTCTTGATAGGTGGTTTCATGTCTCGGGTGATAGAGGCCCGAAGAAGGTGGCTCGTACCTTGATCTTTTAGGAAGGTTTTTGGTGTATCTAGAAGGCCCCAAATAATCGGAGGCACGATAGGGTCCAATCCTCTGGTAAGTATATCAATATTCACCCAAAAACCCTTCTCCTTGACCTAGGCCATCTCTATAGTAAGTGGCGCGTGGCTCCTTCTCTTCGTTGGATGCATGCGAGGAAGAAAGGCACCCAAGCGGTGGACACTAGTGAAAAAGTCCATTGCATCTAATGGAATCTAACATCTAGGGGACTCAAGAAGAAAACCAATGGGTATTGTAGTATGGGGGTCTTGTGACGGGGTGGGGCTATCCATGGCTCGTAGAGCTCAGTCTACTTGCCTTCTCCTCTCACCTCAGACAAGGCTCTTCTCTCTAGGCCACAGCCAAGGCTCTGTTATGTGGTCTTTCACTCTACCACCATGAAGTTATTTCCATTTCCGAGGTTGAAACAAACTCAAATATTCTCCATGATGCCTCAAATATTTTTTCCACACTCCTTGGTATATTACCTATATCATCAGAAAATGTAGAGGTATGATCAACCGTACTACTATAGTGATGCACTCATGGAGGGAAGGAAACCAGGTTGTGGACTATCTTGTGTCATTGGAGGTCATTTGATCATACTCGGTTTGTGTACATAATATCCATACTCTCAAACGCAAAGGGGTGAACTTTATTAGAGGGACTCCCTCAGCCTGAACCAATTTAGACCTCCTTGGGATCCTTTCTTGAGGGGTTGTGGGGTTGATGGGTTGGTTTTTACTCCTTTTATTTAATAAAATTTGAAATTATGATGATTATAACTATATAAAATATAATTAATGAGTTTTAATAAGACATTAAAATGATTTATCTTTAAATTACATGGGTTGTTATACTAATTTTGAAACCATCTACAACTAGATGTATGATCTTGGTAGCTACCACCATGGCATGCTCCCTTTTTAATACACAAGCTTCCTTTTATTTTATATCTACATAGTTTTTGGAGGGACTAAGGATGGATATAGAGTAATTTTATGGAATGATTTGTATTTAAAAACTATTGGGAGGGTAGTCAGAGGATATTTTAAAGTGTAGTGAGTGTTACCTAGAGGTTGGAAGCCATAGATTAATGTAGGATCTTTTTATACAGGATAATATGGGTTATGATATGATTCTGAGAATTGAATAATTGGTATGATATTAGTACCACATAAACAGATACCATCTATTGGTGCATTTTACTTATCTCAAGGGTGCAATTTTTATTCATTATATAGAATGTGATATCTAGGTAGGTCATGTAGGGCCTAACCATCGACAACAAGGAGGTATTATAGGCCAGGTGTATAGTTTGGTTTTGAATAATGGGGATTCACAATAAGATACTCGTCCATAAATTATTGATTAGTTTTAGGATGTTTTTCCTAGAATTTCTTCAGTACTTCCCCCCAATATGGAGGTAGAGTTTACTATGGATCTTATGTCGGGTGAAGAAACTATTTAAATTTTTCCATACCATATGGCTCCTATATATCTATGAGAGTGTAAAGATCAATTGGGGGACTTGTTAGATAGGGGATTCATTTTATTTAGTATATCTACGTGGGGTTCTTGATCCTTTTTACCAATAATTTGAAGGTTCATTGTGATTATGTGTTGACTATTTGAAGTTGTGTCAGATTAGGGTTAGAAATTGGTATCCACTTACACGCATTGATGATCTATTTGATTAACATAGAGGCACCCAAGAGTTTTCTTTGATTGATTTTATATTTCGATTTCATCAGCTATGAAGTGGCCATACGACATACCTCATACCACTTTTATAAGAATATAATGTTTATTTGATTATATAGTGATGTCATTATAGGTAACGAATGATATGAATATGTTTGTGGATTTGATGAATCTATTTTTTTCACCTGTATTTGGAAACATTCAACGTTATCATCATATATTAAATCCTCATGTACTGTATGTTTGGGGAGAAACACACGTGACATCTGAAGATTATGTTATGTATACTTATGTTGAATTAGTTTTATTTCAATATCTCTCCATATCAATTTTAGATCAATGAGGAGTAATTTTTAGGTAATGTTATCATTGTGGTTTTTGTATCCATCGACTCCATGATAGTCAGAGATGTTATTTGTTGGGATTAGAAAAAATTTGGTTTGACATACTTAGTGTTTTTTTGGGATTATATGATTATAGAGGAGTTTTATTTGTGAATTATCCTATTTGGAAGTGCCTATGATAACTTGGTAAAGAAGGGATTGAGAATTATCTGGTTTGATGCTTGTGAGTATGATTTTCTGGAGATTAAAGGCAGGATGACTAAAAAGATAATCCTGACCTTTCATGATATAGGTAAGTAGAAAGGTTTGAGGGATTTGATATAATATGACTAGAGATACACTATTAAATACCTAAAAATAGAATCATTAGTGCATACCCTGATATGTAGAAGACATTTCACTCCAAGTGAGAATTTTATTCTGTATATTAAAAAAATCATAAAGTATATCTCTTTTTAGTTGTATATAAACCTTTGGACAAGAGAAGGTGGTTTGATTATTTTTGATCATTTTATTTTTATAATTATTACACTCTTAGAAATGGGATCATATTAGCAGAGGCACTGATCTGAAAAACATAGACTAAGGTTTTTTAGGATTCTAAGAGTGAGTAGTAGTTGATGGATCTCTATTATGTGATGAATTTGGATGTTTAGGAGTACTAGGGTTGATTCAAACTTACATCCTTGTCCATTGTGCACTTACTTCAAAGCATGATCAAGTGGAAGAGGCTATCAAATAAAAAGTGCTTGGACCTAAGATATAGTATTTATTGTAGGAAGTTTCCACCAAACAAGTCCATAGAAGGTGATGAGATCTTCCCAGTGCATGGTCGCTTCCTAGTCTGTATAGACATGCGTGAAGAACTTGTGTTAATGTCACATGCCTCGAAGTGGGTGGTGCACATAGATTTGACTAATATGTATTGTGACATACACTGGTAGTATTGGTGGATAAAGCTAACGAAGGACATGGTGGGATTTGTCACATGACGCTCCACTTGTCGATAGGTGAAGGTTGAACATTAATAGATCATTGGTATTATTTTTTTTCCATTCTATTGTATAAGTGGAAAAAAATAATATATACTTCAGTAGGAGGTTTTTGAGATCTCCCTAGATCCATGACAATGGTTGGGTGATAATGGATTAGCTAATAATGGTTTCTCACATTATACTATCTTGGGAGAAGTTCTTAGTAGATGAGTTGGGAATGATCTATATACGAGAGGTTGTGTTCTTACATGTTATTCCTTAGAGTATCATTTTTTATAGAGATTGATGTTTTAAATCTTGATTTTGGAAAATTATATAGAATTAGTTTGTTACGTGGGTGTATTTGAGAACATCCTATCATCCATAGACTTATGGAGAGTCTAAGAGGACTATATAGAAATAGGATGACATGTTGAGAGAATGTGTTCCATATTTACGTGGTTAATGGGATAAAAACATGGACTTCATGGTATTCATCTATAAAAAAATTATTTGGTGACAATTTATATGGAACCATATGAAGCCTTTTTTCGGCCATGTTGAGCACCTTTATATTGGCTAGAGACTATTGAAGAATTGGTGATAAAATCAAGGCTCATGCATGGGACTTGAGAGAAAATTCAATTGTTCTGTAAATAGAAGGAAACTACCTATAGTAGGCATATATATTATGTGGATTGATGATGTCAGAATCTCAATTTCATGGTTGGAGATCGATTATTCTTACATGTGTTGATGTTGTTGTGATAACATCTTGCTTGAAAACATGTGAAATTGGCACCCAAGTATGCAGGGTCATTTGAGATAATGGAGAGGATCTATATAGTGATGTACTGGTTAGATATCCTACAAAATTTTAGTTTGATATGTGGTAATTTAATTATATTTGATCATTAATGGTACTTCTGTAAAATTTCTCACATGATTGACACTAAATATGTTGTGCTTGAGGTTGATGCATCCTTTGAGGAGTATCCAGTGTGTATAGATAATTATAGTGGAAAGGATATTTGTGGTAAGATTGTTCATTTGGTGAGTCTAGAGTGGCCAGATAGATTCATCTATGAGGATACATGAGGGAGGGATCCCAATATATGGGCCCAATGACCATATTTATCTGGTGATAAGGCATGGTGACATATGGGAAAGAAACTCAGGAATGAACTCTATATGGTAGGGATGTTATAAAATACAGAACCTTTTGAGGTAAAAATTAATTTAATATCTTCTAAAAAAATTTATTTTACTTATTTATGAACATATATGGGATTCTAGGATGTATTAGGAGTGATTTTGGAAAATAAGGTTGGCATGTAGCTTCATGATACGGACTGTAATTGATTCAAGGTGTGAAGCATTGCTTCACACTATGAAATCAGTGGGTAGAGGGGAGGAACCCCAAGACTTGACTTATTCATATCTCAAACTAAATTAAAGCCTTTAATTATTATTTTTTCATTTTAAGGTATATATTTAGAGGGGTTTTTACAAAACAATTGTGTTTTTACTCCTTTATCTAGTGAATATCATGTTCTCCCCTGGCACTTCTTTAGTACTGGTGTGTGGAGATGTATCAATGGGGATATACTAATGGTTTGAAGAAACCATCAGTATAGATAATGCTATATGAAAGTGTTTACAAAAACCATTAGTATATTATACTGAAGAGATTGGTATGCCAACAATTTTATCAATGTTTTATATATAGATTAATCTATTCCAATGGGTTTTCAAAACTATTGGTATAAACTTACTATAAACCAACATTTAATAAAAATCCTCAGTATTGACTTTCCCATGTTACCCAATTTCACTACCTCTCCTCATCCAATTTCACCCCACCCATATCAAACCATATGATCCAGAAACCATTGATTTTATTTCCCAACCACATTAATATCTCCTCATGTCCTGTTTGAATTCTATTCTTCCTAAACATCAATTTCGTGGGTTCCAAATCCTTCAAATCTTCCTTCAACCAAAATTTCAAATTTTTTCTAGGTCTAAAACACTACATGATATTTTTTTGTCCAATTCATCTAGATTTATTGAGAAATGGTTAGTTTTAGTTTTATTTATTTTTCTCTATTGATCATTTCCCATGTTTTTATCCCCTCTCTTTGTTTGAATGAAAAAGAAAATCTTAAGTAGATTAATTCTAAGATTAATTGATGTATTTTGTCAAAATGGACTGCCTTAATTCAATTTTGATGTGTTTTTGATTATTATTATTCTATTTATAGGATTGAATTTTGGTTTGTATCTTCTTATAACAAATCCAATGAACCTTAAATAATTTTTCAATTGAATTTTTTTAATGGATATAAATAACTGATTCTGATTGTTGTGAGCATATCTATTTCAATTATTGATTTTAGGGAAGGTATGAAACATGGGACAAATTTTTTTGTATTGAATATTTCTCTTGTAGGTATGGTATGACCTCCAATGAGTTTTTTATATTCATCAAGGAATTCAATTTAATAGATAAGGTTGAAACTTCTAGTTATGTCAAGGAATACATGACATGGTGGATGTACAGAGGGTACTACCGTGCAATTTTTTCATCTAGATTAAAGAATTTTATGATTGGATTTCATGCAATTATTATTTTAACTCTAGTGAGGTATCATATTCAAAATGAAGGTGAAACCAACTAAATATTTGAAGGATCCAAATTATTTGCGATCTATGCTTTTGAGTAGTTTTGATTAAACATAAATTTTTTACTATCAATGATGATAAGGTATTTTAAGGCTGAAATTCAATATCTTATGTTAATTTCCTAAACATTAATTGAATATGTCTTATGGGATTTGAGATCCATGCATATGAGGAGTTTGAGTCTACATGAAGTGGTTATTATCAATAATGATATGGTATGTCAAGGATTACATTTTATATCTCATTTGAATTTCTTGAACATCCGTTAAATATGTCTTAGGGAATTTATGTTCTATTTTAATTATAGTTCATGTTGGTTCAAACATGTTTCACCTCATTACTTTTCTTATACACTTATCTTTTAAAATATTTTTAGGGGTCTGAGTTGGTATTCTAACTTATATATCATGATTCTTATACGTTTATATATATAATAAATAAATGGAAAAGAAATATAAAATCATCAATTGACACCATATGATAAATTTTATTCATAATAAATTTGGGTTAATCGATACATATGAGTGACTCTATCAATCCTCTTAGGTTTGGACCATATCTGAATTAGACCAGGTCATGTCAACTAACCCTAATATTGAATTTCACAACTTCTATATGGGTGAAAATTCTAGATTTTATTGCACCTGCACCCCCTGGTAGAAAATTTATATTGACTAGGTTTTCTTTTTTTTTTTGGTTTTTAGAGAAAACCCTATCTTTTTGGTTGATATTAAAAGTAGAGATATTAGGGTTTTATATATATTTGATATTGGTGAAATGTTATATGATGATATGTTATATTTTTTCTATGTAAAAAATTACAAGTTCATGTTAAAGAGAAAATGAACAAAAATGTAAAGAATTGAGAGTTGATAATGTTTCAAAAAATACTACTGAAAGTAAAATGTTTCCAAATAATGATGAGGAATTTGGGTTTAAGTTTCTAAATATCTATAGAATTGTCACTTTCAGTGGTTTGGAATCATTTAATGTACTTTTTTTTCATTTGAACACTTAAATGAATCCCATTTTTACCCTATAAATTTACCAGTATTTTTTGATCCTTCACCGTGTACAACTATTGAATATCATACACTATAGTATCAAAGCCTTTTATATTCCACTATAATTTTTTCATAATGGTTCGATTGATATTTTTATTCTATTCCCTCTGTTATAATTAATTTGGATAAGTTTCCTCAATTTAACTGACCTATTTTATATGAAACATTAGTTGAATATGGTGCATAAATTGATAATTGAGGCTATGAAAATTATTGACTATAAAATCAAAATAATGGTGATATTTTATGGCATTTTTTCTTACTTGAACTTTATCTAATATATAGAATAGTATGTGATATATTTTTGAATTGCAATTGGGATTGAAATCCTCAAATTTTTCAATTTCAAATCATGATGGATAATTACAGGTGAATTGAATTTATTTTAATTAAAACCTATTATAAAAATAACAATATCTAGAAATAAAAATTCAATGGAGATATAAAGGGAGACTATCTGAACTCATAAATTTTTCTCCCTTCCCATGGGATGTATCCTAAAATTATTATTAGTATCAAACTCCCAATTCCCCTCATTGTAGTTTTAATTATACATAAATATACTCCCCTCTTATTTCCATGTATAATTATCCACATTAATAAATCCCCATAAATGGATTCTCCCTTTCTTGTACAAAGGCACATCTTAAAAATACCTCCACCTCAAATATTTAACTTTCCTAATTGTTTTCACTATGGTTCATTCTCTCCATCATTTTTATAACTTCAACATGAAATCTCTCAAAATAAAACATCCATCCTTTTGGGAATTGGTCTAGAATTTCTACTTTAGTGATTTCCATATACCCCTCAATCTATTCATGCCAGAAATGTGTTCGTTTCCCCAAGACTAAATTTTTGTTGTTGACTAGTGATTGTGAAATTATCTTATTATGATGTCCTGTAAATATTTTCATATATACAATTAATAAAATTCTGAGTAACACATTTTATCTTTCTTGTCTTCATAATGATAATCCATTATTTCTTAGTCATTCTTAAGTTATTTTTGGCCCCTAGGTCAAGTGGGAGTTTGATATCTATAGAACACTAGGGTGTCAAAACTTCTTGGCCTGAGAAAATCATGTTTTGATGAAAAATAAATAAAAAATTAAAATTAATTTTAAATTTTAAAAAATAAGAATATTTAATTATGTGTTTTCAAGATAGGTTATTGTTAGAATTGATCCAGTTTAGGATGGTTGGGCCCAAATTCGAGGATTAGTCCCACCATGACCCATTTCTTGGTATGGGTGGGCCTCACACTACCCTGAATACTATAAAAATTTTATATATCCCATTCATCTCATGATATCTCTTCAAATGAATGTAAAATTGTAGTATTTTGAGATATTTTGGGGTGAGAGTCATTAGAAAATAGTATAATGTTTTCCATTATTGTCAAACTTATATTTTTCTTCTATTTACATTAGATGATAAATATATGAAAATTAATTTTTATGATATATATTGGCCTTGTATAAATTAATCTGTTTTCTAGTATTTACCAAAAACCATACCAGTAAGCAATGGATTTTACTTAAAAGGTGTCTTTACCATGGAGTAGAGATAAATGGTGAAATACCAATATTTTCTCTTAGGAAAGAGACAAAAAAATTATGGAATTAGTCAGTGACAAAGTAATAAAGGTAGGTTTTAGGAAAAAATTGTAGTACCTTTTCCTAATTGTTCTTTTCAAGGTGGTTTTTTAATTTCCATTAAAGATTAGAACCTTTTAGCATGAATAACTTCTACCTAACAAAGACTAGGCTATTGTCACTTTATATATATTAGGTAACCTCATGCAAGTTGACATCTAATCTTATTCACAATTGATTGAATTGTGAAAAGGTGATTAAGGGAAATAAAATGTTTATGTTTGGATAAATGGTCCTATACCCTTATTATATAATTTTACCCTATTGATTTGGATAGGATAGTGATAGATCCATGTAAATGATCCTCCATGTTTCAATCCGTATTTCTAAAGGATTCCACATGTCTATGAGATTTTGAGATAAAATATTTAAGGGTTAAAATGTGTAACAAGATTATATATATATTTTTTATTCTCCACTAGTTACATGTTAATTTAAATTTTCAACTAAGTTCCTCTGGTTTAATAAAATATAGAATGTTCACCCTTATTAAAGTTGTGAAATTATTTAGTAGGGTTAGTTGATATGGCCATGTCTCATTTAGATATGATCCAAACCTGAGAGGATTGAGATATTCACTCTGATCCCAAATTAATAAATTCTTTTCAACCATTTTATTAGGAATTTGACAACATTTTAAAACATTACATGTATTCATTTTTGTAAAATACATTGTGGTCTTCATCATGTCAATTCTTGAAATCCCTTGAATATTAGATTATTTATAATTTTGTGCAATTTTCTCCCAATTCAATTACATTTATTAATGTATATTCATGTAATGTCACCAATACAACACAATATAGTTCTTTATAGATGATTATTATATTCATTATCTATCATGTGAATGAATGTTTTATTTTCTTTCTTTTATAACACCCATTAAACATTCTAATATTCATCATGGTACCATTGACCTTTTTCATGCTCAAATTTCATGGTGAACCTCATTATTTTTCCTCACCCACATCGAAAATGAAATGATAGTAAAATATTCAGGTAAAATAATTGGAATGTGTTCTTATGGGATGATATAAGATAAAATTATATATATATATATATATATATGAAAAATCTTATCATGTAATAAAATATTTATCAAAATAATAATAAAATCAACTAATTTATTAAGGTAAATAATATAAAACCATCATATTTATTGATGTTATTGAGAGATCTATACTTCTTATTGAGTATTAATTTTTGGGGATAAATGGATACTCCTTTGCTCTAAGAATTTTTTATAATATTCCCTTTGATTTATATAATTCAAATGAAATATCAGAAGCTAAAATATAAAGATAATTTTTATTCATGAATTAGAAACATGATAATATCTGACCTCTTAGTGGAAATTTAGGTGATGGAAAACTTGTTGATAAAGATGATACAAATGAAAATGATGGTAAAGACTATGATACTGGTGATGTAGGCAAGGATACAGGTGGGGATGTTCATGATGATGGTCATGATTATGATTATAGTGGTGGTAAGGATAGAGGTATTGAACCCATCCAATTTGAGTAAACAATTAAGAGACAAATGTATGGATGGAGTTTAAGGACAAAAATCGATCAATTTTGTGGATTTTGTTTGTATGGTGTAGTGTTGTTAATGGTTTTAAAACTATTGGAAGTTAATTTTTTGGTTAAATACTAAATATACAGTATATGTATTGTATGGAATATGTAATATGGCTAGTGATTTATTTAGAGGTTATGGAATTGATTATGTGGAGGTGTTTAATGGGATTGTTGGGTTATTCGGTTAGGGGGTGGGGGAAGATATAACAATGGCTTTCTAAATTGTTTGTATAGAGATATACCCATAGTTTCAAATAAACCATTAATATATCATCTCTCCTATCCTTCAAAAATAATCAAATTTTTATTACAACCAATGGTATAGATGCATACCAACAGCTCAGAGAAAACCATTGGTTTTTAGAATTATCGATGGGATGTACCCATGCCTCAATAACACATAGTTTATAGAACTATTGGTATAGCCTATAACAATAGTTCTAGGGTCTACAAAAATTGTTTAAAACAGCTGGTATAGGATTCATTTCAAACCTTTAATTCCTTTCAAGTGGTCTTATCCCTTGATAATTCACCAAATATAATTCCATTAGTTGTGATTGGAATCCTATGGTAAGGCTACGATTTTGTCTCTATTAGTTCTAGGTTTATTACACTATTATGATTTTCCCATGGTTTTCATCCAATATTCACCATTTCAATGGTATTATTCTAATTTTTTATTTTATACCAGTTTATCATGAATCAATGAATTATTTTGGATGGATAAAAATCTAAAAGTATATTGTTGGTGGTTTTTAATCAATCCCCTTAAAATATCACCATTTATTTAAACATGTGATCTATGATCGCACTGGCACTCCTTGACATTGACCTAAAAAGTATAAATAATTTATGTATGACCCTAAATATTAAAATTTAATCTCTCTAAAAACCATGAACAATCCATTGATGACTATAAGAGTATTTGTTCCACCACTTGAGGTCTTATTGACCATGTAAATGAATTGGGAAACAAAAAGGGGAGAACATAGAGGTGAATCAATCTTTTACTATGACCATGGATGTGTGTAAATGATGACTTGGGTTACACTTGGATCTAATGGCATTATTTGTTGTCAAATAATTGATATAATAGAATTAAATAAATTTATTAATGAGATGCTTGTTTATTTTAATTATGATAATGGTTTATAATGACTTGGGGGTAATTCCCAATGTATTTGGAGATGACAGCTACCACATTAGAAAACATTTATGAAATCCCCTATGGGTTCATTTTATGATTACTTCCACCACATGGGATCATCCTGCTAGGGGTCAATAGTGTTGTATGACTACAATGAAAATCTAGGATTATCCTCTTAGAGGTCAGTAGTGTTACCTGATTACATAGACCACATTGGATCCTCGTAGGGGCTGGTGGTGATGATTGATCTCTATGACCACCTAGTGTAAACCCTAAGGGGTTAGAAATAATTCTTGATGAAATATTATTAAAAGAGACATTCGACTTAGGATGAAGTGGGTATAGTTGATTCAAGGTGTCACCATGTAACTCAAAAATAAATTAGATTTATTTATTATACATTATATTATTTATTATGAAAATCAAGATGATCTGTATTCCTTGATTGGATAAGGTTATAAATGTCATTGGTGGTGGCCTACCATGTCATACTCACAACTTTCTTGAGCAACCAGTTGTTACCCAATTGAATAGACTTCATGATTGTATGATAGGATATGAACAAAAACCCATGACTAATGTTTGATTGGGATACCAGGATGGAGAATTAGATACATGTAATAGGCTAGGATTTGGGACCACTTTTGGTGGATTTTCACCTATTTTTACCTTTTTTTCTATATGGAATAATTTTTTTATGTATGAATAATTGACATTGATATAGCTTATTTTGATATAGAATGGACTCATATTTAGTTACTGAAACATTTTGTGATGTTTATTCACTGCTTTGTTAGGATGGTTTATGTGATTGACTTTATTTATGTTATTTTTTTACTCTAATATTGTGAGTATAGTATCCTCATCACATCACCATACAACTATGCTTCTAATCTGTAGATTCAGGTGTATGGGGAGGTGTGCTTGTGATCCGACCATGATCTTCATTCCCAAATAGATTAGTGGTCACATAATGGGGGAATATTTAGTTTTCTATATATATTACTGGGATTTAATGGTCAAGAATATTATTGAGCTTCATTTTCTATTCTAGGTTTTCTTGTGGGTTTAGAGAAACGTCAAAAGTTATAGAAGTTGTTTTAAAATGATTTTTAAATTTACATAGATTATTTTAATGTGTTTTATAAATAATGGATATGATTTCAATGTTTAAAAATATTATTTGAAATTTAATTTGTACGTTTTGAATGTGATTATAAATTTTAAGATTTTTTTTTGGATTTTGGAAGTGATAATAAATACTTATCATAATTATTTACAGGTTAGTACAATTTAAAAGTGAATATTTTCAATGAAATATTGACACTTTTTTTTGAAAATAGAGTTGGCTGAAGGTAATGGTGGGTTTTGATGGATTAAGTAAAGGTAACATTGTCATTCACTAGGTTAAGTGAGGGTATAATCTGTTTTATAAAGGTTTTTAAGGGAAATTTTTTATGTTATAAAGCATGTGTAAGTATAAATAATTCAAGATTACTTCTATAAGGGTAATAACCTAGATTTATAAAGGTATGTTTTGGTTTACTTAGGTTTCATAAGGGAATTTTTCCACTGCAAGTGTAAAGAGGGTTTATTTTTCTCATGTAAAGGAACCCCTTATTATTGTGTAATGGTAGCATTGAAGTTTTAAATGTTCCATAAGGGTTCTCCAAAATTTGTGGATGGGATATCTACGTTTTGCAAATCCTATATAAAGTTAAAACATCACTATGTAAGGAAATCCTCAGTTTTACTCTATTCATGTAAGGTTAATCCCTACACATATAATGGTACCTTTAAATTTCCTATACCTATATAAGGTTATGTTGAAGCTCGCATAAGGGGAAGCCTACCATTAAAAGGTAGTGTAAGGTTACAATTGAACTTATTATGCTCACATAAGGGTAATAAGATGTGTAAGTATAAAACCCTATTACCCTTATAATATAGCAACCTAGGATTCTCATACATGTATATTACATTTCTTTAGATGAATACTCCTCACATTACATAAACCCAAGCTTGAGGGCCATAATAGTCCAATGCCAATGGAAACTAAGAACAAAATATTCTTAATTCTTGAATGTTCTTCAATATATCCCATAAAGATCTTCTTATTAATTACTCATCATATACATAACCTACACAAAACCACTTATAATATCCTATGGAAAATAAACATAATAAAGGGTGAGATAAAATGGTCAATAATGCTAAACAAGGGACCTACCTAAGCATAACATGAATATAAGGGTAAGAGAGCAATCTCATAACATTTAGAAACCATACCTTTCATATAAAATATCCTAATATTGAATCATGGAATAAATATTTACATGTTCTAATACACGAATCAAAATGATATCAAAGAATATGAGTGATGAGAGAATGAAATTATCACAATACATAGATTTGTGGAATATAAATAAGAATATAAAATCTGATGTCAAGGAAACCCACCAAGAAATTCATAACATGTTAGGATTTGGATAACCACCTACATACCTACCTCAGGCTTAGCTAACCACCAATATACCATATATTTAGGGAGTGAGATAACTGCTAGTGAGCCATCCTTTTTTATATTAGGTTAACCTCCCATGTACCATATGAGCTTTTAAAACATTTATAATTACCTAATGTATTAGAGGGAGATATAGGTCTCAACCATCGTATAATGAAAATCATACATATTTGTGTCACAAGATCATAAAACATTAATCACATCAAAACCCATGAAATGAAATGAGTTTCAATAACATTTCATCAGATCAAAACCTATAGAAAATAGAAAGGTTTCATAATCATTTCATTATTTCAATATAGAATGACACATGATAAATAATCGGGTATCATAATAATTTTATCATAGTATAAATTGTGAAAGAGAAATTAGTTTCATAAGAATATTTTCATAATAAATCATTCATATAAAAAATGGTATCCTTGGTTCATATCCTAAGTAAATCATAGGTAACATCAACATATGTCATGTTAGAAGGGAAATTATTTGGAAATATCATTTAAAACATTTATAAAGTAAAATAAATTCTATTTTAAAATCATTTTTAAAAAACATAAAACCATTTTGAAAATCCATTTCTTTTAAAATAACATTAAAATATTATAAAGCAGTCAATAAAAATCATATAAAATATGTCATGAAGAAAATATCATTTTCTCATTGAATAAAACTTTTTGAAACATTTTTTTAAATAATTTTAATTGAAAATAAAACTGAAAACTTATAAAGGAATCCTAAAAAAATAATTTTCATAGTGAAGTGAAGTTTTTCTCATGTTTTACATGTTAACATAAAGATTCCTTTCACATTTTATGTAAAATCAAAACAAGAATTGTTTGGTAAATAACATGAATATTCCATTAATTGTCTTTTTAATTTAAAACATGGGTAAAATGTTTTCTAAATATCAGAGGATAATATAAAACCATTTATTGAATGCATTTTTTAAAACATGGTATTTTAAGAAAACACATTTTCGACCAAATTGAGAAATAAAGTCATATTTTCATAAAAATATTTCGTTAATTATTTTAAGAACCAAAGTGTGAAAAATGGAATTATTGAATTTTTTATACCAAAAGTTTAATAAAATCCATGTGTTTTTTGAGAGATTTATCATAATATTTTATCATTGAAAACATAATCATATCAATCTAGATAAACAATGAGATTGCAATATAAAATATTTACCACTTTGGTAACTTTGAATCATAAGCCCCATAAAATAATTACATTAATTGAAACTTAAAATATCAGGAGGATAAATAAATTAATGATATTAAATTTAAAAGGTCATTTATATAAAAATCTTAAAAGAATATGTGTACATTATATAACATATGTCTCAAAGAAGGTAAATTGACACAAAAATCCATCACCGAATTAGTAAATTTTGAACTCCAAACCGCATAAAAGAGATAAGAAAATGGATATTTAAATAAGAATAATTATAATTAAAATAACCATAAAATAAATTCCTGATATTTATATATACCACATAAAAGAAACATGTGGTGAATATGAAATGTTTCTCACAAAAAATAAAAGTGAGATGATAATCCATTACCTTAAGCCTTGACGTCCATCATACCCATTCAGACCTCCTATATAATAAATATTTGATTATTATAAATATGATAAAAATAAATATTTATATATATCATAACATATATTATTTTCTTATTACCCTATTATTATGAGTTTATTAACAATTCCATGTTAATGTTACATTTCATGTAAAAACCATTTTGTTTTTCATATATGATTTTATTTTTTATTTTTGGTCATATTGAATTGATCAGGATTTAATAATATCCGGAAATTTTATTATGATATAAATATAATATATATTAATTAAATTTTTATTTAGAGTAATTCATAAAATTTAGTGATTGAAAATGAAATACAAAATTCATGGAGACAGTTGGTCAAACGTACACATGAACATTGTTTCCATTTTCCTATCAGATTTAGAGAAAGAATGGAAAATGATATATTATCATTAAATAATAATCTTTATTACATATATAATATATACTTAATTAAATAAATCTCTATTAACTTCAATGTAAAGTGTGAATGAATCAAATTGATTTTTGAGGCAGTAATCTACTATACACACGAGCGACGTTATTGTATTCCCAAAAAATGGATGGAAAATGGTATGTGTGATACAAAAAATAAAAAATAATAATAATATCATAAATCTCATATATAAATAATTAATTCATCATTATGTCCAACTGTGATAGTTGGTAATGGAAAAATTAATGACATCGGTTCGCGAGGTGGTAGTGCACCGTACACATGAATGATTATTTCATAACCAATTTGACGGAAGTGGATATGGTTTTAGGTAATTATCTTGCCATGAAAAAAAATAATTATATGGTATATATTGAGGTTATTAGAACATAATGTTATAATAATAATTGAATGTTGTGGAGTTACAAATAAAACAAAAATGCATGTTGTTGAACATTGCCTTATTCGGGTATCCTCCTTAAGTTTGCACTGAAATCCTTCCTAGGTTGGATTTATGTAAAAAATAAAATTTTTTGGAAGATAGGAGGGATGTTGGTAAGTGATTTTGTAAGGTATTGCTTGAAAAAATGGATTTAATGTCTGGGGAAGAAATAATAATGGGTCTCCTTTTATAAGTGATATGAGTTGTCCACTTCTAATGTTTTAAAAAGAATGAATCTCACCCACGTTATTTTAAAGGAAAAAGGCTTCAAAATGTATTATTCTTGAGTAATTAAGGATTAAGTTCGAAATATATCCTTAAAATTGGGTTTTAACCATTATTTCATCAAATTTTACCCCTATACTTTTTAATTTTAAGAACCTATAAATCCATTTTTACCTTAACCCCAGTAAATAATTTTTACAATTTTAACTATTTATCTTGGTCAAAAATTAAGTTGACCTTATTAGTTAATATAAATTACTATTATTCAAAACATGTAATATTTTTTTCCTAATTTAAATCATATAAGTGGAATAATTTAATATAAAATTAATCACACAGACATGGTGAGAAAACATGGTTTTAAAGAGAAAATATTCCAAAGTTTATAAAGTTTTTATATCAAAATTAAACATAAAATAGATTCAATTAAACTAAATTAGATTTGGGTATGAATAATTGAAATAATTATACATTAAAATAAAGTTAAAAATAATTTATCTTTATAAATAATTTAAAATGAAATGTAGTTTTAAATTAAAATCCAGTATTTTCACTATTCTTCAAGAAATGAAACTTTTCAGAAAAATCATAGAAATTATCCCTATGATAATTTTCAAATTTTTATTTCAAAAATCAATTTTATTATATAAAACTAATTTTCTAAATGTTTCATAATTAATTTTATTACTATTCACAAAATGTTAAATATTAATTTTTTTGATAAAATAGTTTTATTGAAACATTTAAAGACTTTATCGAAAATTATGTATTTTATTATCATTATTTTTTATTTATATTAAAAAATTATAATTAATGTTTACTTTTTTTAATAATCATTTTGGTAATTTAAATGTCAAGGTTATAACAGTATCATTTCAATAATTATACAAATAAATTATCTTGGTTTTATTTAAACTCAGTGTTGTGTGTAACGCAAGTTAACCATATTTTACATATATTAAAAGAACAAATTGGTGTTTCATGTGACATAAGATATCAAATAAGGTTAATTTAATCGAGAAAAATAATTCATAAAATATCATTGTGATACATTCTACCCACCTTAAAATTAATTTTACTCTCGAAATTCATAAATTTATACCAACAACTAAGGATACTTCTACTTAATTTCATCCTTAGGATGCCATGTAGCATGAAAAAGATGGTGGTTTCACAAAAAAAACACTCACCATGTGAGTGGTCTTGTTTTTTAGAACATTATAAATTTGATTTTTAATCACTAACAAATTTTCCTCATAAGAATTATCATGCTCCAGTGGTATGAACACTTAGTTCAGTACATGTGATGGATCATGTACATACTTACTTAAGAGTGATAATTGGTACACATAAGGAAATTGAGAGAGGTTCGGTGAATAACCAAATGATATGATACTATCCCAACATGATAAAGTATTTTAATGGGACTGATATATATGGATTAGTTTTACCTTCTTTCTGCTCTAGAGAAATTTATAGAAATTATTTCTTACCAACATAAAATTATAGATAGCATTGATGATTATTAGTATAATATTTCTATCATGTTTGTAATGTTCATAAATGTTACTAAATGGCATTAAAATTCTTTACCATATCAAAAAATTTCTCAGGACCCAGTCACATTCTTTCTATAACTTCATTCCAGTGCATTGGAGTTATTCACATCTTTACATAAATGGATTCATAAGGAGCCATCTGGAAGCTCAATTGAAAGCTATTTTTCAAGTAAAACTGAACATGAGGAAGGTGTTGATCCGAACCACTTCTGATATCCATTAGACATGATCTTAGAATATCCTATAGGTTTTGAATTATTCCCTCAGCTGAACATCTATCTGAGGATGATACACAATGGTGAAACATAAATACATATAAATAGCTTGCTAAAAACATACAATTGAATATGGTAATACAAGAAACCCAATCAATTTATTAATGTTTATTTTTGAAACCAAATCCAAATAAAAATATTTTATGATAGAAATGAATTGTACTGATATTGTAAGTTGATCCACTATAACCCACAATTATATTAACATTAAAGTTAAGATAAACCGTAAAGAGTACTCCCACCTTTTACCATATTTCTACAAATAAAAGAGCCATTTATCCGGAAACAAATTTTGAATTTTATAAAAAAACTGAAGGGTTTAATTTCCATAATTGTCTCTTAAAATATCCCTAATGTTGATAAAATTTCATGACATAAAACAAAAAAATGGGTATCGATGAATTTAAAATTATGATCTGTAGAGACCCGGAGCTTGACGTACATGGAAATTACATTACTTTTATGGAATACTTAATATATATCAAAAACAGACACACAAGGACTGTAATAGTTTAGTGTCTTTGGAAACATGGAACGTAATCTTCTAATCGCGGTGAATGATCTTCAACAACTCCCATAACCATCATCCCCTTTTTGTTTCCTTACCTAACACCTTTCTTTATTTCCTGGGGTATATAAAACATAAAAAGTGTGAGCTCAAATGCTCAGTAAGGGAAAACATAGAGAACATAAAACAATCCATAAACATTTGAAAGAAAAAACTTGAACATGAAATTTAAACATCAAAATCTTGAGAAAAGACATAAATCGTGGAAGTATGTAAGGAATATATCATAATGGAACATCAACCATGATAAAATATAATGGGAATAAAACATGTAATTGTGGAAACCATTCAGCACATGTTATGATTTCCATGTTAGCCAAGGCATTGCTTCCAAGACCATCTTAGTGGACAAAGTCCCTTTCTGAATCGAGTTCACTCCTCGTTTCAGTCCTGTAACACTTAACCAAATTAACTTACCATTCCAGCCATGTCTATCTCATGAAATATAAATCTTTACCCAATGAATTGGAGGGAGATATAGGTCCCACCCATATCATAATGAAATAATTCTTACTTGTGCCACAAAATAAACATACATCATTCATAATAACCCAATAAATAAAATGGGTTTCATAAACATCATCCCATGATCACATAATACATATAAAAGAAATGGATATCATTTCATAATAAGAAAAATGAAACCATGTAAATCATAGAGACATGATACTTGAAACATAAACATATTAAATGATGTAATCTTAGATGAAAAATGGTTTTGATAAAACACTTGAAATGGATTCTTGAGGAAAATATCCTTTCTTCTTCAAAATCATTTTCTTTTCACAAAACGTCATGCAATTTTAAAATAAAAGGATTTTGTTGAAAATAGTCATGAAATTCTTTGGTGTAATCTTCATGAAAATAAGGCTTTATAAAACCGTAAAAAACCTTTCATGCAGTATAAATTAAAAAAAACATTCTTCTCGTACTTTGGTCGGAAAAGTCAAAAAAGTACCTCGTAATGTAAACAAAAGAAAGATTCCTTACATACCATGGAGTAGAAGTAAAAAATGGGTAAAAATTACTTTAAAAATACATGAAACCATTTTTAGGAAACATGCACTTGGATGATAACAATAACCCCAGTAAATCCTTACGAATAAACAATCTCGGATAAGAACGAGATTGGAATAGTTATCCCTTACCTTAGGTCCGATATGATTCTTATGGATTCGAACCTCCTGTATAATGATTTAAATAATGTCATTGAATTATTACATAATCATATTCATTGTTATGATATCATATATGTTTCACATATGAATTTATATTACCCTTTCTTTTTTAAATTCCATGTTAAAGCAGTGTTTTGTGTAAAATCATTTCATTTATCGTATGTGTTTCGACTTGTAGTTCTTGATATTATTACTTATATACTGATTTAAATAATTCCAGAATGTAAAAAATGATTTATATATAATATATATTCATCATATACATATATATTATAGATCGATAAAAGGAATGAAATACACCATTCATGGAGACGGTAGGCTGTACATACGCATTAATGCTATTTTCGTTTCCTTATTGAATTGAATGAAACTAAATAGATGACATAAATATATATATAAATAAATCAAGTAGAATTATTATTTCATATATTTCATTATTATTAATTATATAAACTTTATGATCATTCATGTATGGTTAACTTGGAGAATGAATCTCATCGCGTCGTGGAGACGGTAGTCCGTACGTACGCACGAGTGATGATATAGTTCCCATAATTATTGAATAGAATTGGAGTGGATGGTATAATATATCATAATAATTATTATGTTATAATAACCATATATAGTTATTCTTTACACCATTATATACATCCATGTAAGGTGTTGGTGGAAAAACATATTACACCACGATATAGAGATGATATTCCGTACGTACGCACACACAATGATTTTGTTTTCCGTAGGATGGATAGAAGGTGAAATAGGGTTGTTACAAATTTATAATAACATATAATTATATTAGGGATACTGATGTTATTACTTCATAATTAAACAACTAAATAAGAGGGAGTAGAAGAAGAATGGAACTTGAAGAAAACGGTAGAAGGTATTACCTCTTTCTTGAAGTGCCTCCTTTAAACTTTCTCTTAGGGCACCAGAGTTGCTCTTTTGAGAAGACCAGTACCACTATTAGGTTTATAAGGAAGTGGGAAAGTGAAATGGGAAGGGTTTTTCCGATCTTGAAGGCTCAAATTTGTGCTAGGAGGAGAGGGAGGAGGTGCCCTTTTATAAGGGAGGAGAGGGGCACCTTTGGAAATATAAGAAATATTAGTTTATATTAAATCCCAACCCCTCTTAAAAACTTCCAAAATGACTCATATCCTAATATTAGATGATATAGGGTTTTAATATCATCAACAAATAAAATTTAGACATGTTAGGAGTTTATTTTAAACATTATCAACTTGATTTATCCTTATTTATCAATTTTATTTTATTTGTGAAAATAATATTGTAAATTTCAAATGATTATAAATAATTATATATGTGTTGTGAATTTTCCATAATTTGACGCTTTATGACATTGTAGACCATATAAATTTTAATTTATAATTTTTAAATATTTTTGTGACTTTTAAACAATTTTATAATATGTTATTTTTATAAAATAACAATAGTGTCAATTTTGACACTATTCATTTATTTGAATTTAAATAAAATATATATAAAATATATGTTCGAACTAAAAGAATTAATAGATTCATAAAATGTCATATGTTTCTAGAAAATTAGTGGAGCACATTAAATAGTTCATATAATATTTAATTTAATATTTTTAAAACCATTTATTTGATATTTTAATTAATAAAATAATTTCAACATCACTATTGTGTCATAATTAATGATAATTATTTAATACCTAAAAATTATAAATAAATTCATATGATGTAGATAATTGTATTAGAGTTCTGGAGACTATTCATGATCGATGTTTCATTAAGTTTATCACTAAATTAAAATTATTATACTTACAAGATTTAAGAAAGTGACATGTTGTCACTTTCTTTTGTTTTAATAATAAGTAAATTATTTTCATGGAAAAAAGTCCATTAAATGAATATAATCCGACACTTAGGTGATATGGGTCAACTTTTAGTCATCCAATAGAATTTTGGCAGGTGTTAGGGTAATTTTATAATCTTATATTTACCCTTAATTAACAGATTTACATAAAACTATGGTAAATAAAATTTATCGTAGTTACTATTCATAATGCCCAAAAATAAAAAGTAGCTTATTAACATAATTTGGACCCACTGATTAAAAATATGGAATACATTTTTACAAATTCAATACACAAATGTTGCATAAAATAAATTAAAATTAATCCCCTTGTCGAAAGAAAACGGGTTTTTGTTTAAGACATTGCAAAAGACCAAATTGATTTAACCTACGAATTCAAGGTAAAATAAATGATAATGACATAAATTATATTAAATAGTAAAAATATATTCTATTTATACTTTAAAACCATTAATTATTATAATTTAACAATATAAATTATTACGATTAAAAAGTTGTTTTTAATTAAAATATAGCGTGTTTTTACTATTCATTAAAATATGAAAGTTATCAGAAAAATATTCAAACGTTATCCAATGTAAATTTTTATATCATGATTCAAAATAAGAAGTTTATTTTGTTAAATTGAACTTATAAACATGTCAAAAACTATATTTAAAGTGGGTGCGCCATCAAAAGGCGGCAAAACTGCATTTTTTGAAAATTACTTATTTTACCCGAAAAATTTATTTTGTTCTTATACCATGTTC
Organism: Viscum album; assembly: GCA_963277665.1. NCBI lineage: Eukaryota > Viridiplantae > Streptophyta > Magnoliopsida > Santalales > Viscaceae > Viscum > Viscum album. The sequence goes on along the minus strand of OY728161.1, from coordinate 1,040,263,549 downwards.
TAGAAAATGTGTAAGATAAATAATATTGTAATAAAATTAAAAATTTAGTTAATACTATTCATAAAAGCTAGTTCATAATAATATTATAATAATATATCGTTGTTTAGTAAAACCCGGTATTGTGTACAACACACGCTATCGAGGAAGGTCGTGATTGCGTGTAATGTAAGCCAAGTCATGATTGCGTGTAGTGCATGACTCTTTTGTTGTTTCGTATAACAAAATCCAACCATATTTCATTAATACATTGAATATATATATATATATATATATATACTCAATGTTTCATAGAATAACTACTATCAAACAAACATGAAAGTTTGTGTAACACAATCCAAGATTAGTGTTGCGTATACTGCAAGCTAATACAGTGTTGCGTATAGCCCAAAATAATCATGGTGTAGCGTACAACAAGAGATATGAAATAAATTAAAAAGAATATATCTTATAAAATCTAGGGTTGTTACATGATCAATCATAAACTCATAAACCCATGATGGTATCCATAACTCTTAATTTATTTTTACCTTGAAACATAAACTCTTACAAAATATAATTCACCCCCTTATTCCTTAAGTAGTATCTTATCATATAAAAAAACATTTATATTGTAATCTTGGGTTCAAACTTATATTAATATAATAAAAAATATTATTTAGTTATTCTAGAATTCATTTACAGGGAGATAATAATAAGAAGTTTCACTAAAGGATGAACAATAAGATTTTTACAGGGCTCATTCATACAAAATCAACCATAAAATTCCCATCTAAGGAGTGGAGGATTATTATTACCTAATTATCATGATTCTCTTTAACCATCATGATTATATAAATATTTACCTATTTAATTTGTCTTCATATGTTGTTGGTGTTTATCATCATTATTAACCTTCATATTTGGGCACCTATTAGTATATTTTCCAAACTCTTTGCAATTTAATAACTGAAGTGTGGGAGGTGTATTCTATGGGGATTTCAAAATATTTACATCATTAGATAACTTATTACCATCACTTAGATATTCATGCACTCGATGAAATTACTTTCCACGCTTAAATAAACATATTTTTTCCATTATGAAAATTTCCTCCATGCTTCTTCTCACACTTTGAGCATAAAGGAAATCTCATATCCTTTACTCCACAATTATTTGATTTTCCATTGAATTCCATTTTCATATTCATATAAAAACAATTATATTTATATGTAAATATAGCCTCTATTTACACATTGATATCACATTAAAAAATCTTAATAGCTACTAAAGTATCTTCTAGATAACAGCAATTGGAGACATGGTTTTAAGCCACCTAAGAAACAATCAGCCGTACTTTTTGGTTTGATGATAATACTAGAAGTTTACATCCAAAGTATTTTAAATTTGTACTCATAGGTACAATAAAATTCATTAAACAATTTCTTTAGATCAAGGAACTCCTTCTCAATCTTTGTAGGAATAATATGTGGAAATCAATTATTGAAAAATATGTTCTTGAACTCATCACAATCCATGGATTCAATTTCATCATAATTCCTAGTATTCCTGATAAGATTCCACCATAGATATTCTTCACCTCCCAAATGGTAGATAGCCCAAAATACTTTCTCATGCTATGCACACTGGTGGATAGAAAATATTTTTTAGTGGTTTTGATCCATTACATAGAATCTAGTGGAATAGAAGACTAACCAAAAGAAGGAAAATAATTCCTCATAAAGGTCTCAAAAAAGTTGATCATATCTTGATAATGTATAGCATATCAAATTGTTACATACTTTTCTCAATTAGAAGTCTAAAATTATCCATATCATGATAATGTTATCTGAGAAAAGTAACAATATATTTTATTCCAACTCCCATACCATTAGGTTTCTTAGGAGGAAAATCATTGCACTGTCTGTCACACTCATCATTAACATAGTTCCTTTGGGTTCCATCCTTGTTCTAAAACCAAAATCATATTGTGAGAAATAATAATCATAGTGGGGGAACCACATAATCATGAAAAATAAATTAGAGTATGTTCAAATCATGAAACCTTTTTAATATATGAAACCTTAGGATTATACTATGTAATTTATAGTCATCATCTATTGAAATCCTTCAAGATGTTTCATAAATAGTATGTGAATATATAAATCATATTCCCCAGGAGTGTCAAACTTGGTGTGTAGAATGGACTGTTTTAGCACACTAGGTGATGATCAAGTCCAACTCAATTCACCATTTTTGTGGTTATTAACCCTAGGTACCTTTGTTCCAGTTCTACATCCACCTATAATTTTCTAACGGGGAAGTAATTTCTCGGAAACTACATACTCTACGATTTATCAAAATTCAAGGCAATTTTCATATACTCTAATCATTACTATTATTTAATTTAGATACATCGATAGAAATATCCTTAGAAATATCCCTAGGGATCTTAATAATTTTTTCTCATCCTAGTCTCTAAAGTTTAACAATGCCTTTCCTCTAATGACAACTATAGAAACCTAGGATACTCATGTTTTCAATGTTTGGTTCTAAAACATAGAAAAAGGTCTAAAAAATCACAATATAATCTTATTTATGTCTGAGAGAAAGAGTATTCCTATCTAGTATAATTAGAACAACCCAAGATTCCAACTTAAAATCTCAACCAAATTGGTGTTGAAATAAAAATTGTTTCACTTAATTATAAAAAAATAAATAAATTCAAAGGAGTAACACAACCATATAAAAAATAATCGAAATATTTAACACAAAAATTAAAAAAATCCAGTAGAATAAAAAGTGTCAGATCTCCCTCCCAAATATGTGTAGCTCCCTCGAAATGATCATCCATCATTTAGCTCACCATCGAGAGGAGGAAGAGGCTCGGGTGGAACATCACCTTCATATTTGATCCCCCTATAAGGATAGGGGCCTCAATCACTTATAGAATGAGGAGATGAATCCTTTGGGTCTCCAAAATACTAGAGATTTTCCTCCTGGACGAACATACAAATGAGGTGCCCAAGGTATCATTTTATAGTCAAAGTGGAAGGTGGTTTTGGCCACACATATAATGTAAAACCAATTGGACCATTGTTTTTATAGGGTATACAGCCTTATCTCGATTTCAGAAAAACAAAAAAGTTGTTTCCCTACATTTTTACTATCTCCACCGAATGTTTGGATTCGTTTTGAAACATAAAGCACAAGATATTGATAGAACACATCACACCACTTTTGATATCATTGAAGTTTAGAGGGTTTAATAGATTGATTCTTTTGGGCCACATAATAGACTAATTGGGATTTTTTCCTTCATATGAAATGTAAAAAGTATGATTTTGGACCTTCAAAAAACATTTCATTCCATTTAGATGCACGGTTCAATAGAAGTGTGCAGTTTAGATCACCAATGTGCTTGGATCCTGTGCAGTTTGGCCCATTTTTGTTGAGCTTTGTGATGGGTCATCCAAATCATGTCCTCCGACAATAAAATTATCAAAAAAGTAACATTGACCTTTTTAAAAGTTATAAAAACAAAATAAATGAATCAAATATGATGCGAATTTTTTTATTATTTTTATAATTTTCAATACAAAACTAGTTTAACAAAGTGGTGTAATGGTGAAAATGAAACAATTAATCAAGGCATGACCACACCCCCACACCTAAACATTTTCACTCATGGGAAAATTAATATTTCAAAAAATTATGCATGTATATATTTCCAACATCGTAAATATTTTACATTAAATGAAAATTTAATTCCTGATAGAAATGTGATCAATGGAAAAATTACACTAAGGAGTTATTCTTTGTGATCATGGAAAAAATGTCACAAAAATTATATCGGAATAAAATTCCAAGAGACACAAGATACTAATAGAAGTAAATAATTCAAAAGTTAATCATGGAGTTAATTCTTGATTTTTGTGTAAAACAACCATTTCATTCCATTTTTTTCACTTTCTATCTACTACATATATGTTACTTTAAAATTTGTGTGTTTATATTATTCCTTAAACCAAACTTGCCCAATACCATTTGAAATTAAATTTCAAGACCCACTCACTTAAGAATTTCTAGAAGTCAAACCATAATATCTTGAACTATATATATCCCCATATGTTGTATATTTCATCACTCCCATAAATGTTTATTTGTTTTTGTTTTTTTTTTGGTTTTTTTATGGAGTTGAATAGTCGGATAATAGGTACACACACATAGGTCAATCTAATACATTAATGAAATATATCAGAAAAGGAATGAATGTAAGGAAAAATTATTTAGGAATTTATAGAAAAATTAACCTAACTTATATTTACCCTCTATTAAGTAAGAGAGTTTCACACTTCATGGTTGGGTGTGAAGATGTGTGAAGAAATTAAGTGATTTTTTTCTTTAATCTATTCAAACAAAGGGTATCATCCCACTCAAAGGTTTAAAAATGATAAAAAAAATTATACCATCGACAAAAAACAAAATTTAAAAATAAATTAACACCACGGTATTGAATTCTTTTTGAAATGAACATTTCATCAGATTTTTTTTCTTCAAAATACTAAAACAACATGAAATATAGAAATTCCTCATGAATTTTCAATAACTTCCATAATTAAATGTGCATCATTTTACCTAATAAATTGGGAATAAAAAATTAACATTTCAACATAAAAGTCAGGAAGAAACAAGGGGGGGGGGAAGTGACAATACTATACAGTAAGAGAAAAAGAGAAAAAGAGAAAAAGAAAGAAAGGTGATTAAAATTCCAAACTAACCCAAGAATATAACCATACCCCCACTCATAAAGTGTGAAGTTTCCTCACTATAATAAAACAGAATGTATGAAATAAGGATAGAACATGGTGTATTTCATCAATATAGTACTTCTTGAACATAGAGTTCCCCTATAAGGGACACTAGAATGTCTTTATAAAGGTGTTTCAGAACCTTCCCATTGACAGTGAAGGTTTTTCTTGATTTCATCATTTTTAACCTAAACAAAAAAAGGAGTGACATTAATAACAGTTTATAGTCCAAAATAGTGGGAACGAAGCTTACTAGGATGAAACTTCAGCCTTGTATTATAGAGGAGGACCATATTATCAATGTGGAACTAACGATGAAGGATGAGATAGTCATGGTAAGCCTTGGTTCTCTCATTATAAATCTAATATTTCTCATATGAATCTCTTCTCATTTCATCTAGTTTATGAATCTTCAACTTTGTTGAGCACCTACACCAAAAAGATTCGAATTACATTGTTTGATGGCCTAGTAGGCCCCATGCCCAATCTCAACAGGGAGGTGACAACTCTTTCCAAACACAAGCTGATAGGGTGACATTCTAATGGGTGATTTAAAAGTAGTATGATAATCCCATAATGAATAATCGAGTCTAAGACTCCCATTATTTTTTATTAGGTTGAACCTTTTTTTCAAGAATCTGTTTTACCTGACTATTGGACACCTCAGCTTGACCATTGGTTTGTGGGTGATATGTAGTAGACACTCCATACATGACCCCATACCGACACAAATGAGATTTCATTATTAGGTTTTAGAAATGAGAAACCTGGTCACTAGTGATGAACCTAGGTAATCCAAACCTATAAAATATCTGGATTCTCAAAAATTCCACAACCACCTTAGAATTATCAGTCCTTGGATCTCATGACTCTAATCATTTTGAAACATAATCCAAGTCCAGAGGAATTTCAATGTTCCCAAATTAATTGGGTAATGGTCCCATAATTTCAATGCCCAAAACATCACAAATTTCATGGAAGATCAAGGGTTGTTGTGTAATTTCGTTTATTTTAGACACATTCACCATTATTTGAAAGCGATGATACGATTTACATAAATAATGGGTATCCTGAAAAAGTGTTGGACAAAAGAGACCATAATCGAGGACCTTAAGTGAAGTCTATATGGGACCAATGTGGCCCCCACAATCAAGAGTGTGACAGAACCTAAAGATAGACTAAAACTCTCTGTTGAGAACATAATTCTTGATGACATGGTCACTACATGTCCGCCAAAGTTAAGGGATATCCGAAATATACCAACAAGAGACATGTTTTAGATGGTTGACATGTTTTTTATTTAAAATAGAAGGAATTCAAGCTGCTTCTAAATAAAATACAATTTCATCATACCAAGGAACAACATTTTTCAATCGGTTAAATTTCTCATCTAGAAACATGTATTTTATGGGAATATAGGGGGATGAGTCAATGTTCAAGGATGAGTGTATCCTACTGATATAGTCAAACACCACATTCTCTACTCCATTTTTATCTCTAATTTCTAAATTGATTTCTTGAAGTAGTAGAATCCATTGAATGAGATTTGGTTTGGATTTCAGTTTCTTAAAGATATACCAGAGTGTTGCATGGTCAAAGAATATAATGAATTTGGACCCAAAAAGATATGAAATGAATTTATTTAAGGAAAAAATTGAAATAAAATTATTTTCTATTGTGGAGTAGTTCTCTTGGGTATGGTCCAGTGTACGTGAGGCATAGGTAATGATATGTGGAGCTCGATCGACCCTTTTTGATAAGACTACCCCAACTACATAGTTAGAGGTGTCACACATGAGCTCAATGGGAAAATACTACCCAGGTGGTTGGAATATTGGGGGTGAAAGTAAACTCTATTTTAACTTGTTGAAAGATTTATCACATTCTTTATAAAAAATTCCCATTTCTTTTGGAGCAATTTGGATAGGGGGGGGGTACAATTTTACTAAAGTAATAAATGAAAGACGGTAAAATACAACATGACCTAGGAATGACCGCACATACTATTAATTTTTTTGTGGAATGTTAGGGAATAAATGACATAGAATTTTGATTTATCTACTTGGATACCATCCCCATAAATGACATGTCCCAAAACTATACCTTGTTGCACCATGAAATGGAATTTCTCATAATTTAATATGTGATTATTTTCAATACAGTGATGTATGAAATGACCTAAAATACTCAAATATTCATCAAAAGATGATCCCTATATAGTGAAATCATACATGAATACTTCCATGCAATTATCTAGGTAATCTTAAAAAATAGTAACCATGCATCGCTGGAAAGTATTTGGAGCATCACACAGACCAAATGGCATCCTTCTATATACAAATGTACCCAATGGGAAAGTAAAGGTTGTCTTTTCATAATCCTCTAGAGAAATATGGATCTAAAAGTATCTAGAATACCCATCAAGGAAAAAGTAGTGGGAATTCCCTACTAGGATCTCCAGAATTTAGTCAATGAACAATAATAGGCAATGGTCCTTCCTAGTGTGTTAGTTTTGTCGGCGACAATCTATACCGACACACCAACTATTCTGCACACGATTTAGAACCAATTCATTGTTTGTATTTTTTATTACAATAAGAACAATTTTTTAGGAAAACAATTGTACTATACTAACCCATTGGATATCATAGATGGGGTAATGGATTCCAGTAGACTATAATTTTTTTACCTCCTTTTTAACAACATCTTGGAGGTTTGGGTTTAGTCGATTTTGTGACAGTCTCTTTGGTCTAGCCTCATCATTAAACCATATATGATGTATGAAAATTTATGGGATAATCCAAGGAATGTTCGCATGTTTCCATCTCAAAGCTTGTTTATAATCCTTAAAAGTTTCAAGTAGTTACAATTCATGATCATGAGGGAGTGAACTAGAAATAATGATAGGAAACTTTTTTCAATTCTCAAAGTAGAAATATATTAAATCTTGAGGTAACTGTTTTAGTTCTATTTTTTTTGGATTTTTGATTTGTGGGAGTGTGTGTGAAAGTGAGAGGTCACTTATATCATCTAACTACGGAACGGTATCGTCCTCAGATGAGTAATGAGCATTTACAATCATAGCAGTATCATTGATGGTAATGTGATCCTCAGTGTTCAGGAAATCATCTATTAACAAAAATGCATGACATTTTTCTCGATTAGAAAAACATTCAATGCATCATTCATTACCTAAAATTTCAATTAGTGAAGAATACATAGAAATGAGATCAGGGGAATGAAAATATTTTTTTTTGGGAATGGAGTACATCAATTGAATTATCTGATACGGATGAATGTTATTATGAGGGGTGCTTCATGGAATCAAGGATATTTAAGTTGAAAATGACACCATGAAACTCCTTAGATAATGTACCATTTTGGATATTAATTATGGTTTTTGAGGTTTTCAAGAAGGGTCTCCCCAATATAATTGAGGCATGTCCATTAATCCAATCATCTTCCATTTTAAGCACATAAAAATCATAAAGCAAAAATTTAAATTTTCACCCTCACAAGAAAATCCTATAACACACAAGTTGAAAAACAATTTCTATGGGCTTTAATTACTTGACCTTTAATAAAGAGTAAATAGAGTGAGGAACCACATTTATAGAGGCACCCAAATCAATCATAGTATTAGAAAAGGAATACTCGCCTATGTTGCATGGAATTGCGAACGGTCTAGGATCATTGCATTTAGTGGGAAGTTATGGCTCTATCAATGTTGAGATACTCCTCCCCAATATCACCTTCTCTTAACCTTGATGTCTCCTTTTTCATGTACGCATCTCCTTAAAAAAGCATGGCATATATTGGAATTTTCTTCACAACATCAATCAAGGGGATGTTAACCTACAATTTTTTGAACATTTCCAATATTTCTTTATCATGTTTAGTTTAATTTTGTTTTCTTGGTTGGGTATAACTTTGATAAAATGGAAGAGGAATGTTTGGGATAAGTGACTTATCAATAGACACAATCTTTCCTTTATAAGGGATTCTCTCAAGATAGGGATTTTCTTCTCCTGTTCCATTTTCAGTAGTTGGGATGGTGGTTTCTTAAGGAGAGGATGAATCTAATGGAGGGATTTTTTGGGTTTTAAGTTGTTTCCCACTCTAATGGGTGATGGAACTAACATTTATTATATCCCTAAGGTCAACTACTGGTTGAGAGGGTAGTTTTCCCGAACCAAGACTTTCAATTTCCCCCACAGAGTTAGAGAGTTGGTCTAATTAGGTTTTTAGGTCTTGTATGGGTGCTTGGGTGGTTTTATGGAATTGGATATTGTTAGAATCGATTTATTTCATCATATCTTCTAGGCTAGGATCGGGTTTTAGAGGGGGTGTTTGGAAAGGCCTTTGTGGTGGTTGGGTATTTCTGGGTGGTGGTGGTGGATGACTACTCTGCTCTGGTTGGTTCCATTATTATTGAGGTTGGTTTGAATACCCCCGTTCTTATAATCTTGGTTTTATATCCACCTAGGGTTAGATGTATAGTAAGATTCCTTCCTAAAGGGTTGGTTATAGGGGTGTCCTGGAAAGATTTCCTTGCATCTCTCAAAAGTTTCTCATAGTTGGGGGAATTTTTTATAATAATGGGTGTTATAAGAACATATTACACAGTGGATGGGAGAAGGATATTAGGATTTACCTTGGGAAAGATAAAGTACTTAAAGTAGGGTACTTTACTCTTCAAACGTTTTGTCCACATTTTTCTCGAACTCAGTACTTTTCACCTCATAAACACCATGATTGGGTACACTAGACCTTGAAACATGTTTTAGTGTACTCTACCTCATGTTCTTAATTAGGTTTCCCACAAAAATTGGGGTATTATCAACTAGTTCACCACCAATAGCATCATCAATCATATTTCTATCAATAGGAATTAATCCTTAATTAAAATACATAATTAAATTTTGATCACTTATTTTTTGGTGTGGGAAACATTAACATAACCTATTAAATCTATCCTAATATTCATAAAGTGTTTCCCCTAGTGATTTTGTTTTCCCAAAAATTTCTTTTCTTACTTTCTTGGTTCGATAGGTTGGGAAGTATTTTTTTAATAAAAAGGTGTTTCATATCCTCCCAACATCTAATTGGTGAATTAACAAAATACAATTAATCTTTTGCAAGGTCTTTTAAGGAAAATGGGGATTCTCTAAGAAAAAAATGTTCCTCATCCACATTAGATGGTTTTAATGTTAAAAAAATAGTGCTAAATTATTTTAAATGCTTGTGTGGATATTTTCCCACGAGTACATGGAATCTTCATAATAAATGAATTAAATTGGATTTAAGTTCCAAATTGCGTGCCTAAACTTAAATTTGAATATAAGTAGGTTTGATATAAACATAAGGTGAGGTTAGTTATGTTAATTTTCTGTTGTTTTAAGACATGTTATAGATGTTTAAATAAGTTTTAACATGGGTTTCATAAAAATAAGGATCAATAACTGTGTTGATGTTTTTTTTCCTCATTTAAATGGTTCTCTTATGCATCTCGGTGTCACTGACGTAAGATCCTCTCTGGTTCATGTTCGAATAGAAGTATTTCCACCGATGAAGATCTCATCATTCACAAGGCCTGAAAAAGAATTATTTTAGAAATCATCTTAAAAAAATGAAGGATAAAAAAACCAATAATTATAAAATACACAATACTTTTATAAAAAAAACACACACAAAATAATAGTGCTATTCAGAAATAGCTCTAAAATTTGAATGCATTGTCATGACACATCAAATGTATTATGATTTCAATGTTGATTTATAGTCTACAAAATACCCTATAATCTCCCTCAAGGATCATTGATAGGTTTAGAGTATGAATTTTTAATAAAAAGTACAAAAAGAAGGGTAGTTTGGAGAATAGTTATAAGAAAATAACGTGATTTAAACAGTTTAATAGTTTTTAAATAAAGGTGGTGTTTTATAATTATGAGAGAATGAGATAATTTCATCTTGACTACACATCTTGGATAGTTAATTGTTCTGAAAATTTTATACAATTTTATGTAATCCTTCATTTGAGGGTTGTCAAGATCTCGACTTCCCTCTTGCCTCTTAAAACAATGATCATAGATCACCCCTTGACACAATAGTCTTGTTTTAATGGTTTGGTTATAAAACATAGAAATAGGGCTACAAAATCATACTAAAATCTTATGTATGTGTGAGATAAATAGGATTCTTGTCCTGTCCAATCGAAACAACCCATAATTCCCACATGAAATGTCAACCCAATCAGTGTTGAAATAATAAGTGTTTCACTTAATTATAAAAAAATAATTATATTTAGATGAAAAGAACATCCATATTAAAAATAAGTGAAATATTTAACACACAAATAACACAAAAATAATAGAATAACGTGTTTTGGAACTCCCTACAAAGTATGTGTAGCCCCCTCGAAATGACCATCCATCATTTATCTCACCATTGAGATGAGGGAGAGGCTCAGGTGGAACAACGCCTTCAACCATGACCCCCTATAAGGATAGGGGCATCCATAAAATCTAGTATAAAGAGAGAAATCATTTGGGTCTCCAAAATACTAAATCATTTCCTTCTAGAAGAAATTAAAAATGAGGTACCGAAGTTTTCATTTTATAGGAAAAGTGGAAGGTTTATTTGGGTACACAAATTATTTAAAACTACTTGGACCATATTTTTTTAGTGGGTATAGAAACTTATACCAATTAAAAAAAAGTTTATTTTGAAAAATCATTACTATATTCACTAATGGTTTGGCATCATTTTTACACCTAAAGAACGAGATATTGATAGAACATAGCACACCTAATTTGACTTAGTTTTGATTCAGTGGATTTGACATATTAGTTCGTTTGGGCCACTTAATGAAATATTTGGGCATGTGTTCCTTCAGATGAAATGTTGAAAATAAAATTGTGGACTAGTGTAAAAAATATAATCTCATTTAGATGCATAATATAGTATCATTGTGTGGTTGAGTCCACTGATGTGCTAGGATCCTACACAGTTTGGCCTATTTTTCTTTCACTATATCATGAGTCCTCCAAATCACCTCCACACCTTTAATACAATTATCAAAAAATAAAATTAAAATTTTAAAAGTTATAAAAAAATTATAGAATCAAATATGATGGGAATTTTTTTTAAAAAAATTCAATACCAAACTAGTTTATCACAATGGTGTAAGGGTGAAAATGAAACAGTGTATCGTGGTGCAATCGCACCCCCACACCTAAACATTTGAAATCCATGGAAAAGAATTTTTTCCAAAAATTATGCATGTAGAAACTTACAACTTCATAAATATTTAACATTCAATGAAAATTTAATTCTTGATAGAAATGTGATAAAATAAAAAAATCATAATGAGGAGTTATTCTTAGTGATCATGGAAAAATATGTCTCAAAAATTGTATTAGAATGAAATTATAAGAGATGCATAATACCAATCAAATAAAATAATTAAATAATTAATCATTTAATTAATTATCCACATGTGTTTGTGACAACCATTTCATGAAATTCTTTAATCTTTATCTCAAGTAAATGTAAGTTATTTTAAAATTTGTCTTCTTACATTATTCATTCCACCAAACCTTCCCTACAACTATTGTAATAAAATTTCAAGACCCACTCACCTAAGAATTCCAAAAAATCAAAACATAATTTAATGACATAGATATCCCCATATTTTTTACATTTTATCACTCCCATGAATGTTTATTTGTTTTTTTTAGGGTGTACAACAGTCGAATAACATGTACACATGAATAGGCCAATCTTGAAAGGTAATGAAATAGATCAGACAAGAAAGATTGTATGGAAAAATTATTTTGGAAGATAGATAAAAATTAACCTAACTTATATTTACTATCTATTAAGTAAAAAATTAACAAAATTCATGGTTGGGTGCAAATATGTGTGGAGAAATTAAGTGAAACAATTTTCCATTAAACTATTCACACACAGGGTATTATTCTTCTCAAAGGTTTCAAAATTATACAACCACTTATATCATCAAAAAATGACCCAATTTCAAAAGGAAGACACACCATAGTATTGAATCTTACTGAAAGGAATATTTCATTAGAAAAAAATTGGAATGTTAAAACAACATGAAATACAGAAATTCCTCATGAATTTTCAATAGATTCCATTATTAAGTGGGAATCATTTCCCTTGATAAAGTGTGCATAAAAAATTAAAATTTACTCACAAAACTAGGGTGGGAAACGAGGGGTGGGAAAGTAAAAACACTATATAGCAAGCGAAAAAAGAAAAAAGAAAGAAAGATGATGAAAATTCTAAACTAATCCAGAAATATAACCACCCCCTCACCTAAAGTGTATAGTTTCCTCACTATAATAAAATAAAATGTGGGATGAAAGGATACAACCTGGTGGATGTCATTCATAGACTTCTTATTGAACATGGAGTTCCTCTATTTGGGACTCCATAATGGCTTCATGGAAGTGCTTCTGTCCCTGCCCATTGATAGTGAATATTTGTGTGGTTTCTTTATTTTGAAACTGAACAACACCAAATGGGGAGACATTCATAATAGTTTATGGTCTAGACCAGTGGGAATGAAGATTATTGGGATGCAACTTCAAACTTTTATTATAAAAGAGGACCTTCTACCCAATGCAGAACAAATGATTGTGGATAAGATAGTCATGGGAAGCCTTTTTTTTATTTATAAATCCCAGAGTTCTCATATGAATCTATTCTCATTTTATCTAGACCTTGAATCTGCAACTTCCTTTGAGAACCTATACCAGAAAGATTATAATTGCATTATTAAGGGTCCAGTATGACCGATGCTCAATCTTAGTAGGGAGGTGACACCACTTTCCAAACACAAGATGATATGGTGACATTACAATGGTAGTTTTAATGGTAGTACGATAATCCCATAATGAATCATAGAGTCTAATACTTCAATATTTTCTAGTAGGTTGAACCATTTTTCAAGAATCTATTTTACCTCCCTATTTGAAACCTTGATTTGACCATTGGTTTGTGGGTGATATGCAATAGAAACTCAGTACCCGACACCAAAGATATTTCATTGTTCGGATGTAGAAATGAGAACCCTGGTCACTAATGACGAACCTAGGTAATCCAAACCGAGATAATATTTTTGTTTTTTTGCTTAAAATAATTTAAAGATAATTGATTGGGTTGTGTTATCCTGAAATGGAATAGCATGGGTTGGAATGTATAAAAATTATTGAATTTAAATGGGAAAGTGGTTAGGGAATTTATTTTAACATAAAATGAAGGGTATTGAGAAATAAAGAAGGTTGATAATTGGAATATCTGATAATTAGATAGACTTGAAAAAGAAGGTAGAATCTGGTTTGTGGTTTTATTTTTATTACGTGATTTGTTGAATTTAGAATTTTTATTGAATGTGGTGGAGGTTGTGAGGACCTTGTGAGGGTATTGTGAATGGGATGGTAGAATTGTTATGAACCCATAAGTCAGGATTATGTGTGTGACTATTATATATTATATTTTCATTGTGATTTCTATATGAATCCCACCTGAGTTGAGAACTATGTTTCAAAACACAAATGTTTTGGGGAGTGTTTTTCTTAATATATCAATAGTGAGGATAGATGGATGGCTACCCCATCTTCCCCACTCTCTCTTTCAGGATATGTTCTCACACATGATCTATGACGGCTTGTAGATTTTAAGGAACTTATGGTTCTTTTTGATGTGAGGATAATGAATTTCATAGTGGGGGTTTTGTATGGTAGGAGGAGGGAATGAGGTTGATTTCATTCATGTTCAAGACACCCTAATATTTTGGTTATGATTGTGGCTGATATGTGATGTGATGAACCATCTGTATTTGAGAGAGATGTTATGTCATAACCTAGGTTTGTATGAGCAAGATGTGATGAGATGTACACTGTGTCTTTGGGAGAGATATGATGTGATGTCCGAGGTATATTTCGCAAGGATTACTATACAGAAGATATGGGACCTCTAAGACATATGACGTTGGGGTGTGAGTGTGGACCAATAGCGTGAAAGTGGTATGGGTACCCTTTTATTGATATAATTCTTATTATGTCACTATACATGGGTGTGTTATTTGGATAATTTATCTTAGTGATGATGGGATTGGTAAGATGACCTATTTAGGTGTTGTTGGTTCTATTTTTTTCTCACTTGTTCATTATTATTCTCCTTTAACATATGATAAAGAGAATTTGGGTAAGATACTACAGTGTATATATGTATATTTTCCCAATATATATAAACTATTTTTCATGTTTCAAGGAGGAATTATGGGACTAAAATAGATGTTACTCAATTGGTTGTTGGATATGCTATTGAGTTGCTTCTGTATGATTTTATTTGACATTTTACGTAGATAATTTCATTATATTCATATGACATTACATGAATTGTATATATTTTGTTTTTATGTTCGTTATGTGAGGGAGTTTCTTGTGGTTGATTTATCTTACCTCCTAATCCTATATTACATAAATGGTAATTCCTCCGATATGTGAGGTTTTTCATTCCCTTGATGCAAGTCACCAGCCTGGGGGTTACTAGTGGCATGACTCATGGTTTTATTGTCTTTATTTCATAATTATTGGCCCAAGAGGGGTACCTTTTGTGGTAGGGGTCATGAAAAAAAATTATCAAAGATGTTGGTTGAGATATGGTTTGGATTTTGGAGTTAGGAATTATAATGATTTAATGGGTTAGTAGGGAAACGATCCTAGTCGATCTTGGTATATGACATAACCCAAGGAGACTAGCTATAACATCGGATTTTAAGGACCCCCCATGATCCAATGTAAGGAATCTAAGCCTACTGAATGACTGAGTGTGGTGGTGCTTCTTGTAGGGAAGAAACCTAGGTCTGGTACTTGCATCTTGATTGGTGGTGCTTGTAATTGAACATTGTGGTTTTAGAAAAGTAAGCAAATTAATTAAATAAATAGTGAAATTTTATTTGTTTTTCTATGACTTTGATCATGATGTGTTATCTAATAAATAGTTATTATTTGTTGAATTAAACCTAAAACCTGAAAGAAAAGAGAAAATGGTAATTGACTGGCCTAAGAAATTTTTTGGGAACATTGTTGTGACTTGATTATGTTGTTTTATTTCTTATTATAACATGATTATTTGTGAGTTAAATTTATTTCCATTGATAAATTTCATAAAAATATAACATAATTTCCAAATTTGTAAGATTGTTTCTGAAGAATGTATTTTGTATTTTTTTGTGAATAACTATTTAATTTTTTGAATCCCTTATGAATCATTTTACCTTGCGTAGATTTTATATTTCTATACTAAAAAGATAGTTTCAAAATCCATACATAAGAGTACTTTCTACTACTATGAAATGGGTAATTGAATGGTTCATTTGTGGTGGAGAAGATGCCTTTTGTATGTATCCCTAAAAAAGAGGTATTCACAAATGGATTCATTTTCTATCACAAACAGTTTTTTGTAACTAAAAATAAAGCTGATCAAAAATACCTTAGACATGCATGTGCACTATCCTAGAGGAAACATTAATTGTGATAACTAATAGAAACAGATTTCGATATCAATCACTATTATCCCTCCCATCACGACCTTTTACGACAAGTAATGAATCCTGTCACAAATGTCCTTATACATTTACATTTAGTGAAATAATAAAATCCATTGCTACAAAACCTTAAGAACAAATAAATTATTAAAACATGTGATATCCTTTATCCTATCATCCTACTCATTTATCAATTAATATACATTACCCTTCATGCACCCCTCAAATATCCCCTCCCCCAAATCTTCTATCACACCCGATTGCATGAATATTTGTGTTCAAACCCCTAAGGTACAGACTCTTCTTCTATACCCTTTCATTCTTTTTTTATTTCCCATTATATATTATTGAAATTAGTTTGGTCAAAACCTAGGCCATAAAATCACCTGATATTTATTTTTTATTTGGTATTTATGGTCATTATAATTTTATTATTACTTATTTGGGTGTCCACTGGCTACACATGGGTTAATAAGAATTCCATTCTTTGAGTTTTATTAGAACTAGAAGAAATACTTAAGGGAATGTTTAAAAAATGTATATCTTTACATATATGATTACTTAGGTTACCTTTTATGGTGACCTGTGATAAATTAATTGATTAATCTAAGATCATAAAAAACTATTTATTTAATGAATTCCAGACTGCACATGCCCATTTTGTTTTGAATATTGAGCCTTGATTTAGGGCTTATATTCCTTGTTGGCTCTATTATTTTATATCTTTTTTCCATTGTGTTTTCTCTAGATGTGAGCCATTCCATGTGATGTGATCCTGGGATGGATATTAGTTGAGGAGGTTCAGGTAGGGATGCCTGAGGTTGTGATGGTGGCATAGAATTATAGTAATGAACAAGATATTAACATGGGATCTCATATGTGTTGTTATGTGTAGTGGTGTCTAAGATGGAATTGAGACTGATTTATTGAGTTTAATATGGTCATGCCCATTCAGGATGTCCTAAAATATAGGAAGATTTATTGATAATGAATTTACTTATTGAATGGTTATGGAATGGTGTACTTTCATCCCAAAAATGAATGTCTCTGGTATTATTTTCATGTGTTCTCGATTCAAGTATATAAATAATATAAAACCCTTTCCTAATCAAAATTTGTTATATGAAACATTTTAAAATCATGCAGGTGAGTCAATGCTACTGAAAACAGATAATATCTTGATTGAAAATGTGAATTTCCTTGATTTTCCTATTTATAATAGCTCTAGTTATATTGATATAAGTTATTATGTTGGTTTAAAAGTGTTATGAGGTACTTTTTAAAGTAATGGAATAAATATATGGAAAATAGAAATTATAATGTTGAACCCTTTTTTGTTTTTTCATGAGCATGATCCTGGTAAACAAATTTTTGTTAACAAACGTAGAATATGTTTAAAGCTTGATAAGGTGGATTAGTTAAACATCATGTTTTTTTGTGATACATTCAATATGTCAAATTGGGTTTCTAAATTTTGAATTTAATGTGTATTAAAATTAACTTTGTAAATAGCATGGTAGATTTATGTGAGTTGAACAATAATAATTTAATGAAAGCATGAAACTTTTTCATTAAGGTAAGTTGTTCTTGGAATCATGTTAAATATGAAAGGTTATATATCATTATGGTAATATTTTAAGATTCTTATAAATATAAAAGTTTTTCTATATGAAACATGTTTGATTTATAAATGAAATATTGGGTGGATATATTATATCAAATGATCCATGGTGAATTAAACTGGTTAATCTATTATTTGGTTTATTTATTTTGGAAATTAAATCATTCCAAAAAAGGGAAAAAAGTATTTGAGTATTTCACCCTTGTAGGTTCTCTTCATATTATTTAATACAATTCAGTGATTCCCACCAAGAAAAAAAATTCATTTTATTGTAAATTTTTTCTCAAAAAAAACTATAACAATAGTTTTATAAAATTTTCATTTACAAAAAAAGAAGTATTTTAAAATGTGTTTAAAGTATTTTTTTACAAATAGGCTTCAAATAAATACTTATTTATGGGAATTATTAAGAAATTTGTTCATTTAAAATGTTTTTTTGATATACCAAATTTTCTTCAATTAAAGTGTCTTAGAGGGAATGTGTTAATCAGTGTACTTTTGAACTTGACTTGTTTTAATTTGAAATGTTGTGATACATGTTTAGAATTTAATGAATAATTTGATAATAGTGATTGTGTTTTTCCGATCCTTCACTATAACAACTTAATAATTTTTTTTAATTAACATATACACGGTTTAAAATATATATTCAAATTTGGTAATCAACCATGTTTGTGACATGTTGAGAAAGATAATATTTAAATGTTATGAATTTAAATTTAATGTAATGAAAAATAAATATAAAGAATTTATCGATCTCCATTTAGTGGAAAACTAGAGTAAATTCATTGTAGTTAAAGATATATTAATGTTTTATATAACATGATGACTTATACTTTTTGTTTTAAACAATATGAATTATTTATTTCTATAAGTGTTCCATCTATGATGTTGTTTTAATATATTGATTTTTGATTGATATGCTTTGTTACTAGGTTTTTTATCGATATTTATGTGGTCTTGTTATTGTTTGAGAGTATCCTCCCATAAGAGATTGTCTTTAGAGTGGTTGTTATGTTTCAAATATATCAAGAACCTCAAGAGGTATCTCATAAGGCGGTTAAATCATCTCTCATTACTTCTATCTTCCTCTTGATTTTGTTTTAATTATAGTTAAAGAGAATAGTTTGAGAGATATCTAATGTAAAGGTTCAGAGTATTCTAGATCCATACTTTTACATTCTAGAGTGTTTAGTGGTTTGAAAGTAATTTCATAAGTACTTAAAGTTGTTTTAAAATGCTTTTTTAGTTTATAAATATGTTTAAAAAGTGTTTTACAATTTACCATAATGGTTTTAATGTTTTAAAAGTTTATTTTTAATTTAATTTGGATGTTATAAAAGTGATTCTAATGTTTAAGTAAGGATTTTGGGATTTTGGAAGTGATAATAAACCCCTCTCATAATTATTTATATGATAGTTCAATTGAAAAGTTAATATTTCAATGAAATATTTACCCTTAAGCATGAAAATGGAGTTGGGTAAAGGTAATGGTGGTTTTTAATGACTTGTTTAAAGATAATGTTATCTTTCCATAGGTTATTTAATGGTAACTAGTCTTTTCTAAGGCTGTGCTACGGGTATATTTGATGTTCTAAAGATAGTGTAAGGGTAAAGACTTCAGAATATATCACGTAAGGTTAATATACTAGCTGTGTAAAGGTAATTCATGATTTTTTTATATTGTGTGAGAATAGATCACCATTTCATAAGGGTAATTTATGGTTCCTTATTCTCATATAAAGGTACCCCTTGTTGTGTAAGGGTAGAACATAAGTTCTAAAGGTTTTGTAAGAGTCCTCCCCAAGCAGTGTAAGGGTCTTATATATTTTACAAAGCTTTCATAATGGAAAGAATTCGCTCTATATGAGTATATTCAGTTTTCGATTGTTCACATAAGGAAAATCCTTCCCCATGTAATAATACCAATAAATTTCATATACGTACATAAGAGTAATATAAAACTTACATAAGTGTATGTCTGAGTTTATAAAGGTTGTGTAAGGGTATAAACAAACCCCTTTTACTCACATAAGGGTAGAAACTTTTATAAGGGTAAAAATATGTTACCTTTACACAACATGTAAAATATGTGCATGGTTATGAATTTTTTTTAAACTCGCGTTTTCTTACCATAAACTTATCAATGTTTATTTAAAAATGTAAAATAATAAAATAATGGGTTTGATTGATTTTTACACATCTAAATTATATCTAACGATATAGAAGTCTTTAAATGGGCCATAATTAATATTTTATTTAAATGTGGATCAAATGGGGAATAAAATATAGAAATTAAATTAAGTATTTGAGGGGGATATACACAAATGTTGGAAAGGAATTTCTTCCTCCTGTTTGGGTACCTTCTTGATTCAATCGTGTTCTGATGACCCAGAAACCCCAAAGTTCATGTTTTGGGAAGTATTTTTCAAATCATTCAAGGCTTCTTCTTAATTTTTTATGAATGGAAAAATTCTTTTATCTCCTTTATCCTTCAGCGTGAATTGATTTACAGGGGAAAAGAAAAACCTGGTAAGGGATCCTTCATCTTTTTTCTAGTTGTGACTTGCGCGAGGGAGGTCATGTTTTTGTTTATAATTTAGGAAGATGGTATATAATGAATTAATTAATATAATTAATTGGTTAACATAAAGTGAAGGGAATGAGGATTTTTTCCTATATTTTACTAGATTAATTTCTATACGTTGTGGATAATTGTTTCGATAAAAAGTACTATCGCAAGAATATATATTTTGTATTCCAATTATCACATTTATCTTAATTTATATAACCAAAATATTATCCTAGGAATAGATTGTGATAATCAAATGATAATAATTAATACTATTTTCCATGAAAAGGGGAATCCCACAAGTCTTTACTTATTTTGTGATATTGTTTAAAGGGTTATCCATGTTTTTTGTGTTATTGATAATAAAATTTGTTGGGAACCTAGTTTGTGTGCTGATTATTATGTATTATGAGACCCTTGATATGATTGGTTTATATAATCTCACTATTCATTATAATGATAATGACTTATATATAAAAAATTAACCTTTTTCCCTAGAAATATGGAATTGTGTGATAATATCCCATTCTAAAAATGATGTAATGTTATAAAATCCCTTAAACTAGACTGTGGTGGATGTTTAAGCTGAAGCGTTTCTTTATATGTTGATATGGGATGATGTGCGGTGGTTTTGTGTTGTGGTTGTTTCGGTGAGATGGCTGAATTTTTGTGATGGCTTGATATATGTTGTGTTGTTTTAATTATATTTAGGGATGGAAATAATGATTAATAAATGATATTATGATGTTTAATTTGAATATTGTAAGATGATCAGTGAATGTCAAATTGGTTGGTATTTTATGTTTTTAAAAGAGAATTATAAAATTGATGTGTGGTTTTTAGCATAAAAGAATTGAAAGATAAATGAATGGGTTGTGTAAATATGAAACCAAATGGAATGAGTTGGAAGGGATAAATAATTATTAAATTAAAATGGGAAGTATTTTTGGGGAGGTTGTCATTTAGTATAAAATGAAAAATATTGATAAATAAAGGTTGTTGATATTGAGAAGATCTATAAATTAGATTAACATGAATATAAAGGTGGAATTTGGTTTTTGGTATTCATTTTCTTATTTGACGTGATGCATTTTGAAGTGGCATTGAAAGTGGTAGAGGTTGTCAGACCCTTATGATGATGTTTTGAATGATATGGTACTATTTTTATGAAACCATAGGTTGGAATTGTGTGTGTGATTATTTTATATTGCATTTTAATTATTATTTCTATATACAATCACCCATGTCAAGAGCTATGTTTTGACACCCAAATTATTTAGGGGGTGCTTTTTCCAACATCCCGATGGATAGGATGGATGGATGGTTACCCCCTCTTCTCCACTCTCCCTTCTTAGTGAGGTTCTTATGCATGTTATTGGAAGTCTTGCAGATTGTAGTGAACTTATTGTGTTGTTTTATGAGAGGATGATGTGTTTAATAATTGGGGTCATTCGTGATAGGAGGAGGAAACACGATTGATGTCCTTCAGGTTTACGATGCCCACTTATTCTGGCTACAATTGTAGTCGAGATGTGATGTGATATACATGGTGTATTCGGGTCAGATATGATGTGATGGACCTTGTTTCTTCGAGTGATATGTGATGTGATGGACCAAGTGTCTTCGAGTAGGATTACTATATGAAAGATATGGGGGTACTAGGATGTATGATGTTGGGGTGTGAGATAGGCACAACATTGGGAAAGTGGTGCAATGTGCCCTATTATCGATATGTTTCTTATTAAGTAACTATACTTGGATGTGTTATTTGGTGATAATGACTTAGTGAGGAAGTGCTTGGTTAGTTGACCTAATTAAGTGACATTTGTTCAATTTTTTTCTTAGAGGTGAATTATTATGCTCTTTTCAAATGTGCGTGAGAGTATTTTGGTATGTATTATTGAGTATACTCGTATTCTCACCCTACATATATGAACTTTTTTTTTCAGGTTTCCAAAAGGAATTAAGAGACTAAGCTGTATGTCCCTAAGTAGGGTTTTGGATTTGTTGTTGAGTTGTAGTCATATGAATTTATTTTATATTTTTTGTGGATACATTTTTTTATTAGTATGACATTACATGATTTTTGGATGTCATGGTTCTTAACATTTTTATATGATGGATTTTATTTCTGTTGATTTATCCTATCTCATGATCCAATATTATATAGTTGGTAATGCCCCTCATATATGATATTTTTCATTCTCTTGGTGTCAATCACCTGCTCGAGGCCAATTAGAGGCGGGACTCAGTGAGTCATTATCTCTCTTCATATTCATTATTGGCCAAGGAGGGTACAACTAGAGGAAGGGGTCGTAACATTGGTTTATAAGAATAATATATCTTATATGTGTGATTTATACCATCAGTTCTAGTCATAAACTTGTGACCTATTAGAGACAGATTTCGAGGGTCACACTCTTTATAATTGTCAACCGAGGTGGACTTCTCATAGGGGGGATCATGAATTTTTTTGATTCATTGAAATAGATTTATGAGCATCTTGTTTGAGGTTAATTTTGTCTTTATAAATGGTGTAATAATAATTGAATTAGGAATTTTTATGTAAATATATTTATCTATTTTATTAATTACATCAATTCTAAGGTTCATCATTATTATTTCAAAACTTATTGTATTATATGTATTCTAATTGTTGGTGTTTAGGATGTTGCGGGACTAAATAGTGGATGTAGCAATGACTTGAAATGTTTTTCAATGGTAAAAATTCACTACGAAAGATGACCTTTTGAGCTTTTTTTAACCCGGAGAAGGGGATACTATGTAAGAGTGTTTTTATATCTCATCAACATGCATGGTGTTTTCATAAACAATATTCAGTGTCAGTTCTCCTACTATCTAGTAGTATGGTTTCAAATAGGGGAGCTAATTTGGAATTGGTTTGGTCCAATATTTTTTTTATAACTAAAATTGATATATGTAAACCATATTCATTTTTTCTAATCCTCTGAATAACTAAATCCTATAACTATTTTTTTAGTTTTGGTTATTAATCTTCCCTAATCATTTGTTTTTTGTTTCTTTAGTTCTCGCCCTAAATTTGTTGAAAAATAAACAAATATTGTATATAAATATATAAATTTGATGAAAAACAAATAATTTTAATATAAATAAAAATTTATTAGAAAAATTGATTTTTAAATGATTATGATAAATTTTATAGTTCATTTTAAATATTATGTTAATACCAAATATATAATATTTATAAATATGGATTTTTTTTGGTTTTAGATTATTAAAATAAAGAATCACAACTAGTCATGTTTTTTAGATTTTTAATAAATATAATTTTTATTGATAGAAAATCATTTTAATATAATCATTAATTATTTTTTATTTTGTTTCAATAAAAAAGTCTGTTAAATGCCCATCTGATAATGGATGTATGATTGGATTGAGATTTCTATGTTATTATTGGTCTGTGTCATTTTTCAACCTTATCTAACAAAGGATAAATGTTCTCCCCGTGTCCACAATAGTAGAGCCAATTAAAATAATTATAATGTTCTCTCTTAAACATGGAATCTGATTACATGATTACTTCAAATCCCCATAACTAAGAATTCACTATCATCTCCTCCTTCTGTGTGGAATCTATTGTACTACTTTTCATCAAAGTTTGGAACCACAACAGATGTCTCGAAGAAGGCGGGAGGGGATGACCGCCCCGTTACCACTGGGCCCCATGGAATCCCCTTGAGAAATTTTTATTCATTTTTTTTATTTTTCATTAAAACTATTTTTATTTTAATATTCATTTTTTTAAGTTAGTTTCATAATTGTTAGGTGGTTTTGCCAGGGGTTTCTTCACTGTACACGTACACATGCCTCCATTGAACCCCCTCTTCCATCTCTTTCCCTGTGACCCTTCTCAATATGGAGTAGTAATTTTAGAGGGGCGTCTGCCTGCATATCGTAGTGGCCGATTAGGGCTTCCCCACTAGGGTTAGAGAATCTCCAACCGAACACGCTAAACTGGAGTAACACTTACCATAAAATAGAGCATATACAGTGGAATCATCTCCAACCGGTACGCTATCTTCTAAAATATTGTTTTTATATTACCAAAATAAATAAAAATTTAAATTTAAATAGGTAGGAAAAACTAAAACAATGGATAACGCTGAAATAGTGCCACAAAAAATATGGTGATGGACAGTGAACGAATGCAATTTTAGTGCTGGATTTAGCGATGGGTTGGAGATGTTTGGATACTACATTTTAGAATTTTTATCATGGGTTGGAAATGGTCTTAGAAATTTTGGGGAGAGGTTTGTTTTCCTAGTTTGAAATTAATGTTTGGGGAGACGATTCAATGAGATCTCTTAGTCTTTGGGGTGTGGCTTTAGTGAGAGAGAGAGAGAGAGAGTGAAACAAGGTGTGAAACCATCGTTGAGTTTTTTCTTAACCCAGTAGAGATGATCTCGATTGATAGATTGTTGAAGTGATCATGTTCTTGAACTAAAAGGGAGATAAATATGAAATTAGAGCTCTAATATCACCACTTGTAGACTTCCCCTCGATCCAGACATTTGATCCTACTGGGCGATGTGAATCCAGTGCTCGAGGAAGATCTGTTGATTGACATCGACCTATTGCACTATGAAGAACTACTAAGCGACATCGACCTACTGGGTGACGTGGATCTGGTGTTGCACGTTGATGACCTACTGTGCGTCAAGGTTATGTTGCGCGCTAAGGATATGTTGTGTGTAGACTTGGATAGTGGAACCTCATTCGGATGGTTGTGATGGACTTGGAAAACATCGATGATGCAGGAGGATGGACTTGGGGAGTTTGGACTCGACCAAAAATACTTGTAACTTCTGGTGCAAAGGATCACCCATTTGTAAAACAGAGCTCTGGTAAGGTGTCTTCGGTATGATATATTTTCCATAATTGTGTTGTTTTAATTCTTGTATTTGTTTTTTTCACATTTGTAGCCGCTTTCTTTATCTTTTCATAGTGAAATACCTGATGTCTATTCCCCATACAGATAGAGAAATTGGCTGAATCACGTTACATCAGTGTGTCCTTTATTTCTTTCCACATTTAATTTTTCAGCCTAGTTAATGCTGGTTGTCTTATCCTAGGATTTAATTCAATTGTGGTTTTGGATTTATTTGTTTAATTAGACGATGTTAGGAAATGTTCTTCTTGTATTTTTTACTAGTTTATAATAATATTGCTGTAAAATCATTTTAATTATGTTTATTGGATTATGTTAAAAAATCTTGAATATAAAAATTATTTTCAGATTTCTTATTTTGAGTAATGCAAACCAAATTTATATGAAATAGATCCGGGATAGTCGAATGGGGACTTCTTTATGCAACGAAAACCTCCAACAAGAAATATCAAATCAAAATTTGGATTAATTTTGTTTTGTGAGAATTCAGAATGGATTATTTGTTGCTTTCGATGATTTCGTTATTGGATTTTACTCCAGAACATGCTTTGTTGTTTTGTTCAGCATTAGTCATTTACTTTTTTTGTTATAATATTGAAATTTATTATTGATTGTTGTTTCCCTTATTGTATCATGATTTTTATTCCCAAGTAGTGACCTTAGGCATCATGGAGGTGTCTGGTTATTGTCTCAGATTATGAGGTAAGAGGGGTTTTTGCAATTTTGGTATGTGTGAGAGTGTCTTTGTTAACAGTATGGTGTGTGGTAGAGTTTCTCTTTTTGTTTGGTATCCTTGTTATACCTTTTCTCCTTAGAAGAGTGGGATAATAATAAGCTCAGGTGTCTTCGACTATTTTGTGTCCTAGTTTTGGGTTGGTGTCTCTAGGTGTTGATCTATTGCGAGTGGTGATTGGGTTTGGGAATTTATTAGAGTGGTCGTGTCACGTGAATAGATTCGATGATGATCAGGATTCATGAAGGTTCTGTCTGGTTCTCTTTATCGATGTTTGGTGGTTCCTAAATATTGTTAAAAAGTTAGAATATGATGATATTTATTATTTAGTAAATGACTTCCCTTGGATCATAGGTGATCTCATGAGTTTAGATATTTTTTTAGGGCTCTCAGGGATGCATGAGATTTGCAGTGGTACCCGGTTGTTGAGAAAATTATACTATTGGCAGGGTCCTAGGCAGTGTTACCTTAAGGTGGAGAGTTTTATTCATCTGATAGATTTTGGTGGAGACTTTTTTGTTTTTTTTCTATGCTTGATTTCTTGGTGTTTATTTTATTTTTATCTCTCCATGATTGTACTGAGTTTTTGAATTATATTCTTTGAGATTTTTATGAGATGTTTGTAATGACATGGTTTTAAAGGATGGGTTCTGCTGTGTTTTTCCATATGCTGTAGGTGATTTTCTAGAGTCAAGTACTTCCTCGACGACATGATCTTAGAGTTCATCTCATGTAAGTTCATGTATGTGTTCTATTTATGTTAATTTTTTTTAAATAATGAGAATTTTAACAGGTTTAGAATGTCATTAATTTTGGGATAAATGTGTCATATTAATGTGTGATGGGAGACTATTTTGTCATACACTATAGGTATTTCCTATTTAAGATATTTTTAAGTTAATGATGTTAGACGGTGCTGATTCATCATGTGGTTTACATTTTAATGTTCTAGGTGGAGTGTATAGAATTGTTGCATATAAATCAGTTTATGAATTTTAATTTCCATGTTGAATATTTGATAATTTTATATTCACATTTTTTTATATTAATAAAATTATTTTTTTTGTATTCCTTTTGTTAAGTTATTTTCATAATTGTTTGGCAGTTTCACATGGTGTTTTCTCCACCATACACATGCCTCCATTGTGCCCCCTCCTTTGCTGTATTTTTCCCAAGGGGCCTTGACAATCTTGAGTAGCAATTTTGTAAGGGCACCTTCCTCACATCTCAAAACGGTTTGTTAGGGCTACGCCACGAGATTTTGGGGAGATGTTTTTTATTGGTTTGATCTTTTTTTCGGAGATGGTTTGGTGAGATCTCTTGGTGAGTTTTTTAATACACTTTTAAAAAAAAAAAAATTCAAAAAATAGTTAGGATGTTTTTTTTCAAAATGCATTTCAAAGACGGCATCTGCGATGCCGCCTTTGCATTACGGGTGAAAGGTGGCATCCGTGATGCCACCTTTGCACTGTGGCATAAAGGCGGAACTCGTGATGCCGCCTTTCCCATAAATTTTTTTTATTTTTTTTGTTTTTTTTGTTTATATATTTATTTATATACATAATTGATAAAAAATGTTCAGGAGAATTCCGCCTTTCACATAACAAAAACAATTATTAGTTTTTAAAATTTTGTTTCAAAATCGCACAGTTAAAAATATTTCAAGTATGTGACATCGAAAGACTATAAAATATAAACTATAAGACCAATCTAAACTAAAATTTAAAAATTCATTAAACATATAACTAATTGTTGTAAACACAAATCATTTCATAACCACTGTTCATGAAAAATAATGTATTAGCTTTCAAAACTGCCTACTTGAAACTAAAAAATGTTTCAAGTACGTGACTTTGAAAAACTATAAAATATAAACCACAAGACCAGTGTAAACGAAACCTTAAATATGCATTAAATATACTGTCAAATGTTGTAAACACAAATCATTTGATAACAACTGTTCATGAAAAATAAATTATTATCTTTCAAAACCGCCTACTTAAAAGTTAAAAATGTTTCAAGTACGTGACGTTGAAAGACTATAAAATATAAACCATAAGACCAATCTAAACGAAACCTTAAACATTCATTAAACATATATCCAATTGTTGTAAACACAAATAATTTCATAACAACTGTTCATGAAAAATAATTTATTATATTTCAAAACCGCCTACTTGAAACTTAGAAATGTTTCAAGTACGTGACCTTAAAAGACTATAAATTATAAACCATAAGATCAATCTAAACGAAACCTTAAATATTCATTAAACATATATGAGTAAAACCTAAATAAATAGGATGCACATTGTCTCTAGTATCACATACATCTATTATCTTTGATGCATGAAAACATGTTATGCCTCCTTTCATGGAAAAACGAAATCCATTCTTCCACCCGTCATGTCCATATCCATATCAACATCCGGCCGCATAAGGGTATGTTCAAAGATAATGCACATGAAATTCTTATACGTTCGCATTTTGGAAAATATCAACCCCTTCAACACCACAATGCATCCAACCATTATAATGTCTTCTACAACTGTCACCCTATTTTCGCACGTCCAGTTGATTAGATGAAAACACCAACGATTCCACATAGCCCATTGAACTCTTCATCACCAAATCTTTATCTTTTATCATCTTCAAAAGGCCACTGTAGGACCTCCTTGATCTATCCATTCCAAACACTCACATACAAGTATACTATAAGCATAAAAACCAACAAGTTTTCAAGTTTTTATGTTTATAGTATACTTGTATGTGAGTGTTTGGAATGGATAGATCAAGGAGGTCCTATAGAGGCCTTCTAAAGATGATAAAAGATAAAGATTTGGTGATGAAGAGTTCAATGGGCTATGTGGAGTCATTGGTGTATTCATCTGATCAACTGGACGTGCGGAAATGGGGTGACAATTGTAAAATAAATTATAATGGTTGGATTCATTGTGGTGTTGAAGGGGTTGATATTTTCAGGAATGCGAATGAATGAGAATTTCATATGGCATATCTTTGAACAAACCCTTATGCGGCCGGATGTTGATATGGATATGGACATGGCCGGTGGAAGAATGGATTTCGTTGTTCCATGAAAGGATATATAACATGTTTTCATGCATCAAATATTATATATGTATGTGATACTAGCGACAACGTGCATCCTATTGATGTGGGGTTGACTAATATTTGTTTCATGAATGTTTAAGGTTTCGTTTAGATTGGTATTATGGTTTATATTTTATAGTCTTTCAAAGTCACGTACTTGAAACATTTCTATGTTTCAAGTAGGTGGTTTTGAAAGCTGATAAATTATTTTTCATAAACAGTTGTTTTGAAATGATTTGCGTTTACAACAATTGGTTATATGTTTAATGAATTTTTAATGTTTCATTTAGTTTGGTCTTATGGTTTATATTTTATAGTCCTTCAATGTCACGTACTGGAAACATTTTTATCTTTCAAAATAGGGGGTTTTGAAAGCTAATAATTTATTTTTCCGGAAAAGATGTTATGAAATGATTTGTGTTTACAACAATTGGTTATATGTTTAATGAATGTTTAAGGTTTCGTTTAGATTGGTCTTATGGTTTATATTTTATATTCTTTCAAATTCACGTACATGAAACATTTCAATGTTTCAAGTAGGCGGTTTTGAAAGCTAATAAATTATTTTTCATGAGCAGTTGTTATGAAATGATTTGTGTTTACATAAATTGGTTATATGTTTAATGAATGTTTAATGTTTCGTTTAGATTGGTCTTATGGTTTATATTTTATAGTCCTTCAAATTCATGTACTTGAAACATTTTTATCTTTCAAGTAGGCGGTTTTGAAATCTAATAATTTATTTTTCATTTCTATAGACATAAAACATATAAATGAACATAAAAAATCAATGTCTATCTCTACAGTGAGGAGATCCTGTCCCACAGGTGGTCTTACACAAATCATTTCATAAAATATAGTTTTTCATTTCCATAGACATAAAACATATAAATGAGCATAAAAAATCAATGTCTATTTCTACGGTGAGGAGATCCTGTCCCACATGGTGGTCTAATAATAGGACGTCCGCAACGAGATCTCTAGGGAGTTTGATGACATGGAGAGGGCTAGTACTCGGGCTCTGGAATGTCGACTTTCATATCCTCCACCTCTGTGCCAGTGGGAGAAAATGTCAACTCCACCTCGTACGACCCTCCTGATCCTTCTGCCACCTCCATGGTAGAAGAACCCAGCATCATCGTAGTGGGGAACAAATAATATGGTGATGAAGTACCCCAACTCTACGATGGGTCTGGACCCCAACGCTGCGATGACACTGGACCAAAAGGATAAGTTCCATATGGGCCCCATGATGGAGAAAACTGAGGATATGCTGTCAAAAAGGATGGATCCCATGACGGCTAAGGAAGATCCTGCATTGGCTCAGACTGGACTACTTGAGGCCCGACCTCTGCCCGTGGAACTGGCGAGGCCTGACGTGCAGGACGACGCTGTCTACGTCACCGTGGTCGTGGATCCTCAGCACCAGCATATGCTACAGGATCTTCCTCTGCGGCAAGAACCTGCTGTCTCCGTGCCGGACGCTCTAAAAGGCTCTCGGCAAACTCACAGACAGATGACCTCAGCTCCAACGCTTGATCGTGAACTTGTTCCTGGCTGAAGACTCTATCCTCAGCCTCATCACTCATATCAATAACTCTGTCTGTCTGACTCTCCTATAAATAGATTAAAAATCAATTAGAAAATAACTCAATAAACATAGTAATATAATTTAATTAACGTACAATTTGATGCATCTCTCTGCCGGCTCGGGTAAGATACAATATAGACTTCAGTCTATGCCATGGCTCATACTCGTGCTACGTTGAAAGAGAGAACTTCACTGTAGGAACTCCCTGGATGCGAAACTCTGCGCATATATGCCAACAGTCGATAAATATAGTATGTACTCGACGCCAGTCATCATCCTGCCTCCCTGTCAGCTTCATCCCATGAAGCTGATCTGTCTGCCTCGGCAGTAATGGAGTCCGCTGAGTGAAGAGAAACTGGCTCATGACTCTGTCAGGCTGGTGCCACTCAACAATATGAAAGTGAATGAGTGGCACTATAGCTGTAACATTGTCAAGACCAATCGTGCAGTATGGAGGCAACTGGTCTATAAAAGAGCAGTATAGAACCCATAAAATCTGAAATAACATATTAACCTTATTAGAAAAACTGCTAACTAAAAAAATGAAGTTATTATTAAATTTTTTAGATAGTTATAGATTTTATATACATACCTGATGGGGTAAGATAAATTCCAACTCGAGCTGATATATTGCCAAATCGCGTCTCAGAACCGTATTGAAATTGTGGTGCTGACACCACCTATAAAATACGACATTGATAGTGATAAATAATGATAAATTAAAGTCAATAACATGTAGTAGCATCAGAAACTGCTAGAAATGAGTGATCATACCAGCATCCATGCGACGCATCATGCAACACATCCATCTCGACCGGCAAACCTGCAAGATCAGGGCAGAATGTAGGGAAGTGCTCCCTTGACCACATCTGAATAAGGATGACACATCCCCTGAGACCTTTGCACCTCATATCGGATATCCTACATAATGCTCTGTGTATTCCAAGCAGGCGGATCCCCAATAGTATGTCTCTACCCAATCAAAATCCTCTAGTAGGGGTTGATACATCATGTGCATGTGCATCCCTGAATGATCCGTACACATGGTCCCTCCAATAAGTCGTAATATATATGCACTTGCATAACGCATCACCATCTGGTCATCAGCATCATCAGCTAAAACTGGAATCTTTGCCTCCAGCCAAGGCATGGATATCGATGCTCCATCAATACCACTATGATCAAAAAAAATGTCAACGCCTAACAAACACTGAGCAATGTCGGGCCAAGCTGCCCGAGTGGATCCAATAACGGGTCTCCCCTAGATAGGTATACCAAGAAGCACAACCAAATCCTGGAGGGTGATGGTCATCTCTCCCTCAAGCAGGTGGAATGTGCGTGTCTCTGATCTCCACCTCTCCACGAGTGCAGCTAGCAGGTGATGGTCTACAAATGTAAAATTGGATACTGCAGTACCATAGAAACCAACATGACGCAAGTATGGTATAATGACAGGAGGAGGCTGTGTTTGATGAAAATGTTGCACTAGAAGCACCCTGATCAATCGATCTGGACCACCCTCTATCACAACTTGTGAACAATGAGTAGCCTGCCGACTGAGTAGTATGGTGTCAGTCATCTTCATATAAACAAATAAATTTTTATCAAGGATTCACATCATGGATCATTCACGACCTATAAATTGTTCTGTCTCTAATCTATGTTGGATGAATTATGATTTAACTTTGTTTTATAAATTATTTTATAAAATAATTGGCATGAAATTTTTATTTTTTGAAAAGGGTTTTTGAAAATATATAGTTTCCCCTAAATTCGGTAAATAAAAGGTTGTTTTTAAAGAATTGTGAAATAAAGTCTGAACTAGTTTTCAAAGAATGTTTTTATATCAAGAAATGGTATTTTTTTATTTTTGAATGTTATAATTCCCTTTCAAAATAATTATATGTATATCTCAAATGTGATCCTTAGGTATACAGGTAGAAGGTGTAGTACTATGGCTCATATTTTGATATTGTAAGAGATTTCACTTTTTGGAGTGATATTCTATTACTAGATCAAGATTCATTTGTCTCTATTACATCATTAACAATGTAGGAGGGTTCAATTTCTGGGGTGATCCTTTATTCCCTAAAACATTATGCACGAGTTATAGGGATTTGTAGGGAACAATAGTCATATTGATATATGATTGTACTAGACAATCCAGTAATATGTTTCATGATTATTTTCTCAATCACATAATGTTTTGAAAATCGATGTAAAGGGAATATGTTTTTAGGTAACGCCATGTATCAGGATCCGCATTGATTGCCTCATTAATTGCCCGGTGCCGATCAGATATCAGACAAACACCCCGAATGTTGGGGAAATGGGTGTTGATACATGCCGAAAACCAACTCCATGATTAATAGTTTTCTTTCTATACAAAGGAAAAGGCAAGTGGAAGAGGTGAACAGTTTCCATCTTGGGTTTCCGCAATCAACAATACACCCTTGTATTTTCTATACAGAAATGTTCCATCAATCTGAATAAACTGTTTTCAGAAACTAAAGGCGGAGATACATGGAAGGAATTCCCAGAACAACCGATGAAATTCAACACGAGATGGATCAAGTCGGTTATCATGAGACACATGTTTGTTTGTATCCAGATGGAAGACAACTTGGTTATGATGCCTCAGTATGGCTAGCAATTGCGGAAACACCCGATATGAGTCATCCCAATCACCATAGACCTTCACAATTTCCTTCTGTTTCAATTTCCATACCTTATTATAGGATATCTTATAACCGAATGTCTGTTGTATCCTCTCTCTCTCCCAAGGGCTATCTGAACATCTTGACATGTTCTAATCATCTCAACAACAATGGATGACACAAATTCTGCATCAAATAAAGTTTGATCTTATGTTAGGCTAGGCTGAACGCAAGTATGAGCTGCCTCAATCCTCGAGATTCTACAACCTCCAAATGCAATGTCCAGAATCGACCTCAATCGAAATCTACAATCATCCCCATACTTCTCACATCGTATGCCATATTTTCTATTATCTGATTCTTAAAATAAATAACTGCAGTGCCTGTCAATGTGAAATCTCTTTAGCGTATTTTTTAATGCATCTTTACGTGGAAAATTCCATCCAACATATAATGTTTTTTCATCTCACTAAACCTATCTTGTATAACTCCGTTAAACTCAGTTGCTGGTGTGATAACAATATCTTCAAATTCAGGAACACGTGTCATTGCTTCTGACTAAGATGCAAAGAGAAGTGGATGATTTATTGTAGGTCGAGCATACTGTACGAATAATGCATTTCTCGAAACTTATGTTGTTCCTTCCTCATCAGCACTACTATCACCATCTGTTTCATTATTAAGAAACTCCTCATCAGATGTTGGGTTAACATGTATATCCGGGAGATCATGTAGGTTGTCCTCTACATCATTTGGAATAGTCTGAACTTCATGGGGCATACTATCTTCAATTACTCTTGTAAGTCTACGTCTATGTACAATTGGATGTTGTTGTTGTAGAGTAGAAACATCAACTTATAACTCCATCATGGTACCATCTGACTGTTGAGAAAACAAATTAATTGTTTGGATCCATTGTGCATCATTGACCAATGGAAAAGCTATATGCGACAATGTTGACGGGAACTGAAAATGTCTATAAATCATTGACTTGATATTCGGATCGGGTCCTAGATTTAATGAGCCATAAATTCTGTCTTGTAGGACACTTAGGGTTATACAATGAGTTGTATTAACCTCTTTTATTGGTTGTGTACCTTAAGAAGCCCCTTTCTCAGTTTGAATAACCTCCCCATAGCAATACACACATGAAAACAATCCGCTCTATGTAAATAAAGTTTTCTGATCAAGATTTTGATAATTTAAGTGACATTCAGAATAATGGTTACCAATATAAGTTGGATTTTATACTTTTAAGCTGTAATTAATCAGCTTATTAAAAATAAGTTGGATTTTACCTCATGTTCAAATAATAACTATTACCTCTAAACTATACAATATTTATGATAGTTAAATTTTAAAAGATATTATATCCTAAACTAGGATATTTCTTAGTAAACTTTCTAATTAGTGATTTAAAATATAAATAACATCGAGTTAAAAAATAAATAATAGAATGTTTTTAGCTTCTATCTTTTCTTGTAGTGAATTGGATATCAAAATTTCAGAAAACCCGTGATTTCTGAAATTTTGATATTCAATTCACTGCAAGAAAAGCAAGAAGCTAAAAACATTCTCTTATTTTTATTTTAACTCCATGTTATTTATTTTTTAACATTCTGTTATTCATATTTTAACTTCATGTTATTTATATTTTAACTTCATGTTATTTATTTTTTAACTTCATGTTATTTATTTTTTAACTTCATGTTATTTATTTTTTAACTTCATGTTATTTATTTTTTAACTTCATGGTATTTATTTTTTAACTCGATATTATTTATATATGTTATATATAGTTTATCTCTATGTTATTTATATTTTAACTCTATGTTATTTATATATGTTATTTATATTTTAACACTATGTTATTTATATATGTTATTTATTTTTTAACCCTATGTTATTTATATTTTAACATGCTGTTATTTATATTTAAACTTCATATTATTTATATTTTAACATGCTATTCTTTATATTCTAACATACTGTTATTTATATTTTAACATGCTGTTTTTTATATTTTAACATGCTGTTATTTATATTTTAACTTCATGTTATTTATAATTTAACTCCATGTTATTTATATTTTAACTCCATGTTATTTATATTTTAACTCCATGTTATTTATATTTTAACTCCATCTTATTTATATTTTAACTCTATCTTATTTATTTTTAACTCTATTTATAAATTAATTTTTAATTAATCATTCATAATAATAAATATCAACATCATTACTAAATTATCAATTTATCATTTCTTTTCGTAGATGTTTTATTAGTTTATAAGGAAATATGCATATCTTAAGAATATCCTCAGGGAGTGTCAAACCAGAATGCAGTAAGGCCCGTTGTCCTGCACCTGTTCCCATTCGAGTCTAGCTCAAATCAGTGTTTTCGGGTTTTACCCCTAGGTACATCTATGCCAGAGCCACATTCACTTGTTTGTATCCAGACAAAGATTTGATTGCTTAGATAACATACTCTTTATGATACCAAAATTTCATTAAAACAATCCTAAATAAATTTATACTAATGAAAATTATAATTCCTAAAAATATATAAAAAATGTAATAAACAAAATATTTAAAACTAACTAAACTATTAAAGATTTAAAATATTTAACTATAAAAAATTCAACTAAATAAAAAACATTAAAATTATAAAAAATTTAACTAAAAACAATTATACGAAATAAAAAACATTAAATTTAAAAACATACCTCTAAAAGCATTCCAAAAATTTCAAACCACAGAACACTGCCACAAAAGAATGAATTTGAGAGAGGATGAATGCTTGGAAGTGAGGAGAAGGGGAGGGGGCGCTACCCTTTTATAGGGCGTAGAGGAAAAGGTGACACTGTGGGTGCCTCCTTTCGGATGACGTGATACAGAAAGGCGGCACCACAGGTGTCGCCTTTTCCACGTAACTGATCCGCGCCGGCAGTGCAAAGGTGGCATCCGCGATGCCGCCTTTCACTTGTAATGTAAAGGCGGCATCCACAATGACGCCTTTGAGGCGCAATTTGAATTTTTTTTGACCTAACCATTTTTTTTTATTTTTTTAAAAAAAATGTATTAAAAAAACTCTATCTTGGTCTTTGGGGTACGACATCACATAGAGAGAGAGATAGAGAGAGAGAGAGTGAAATGAGGTGTACAACCACCAATGTGTTAGTTCAAGATCCAATCGAGCATATCTTGATTGATAGATTGTTGAAGGTATCTGGTTCTTAAACCGAAGGGAGATAGATCTAAAATCGGTACTTCTCTCTCGTCTCATATATACTTCACCTCAATCGAAATCATCAATCCTTTTGGATGACATGGATCTGGTGCTCGACGAAGATCTGTTGTGCGGAGTCGATCTGTTGCGCTATGAGGAACTGTTGTGTGACATAAACCATCTAGGAGATGTGGGTCCTGTGTTGCACGCCAAAGACCCACTGCACATCAAGGTTCTGGTTCGCACTGAGGAACTGTTGTGTACAGAATTAGATAATGGCAGTGCATTCAGAAGATTGTGATGGACTTGGAAAACATCAATGGTGCAGGTGGATAGTCTTGGTGACGTACAGATTCTAGAAGAAAGGATATCTAGTAGGTAAACCCGATTCCTCGTAAGGGGGTTTGGTCTGATATTTTTTTTATTTTTACTGTGTTGTTTTGATTGTTGTACATGTTTTTCTATCGCATCTGTTTCTGCCTCCATTATCTTTTCATAGTGAAACCCCATATGTTTCTACCTCATGCACATAGTCCAATTGGAGAAAGCACATCATATCATTGTGTCATTTAATAAATTCCACATTTATTTTTTAGACCAGGTAAATGTTGAAAGTATTCTCTTGAAATTTAATTCAATGGTGGTTTTGGATTTATCTTCTTAATTATATGATTTTTGGAAAATTTTGGCTTGTATTTTCCCTTAGTTTATGATATATTCCCTAATAAATCATTTTGATTAGGTTTATTGAAATATGTTAATAACAATGGAATATAAAAATTAATTTTATATTTTATATTTTGAGTTATGAGATCCGAATTTATACCCAATGGATTTTAGCTACTCGAATGAGGACTACCTAGTACAACACATCCCCCAACCCCCCTACTAGGTTGCCTTCCATTTTTAGGAACACACATCAATTTCTCCCACATAGAAAAGCCTATGAATCATGGCCACCTATTTAAGAATTATTTTTGTTTCAAGAATTGTTTCATTGTTACTTTCCCCCACATCGAAGAGAAGGTGCTTAGGGTGTAGGACACCACCTTCTCCAACTATGACATCATCATCGTTGTGTCCGTGACCAACTGTATTGTCCAAGACATCACAATTCCTCATATTATGATCAATACCACAAGATGATCTACACCATGGTGTGAGAAATTCCCAACCACCCCAGACTTAGGGAATCTTATCCCCTCCGATAATAGGAGTTCTGGTGGACTATAGGGTCGTTGCACTCACATGTCTATGGGGCGATGACTGTTGGGTAGGAAACATATATATTCTAGAAGAAAAATAGAATTATGATAAATAAATTTTGAGAATTTTCTAATGAATAAAGAGGTTATAAATAGAAGAATTAAAATAAATACAGACATATAAATTTAACAAGTAAAAACCCTCAAGCACAGAGGATTAAAAACCCCGAGTTAACTTTGGGAAAATCCACTAATGACCAGAGATTAAAAAACCTTGTAAATTATGAAAAATTAATTGAAAATAAAACGAAGAAAAGATGTTTGAAAATACACACCCATATACACCTTTATTCTCTCTAAAAATCATTTGAGAAAAAAATCACCCCTTGAAGATCAAAACAAAAAAAATTTCATCATTGTAACATGTCATTGCAAACCAAAATTTTAGGTGGTCCTTGTTTCCCACATCCAACAATTATTTATCATGTATCTGATCCCTTTTCACTATATTGTCTATCTTATGAATTTGATGCCTCTTACTTATATATTGGCCTTTGAGTTCCCACATACTTTCAAAATAATGAAAAGAAAATATATTTCTCTCTATCATGCAAGAACTAAAGACAAGATAATGAGACCAAGTTCAAATATTTTAAAAACCATTATCTACAGAAATGAGAAGATCCTGATCTAGGATGAATCAAAAAATTTCCCCTTCATCCCATCAAAGAAGGTTATGAAATTATAATGAACTCAGTTGAAACTAAAACTTCTTGGTTTTTTTCCCAACCATCAACTTTTATAGAAAATATTACATCCCTCTTTTTTTTCTATGAGGAAAACCAAAAAGGCCCTATAAAAATAAATGAAAATGTGGAATCCTTATTAATACTTGTTTCTACAATGTCAATACCATAGTCAACATTATTTACATCTCTTATAATTGTGATCACCACAAAATATAGAGAACTTACATAAACTAATTACTCCCTCTGATCAACATCCTTAGAGTAGTCTAAAAATCATAGTGCATCACCTCAATATTTGAATTTATTTATTTTTTCACTAGTAATACTCTTTAAAGAAAAATAATTACGTGTAAGATGTAAAACACATGACCTAACCTACATTTTCTTCCAAACCTTCTTCATCCTTTTCGATGATCTTCAACTCATACATGATGATCACATATGCCACAAATATGATGAATTCCTCTTTGTAACTATATTTATCACATCACCTTACACCTTTATATACTTTTTATAAAATGTGTTATCCATTTTTCCTTGTGAATATACCATAGATCCCTTGGAAAAGAACATACCTCAATGTCAACATACAACCTGCATTCATAAAGATAACAATATCACCCACACTAATGAAATCAACATAATATCCATTTCTCATCTTCAATATACTAAATTCCCCTTATTTATATGAAGAAAATAATTTTATATTTGGTGAAATATGGTACAATGATGTCTATTCGAGCACCCATTTGGTGTATTGATCCAAACTGTAAAAATCAACACCAACTAAAAGTAAATCACCCTCTTCCTAAATATGACTTATAGTGGTATGCTAATAATTGGTGTTGTGCACCTTATTTTCTTCCTTAATATTTTTCAATTCATAATGGTTTCCCTACACATGACCTTTCTTGTTGCAAAATAACCACTTGACTTTTCTACTTATCTTCGATTGACCTTTATGTTTACGATGTCAATCATCCAAAGCTAGAATACCACTATTACCTAAATATTCACTATCATTTTCCTTTCATTGAGTCAGTTTGATAAAAAATGATGAAATCGCATCATTCATCTTTAGCGTGCCTTTCCAAGACAACAATGTGGTGACTTAATTATGATAAGGATTTGGGAATGAACCCAAGAGAAGAAAATATTTGTTTTCATATTATATTTGAATAGTTACCATGTTACCTTTATCTTTAATCTGGACTTACACCAAAGAAAACTCCATCAGAGGATTGGTGAACTCAACCTTATGGTTTCTAAAATCTATTTTTTCAAGCATTCACAAATGATATAATCATTTTTTAGATAGAAATGATTTTAGAGGGATTTCTATTTATACATGCTTTCTTGATTCACCCAGATCTCTTTCTTATCTGTTAGATTCATTACATGTCATAGGGTATTATAATCAAAATACACATTAATCATACTTGCTGCTAACTCTCTCATATCCTTCCTAACACAATCACTCATCATCTATAGTTTCTCATATTTTTTCTTTATCATCTTCACTGTCTTATCACAGGACAAAATATTTTTTACTCACTACTACCATAGAGTAAAATCATTTATTTAGATAAACAATTCAATGTGGAAATAAATCTCATGGAGTAAATCACTCAAATTCAATCAACAAGAAGCATAGAAAAATATATATGATACTAGTTGTTGGGGAGGATGTGGATCAGTTACCGAATAAAAACTCAATTTTGACAAATAAATTTTGGGAATCGTCAATGAATACAAAGTATATAAATAAAAGAAAACAAAATAAATGTGGTGGTAGAAATTTAATGTGTAAAACCCTCCAATGTAGATTATTAAATAGTATAGGGAAATTTTGAGAAAATCAACTAATAATTGAAGTGTATAAAAATACAAATAAAGCCCGAAACATGAATTTCAAATACACAATAAAAAACCTGTGTGCAAATTGGCACCATGATATGCCGGTATTCTCTTAGAAAATTCTTCATCACAAAACTTAACCCCTCAAAGACCAAAACCTAACACACTACATCATTAAAGAACCTCATTGCACAACGTAAATTGATGCTACTCTTTATTTCCCATTCCCAAAAAACTATTTACCACATGTGTGCTCCCTTTTCGCTCTACTGCATGTCACATAGATTTGTTGAATCTTGACTATATATAGGCCATCACATTCCCTATATTCTTTCAAAATAAAGAAAAATAAATACCTTTATCTCTATCACATGTGAACTAAAAACATGGTAAGGGAACCATTCAAATTTTAATAAAACGAGTATATTTAAATATGATATTATCCCAATATGAGCTAAATCTCAGCATGAACATGGATGAGGAGTAATTCCAACATCACTATCAGTGATGATGAGCTGGATATGTGGTGAAACTCTTTGAGGATAGAAAGGCTTCCAAATGGGAGAGGTGTTCTAGGGCATGGTTGAGGCCACTGTTGAGCTCATTGGGGGGCCCAACTTCTCAGAATTCTTCTTGGATATCATAGGGTTTGATGTGTAAGGAGTGGTGGGGGATATGAAGAAGGATTTGGAGCGGTGAAAATGAATTATATGGTAGAAGAGTCTCATCTGGATGAAATCCAATTTTTGGATGTGGTTGTGAAGGAAACCTTACGGGTTCTCCCTGTACTACTATTGTGGGTTCCATGACATTCCAACAGAGACTACACTATGGGAAGGTAGAACATGTAGGGGATAATCGAAACCTCAGGATAAAAACACTTGTGAAAAAATTGGTGAGAAAACCAGTGAAACATTAAAGTGATATATGCATAAAAAATAAATCAGCACACAATATTTTTGAACGTGATAAAACCCTCCCATGTGGAGGATTTAAAAAAACCATGAGGAAATTCTAAAATATCCACTATGAATTAGAGAATTAAAAAAATACAAATAATTCTCAAAGAATTACAAATGAGAGACTATAGAAAAACTATTTTAAATCCACACCCCAATACTCCTCTTCCTAATCTCTAATAAAAATCATGATAACGACATGTATCAAAACATCACAACCTCAGTGATCTTCATCCGAACATGCGTCTTCCTCAAACAATCTTGAGAAACTTGAAATATTTACCTCCCTTATGCTCTCTCCATCATGATGTACAACTGATATTCAATTGGGACATGTTTCTTGATCACCATAATCAATAAGACTCTCGATACATGACCATGATCATTGATCACGCTGCAGCTGCTTTGCACCTGTTGAACATCGATGCTCCACACATGCTACTTCTAAAGATGTAACCCACTTCTTTCTCTCGATAGACTACATCTTGAGGAGCTATCTCTCTGTTCACCACTAACTACTTCCCTTTTATAGGATCTCATATGCCACATATTATATTTGAAATAAATATTTGGAAATATCTCCAAAAAATATATCATGAGATATCACCTGAATCTCATGCTAATATATAAACAATAGAAGGATCTTGAATTAAAAAAAAATCAAATCTAAAAGATATCAATGTGTGTTATGAACCCCAACACAACATTCCTCTGGGTACCACCATTTTTATGAATGTCTAGGTGGTACACATAGACGTGGGAGGGTATTTCATTCCTCAGGGCACCCCCATTTTTATCAATGTTTGGGAGATACACAAAGACCGAAGAGAATGGTAGGATGCATCAAAGTTCAATCAGCAATGGTTCTTAGATGAGGAGGATCTGTGGGGGTAAAATAGGAAGAATAATGAGTATCTTTATTTTCAGGTCCGGGAGGAGGAATTTTTGATGATTTCCTTTAGCGGAGACGATAGTGATGTTAATTTTGGAAATGATCTTTTATTCATTCTAATGGAAACACTTGAGTGGGTAGGATTTAGATCTTTCAGATGAGGTTTGGTTAAATTTGAAGAAGAGTGTCCATCTGGTAGCATTTCCAACACCAAGGTTACCTTCCTCACATCTTTATGAATAATCACCCAAATATAGTTACACTGCAACCTTTGTAGAGATGGTAATTTTTAAATCATGTTGTGATTAACTTTCAACTTGTTTTTTACTGGACACGTGCATTGAATAAGTGTTGGTATCCAAAATCTATATTGTTTGGAATTTTTATTTTATCAGATGAAGTAATTTATGTTGACTCTAATTTTTTATTTTCATGGATGATTTAATTTCTCCATACATTTTATATCAAACAAAAATGGTAAGAAATGACTTTTACTCTGCCAAAAAAACCTTAAATTTACCATATATTTAAAAAATATGAGATTAAAATTTTTCTAGTGATGATAAAAACTAGTGCAGTATTTAAACAAATCTACAGTAGATATAATTTGATTGAACAAAATAATGTAATGTGTAGAAGTTAGCAGCTACTCCCAAAGAACATCATTCCAACATATAAGCTATTTTTATAATTGTTTTTTGAGTGAATTGTTAATGTTTGTTTCTAAAGAAAAAAACATATTGAGAACTCAATATCATTTCCATGTAAAATAATTTATAGCTCCTATTTTCTCGGTTAGTGTATCGAGTCAAAATTTTCATAAGAAAGACATAATTTGTTTTATGTTTATAAAGTCGCACCCCTTAAAGTGAGTAAAATGGTTAATTTTTCATACCAATTGACCTCAATATTTTTTTATTATTGTTCCATTTAACGCAAGAATTTATATTTACCCATGTAATGTGTTTCAGTAAAATTCCAAGATAGTTGAATTCTAAGTGATGTTTATTTATCTTCCAGGTACAAGTTTAGAATCAATTTTGGCGATTCAAATTACTGTTATAATTTCATTGAAAATCATTAAGTATATTATTAGATTTGGCATGAAAGTTGGTTTTTTAAATTTTATCTTTGCATACTTTTAAAAATAAATAGCATATTAAATATATTATTTTTATCCACTTTCATGTGGACATCTAATAACTGCTAAAAAGTATGAAAACAAAATTCCAACACTATGCTTGTGTCTGAAAAGTGTTTTTTTACCTAGTATAGATAATTTTCATTACATTTATTTCAACCTTGAGACCTAGAATTTGTGTTCTTTAAGATAAATAAAAATAAATTGTGTTTTTTAGTTTTGTAAATAATGATGATGTGTTGTTTGGTCACATGATGTGGAAAAGGATGTGCTATGTGGTGATGGTGTGGTAAGGGAGATTATTTAATCTCTCATCTTTTGGCATTCACCAATAAGATAGGGGATACTTATAACGCCTCAGACCCATACACTGGTATCTGTTATTAAAATCATACACTTTCCAGTTGTAGCTTTGAAAACGAAAAATGAAAATCAAATTTTACCATCCGTAATTAGAAAATCAAAATGAAATACTAATCCATTTACATACATAAGACATTTTTGGTTTAGATATTTAGATAATTAAGAAATATATTTTACATAACAAGACTCCTGTGTTAATGTGATCATTTTCCATGAAAAAATATTTTATTATTTCATAATATGCCTAAAATATCTCACAAAAAAGTATCCACACATGAATTTTTTTTAGAAGTATCATTAATATTATTCTTATTCATAACCTAGGTAATGGAAATATGAACAATTTGAGCTAAAATTCCCATTAAGGGAAAACATATAATTGAAAAAATCATAAAATAATAAAGGCATGATCAATATTCTAGAAGTAAAAATTTAATTTACAATGTATCTTATAGAATGAACTTGAATTATTTCCATGGATAATATAACACCATAACTGATCACATGAAAATTAATAACCGAATTACTAATAATTTAATTCATAATGTTAGACATCATAATATTACCATCAAAACCTCATACAAAGACATCATAAATATTCTATCAAAGTATCATCCTTATACACCTTAAATAATTAGATATACACACTTAAAATACCCAGGATA
Source organism: Viscum album (assembly GCA_963277665.1). NCBI lineage: Eukaryota > Viridiplantae > Streptophyta > Magnoliopsida > Santalales > Viscaceae > Viscum > Viscum album. The sequence continues at coordinate 1,040,218,914 of OY728161.1, read as the reverse complement.
GTTTGTCTCATGAGACCAACTAATGCATCAAGGATCTATATATTATCGGGTCTCACCCTTCACTTACTAAATAATATTCATTTATGATATGAAATAAATGAATATAAATTAAATACATAATCAATACGCCTTAATAATAAGAATTCAAATTTAAAAATCACTATAAGTTTTTTCAATATTTCTCCACTACAAATTGAACCGACCTTATTAGTCAATAATCTTTTGTATAAAACTAAAAAATATACATATCTTCATTGTCTTCCCATTGAATAAATGAGCTACATTTCTTAGAAAACACTCCTAATCCGATTAATATAAAATAAGATGTTTTTCATGCATAGATTAATGATTATATGGTTAATTAAATAACAGAATTGATGTATAATCCATCAACGATAATAAATAATATGGACATAATAATGAACATCAATCATAAAAATTAACGACACTGTATTAAATATATTTCCCATGGAAAATAGAGAGGAATATGATAGCCAAACTTTTAAACACTTTATGCATTTGTAATATTGTTGAAAACATGAAGTTATAAATCTTAGAGTGAACCCTTTTCTTGGGGCCTCAATAAGAATATTAAAACTTGAATTTAAAATTCATTCACAATAATTGATTCATAAAAATAAATTATAATAATGTGTAGTGGAAGATTTCAATATATATAAATGGAGTAAAATCATTTTTCAAAACTATATTAAAATAATAAACTTTTCCTATGAAAATGTAATTGAATAATTATAATAGTTATTACTATTAAAAACCATCAAAATTTGTAAAATAAGATAAATCCTAATGTTAGTCCTTGAAATCCAAAAAAACCATTTGTGATGAAACTTCTTAAAAAGTGATTCTTTTTACACTTTTATGAAGAATGTAAAAAATATTACTTTTATGGAAAACTTAAAAAAATACTTTTAATTTTTTGACTAGAAATTCAAAATTAATTAAAATTAAACGTAATATATCATTTATGTGTAGAATTGTTTTTATAGAAACAAAATTATGAATATATCAATGGAAGAGATAGGTTCACAACCAAAAAAGTAAAATAAGGCTATGTTTTCTTAGAAACATCCATTCGGTCGATTAGAGTACGAAAGAGAGAGAAAATGGGGTGAAGAATTGGGAATATTATAAATAACCATTTCGGAATAAAATATATTGGTTTTAAGAAAGATATAGGATATAATTCCCCCAAAAAATATTTATGTACAAAAAATCTTGATTATAAGTGAGATTTAAACATAAACACTTATGACTTTGGTAAATTTCAAATCAAAGGCCTTAAAATGTTAGAAAATGATATGGTTCTATAAATCTCATGAAAAAAATCAAATATTATGTAAAAATATATTCATGGTGTAGTAATTACACCATATAAAGAAAATCATGGTGGAAAATATGAAACATGTCTCAAGAAATTGAAATTGAGACTGAGAACCCTTATAAATTTTATAACACTTGAAACAAAACCTATTGAAAGTGAGAAAATAAAATATTACATTAATTACAATTATTAATGAGTGAATCATGGTATAATATAATAAATAGTAATTATATACACCATATAATTGGAATATGTGTGTAATTCAAAAACATTTCTTAATGAAATATGTTTTAGATAAGAACCCATTATAAAGAACACAACATTTGAAGTAAGAATTAATTGATAAACTCATTATTTATATCAAAATGACAAAAGGGGTGAAAATCATTGGTTAATAATCACATAATCTTAACATAATAGTCAATGTGGAAGTGATATAACCTAGTATAAGGTAATTAAGTTATGAAACCCCATACGTTGAGACTTGACTTGCATCAAATATCCACCACCATCATGAATAATAAAATTATATTAATTATAAAATTGTTTAAAAATAAATTTCATTTTTATTATAATATTATTATTACTTATTATTTTTTGTCATTTATTTAGTAAATCAGTATAGTTTACATCCGTCATTTTAGGGTTTTTTGGTTTATTATTTCCAAACATGTTCGTTGTATTCATAATGGATAAAGTTACTACCTCAATAGTTTCATTAAATACATAATATTTAAAGGATATGTTCCATATCATTTCAAAATAATGTAATTTCAATATATCATCAAATGGTAACCATCCTGAAAACCATCCTTAATAAGCTCGTTTGTATTCATTGAATTTCATTGTTTTAATAGATAATTTATAATTCCAAAATCATAATCCTGAAATTAATTTTATATTAATATGATAATCAATCATAAACTCAATTTATATGAATACTCATGAGTGAATTAAATTAATGAAAACATCATCTTACTGATAGGTTGTGTAAAACCACCATGGTGAACAATGTTTTCCAAAAGTGTTTAAAACTAGGGTAAACACAGTAAATTTTGAATTTTTATAAATTTAATTTGATTATAAATAAAATAATATTTTTTGTATTAGTTTTTAATTATTAATTTAATTAATGAAAAATTAACAGGATAATTTGAAATGAAAGGACTATATTTAAAAACCATGAATTTTGAAAAATTAATAGATTTTGGAGAATTGTTTTTTATAAGAAAAAGGTGATCTCCCAAAATCAATTTATCAAATATATTATATTAACATTCGAATGGAATCTTGGTTTTAATGTGTGTGATGTTTTAATATGATTTTAAGATAAATTATCATAATTAAAAAAGATGAAAGAGCCTTAGAAACCCTTACGTTGATCTTTGAGATAAGACTTTTAGATGGAACATATTTCATTTGGAGAAGAGAAATATGATTTCTCTAGGGGATTCTAAACATGATTTAAGAAGTTAAAATATGGATTTGGGTAGAGTTTGGAAAAAATCGAACTCCTATGTTTCTTAGGATAAGGGTAATTTAATACTCATTTTACAGGGAAAAATTAACTGTGTTTCCACAAATATTTAATCATTACAGATCAAAAATTTTATTTAAAAATTACCAGTGGTTCAAAAATGGTCAAAGGATGGTGGTATGATCCATTTAAAAATGCAATTTAATCATTAGAATTTTATTTATGATTTTTAATTTAATTTATAATAATTGAAACCTTAGATAGAATTTTAAGTAATTTTCACGGTCACAATTTTAGTTTTACTTAAAAATCATCAATATAGAAATTAAATTCGAATTAAAAATCATAAAAAATAAAATAAGTATCTTATTAATTCCCAAAAAATTTGAAATACCATATGTAATATAAATCTTATCCCACAAAATGTTTTAAAACTACCTTATTTGACATTTCTTATACTTGTACATGCATTGCATCAATAACTTGTAAATGATTTGAATAATTACAATTTTATTTAAAAGTAATAATAAATAAATATCATAAATATAATTTTTATATAAAAAAATCATGTAGATTATTTCATAACTTCATTTTTTCCCTATGATATCATATTCGAGACGTTAAAAGAAAATGAGTGACATTTTGTAATTATTCATTACCAAAAATATTATAAATGTCATAATCAAAGGTATGTGAAAAAAATTGACATATTTTTTAATATAGGATGATTTTTTTGATATAATTTCATTTAATGAAATAAATAATTATTATTTGGAGATTTTTAGACCTCATCCCATTGTTTTAAACCTATTTAACCCATTTTACCCTTTAAAGTGGTTATATACTTTTACCAAGGTTACTATTCATTATGACTAAAAAAATGGAAAGAACCATATTAACTAATTTGAAAATTATTTTTCCCAAATATGTAATAAATTTTATAATATTTTATTTCTATGATTATTAAAAATTAATCATAATATAAGTTCCCAAAAAGTAGTGAAAATTGTTTTTAGAAAAATGGTTTTTGTAATCATAAAAATAAGTTTATTCCTATATCATTCAAAATGTTGATTTCCATGGAATTATTTAAATTATTTTTAATAAAAGGATATTTATCGAGTATAACACAAGATCAAAATTTAACATAACCTTATGTCATAATTAAAATAGAATTACTAAATATATTTTTTATTTCAATAAAAATATTACGTTGATTTTCAAAAAATTAAACATATATTTCTTTGTTCAACATTATATTTTTAAAATAATTATATAAATTAATAAACATAAATTTGGTTTGGAAAAAAATGTTTCATGAAATTGCAATTCATTTTTATATAATGACAAGGTTATAAATTTGACATTATTTGATGAATAAGTATTTTTTCAATGTTCACCTAAAAATTAACTATTTTATAGAAAATCCAAAAATTAACCTTAAGAAAATTATGATGTTTTTAGACAAAAAATGAAAAACTTTTTATAAAACTTAATTTCTAAAATTAGTAAATTTCTCTTTTAAATGTAATTACAAATTATAAAAAAACTTTTTTTTATAAAAATAACCCTTTTAAACATAGTTTTTTTGAACCTTATATGATTTCATTATTATCATTCAAAATTAAGTAATTATTTTCTATAAACTAATAAATAAATTCATATTAGGATAAATTTAGATGCATAATTTATATTTTGGTTACTACTATTGATACCCACCAATCCAAAAAATTGGTTATAACGATCCTATTTTAAACCAATCAAAGAGATTGGTTATAACAATCCTATTTTTAAAAATAATATTTCTATAGAAAATCACAATTTGTTTAAGATTGGTGCTTCATGTGGAACATGATATTTAACATATAATTAATATTAAGTAAAATTAAATATTGAAATATCTTTGTGTAAAATTATTCCCCTCATACACAAATTGAATTCTAACAACTTGAATTCATTGTCACCAAAATGAATGTATCTCGACATATGTAAAATATTTTATGTATAGTTTATAAACATAAGGAATTTATAATATAATCCTAGGAAACTTAGTATCACTTAAATATTTCTAAATTATGTGTATAATATTATTAGTACTTATTCTTGTGAATAGGTTTCCAAAATCATACCTTAATATTTCAGTGTTATTTTCCACATAAGACTCAATATATTTCTATTCCTATTTTTTATGTTAAGGAATTAATTATGCATCGAGATAGATAATGGGAATCATACTTGATTTATTTCCATTTTATAAGTAATATTTCATCCTTTCATTGTGATTCATGATAATTTCCACATCGGATTCATCTCATATGATATATAACCGTGATAAATTTTTAATTAATGAAATAAAAAAAAATTAATTTTAATAAACCATAAGATCCATAAAAAGATGAAAAGTTATTTCTCTTGATTTTATCCATTAACCAAAACCAAAAATGGTGATCATAAGTTATAAAAATGTTTTATACGAATTGACTGTCATATGAAGAAATACTATATTTATCTCCAAAGAAACAATAATAATGAACAAAGTTAAACATGAATAATTCCATAAATAACTAACCTTAAAAATATTCAAAACTTTCTAGGCCAAATGGTAAACAAAATATTAGAACGATTTGATCGCCTTTTTTTTCTAAGATCAGCTTAATAGTTTTCTCTAAACAACACTAATCACAAATAAATTCACATTAAAAACATCTATAACCTAGTCATATAACATCCAAAACAAGATATTTGTTTCCAAAAATAACATGAATCCCCATCACATAAAACCATAAAAAATCATATATACTTTGAAACGTTTTTTGGTAGTTTTTCCATAGATGGTTTCCACCCACTTGATTTCTCAATGGGGTTTGGTGTGACTATGTAGTGGGTGTACAATCCACACCAACCCATCTAGTGGAGAAGATAATTAAAGGGTAGATGAAAACCTATAAAAGTGGATCTACACATGGAATTATCATCATCTCCTCACCACTCAACCTATTATACATATTTTTTTATTTTTCTTAAGTTTTTTTCTTCACTTATTCAAGGGAGATATTGGTGAGAGTTTTATCATTATAATATTGTGAGAGTGATTGTATCCAAATTTACCTATAGTGATCCTTATACTGGACTATGTGTTTTTAGGTATTTCATTTTGGGGGGTTTCCATGATTTATTTGGTGTCATTTTATTTTTTTATTTTTTTAAATTTATTCTATATTTTAATTATTTACACACCATTGGGACAATAATTTTTGATCCCAGTAAGTGGTATTAGAATAAGGTTCTAGCCTGACACTATTCACTTTTTATGTATTCATAATTATGTTAAATTTATGCATTCTCTGTGATTAAAACTATGATTTATCTTTCACATGATAAAAAAATTATTGAAACTTTTAGATAAAATGTTTTGGAATAGTGGAGGTTCTGTATTGATGGTGTGTCTAGATCTTAGTGAAATTTGGGATTGATAAATTTAACAAGAATAATTTTTTTTAATAAAATAAAGATGTCGGAACTATTGTTTAAGGATAATTGCCTAATGGAAATTAGCAGGATACCGATGGGTGTGACATAAAAGATGTTGAATGAAATGGAAGTGAATTTTATTTCCAACAATAATAATAATATTTCATATGGGGTCTTATTAAGAATTTTGGATAAAAGGAAGTGAAATAAATATGAGACACTCTGATGAAGCTCTATGAGGAAATTTCTGCACACAAAAAATTTTCTTTAAGAGAAAATTCCACACTATTCGAATGGAAGAGTCACCATAGATGAACAAACAAATCACCACCATCAATAACCTTTCCTCCAATATCATGATGTTGGGTTATAAAATTGGGGATACTGAATATACAAAGATTCTACTCTAGAGTTTCCCACATTCGTATGATCAACTCATCACCAACCTTACCAACAATATCCCAATGGATTTGTTTGTTTTCAAAGAAATTTCATCTGTGGTTATTGATGAAGAATTTTGGTGAAAAAGGAATATAGAAAAAAAAATCATAAAATGTGGAGATTTTTTCAATAGAGAGAGGAAGGATTATAGAGTGTGGTTCCTGTGAGAGAAAAAAATAATAGTAGTTCCAAATCAAGAAGTAAGAAGAAGAATTTAGCATGTTAAAATTTAGTAAAGAAGGTTTATCTGAGGAAGGATGGATGGAATGTAAATATGAATTGAATGAGATATCAAATAAATGTGGTGATTAATTCTAGAAATAGAGATATACTAGTATGTGAAGCAGTGATGACTTCTGGAGGACAAAAACATCTCAATGATGCATATATAATCATCTTGGGTGCAGCATGACACAAGGAATCTCGATGGGTATGGTTTGGTCAATATGAAACTATCCCAGAAGGACTTATTTCCATGGGTAATGATCACACCTTAAATACCATTGGATTAATTACCATTAAACTAAATATCCACGATGGTATTTCTTCAACCATACAAGGGGTATTCTTTGTGAAGGTACTGAAGAAGAAAATATTATATTTGGAATAATTGGATGACATAAAATGAAAGACTCTCTATAAGGACCAAGCTTTATTAAATTAAATAATCTTGAATTTAGTCCATAAATCACTTCCTTTTACATTGAGGATCTTTTCATGTTTATATCTTTAGAGAATTGGGACCATAAATTCATAACATTACACATTATTATAGAGTGGATACCATAAAAATTGTTTCTTTTTTTATCAAAAGATAAAACATTAAAACTTAAACATGATTCCCTAAAAATTATTCAACATTTAACATAGATTCCATATTTATCTAACACATCCATTAACATGTGAAAATCATTTAAAAACCTGGAATGAGCATGAAAGCTCAGTATGGGATGAAAAAGAAGGAATGATTACATTAGTCTATGAATACTCATAACGTATAAAATCATTTTCAAAAAAACATACTTGTTACCCATATATACTTACTTTGTGTAACATGATATTTATACGAGATCCACACAAAACATTAGAACATAAATATAATCATAAAGGTATCTTGGGGCATTACTTACATAACATTTTTACCCTCACGATTACCTTATAATTTGTAACCCTCATGGCTACCTTACAATTTTTGTAACCATCTTAGATAAACAAGGAGAAACCATATGGATGACCTCAAACTTACACATACCCAATGCATTGGTGGGAAATATAGGTCCCATAATTCATCATAAAAAATTCCCATGATCCAAAACATAGTCATACAATATGTATAATTACATAAAAACATTGCTTTAGAATTTTGTACAATAGAATTTTAATAGAGGATTTTAAAAGAAAATCCCCTTATAAATATCATAAAATTGAATATAGACTTAATAGAGTGGCTGGAATATGTATAAAAACTATCAATACAGACAATTAAACATAATATATACAAAACCCATCACACAAAAAATTTTAATACCACAAAAATAATGAAGTAGAATGTTCACCCAAAGAATGGAAATCAGGTTATGAATTCCCTTACAAATATCATACTATTGAAGAGTGATTAATAGAGTGGGAGTAAAATGTATACACACATTAAATACACATAATTCAACATAATATATATAAAACCCATCACCCAAAAATTTTTAATACCACATAAATAATGAAGTAGAATGTTAACCCAAAGAACGGAAATCAGGTCAAGAATTCCATTACCTCAGGCTTGTATTAATTAAAATTTGTTTAAAAATCCTGTATAATTATTAAAAGAGTATTATTAGTATTTTACAGAAACATTTTCATGTTTATAACATCTTATATGATCATTTCATAACATCATTTCACCCTTTAATTGTTAGTATTTTTCTCATTGCACTGTTTTTGGGTGAGTTCTTTACATGATTTCCATGATTGGTTCACTATAGATGCTCTTGTTGATTGGAAGTGAAACTACAGAATTGGAATGGAGTAGTATTTACATATACCAAGTAACATAAATTATTCCATTTATCATTTTTAATTCTTACACGAGGATGATTCATAAGTTAAAACATTAATGATGTTCGTTTAGATAATTTTAGTGGTTCTTTGATAATAACGACCTCATTTTGTATTATAAATTAAAACCATGTGTAAAAAAGAATTACAGAACCATTTATGTGAAATAATACATATATTATAACCTGGTTCAACCATAAAAATGGTTTCATGACCATACTTGAAGTAATTAATTCTAATTGAAATCACATCGTCCACGATGTCGGTAATTCGACACATCACAAACAATGTTTTTAATTCCATGAACAAGTGGGGGAGGTGATTAATTTCCCATGAACATGAGAAAATATAGAATATAAAGAATTTTGGAGCATCCATTCCACTTGGATAAGAATATCTTAGGAAAGAATAAGAAAATAATGGAATCATGAAATAAAAGAAAACTTGATAAATTTCTCACAGAAATTTGGCATCCTAACAACGACTCTTAAAATATCCAAAAAATAGTTTGATGAGAGAAAAGGGATATCTCATAACTAGTAAATAATATGGACAGTAATGGGGATATTGAATGAAATATCCCAACATAATACAATGGAAAAGGAAGATAATAACATAAAATTAAGGAAAAGAATGGAAATAAAAGAGGATGTCTACCTCTTGATCTCTTCTCCTTGAGATCTGTCTTAAGGGCTTTGGTTTTGGACTTTTGGTGTGATCAGAAGCTCTAGGACGTGGGGAAGATCCTTTGGAGGAGTATTGGGCAGAAATTAGGCACGAATCATGGCTTGAGAGGTGTGGGAAGAAGAGGTGAGTGAGGGTGGAATTTATAGTGGAGGAGAGGGGGTATTATTCATTATTTCAATCATTATTATAATATTTTTGCCCACGATTATGAATAGTATTAGTTAATGTGACCTAAAATAGTAATATTGGAAGGTGAGTTCGAACCAAGTGGCCTTGCATCACATATAATGTCATAAATAGTGTATTTTACTGATAATTTGATTATATGGTATTTTATCGTATTTCACTATTCATTCAAAATTCTAGAATTTTAGAAAAATCCCAAAAAATTACTCTTACCATTTTTAGATGTGTATAAATAAAAAATTAAGTCCATTTTTTGAAAATAATTATTTAAATATTATTAATTTAATTTTTAAATAAAATCATACTTAATTCAAAAATTTACAATTCTAATTTTATAACTACTTCTATATCACGATGAAAAATTAATCAAGATGTTATTATCTTAAATCCTTAAGAAAATAAAATAATAATAAAATTTTCTATTCATTAGGGTCATATTACTATTCATAATTACTATTCAAAAGGGAATGTTACTATTCACAAAAAAAAGTTGGTTTCATCGAACTCCAAATAAATTATTGAACAAAATTGTAGATGACATTTTCTTAAAAATCAAAATATAGAAGTGGAAGAATTATTTTTAAAGAGTAGTTATAAATATCTACTTGAAACAATGTTCCATTAATTTCTATTTATTTTTATAAAAACTTGGGGTGTTACATTATCCCCACCTTCTGAAAATTGAATCCTTGTAATTTTATTTACTTATTAAACAATTGAGGGTAAATTTCCTCTCATAGCATTTTCAGACCCCCATGTTTCTTCTTCAATCATGGGTTTTCTCCAAAAAACCTTTACTTGGTGGATTACCTTATTCCGCAATACATGTTCCCTTCGATCATGAATCTGAACTAGTTTCTCTTCACAAGAAAGGTTCTCTTCCAGCTGAACTACTTTTGGGCTCAAGACATGTGATGAATCTGGCATATACTTTATCAACATTGAAACATGAAAAACATCGTGTACCTGAAACAAAATTGGCGTAAAATATACGCGGTATGAAACTATTCCAACTTTCTCTAATATTTCAAAAGAACCGATGAACTAGGGATTAACTTTCTTTTCTTACTAAAACACATCACACTTTTCCAAGGAGAGATTATAAGGAAAACATAATCACCTACCTTGAAAGATAAGTCTTTCCTTATGTTATCTGCATAAATTTTCTTCTTTCTCTGAGCTGTCCTCAAGTGCTGCTGAATCATCCTCACTTTCTCAGACACTTCCTCGACTAATTATGGCCCCATAAAATTTCTACCACCGACTTCATCCCAAAACGCTGGAGTCTGACACTGATTTACATACAAATCCCCAAAAGTTTCCGTCTGTATGTTGGAATGAAAAATATTATTATAAGAAAACTCAACTAAAGATAGTTGTCAATCTAAACATCCCTGAAATCCATTGAACAAGTTCGAAGTATATCGTCTGAAGTCTGAATCGTTTGTTTTAACTACCTATCTGATTGAGGATGAAAAGTTGTACTGGAATTTAACTTTGTGCCTGACGACTTATGAAGTCCCTTCCAAAAGTTAGAAGTGAACCTAGGATCCCAATCAGATACAATTTAAAGAGGAACTCCATGTAACCTAACAATCTGTTTGAGGTACAGTCGAAGAAGTTGATCCAATGGCATTGTATCTCGAATAGAAATAAAATGTGAAGATTTTGTCAGTCCATCAACAATAACAGAATTTGCAATGTTACCTCAAGATGTCTTAGGTAATCCCACCGTAAAGTCCATAGATTCATTCTCCCACTTCCACTCTAGAACTGACCAAGGTTGAAGCATCCCCTTCTGTAATTTCCTCTCTGCTTTAACCTACTGACATGTCAAACATTTCATGGAAATATCAGCAATATCCTTTTTCATTCCATCCCACCAGTAATACTCCCGAAGGTCTCTATAAATCTTAGTACTTCTAGGATAAACCACAAATAGAGAACTATGAGCTTCACACAACAAATATTTCTTCATTTGAGAATTCCTAGGAATGAAAAACCTTTTTCCAAATCATAAAACCCAATCTTAATCATGGTTAAATTCTGGAAACTTACCCATTTTAACCAATTCTACCTTTTTCTATAGCTCACATGCTTCCTTTTGTGCTCACTTAATTCTATATAACAATGAAGACTACACTGAAACATGGAACAAAACAGAGGTATTTCCTACACACACAACTTCTAAGAAAAAATTCATCAAATCATTAATCAAGGGATAAAGTTCCAAACGTGTCATTGTTAATGATGCGTCATGTTTCCGACTCAAGGCATTGGCCACTTTGTTTTCTTTTCCATGAAGGTAATTGATCATGAAATCATAATCTTTTTTCGATTCAATCCATCTTCCCTACCACATGTTTAATTCCTTCTATGTGAATATATATTTCAGACTTTTATGGTTACTATTTATTTGGAATTTTGTTCTGTATAAATGATGCCTCAAAATTTTCAAAGCAAAAAACCATGGGTGAAAATTCCAAATCATATTTGGGATAATTTATCTCATGAGTTTTAATTTTTCTCAAAGCATAGGAAATTAACTAATCATTCTGCATCAAAACACAACCAAGTCCCTTCCAAGAAGCATCATTGTAGTTGAAAAACTCACCATTTCGGGAAGTCAAGGCCAAAACTAGATCATTCACCAATCTCTTCGTCAGTACCTAAAAACAAACATCACATTATTTTGTCGAAAAAAATTTAACCCCTATCCTTTTTAACTTAGTTATTGGGCTAGATAACCGAGAAAATTTTTAACAAAACGTTAGTAATAACCTGATAATCCAAGAAAAATACGAATCTTTATTGCATTTTTCAGTCTTGGACATTCATCAACCACTTTTGTTTTAGTAGGATAAACTATTATTCCATCCTTCTTTACAATATGCCCAAGAAAAGAAATCTGTTGCAACTAAAAGTCGCACTTGATTAATTTTCCATACAATTTTTTTCTTTTATGGTTTGTAAAATTACCCATAGATATTTTTTATGCTCCTCTTTATTTTTAGAAAATACCTGAATGTTATCAATAAATAAAACCAAAACTTATCCAAGAACTCATGAAATACTCTATTCATAATATTCATGAATACAACTTGTGCATTAGATAATCCAAATGGCATAACAAAAAATTCATAATGCCTATATCTAGTACGAAAGGCAGTTTTCGGGATGTCATCCTCCTTCACCTTTAGCTGATGGCATCCGTATCTCATGTAAATCTTGGAAAAGTACTGAGCTCCCTGGAACTGATCAAACAAGTCATCAATATGAGGCAAATAATACTTGTTTTTAACATTGATGTTATTCAAAGCTCTATAATCAATGCAAAGTCTCATGGAACTATCTTTCTTTTTAACAAACAAAATTGGTGCTTCATATGGTGAAGTGATAGAAAAAATGAAGCCTTTAACAAGAAAATACTACAACTGATTTCTCAATTCAAGAAGTTATATTTGTGCTATACGATAAGGGGAATTTGAAATGCTCTTAGCATCAGGAACTATGTCAATTGTGAATTTGACTTCCCGATCAGGTATGAAACCAGGTAACTCATCAGGAAAAACATCAAGGTATTCATTTTCCACTGGCACATCATTAATCTGAGTTGTTTTCATGTTTTAAACAATATGATCAAGATAAATTTCATTACCATCTTTCAATAGTTTCTCATCTTCCTGACATGTTATCAATTCTATGGGTTCCTTATGTTATAAAAACTGAAACTCTTTCTTAAAAAAACTTCTATATCTCTAAATTCAATCATTTCATGATAAACAGAAAGACAATCGATTCCTAGAATAACATCAAACTCAAATAAGGGTATAAAAACATGGTTTGCAGGTAATGTCCTTCCACATACCATAATAGAAAGATTCTTATAATTCCTCTTTGCAATAATATTTCCCCCTGGTGTTTTAACAACAAGTTCAGGTCTCATTTGTTGTGGTGATATTTTCAATTTATCTGAAAATTTCTCATAGATGAAGGAATGTGTAGACCCCACATCAAACAAAACTTTAGTAAAATATGAGTGAACTAAAAAAGTACTAGATACAACCTCATTGGATGGCCTGGAATCTGCTGATATAGTCACCAAGGATCTCACTACACCTTTTTTCTTTTAGTCTAACTTCTTTGCATCATTCAGATCTCTCTTTGGGCATGAATTTGTATAATGACCCATTTCACCACATTTAAAACACATAGAGTCTGATTATCATGATTAGTCTTAGGATATTTTCATTGTAGTCTCGTGCCATATGTCCAAACTTACCACATTTTAAACCCTTCCTAGTGTTTCTAAGACATTCCCCAGTATGTTTCTTGCCACACTTTTCACAAACTGGAAATTAGATCTTCTTACCATCATATTTCTTTTGTTGATTCTTACTCATCACTTTCCATATAGACCTCATATTCTCTTTATTTACAAAATACACATGATCATCATAAAACTCCATCTATACCCTCTAAGAATATCAGACAAGTTTCTCATAAATTTTTAATTAATGGGAGGCTAATGCCCTTAGATACCTTGGATTCAGTACTGAGTAAAAGTGGTAGATTTTTCTATCAAGATCCAGAATAATATTTGAAGCATAACTCACCAGTCATGTGAAGTTCACTTTACACATAGCCGCTAAATCTTCCTCCTTTTATTTCAATTAAAGTAATTTCTTCCCCATCCAATGTCACACAAACTTTGGAAAATATTTTTCAAGGAAATGAATTTAAAATTCATTCCACTTTAAGGAATCAAAATCCTCTCTACCTCTGATATTCCTTACCATTGACCACCAAGGATCAGTTTCCCCTTCAAAATGATAAATTGAAAGAATTACCTTTTGATTGTCTGAACATCCCATAACATCGAATATCTTTTCAAGGGCTTTGATCCATCCTTCAGCAGCTACTAGGTCAGAAGATCCATTGAAAACTGGAGGGTGTTGTCTCATAAAATGTTCCAGTAACATCTTGTTCCGTTTTGGTAACTCTATTTGTTATCTTTCATGGATTCTATCTCCATTTATTACCTGTGTTATCTGAGCCATTAATGTCACAAATTGCTCGATTCCAATCCCTACCATTCTCTGCTGTAGATCCGGGAGGATGTCATAATGCCGGTGCCTCTCCTCTTAAGCATCCATGTTTTTTCTACGAACAACCATTCTGAACAAACATATCGTAGGTGAATCAACATGGTAATATTTAAATTCTATAACGTTTCAAATTAAACACAGATTGAAAATCATTTATGGTAAATAATTAACCTCACACTAACCCCTAAAGTTTTCTAAACCATCCTCTGATACCAACTACAAGGACCCAACCTTATTACTTTACATAATCTTGAATTTATTCAAGAAATCACTTCCTTTTTACATTGAGGATATTTTCATGTTTATAGATTTATATAATTGTTACAATACATTAATAACATTACACATTGTTACACTGTGGATACTATAAAAAAGTTTCCTTTTTTTCAAAATATAAAACATTAAAACATACAAATGGCTCCCTGGCCATTCTTCAACATTTAACATGGATTTCTTCTTTGTCTGACACATACATTGACCTCTGAAAATCATTTAAAAATTTGGTATTATCCCAAATGCTCATTAAGGGATTAAAAAGAAGGAAAGAGAACATTTGTCTATGAATACTCGTAACATATGAAAGCATTTCAAAAGAACATGCTTATCACCCATATATACTTAATTTGTGTAACATGAGATTTATAAAATCTCCAAAAAAATATGAGAAAATAAATATAATCATAAAGGTATCATGGGGAATTACTTACATAACAATTTAACCCTCACGACTACCTTATAATTTGTAGCCCTCGTGGCTACCTTACAGTTTGTGTAACCATCGCAGTTACACATGGAGTAACCATACGACCGACCTCTAACATACTCATACCCAATGAATTGAAGGGGAATATAGGTCCCACCATTCATAACAAACAATTCCCAATATCCAAAACATAATCATACAACATGAATAATAGTATAAAAACATTGCTTTTGAATTTTGTAAAACATAATTTAAATAGAGGATTTTAAAAGAAAATCCCCTTAAAAATTTCATAAAATTCAAGAGAGACTTAATAGAGTGGGGTGGAATATGTATACACACTGTAAATAAACATAATTCAACATAATATATTCAAAACCCATCAAACAAACAATTTTAATACCACATAAATAATTAAGTATAATGTCAACCCAAAGAATGGAAATCAGGCTATGAATTCCCTTACAAATATCAAACAATTGAAGAGAGACTAAATAGAGTGGGTGGAATATGTATACACACTGTAAATAAACATTATTCAACATAATATATACTAAACCCATCACACAAAAAAATTCAATACCACATACATAATGAAGTAGAATGTTGACCCAAAGAATGGAAACCAGGTTAAGAATTCCCCTACCTCCGGCTTGCCTTACTTTAAGCATGTTTGAAATTCCTTTATAATGGTTAAAATATTGTTATTTGTATTTTATAGAAAACATTTCATGTTTATTACATCTTATATGATAATTTAATAACATCATTTTCCCTTTAATTGTTAGTATGTAGCTCCTTCCACAGTTTTTGGGTGAGTTCTTTACAAGATTTCCATGATTGGTTCATGGTGGATGTTCTAGTCGATTGGAAGTAAAACTATTGAATTGGAATGGAGTAGTATTTAAATATATTTAGTAACATAAATTATACCATTTTTCATTTTGAATTCTTACATGAGGAGGATTCATAAGTTAAAACATTAATGAAGTTCGTTTAGATCATTTTAGTGGTTCTTTGATAATAACGACCTCATTTTGTTTTATAAATTAAAACCATGTGTAAAAAATAACTAAAGAACCATTTATTAGAAATAATACATATATTATAACCTGGTTAAACCATAAAAATGGTTTCATGAATAGATTATATGGAATTAATTCAAATTGAAATCCCATCCTCCACGATGTCAGAAATTCAACACATCACGGGCAATGTATTTAATTCCTTGAACAAGTGGGGGAAGAGAAGAGGATTGATGATGAATTTACCAATAACATGAGAACATCCGTAATATACTAGATTCTGTAGCTTTCATGCCTCTTGGTTATGAGGAGCTGAGGAAGGAATAAGAAAAGAGAGGAATCTTGAAATAAAAAAAACATGAGAAATTTCTCATGAAAATTCTGCAGCCTTACAGTGTCTCTTAAAATTTATAAAAATAGTTTGACGAGAGAAAGGGGATATCTCATAAATATGACATAATATGGATTGTAATGGGGGATATGTAATGAAATACCCCAACATAAGATAAAGGAAAAGGAAGAGAATAACATAAAATGAAAGAAAAGAAAGAAAATAAATGGGGATGTTTACCTCTTGATCTCTTCTCCTTGAGATCCTTCTTAAGGGATTTGGTTTTGGTATTTTGGTGATACCAGAAGATCTATGACATGGGGAAGAGCCTTGGTAGTATTATTGTCCAGAACGTAGGCATGGATCAAGGCTTGAGATGTGTGTGAAGAAGAGGGGAGTGAGGGTGGTATTTATAGTGGAGGAGAGGGGGTATTTTTCATTATTTTAATCATTATTATAAAATTTTCACCCAAGATTGTGAATAGTCTTAGTTAATGGGACCTAAAATAGTAATAATGGCATGTGAGTTCGATGAAAGTTGCCTTGGATCACTTATAATGTCATAAATAGTGTATTTTAATGATAATTTGATTATACGATATTTTATCGTATTTCACTATTCATAGAAAAATCATGAATTTCAGAAAAATCCCAAAAATTTACGCAAACCATTTTTCAACATGTAGAATTCAAAAATGAAGTCCATTTTTTGGAATTAATTTTCTAAATATTACTAATTTAATTTTTAAATAAAAGCATACTTAATTCAAAAATTAACAATTCTAATTTTATAACTACATCTATATCACAATGAAAAATTAACTAAGATGTTATTATCTTTAATAATTAATAAAATAAAATAATAATAAATTTTACTATTCATTAGGTTCATATTACTATTCATATTACTATTCATAAAGGTATGTTACTATTCAAAAAAATAAGTTGGTTTCATCGGACTCCAAATAACTTACTGAACACAATTGTAGATGACAGTTTCTTAAAATTCAAAACATAGAAGTGGAGAAGTTATGTTAATGGATAGTTATAAATATCTACTTGAAATAATGTTCCATGAATTTCTATTTATTTATAGAAAAAATTTGGGTGTTACACTCTCACTGAGAATGGAGTTGTGAGAATTGTAAAAAGTGTACTTATAGTGATGAAGGAGGAGAAGATATAAAGGAACCTATGAATGCTTATGGATGAAATATAAAAGTATTAATAGTTAATTTGGGAATCAACTACCTCAATGGAAGGATTGAAAATTTCATGGCATCAGAACCTTGATGGTATGTCTGAATAAGGACTGAAGACTCTTACTAATTAAAAGTTACAGCCCAGTGTTGAAAATGTATCATTAACATTTTTTGAGATTTTTTTGATAAGGAAACATAAGTTAAATTATATGATATCATTAGAGATAATCAAATTGATCCTATAGTTGATCCATTTTAATATTTGATAAGAATTGGTCATATATGTGGGAGTAGAAAGGTTTATTGAATCTTTTATTAAGGATTATTCTTGGAGATGTTGGGTGTAACCAATAAATAGGAAGTTGGATGTTTCTAAAGTCTTAAAACACTAAAATCATAAAATGAGATTGAATATAGAAAAAAGATTAAATGTTTGAGGATAGAAAATGGTAGAGAATATACAAGCGAGGAGTTTGAAACTTTTTTAATGATAAGTCATAAAGAGAAATTTAATAGTGGTATACACTCCTCAGCATGATGGAGTAGTACAGAGGATGAAAAAGCCATGTTGAATATAATAAGGAATATTTTTAAGACTAAAATAATTGCCAATACATTTTAGGAAGAAGAAGGGAAGACCACATGTTATCTAATTAATCAATATTCTTAAATAATGATTTATCTAAAAACAGTGATGGAGATGTGGAATGGTAAGCCTACTAACTATTCTTGATTACATGGTTTTGGTAGTATTGTATATTAATTGTTTAATTACTAATAAATATCAATGTTTTTTTTACATTCCAGAAAATGTATCTTCTTGGGATATGTTGATGGGGGGAATAGGTATCATTTGTGGGACCACACTACCCACAAACTAATCATTGTTGGAGATGTCATGTTTGAAAAATACAAGGTGAAAATGATAATTGAATGATACATAGAGATAGAGAATATAAAAAATAAAATATTTGAAGTAGGGAAAAAATACAAGGAATAAATAGATCCCTCTGAAGCATTACTCAAGAATGATGATCATGTACTAGTTGATTCTGGACCACAATGATCATATCGAGAGAAAATATCAATAGTATAGAACTCAGACTATGTCACTGAGAGCAATATTGAGTTTTTATTTTTGATAGGGGATATAGAGCCATATTATTTTGTGGACGAGACTAAGAGTATAGATGTATGCTCATGGATGGAAGTGATGTATGAAGAACTTGAATTCGTATACAATAACAAGACTTAGGGCCTTCTTATATTACATAATCTAAGGAATTCTACATGAAAGTAATATTTCATTAATATTGAATAGGACAAAATGTATTGATCGTAATGATTTCATAAAATAGTAATGTTCAAAGTATATAATCAGAAGGAAGGTGTTTATTTCTATTAAATACATTCTCCTGTTGTTAGAATGATGACTGTTTAGATAGTTATAGACATCTGTACTATGTACAGTTTATTTCAAGAGTATCTAGATGTGAAGACTGATTTTATCTACAATTTTATTGATGAAGATATCTACATTACCTAGCTACAAGGATTTGAAAAAAAATAACAAACTTGGGATACAAGTTGAAAGTTCTTTGTACAGTCTCTAGTATGTTCCAAGGTGATGGTACAATAGATTTGATTCCTATATCATGATCATAGGATAAAACAAACTTTATTTAGGCTATTTTTCATATTTTAGGGGATTGGATGGAAATTATTTCATAATTCTTATATTGTATGTAGATGATATGTTGATTTTATGACCCAATATTTATTATATCCAAGAGATATAAGCACTATTGTCTTGGAAGTTTTATATGAAGGACTTGGGAACAAAAAAATATTTTTGGGATGTAGATTTCTCAAGATATTTATAAGTTATATATTTTTCTATTATAGAATAATTACATGAGAAATGAATTGAAATACTTTAACATGTATGAATATATGAAATCTCTAAACCTTTTTCAGTTAATTTCATGTTATCATCTATAATGAGTCCTGGTAGTGAAAGAGAGATGATATAGATGTATCAAGTACCACAAACCTTAGAAGTGGGGATTATAATATTTTTTTTGGATGGAATTGGACTAGAAATTCTACATTAAATAGGAGAAATTAGTCAGTAAAAAGAGAATCCGTGATGGGAGAATCGGAACACAATAAAGAGGATCCTGAGATACATCATTGATTCCTCAATTTATATTGTATGTTATGGAGGATGATATTTTAGTACTATAGGACTGCTAATTCAGATTTTTTAGGTGATTTTGATTGAATTAAATCTACGATAATTTATCTGTTTACTCTTTTAGAATAATATGTCAGAAGGATTCTAAAGTTACAGTATGTTGTGGATTTATCCACAAAGGAGGAAGAGTATATGAAAACTACAGAGGGTTGTAAAGAGGTGATTTGGATGAGAATTTCATTGAAGGAGATTTAGGATAAATTGTACAATATTCTGTGACTTTATGATAGTAATAACACATCGATAATTATAAGGAATCCATCTTTTCATTATAGGAAAATGCATATTGGGTTATATTGTCACTTTTTCCTTGACGTGGAGGAGGAACAAAGTGTGTATATTGAAACGATTCATAGGAAATACATTATTGAATATTTATTGATGAAGGTTATTGACTTTGATAATTTTAAATGGTGTATATCCTTGAGCTTCCATAAAAATATATGTGAATCAAGTTTAGTAGATAGAAAAAACGCATGGAGATGGGATTCGTTCCAAATAAATATCCATGGTGGAGATTCGTCGAATTTTTTTTTTCAAAAAACGATGGCCACCCCCTTGTTTTTTCAAAGGGTGTTAGTGTGGTAGTTTGGTGGGTGAAACAATCCCACCGTATAACTAGTAAATAAGACAAGGAAGGGGGAGAATGTAGTATATTAATGGGGATCTCCCCATATAGTTTTATCATCATCTCCCCACTATAATCCCTAGTATGTTCTTTTGTAATTTTTGTCATGATTATTTCTCCACTTTTCAAGAGAAATATTTTTAGGATTTTATCCTTATAATAGTGATATAGTGTCTATATTCACATTTACCCATAATCAACCTTCTGTTTTTCCGTTGTTATTCACCCTTTTAATTTTGGTTGGTATTCCATGTTACATTTGATGTCAATTTTTTCTCATATTTTTTTACAAGTTATTTTACCTCATAATTATCTCCACACCAGTAGTTTAATAATTTTTTATCCCAATAAAGTTAACTAAATCTATGTTACTTAGATAATACCAACGACTTTGAAAAAATATCCATTTTTTTCTAAAAATATTCTGAATACATTAATCATATAATGTTTAAAATAGAGTTGATTTCTCCCAAAATAATTTTAATAACTTAGTCACCAGTTAAATTATAAATCCCATGGTTATATGATAAAATATATATTCCTAAAAATGTAATAACCCATAATCCTAATTAATCATAATCAAATATCATAATAACTGCAAATGTTATCTATATCTTTTAGATTATGTATCCAAAAATATAATAACATTATTTCCAAATAAATTCACACTAAATCACATAATAAAATAATTGATTATATCATCCATTCACATAAATTACTCCCAAAATATATTTAATCTCTTTAAAATATAGTCTCATTAGAAGTAAAAATCGAATGTATACCTGTGAACTTACGATCAACCATAAATTTGTTAACCTAGGATGGTATTGAAAACTATCAAATCATCATTAACTAAAAACATCATAACATAGAAATTTATATAAACCCTTATCAGATACCAACTACAATACCCTAGACATGTATACGTAGAATTAATTACAAAATCGTACTCTTTAATATTATAGATTTAACACAAAAGGATTAAACTTAATTTTGGTCATTCATATTTACAACAGAAAAGAAATATTGAGTCACCTACATACCCATGGAATTTTAGGTTTATAGTTTTAATGAATTTTAAATAACCCTTTTTTTAATAAGATTCATTTATTTAAGTGCCCATTTCTCCCAATATACATAGATTTTATTATACAACAATTAGTATTCAACATTTCCTACTAAATTCTCCACTAATAACACTCTTCAATATGTATCATTCATATTATTCAATTCATGTCATGGGTAATGGAAAAATAATAAGGGTCAACTCAAATACTCATTAAGTGAAATCATATAGTGAAATCTACAATATAATAAACATTGAATGATCCATATAGAAGTAGTAAGTAATAATAAATAGTTACATTTATTGTACAACATGAGAAATAATTATTTCCATGGAAGAAATAGAATTATAAATGATCATATAGAAAAAATAACTGATTTCATAATGATGGAATTCATAATTCTAGACATCAAAATATCCCCATTAAAGCCTCATATCAGGAAATAATAAATATAACATCAAAGCCTCGTACCAAGACATCATAAATAAATGGGTAGGCATACAACATATTACCACAATATTTTGTGTCATGAGATCTACTGTTGAATCATGGGGTTATCTAATATTATTCCCCAACATCACTTAATAAGTTCAATGTATTCATTATATGAATTAAATGAATAACAATTCAATATATAATCCACATGCCTTTGTAATGAAAATTCATATTATAAATTTAGCGTATGAAATGTCAGTATTTCCCCATTACACATTCAACCCACCTTATCAGTTAATAATAATATGAATATAACTAAAAATTACATGAATCATCTGTGTTTCCCTAGAGAAAAAACAAGTTATCTTTCTTAGCGAACTCCCCCAATCTAATTTATATAAAATAGGATGTTTACACCATATAGAGTAATGAGTATACACTTAATTCAATGCTAGTAGTGATTCTGAATACATCAATGATATTAAATAACATGGAAATGAATATCAACATCAATTTCTTAGAAATTAAGGTGTTTTATAAATGATAATTCCCCTGTAAAATAAAGTGGAAAATATAAGTGAGACTTTTAAAAATAATTTCTTTTAAACTTTTCTAATAATGTTTCAAAAATAATGTTATAAATAAAATCCAAAATGATTTTCACTAGGTGTCAATAATAAGTCTAAAACATTAATTTTAAAATAAGTTATAATAATTGAATCGTGAAACGAAACTATACTTATGTAAGAAAATGTGGAGTGAATGATATAAATATAAAAAGGTTGACTGAAATCCATTTTCAAAATTTTTAATAAAACAATATCAATTTCCATTTAAAAAATAATAAAATAATGGGAATATATATTAATTTGAAAAAATATAAATACATATTAAATAAGATAAATCATAAATAAGTTTCATGATTTTGGAAAAACCATTCATTCTGAAAAGGTTTAAAAATGGATTTTTTTCACACTTCTGAATAGGATGTCAACTATTACTTGTACTTAAAACCTTAAAAATATTTCTTTAAAAAATTTAATAAAAATTCATAGTTAATTTAAATTATCCTTAATAGATTTTTGATTTATAAAAAAACTTTATAGAGATAAAATAAATAATATGGATATAGAAGAGATAGTTTCCCAACCCAAAATGGATAACGAATCTTGCATTTAACTAAAAGCATTAATTTAGTCAAATTTAGTACCAAAGAGAGGGAAATCAGAAGAATAATTTAAAATACCAGAAATAACCATAGGAGAAGAAAAAAATGGGATTTAATATATAAATAACATATAATTCTCCCAAATAATAATGAATATTAGATAATCCTAATTAAAAGTGTGATTGAAATATATACCCTGGTGGCTTTGTTAAGATTCAAATAAAGGACCATTGAAAGTTAAAAAATGATATGGTTCTATAAAGCTCATCATTTGCATAAAATATTATGTCAAAAATATATTTATGTGGTATTAAGTACACTATATAAAGTAAAACATGGTGCATAATATGAAGCATTTCTCAAGGAATCAAAATTGAGACTAAGAACTCATATAAATTTTATAACAACTGTTCCAAATCATATTAAAATATAGTACCTTAAATTAAAATCTAATTACCATGATTAATTTATTGATTATGATATAATATTTAAAATAATAAGCATTGTAATGTCTCAAATTGTCCGTTATTATTTTTAAATATTATATGGAATTATTTCGAGACTGGGCGTGAAGACGGTACATCATTCCGAGGTCCCGTGAGCCCGTAATGGGGGTTTGAACTTTTTATGTTAAGTGAGTCGGCACTTGTGCGCAGTTGTGGCAGTTTCCAAACGGATGCCCAGATTAAAAATCTGAGCACACCGTTGCATCCGGGACAATGACTTTACCTAATAATGAGGATATACTCGACCGACACAGGTCGAGGGAAAATGTTAATTTTCAGAGGTTTTAATAAAAAAATAAAATAAAATAAAAATCTAAGTGTTTATTACATTTTATGGAAACAACCGCTGCAGCGCGGAAAAATGGCAGTTGTTTCCTTAATTAAATGTTCTTTCATAATGACTCAAGATTCAGAAAGTAGGAGTCATTAATATCGCCACGTAATTAAGTGCCAATCTTGTTTCCATTGTTGAAGGGGTGAACAATTGTGGATCGTTGGCGACGTTTGAGAGGAACCTCTGCCGAATCCGTGGCGCGTTGGAGCAAACTCTCAGCGACGAATGACGACGGATCAATGTCGAGAATCTCTACACCAACAACATTGAAGGATCTCGATGAAAATGGAAGTGCGGCGCCTTCGTCAATGATTGATCCTTTAAAAAGTTAGGGGTTTTTTATTTCAATTACCTTTCCCTGTTTTTGAGTTTAAACGACGAACGTGGATCAACCACGAACAAGTTGATTCTCAGATTCGTGCGTTCTTGTAGGAGGGATTTTTTTGGGATGATTTTGGGGAATTGATCCATGTTTTAGGTTGTTGTTGATTCCTTCTCCGTTTAAGCCTATTAATGGGAGCGGATCAACACTGTGACGAATGACAGCGGAGGTTCGTTCCTCAATTTGTTTATTTGGATTTTCCCCCTTCTTTCCTCACACATTCTTCAGGTTCTTTACGGGGCGATGAACAACAGATCTTTATGCATTCGTTCTGCGACACAATGATTCAAAGTCGAAGGTTCGACACCGCACTTCCTTGTGGAGGTGCGACGACGATGGCAGACGATGAATCAGACCGGACCAGAAAGAGCGTTCATCGAGCGTTCATCGTGCAGGAAGATCCAAACACATATTTAGAGCCGATCGGAGGTCCGAAAACACTGGAAGCTGCTTCATGGCATTGGGGTGACCAAAACTTGAAGGTTTCGTGGTGATCGGACAGCTGGATCAACGATCAGAGCAGCACGGGAGGCGCACCGACGAAGAGCACCATTTTTGGAAATTTTCAGAATACACGGTGTGTACATCCAAAGAATACACCGTGTAGTACTGGCAGCGGCGGCTAGGGTTTCGGGGTCAGAGAAGAATCACACGGTGTGTGACCCTAGTCACATGGAGTGTCGGACCGTTCCCAAAGCTCGGCATGTACTTTGGGTAGTACACGAACACAGGATGATCTACACGGCTTCAGGTGACATGGCGTGTACAACTTGGCAGAAGCAGCTATGTGGGACACAACATGTATCTCAGGGATAAGTGGACATGGGATGGAGTACACGACTATGTACTCCATCACACAGCCTGGCGAGGCCAGCAGTGCGGTTCACCCTGTGAGAGGAATACACGGGTTAGAGTACACAGGTTGATGATCGTGTATGGGCACATGGCCAGAGTACACGGAGCCAACCCCAGTTACCTAGACACGGCGTGTACACCATACTACATGCAGTGTACTTAGTTTTTCCTTAATGACCAGCCTATGACACGGGCCACTGTACACAGGCAGTACCCAGGGTCAGACAACACGACGTGTATCTTTTCTACATGCCGTGTACTTCCTGGAGAACGACATGGTCCTTTCATTCACCGTACCTTGGAAATCTTTCGTTTGGGTTAATGCCCCTTCTTCTCGTTCGCCTGAAGGTCAGACATCATTTCCCACTCAGGAGTATGATCCCTTCAGCAGAACTTTCTGTGATAGAGTCAGGCATCCATCTGAGAGGCCCAGATTGAGATTCTCTTTCCATTCTTGACCATAGGTAGAGTCAGTCATCAATGTGACCAACCTTACTAGGCATTGATCCTCTACCCAGCTGGTGTATCACCTAACTAGTGAATCTGGATGAGTCGCGGTATCTGCCATGGCCCTGGCAGTGATCCTCATCTGTGTATCTGACCTTTCCCACTCAAGAGTGTGTCTCCCATAATGAGTGCTTCAATCTATCGTAACCTTTCTACTCAAGAGTGTGTCTCCCATAATGAGTTTAGCTATCTATCATGATGGTTCTCGATGAACAACACTTCTCGGACAGACGTCTTCAAAGCTATAAGACTCGTGGAGTGTTTTCTCCCAGAACGAGTGCATCACGGAATCTTCGAAGAGAATCCCTTATGGGGGTATGTGGTTGTGTGACTTGTCTCTAGACCATTGGTCTAGGTTTTGAGTATATCTGGTTTGTTCTATATGTTCTGCAGACATATACTGTGCAAATATGACTGTACCATTACATTGTATCGCATTGTGGTTTTCGAGGTCCTCTACTAAGTATTGTTATACTCACCCCAGCACGGGCTTCACCCACACGTCTAGTGTCTTGTGCAGACGAGCAGACTTTTGACAGGGTCCAGGGCGGACCAGGATAGGACTGAGCTTTCTGAGTTCCCTACAGGCCGATGCGTTCCTACGGCTACGAGCAGCAGTCCCAGTACCTTTTGTGCTTACAGGTTGGACTTTGCAGTTTTCAGACTCTTGTTTGTTTGTTTTTGGTCGATTGTATTTTGGCCTAGCTTACTATTGAAGTACTCTACCTTTCTTCATACTCTGTTGGGTGGGTTTAGTTTTATGCATGCATTCTTTTTTCCTTAGTGTTTTTTTACATTTCAACATTTGTGGGCTTAGAGATGTGTGCATGTGTACAGATACTTAGGCAATGCCTACCATGTTAGTAATATGCCTACTCGGTGCTAGTCACCAGCCCCTGGCCTATTAGATATGGGCTTGGGGAGTCACAGTGCGGGCCCCACTGGGACGGGTCGTGACAGAGTGGTATTAGAGGTGGTCGGTTCTACCTTAGGACCAAGAGTCTGTGAGTTTGGTTTGGGGCAACATTGTTGATTGTTTCGGGTTTTACTTTTAGGCCAGAGACCCCAGTGTTGGTGCGGTGGCTGACATATCCATACACAATGACTCTGATAACCTGCTTTTCGACTCGGTACACGAAAACACTAGTTGTGGGGAAATAAAAGGTACATGCATCATATAGGAATGGTTTTTTTCCTGTCCTTTGTGTTAGCTATCCAGATATACTCTTTGACCATAATTGATCTTGTTTCTTTACAGGATTCCTCCAAGATGCATACCCCCTAGGGTTCAGCAACATGATCATGAGGATGACCCCCTCAGTGACGAGGTTTCGATACAGGGACCAGCTCCCCAGGAATTTCCACCAGGTGGTGCACCTGTTATACCACCACCAGTGGAGCAACCAGTGGTACCTGCAGTACCGACCGGAGAGGAGCGCGGACTTAGCGCGCTCCATGAGTTCCAGAGAAAGAGACCCCTCAGGTTCCGAGGTGAGCCCAACTCTCAGGCAGCTGAGGAATGGATTGAGGCGGTGACCAGGGTTTTCTGACTAATGAGGACACCAGCAGACCAGATGGTGATCCTAGGAGCGAGCCTTATTTAGGGTTTGTCCGGATGATGGTGGAGTCTAACCACACAGACTCATGATGAGGACACTCTTTCGTGGATGGAGTTTGAGCGACTCTTCTGGGAGGAGTTCTCTCTGGTTACACTGAGAGATTTATGCATCCAAGAGCTCCTTATGCTCCACTAGGGCAGTATGACAGTAGCTGACTATTCATCGAGGTTCACCAACCTCGTCGGGTACTCGATGGATATGGTCAAGGATTAGTACTTCAGAGCTCGGACCTTTGAACGAGGTCTACGACATGACATCCGAGCTAGTGTCATGCCTCTATCCATTTCCACTTATTCTGGAGTGCTCGAACGGTCCATGGTGATCGAGAGCTTCTTGGCGGAGTAGAGATAGCCTCCGGCAATCAGCAGCAGGCAGATAGGTGCAGAGACCCCGACACCAGGGATCCAACGTCAGGCACAACGATCTAGACACAGGAAACTCCATAGGTGGACCCCGGACAGGGGATTGATAGTCCATGGATCTCAGGCTGGATCCAGTCACCCTAGGGAGAAGCGATGCTACACATGCGACAGTAGGGAACATCTCGCTAGAGATTTCCTGACCCGTCGAGCAGCTGACAGAGAAACCGTGGATGGACCACCGAGGCAGAGGCAGAGAACAGAGCTGGTAGACCCTCCAGGTGTTATATGTGGTAGAGGAGCAGGGAGAGCTGCAGGTGGTGGCAGACGCTTCGACTTACTTCCACCACCACCCCTAGGAGGTCCGCACCAGGCTTAGGGAGCTGGGGGACAGGGGCGAGGACAGCTGCATGTGGTCGAGACATACGACCCAGGGGATCCAGGGATGATTCGAGGCACGATCTGTGTCTTTTCTACCTTAGCTGCCGTACTCATAGACACATTCACCGATCATTCCCTTATAGCCACATGTCTTGTACAAAACCTCGAGATTCTGGTAGAACCGTTGACTCGATCCTTACGC
This sequence comes from Viscum album, assembly GCA_963277665.1. Lineage (NCBI taxonomy): Eukaryota > Viridiplantae > Streptophyta > Magnoliopsida > Santalales > Viscaceae > Viscum > Viscum album. Next base: position 1,040,190,189 of record OY728161.1, on the reverse strand, counting down.
TAGGAGACACCTACGGGAGGAGACTCGACGATCACACACCTTTGCAGACACTGTGATCTTACCCTTGGAGGCGAGATTTTTGGTTGGAACCTCTAGGTGGCAGTGTCGATGCCTTATGATGTCATTCTTGGTATGGATTGGTTATCTTCAGTCCATGCCCAGATTGATTGTTTTAGGTGAAGGGTGTGGTGTGTCCGCTGTGATGGAACGAGGTATTCCTTTGTTGGAGAAAGGGAAACCCAGGTAGCACAGAATGAACTCATGCAAAGGAGGGTGCAGCTAATCACTCATGAGTTGACTAGACTTACCCTCAGAGTAGTAGATCTTGTGAGCTCTTAGTTTCCAGTAGTGGTGGCGGAGTATGAGGACGTCTTTCCCGAAGATGTTCCAGGATTATCTTCCCACCAAGAAATGAACATCTGCATCGACTTACACCCTAGGATGACACTGATTTCCTCGTCGGCATATCGGATGGCTCCCACAGAGCTTCGCAAGATGAGGGTGCAGTTGGAGGATTTGCAGAGAAAGGGTTTCGTGAGACCCAGCGTTTCACCCTGGTCAGCCCTGGTGTTGTGTCCCAAGAAGGCCGATGGGAGTTTGAGACTATGCGTGGATTAACGGTGCCTGAACCAGGTGATGATGAAGAACATGTATCCACTTCCGAGAATCGATGACCTCTTTGATCAGCAAATATGGGCACATTGGTTCTCGAGGGTTGACCTTCGATCAGGCTATCACCAGCTACGAGTGCGGGACCAGGATATACCGAAGATGACTTTTAGATTCCTCTATGGTCACTATGATTACTTGGTGATGCCTTTTGGAATGATGAACGCCCCCGCAATGTTCATGGGGCTGATGAACCGGATCTTCTAGCCGTACTTGGACCGGTTCGTAGTGGTCTTCATCGACGACATTCGTGTGTACTCGGCGTCAGAGGAGGAGCATGTGAGACACCTGCGGATGGTTATGGACGTACTCCGGGAGCACCACCTTTATGGAATGCTCTCGATGTTTTAGTTCTGGATTCAGGAGGTCCACTTTCTGGGACATTTCATCTCAACATATGGAGTGGTTGTAGACCCAGCCAAGGTGGAGGCTGTATTATCATGGGAGCCACCTCGGAGCGTGACAGAGGTGCGAAGCTTCCTTGGGTTGGTAGGATGTTACCGGAGGTTCATTCATGACTTCTCCAGGATATCAGCACTGATGGCATCCTTGACCAGGATGGGGAAACCATTCATATGGATGGAGAAGTGCGAGAATGATTTTGAGAAGTTGAGATAGAGTTTGACGAGCACCCCAGTATTGAGATTGCCTGAGGAGGGTGTCGAGTACGTAGTTTTCTGCGACGCATCAGGGAACGGGCTCGGCTGTGTCCTGATGCAGCGACATGCAGTGATTGCTTATGGTTCATTCCAGTTTAGGCCACATGAGCAGAACTATGCAACCCATGATCTCGAGTTGGCAGCGGTAGTCTTAGCATTGAAGATGTGGTGACACTACATTATGGGCGAGTAGTTTATTGTCTTCTCTGACCACAAGAGCCTCAAGTACATCTTCCCACAGAAGGATCTAAATCTAAGGTAGAGGCATTGGCTAGAGTTCTTCCAGGACTATGATTTTGAGATTATCTATACTCCTGGAAAGGGTAACAAGGTGGAAGATTCTCTTAGTAGAAGGTCGAGCTCACAGATGTTGAGTGAGGTGACACAACAGTTAGCCACATTACAGTTATCCTTCGTGGATGGAGAGGTTACATCTTACCTACAATCGATGGTTGTCATCCCTCCACTCTTACAAAAAGTTAGGGAGGCACATCTTGGGGATGTCGACTGTGTGGCTTTACGTGCTTAGTTATCCACAGGACAAGCTCCTGATAAATATTCACAATGTGGGGAGCACGTACTTCTTTTCAAAGGACGCACTGTTGTACCAGTGGCGTTGTAGGAGGAGGTTCTGAGAGAGTTTCTTACATCCCCTTTGGCAGTACATCCTGGAGTGGAAAAGATGTACCAGGACCTCTGACCATAGTTTTGGTGGTCAGGCATGAAGAAGGCAGTTGCAGAGTTCATTTCTCGATGCCTCATATGCCAGCAGGTGAAGGCTGAGCACCAGGTTTCAGTGGGATTAGCTCACCCTTGGAAGTCTCAGAGTGGAAGTGGGATGGAATATCGATGGACTTCGTGACAGGCTTACCATGGACATCCAAGGGGCATGATTCCATCTGGGTGATCGTTGAACAACTCACCAAGTCGGCCCACTTCTTAGCTATCATGGAGCAAAGTTACGTAGAGATATTGGGACACCTCTACATGAAGAAGATAGTTCAAAGTCATGGAGTTCCATCGACTAGAGTCTCAGACCGAGATGCCCGCTTCACATCTCGGTTGTGGAAGGTATTGCATGAGAATTTTGGGACTCTGCTACGCTTGAGCACTGCGTTTCATCCCCAGACGGATGGTAAGACGGAGAGGACCATTCAGGTTCTGGAGGATATGTTGCAGGCCTGTATCTTGGACATTGGTCGTAGTTGGGAGGACCACCTACCACTGGTGGATTTTGCGTACAACAACATCAACCACTCCACCATCAGTATGAGACCTTTAGATGCCTTGTATGGGAGACCCTACCGGTCACTACTTTGTTGGACCGACCCCGGAGAGTCAGCACTCATGGGTCCAGAGTTAGTGCGAGCTACCACAGAGAAGGTTCAGGTCATCCGAGAGAGGTTGAAGACTACACAGAGCCCGAAGAATTCATATGCTGACAGGCGACAAAGACCTCTGGAGTTCGAAGAGGGAGACCACGTCTTTCTTCGGGTCTCAACTCGATGAGGGTTATAGAGATTTGGCCGAGGCAGAAAGATATCTCTGAGGTTCATCGGACCTTTCCAGATTCTATGCAGAGTTGGAGAGTTGGCGTACCACCTATCTCTACCACCACAGTTGTATCGGGTACATGATGTCTTCCACGTGTCGCAGCTGAGGAGGTATGTGCATGACCTATCACACGTCATCGACTGGGGCGAGTTAGACTTCGAGGATGGAGTGACCTTTGCTGTGTACCCAATGGAGATATAGGATCAGTAGGAGAGGATCCTTTGTGGGCGATCGATTCCCTTGGTGCGTGTTCGGTGGCAGCATGGGAATCTTCAGGAGAGCATGTGGGAGCGAGAGGCTCGGATCCGTGCCCAGTACCCACATCTTTTTGAGTATCCCTTGTTTTGGATTTTCGGGGATGTAAAGCCCCAAGGTTGGGAGAATTTAATGTCTTAGATTTTCCATTATTATTTTTAAATATTATATGGAATTATTTCGAGACCGGGCGTGAAGACGGTACATCATTACAAGGTCCAGTGAGCACGGATTGGTGGTTTGAACTTTTTATGTTATGTGAGTCAGAACTTGTGCATGGTTGTGGCAGTTTCCAAACGGATGCCCAGATTAAAAATCTGAGCACACCGTTGCGTCTGGGACAATGACTTTACCTAAGAATGAGGCTAAACTCGACTGACACAGGTCGAGGGAAAAAGTTAATTTTTGAATGTTTTAATAAAAAAAATCTAAATGTTTATTTTATTTTATGTAAACAACCGCTGCAGCGTGGAAAAGGGCATTTGGTTCCTTAATTAAATGTTGTGTCATAATGACTCAAGATTAGGCAAGTAGGAGTCATTAATATCACCGTGTAATTAAGCGCCAATCTTGTTTCCCTTTTTAAATGGGTGAACAATTGTTGATCATTGGTGACGTTTGAGTGGAACCGCTGTCGAATCTGCGGCCCATTGGAGCAAACTCTCAGAGACAAATGATGGCAGATCGAAGTCGAGAATTGCTACACTAACAACGTTGAAGGATCTCGATGACAACGGTAGCGCGGCACCTCATCAACGATCGATCCTTTCAAAAGATAGGGGATTGTTATTTCAATTCCCTTTCCCCATTTTTGAGTTTAAACCACGAACGCGGATCAACCATGAACAAGTTGATATACGGATTCGTGCGTTCTTGTGGGAGAGATTTCTTTGGGATGATTTTGGGGAATTGATCCATGCCTTATGTTGTTGTTTATTTTTGATCAGTTTAAGCCTATTAATGGGAGTGGATCAACACCATGCCGAACGACGGCAGAGGTTCGTTCCTCAATTTGTTTATTTGGATTTCTTCCCCCTTCTTTCCTCGCGCATTCTTCACATTCTTCGTAGGGCGACGAACAATGGATAGTTGCACATCCGTTCTGCGATGCAATGATCCCAAATAGAAGGTTCGACACCGCAAAGACCTTTGTGGAGGTGCGGCGATGATGGTGGACGACGATTCAGACCAGATCGGAAAGAGCGTTCTTCTAGTGTTCTTCGTGCGGGAAGATCCAAACACGTTTTTAGAGCCGATCGGAGGTCCGAAAACACCAGAAGCGGCTTCGTGGCATCGGGGTGACCAAAACCTGAAGTTTTTGTGGTGATCGGATGGCTGGATCAACGATCGGCATAGCACGAGAGGTGCACTGGTGAAGAGCGCTATTTCCGGAAATTTCCAGAATACACGGAGTGTACTTTTGAAGAACACGCCGTGTAGTAATGGCGATGGCGGATAGGGTTTCGGGGTCAGAGAAGAATCATACGGAGTGCGACCCTGGTCACACGGTGTGTCAGACCTTCCCCGATGCTCGGCGTGTACTTTGCGTAGTACACAGACACATGATGATTTACACGGCTTCGGGAAAAATGGCGTATACATCTTGGCAGAAGTGGCTATGTGGGACTCGGCGTGTATCTCAGGGATAAGAGGACATAGAATGGAGTACACGACCTTGTACTCCATCACACGGCCAGGCGAGGCTAGCAGCGCGGGTCACCCCGTGAGCGGAATACACCAGTTGGAGTACACGGGTTGATGACCTTGTACGAGCACATGGCCAGAGTACACAGAGCCAACCCCAGTTACTCAGACACGGTGTGTACACCGTACTACATGCCGTGTACTTAGTTTTTCCAACACGACCAGCCTATGACACGGGCCATTGTACACGGGCAGTACCTGAGGCTAGACAACACAACGTGCATCTTTTCTACACGCCGTGTACTTTTTGGAAAACGACATGGTCCTTTCATTCACTGTACCTTGGACATATTTTGTTTGGGTTAGTCCCCCTTCTTCTCATTCCCCTAAAGGTCAAGCTTCATTTCCCACTTAGGAGTATGATCCCTCCAGTAAGACTTTCTATGATAGAGTCAGACATCCATCAAGGAGGCCCGGATCAAGATCCTCTATCCATTCTTGACCCTAGGTAGAGTCAGGCATCGATGTGACCAACCTTACCGGGCGTTGATCCTCTACCTAGCTGGTGTATCACCTAACTGGTGAATCCAGATGAGTCACAGTATCCGACATGGCCCGGGCTGTGATCCTCATCTGTGTATCGTGACCTTTCCCACACAAGAGTGTGTCTCCCGTAATGAGTGCTTCTATCTATCGTAACCTTTCCAATCAAGAGTATTTCACCCGTAATGAGTGTATCTATATCTCATGATGGTTCCCGATGAACAACAATTATCATAAGGATTCCATCAGAGCTATAAGGCTCATGGATTGTGTTCTCCTAGAACGAGTGCATCATGGAATTTTCGAATAGAATCCCTTACGGGGGTATACGGTTGTGTGACTTGTCTCTAGACCACGAGTCTGGGTTTTGAGTATATTTTGTTTGTTCTATATGTTCTGGAGACATATAGTGTGCATAAATGACTGTACCGTTACTTTTTATTGCTTTTTGGTTTTCGGGGTCCTCTACTGAGTATTGTTTTATTCACCCTTGCATGGGCTTCGCCCGCACGTCTGGTGTCTTGTGCAGATGAGCAGCCTTTTGATAGAGTCCAGGGTAGACCAGGACAGGACCGGGCTTTCTGAGTTCTCTACAGGCCGAGGCGTTTCTACAACTATGAGTAGCAGTCCCAGTACCTTTTGGTCTTACAGGTCAGACTTTGCAGTTTTAGGACACTTGTTTGTTTGTTTTTGGTGGGCTTGTATTTTGGCCCATCTTACTTTTATAGTACTCTACCTTTCATAGTAATATGTTGGTTGGGTTTAGTTGTATGCATGAATCCTTTTTCCTTAGTTTTTTTTACATTTCAGCATTTGTGGTCTTGGAGGTGTGTGCGTGTGTACATGTACTTAGGCAATGCCTCCCATGTTAGTAATATGTCCAATCGGTGCTAGTCACCAGCCCCTGGCCTATTAGAGGCGGGCTTGGGGAGTCAAAGCGTGGGCCCCACTGGGAATATTCGTTAAAATCATACAGAAAAAATAATTAAAATAGGTTGGTAATTCAAAAACATGTCTCAACGAAGGAAGTCTGAGATGAGAAAACATTACCAAAATCATAGAATTTTAAGTAAGAATTAATAAATTTACTAATTATGTGTAACAACTATTAATCTACATAAAGAAAATGTAAATACAATATAAAACAATCATATTTCTACACATTCATAATCTTGACATAATATAGAAAATGAAGAAGTGATACAACACAATGAAAGGTAATTGAGTTAAGAAAATCCATACATTGAGTATTGACTTGCATCATACATCCAGCAACACAAAGTGTAAAAAATATATTAATTATATAATTTATTTAGAAACTATTTATTTATATTATCTTGTTATTATAATTTATTATCATGTTTCATTCATTATTAAACTAGTACATTTCCCATCGGTCATTTTGGGGCTTCTTGATTCATAATTTCCAAACAGGTTCGACATATTATTAATGATCAAAGGTTTTTGTTCAATGATTTCATAAAATTTAAAAGAATAATGTTATATGTTTTATATAATTATAGAATTATGATATTTCAATAGGTTATTGAATATCAATATTTATGAATTTTTTTTTAACAAGGCTCTTTTTGATGGCTAAAAAATAATCTTTGTTTGCCATTACATTAATGGTTTTAATGGAAAAATTATCATTCCATAATCGAAATAGTTAAATTAAATTAATATTAATCTTATATTCACTCTTAATTTTTTTAAAGAATACTCATGATAGATTTAAATTCCTAAAAACATCATCATTCATGTAGGTTGAGTTGAAGAACCACGATGTATGATATTTTAAAAAAGCATTTAAAAAGGGTAAAAAAGTAAATATGTATGTTTTATAAAAGAAATTTCACCCTAAACAATACTAGGATATCCTCACAAACTAGATCCTATTCTGATTCCTGGCACACCCAATGGGTGTTCCCGATCCCCACGAGCTAGTGTTTAGCACCCGAGCATAAAACAACAACCATAGGAAATTATTTCACCCAACCTGAATAAGAAACATGGAAAATGAATTTATAGGAGAGGTAAATAATGGAAAATAAAAAGGAAGAAAAATATTTTATAAAAAATTGATACTATGGAAAAGATAAAACTCATAGAAGTTAGAGGAACCCTAAAGTAAAGGTCCAACATCAATGGAAAACCTAAATAGAAACTGACAATTGCACATGATTATGCGTGAAATGCCCCACTCTCTCACCTCTAGATAGCCATACCTAGATGAAAAAAATCTTTCTACCAAATTTTGATGAATTTGATTTTCTTATATAAAAATTCATAACAAGGTATAAACATCATCAAATGGGTGTAAAAGATTTCAACCAAACTGGATCAGTAAGATCCAACCTAAGTGTTCCTTATCAAGTATTTGTTCAATAATCATAATTTTAATTTCATGAACTGGGATCCACTTAACCCATGTCTTAATATGTAGGCCACATTACCTCAATAACACGTCCCCATATATAGGTGGCTACCAACTAGTAGCGAGGGTGTACAAGTGGTATAGTGGGGAGACTATAGCCCCATTTAGAGTAACAATACAGATACAATCAGATAAAATAAAAAATATAAATAAATAGAGAGAATCAATAAACCGTACAAGCATAAATAGATAACTATTTAATTAAGCAGTGGAAGAAAATAAACTGAACAATGGATAAAATAATAAAAAGCCTCTACAACATTGTCTAATACATGGGTTCATGGCATGCTATCATAAAAAAAGGAAACATGAATATACAAGAAGGTATACATTAATAATAAAAAGACTAAATAAAAAAACTCCCTAATAATCTCCATCCAATTCCTAATCCTCTACTCTTAATCTCCAACTAAAGGTAAGCATGTCAATATCCAGAAGTTGGGTGCTTTCCCTTATCAGTACCTATAGGCAGATATTCTTCTTGGGTACCAAATGCTGGTCGAGTATGGTGTGAGATAAATTTGAGTAGGTCACCACCAATGGTGTGTATGTTCAATCCAAGAAGTACTCATCACTAAATAGTGTATAGGTATAAAAAAATATGTAAATTAATGCTGAACAAATAAATAAAAAATCACTCAGGATCTTACAGGACACCTGGCGGGTCTACCTGCTTCATCTCATTTCAGAAAGTAATGTTTGAATAGTAAATATATATATATAGTTATATATATAGTATAATTATATATGTTGAATCCACATATATGAACCAAATACATGAGAATTTAAGTGTCCATATACTAGGAATACTAGGGCTGGCTGGACCGTGGAGTAACTCAAACATCCATTACCAGTCTAACAAGTATCTAATCTCATGAAATATGGTACATTTCTACATCCCAATAGAGTGATAGACAACATGAAACAATATTCGGGATGGCGAGTGAGACTTCATGGAAACAATCTAATCATGGAATATGTTGTTTAAATCCCAAATTCTATATAGCATCAGTGGTGCGAGTTTCCATGCTCAACACCTGATGTAAGTGAGCATGATACTACCATGTTCAACAGTCCCTTACCATCATTTCAAAGCCAATGTAAAGGCATATTATAAGTATAACTAGGATGGGTCATTACCTACCAACCATTTCATTCATATATCCTATATACATAATAGAGGCATAATTATTCATAATATAATACATAAGGTGTAACCTCTTATAAATTTCATTATCCAAGTTCAATGAATCTATTTATTATATTCAAATAAAAAAAGTAGGAAAATTATAGTTATAATACTCATAGAGGATCTTATGGGGTGCCGACAAGGATGGGGAAATTACATATAATGACAATTACCTTGATAAACAAAGTCAACATGCACAATCTATTACATATAAGTAATTCATTTGATTCATTATAATAAGGAAATTAACTTCATGAGGCTCAAGTTTGAATTGGAAGGTTCCATGGTCAATTAATACAATGAATGACACTATGTTACATAATTCATCATTTTCAATCCATTCACCACAACAAATTTCATCAATTCAATAAGACATGGAAACAAGTCATAAGACACAAAGGGTTATTTAGGAAATGGCATGTACATTATAGAAAGTGACCACTTGGGAAATTCCAACTGTAATTGGGCCAAGAACCTAAGGAGTGAATTTGGTTATATTTAATACCCATGGTTAAAGATAAATTACATTTAAAAACTAAGGTAGAAACTATTTTGGAATTCCAGGCATTTGAGCCATTTGACTAAAATGGTCATTTTCAATGGCACGTCCATGGGCTGTCACATATGGTATGGGAAACCTACAAACCACCAAACAGTAATAAATTGACATGTAACTAGGTAAAATGGTTGATTGGCCATGAAATAATCAATAAAATTTGGATTCTGGAAAAAATATGGCATGTGGCATAATGGCATAATTATGAAATGACAAAACTCAAAGAGAAAACATTGTGGCCACCTACTTCAAGGTCATAGAAGAATCCTCACTCAGTATCAGCCTCAGATTCAGAGAAGGTTAGAAGTGTTCTTAGAAATGGTCCAATGCCCTGAAAATAGGGAAAATGATCCAACACCTAAATTGTGAAATGTATTAAAAGAAAAACTAGAAATAGGAATTGAATGACTATGGGATATTACAATGATTGATCCAATGCTTCATACGGATTAATGAACAAACACTAGATCGAACAGTTGCTTCAATGACTAGATTAGTTTTCTTTTGATCTCAAAGGAGAAGAATAACTATGGTTAGACCCTAGAAAACCTGGAGAGGTTAATAAATAAGTTTTGATGTTAAATTAGGTTAAAAAATTTAATTTTCCCCCATAATATTAAAGCACACAGTTTAGGTGTACTGTTTCCAAACATTTCCACATCCGTTGACGGTTGTCTGTAGAGACGGGGAACCCCACATGTTTAGATTCACTTTATGACTAACCATGTTCAGACCTTGTATAATGGCTCTATCCCATATCTGAAACTGGACTTATTGTCAAGGGTCCTGAGTATCATGGTTGATGAAAAATTGTGTGGCCCAGTCTTTTTCCCTCATTTCAGAGCTCCGGGCTCCCAATAATCCTAAGAAGTTATAGTGACCTCCTTGGCCTAGTTAGAATACTTTCTTATGTCCATTTAAGGTATTCAAATTTAAAAAATAATGATCCATACCTTCATTGAAAATATGGGTCACTACACCAATATTCCCAATTTATATAAAAACACGGCACGATAATCAGTTAAACAATTTCATATCAAAATCATGGTAAAAAGTACCATTTTTTAATAGTTCAAAATAATCCATGTAAAATAGTTCCAAATAATATAATATATATCAAATAAGGAAATACAATTCAATAATTACAAATCAAATAACATCTAAAATCTTGCTACGGACCACTATAGGTTAGGATAGTTAGAACAATAATACCCAAAAATAGACAATCATACGCATCAATTACCTTGAAATATGCATCAAATCTAGAGAGTACAATAACACAACATAAAGTGATCATCCCAATAGTGTCTAAAAAGTGATTTGGAAACATGGAATAGGTAGTAGATCAACACCCCAGGAGTGAACCCCCTAACGGTATCAATGGATGAGGCCTATTAATACACCTTCCTCCTAAGTAACCAAGGCTTCCCATGTACAACATATTATAAATCATTGCATCAAAACCATGATTTGAAAACCATTTCCTAAATCCATATCATAATTCATTGAAAATACCATTAATCTTACCCTAATAAAGGATAACCACATTTTCTCAACAACCTGTTCACACAAAAAAATAAAAAATCATACTAATTAATTTATAAAAAAAAATAGAGAAATCTTGGTTCATCTAACACAAGCTAGAGACTGAACAACATACCTCATAATCAAGTCATAAATGCCCAAAATTGGATCCAAAAACACAAATATAATTAAAATATAACCATAGATTCCCCATAATTGATTTCCACATAATAGATTCAATCCAATAAGAATAATAGTTAGAAAATAAGCTAAACAACACATACCTAAAAGAAACCACTTTTTTTCACTAAACCAACATGAGGTTTCAACCCAAGGTTAATATCACACAATGGATATATAATTAATCAATCAGAATGTCCCCAGATGTTTGACATATGCTATAATTTAGTGCCAGGATGCTACTACAACCAATGGAAATGATGAAGCAGCAAAAATCATACCATGAAGAGGTGACCCAACCACTAAATATATTTAACATTGAATATTGTAACCCGTAAGGAGAATAGATCCCCCAAAATGAACTTGTAATAACCTAGCATTATAGGGATTGTACTTTATAATTAATGAGAAGTATTTCCACCATCAATCAAAATTTTGGAGCTACTAGGAAAAAATATGTATGGCGTAAACTTGGGTTTTATGGTGTACAACCCCCATGAAACATGAACACCAATTTTTTTCCTCAGGTTAAAAATACTGGATGATGATTTTTCAGCATTAATGTATGTCTTATTATGTAAAAAAAATTGTTGTGAAAATTATAATCTTCTATTTTCATGATTCTTATTCCATAATGTTTTAGGACTTGTTCTCAATGACACGTTTAAACTATAAGCTACACATTCACGATGTATGTTGGACCAACATGTCATTCCCAAACCATATTCTACTTTAACTTTGAAAAAAACATTTTATGATCTCAAAACACAAAAATACTTAAAAATCAAAAGACCATATTGTGAAATCTAGGATGTTATAATCTACCCATAATAATATTTTTCTCCCACGAGAAGTCATGTTGAAGAAGGGTGATCCATAAAATGGTGAGGCCATAGCTTCATCATTGAAGTTTTATACTCCAATATCTCATGAGAATATGATCCATGTCTCCATAACACCCTAACCAAGATGATAGACTCCTCATACAATACAGTCACTTGGGAATTGATGATCTCCAGTTGATTCTCTACAACTAAATAATTAGGCTCTAATTGAATATTATCCCAACTAGAAACATGATAGGGATCAAGATTATACTTCCTGAGCTAGGATATGTGAAATAATTAATGTATACCTATATACTAAGCTATAAATGAGAACTGATAATAAACATTACCAAGCATCTCACTGAGCTAAAACGATCATTTTAAAAGTTAACAATGATCCCACAAAAGAGAAACCTTCAAGAAAACCTATTTAATTATAAAAAACTCCAAATCATGATGTTGATGATCTGAATATTATTTATTTCAATTATTAAATTTAACTAGAGGCTTATTTATATCATGAATACTAACTGAAATCTTTTGAATCAGACTCAATATCATACAAGAGGCCTCACCCAACTAACTCTAATAAAAGGGTGATCTGTATGGGTGACTATAAAAATCATTAAAGGGAAACATTCTTATTTATGAATCATAACTATTATTATTGGAAAAATGAACCATTACTAGATGTATATCCCTTTATCCACAAAAATACATAATGAATGTACAATGAATATCAATTGGATTTTGAATAGAAATCTGCAACCAACTGTCTATTTGTTGATGGTAAGTTGTACTGAAACTGACATGATTCCCCATATCCTATTGGATACATTTCCACAATTGAGATGTAAAATAGTGATCCATATATGAGATAATAATAAAGGGAAATCCATGCTACCTCATGATCTCCGACACATACAACTTACCCAGATCTTCAACATTTATAGTGTCCTTGATTAGAATAAAATGAGAATATTCCATCAACTGATCAATCACCACCTAGAGAAAATAATTCCCTTGAAGATTCTATGTAATAAAAACAAAAAATTCATGGATACATCATCCCATTTTCAAACAAATAATATAAGAGACAGGAGTAAACCATAATGTTTTAGGTGCTCTGTTATGATCTGTTGTAAGGTGAAATAACATGACACATACTTTTAAATTTCTCTCTTCATACACATCACCAAGAATCACTATCTTATGTCATAATACATCTTCATAGTTCCTGATTGAAAAAATAATGAACAACTATTAAATTAAATAAAAATGATCTCCTCATAGATTTTGGGATGAAGAACCCATCCCCAAAAAGAATAATACCATCAGAAATGATAAATCAAAAAGAAAAGTCTCCCTACCCTCAAAGGATTCACAAATTTCCCTAGACTCATAATAATTCAGGTGAACCTATAGAATAAAATTGAGGATAGATGATGATAAATAAAAAGGGTTATAATCATACCTAAAATATATTACTTTGTATCCAAATATAGGTGAGTGAAGAGAACCATAGGGTTCCATAATTAGTTTGATTCTAATATAGCAATTAATGGTACTTTCCTGCTAAGAGATTCTATAACGACATTCCCTTTCCTCGAGGTATAGGTGATATCGAAGGTGGACATATTAAGGTATTCAACCCAACACCTCTAAATGAGATTCAATTCCTTCTGTTAAAATATATATCACAAACTCTTATGGATTGAATTTTTTTGAATATATCCCCCAAAAGAAAATTCATCCAATATTTATGCACATGAATAACCATGATAAGTTCCAAATCTTTATGGGGTTGATTCATTTAATGTGGATGAAGCTAAGATGATTCATATATATCTACATGATGTTCCTATAAAAACAAACATCCCAAATTAAATATAGAAGCATCATAGAATACTACATACCCATTATCAGGCTTAGGAAATATCAAAATAAGAGTTGATGTCAGAATCCATTTCATTTAATTAAAAGAAGACTAACTCTTTGGATCCCATAACAATTTTTTCCATTTCCTAGTAAAATCAATCAATAATGACACTAACCTTGCGAAATCCTTAATGAAACACCATCAGTATCCAATAAGTCCAAAGGAGCTCCCAATATCATATAAGTTGTGGACCCTCCCAAGAGAAAAAATCCTTTAACTTCCTATGATGAACTATTATTTACATTGAGAAATAACATATCCTATGAACTTCACATATTGGATCCAAAAACTAAATTTATAAAGATTTACATATGAATGGGGAATCTACAAGATTTATAAAAAAACATGTAAGGTTCTCATGATCACACTTATAACTTAAGTAAACTGGAATATCTTCCATGAACACTCCCACAAAAGTGTCAAGATACAGATAGAATATCTTGTTCATTAAAGATATAAAAACCATAGGAGTATCAGTCAGAACAAACTACTTCACAACATATTTATAATTGATATACCATATCTTTAAAGTTATCTTATGTATGCCATCCTACTAAAATATGATTTGATGATAACAGAAGTAGATATTTATCTTCAAAAACAACTTTTCCACCATCAACTGGTTAATAAATAATACAAATGGGGTAAAGGATACTTATTCTTACCTATTACCCAATTAAAATTATGATAGTCCACAAAGAATCAAAGTTAACCATAAGCCCTCTTAGTAAAGAGAATAGGGACTTTTGAAAGAAAAAACTAGGGTGAAAATATGATTTTCCATGTGGTCATCTAACTAAATATTGAGATCCTTCAACACTACTAATGCCATATGATAGGAAGTTATCGAGATAATTTTCTTACCCAACAATAAACCGATCATGAAATCTACCTACCTTTTGGAGTAAGACCCAAGAAATCATATGGGAAACATAAGGAATGTCCCGAACAACCTTCGAATGTTAAACAAGAGAATAAATCACATTTGTATTAAACAAGGTAGAAAATAAAAAACGCCCATGCTTGGGGAAGAATGGTCCTGAACGACCAGACAAAAAATCATACATCCCCTAAAAAATTCCAAAGATCTCATCTACATGAATGAACATGACACATACATGAAAAAATTGACCTTTATATGATTCCCAATAAGCCAATATATCCTAATTATGACATAAAACTGATGAATATTAAAAATAAGGAAATACAAGACTAACTATACATAAGTTATCGATAATAGACATGAAGGATATTGAAAAACATTATATTTACTCTTATAATATGTTTTGTTAACTCTATAACAAAGGAAAAAAGTTCTATTTGATGTTTTAACGCATGAATAAAATTGAAAAAAATTAATGAGTGGGAAGAATGAGTATCAAATAAAGTAGTTTCTATAGAAAATGCAATAAAGATGATACCTTTCACTATCATTGGATTTATGTCAGCTGCATTCAGAAACATATCCACTGCGTTAAGGTGATTCACTCTTAATACCTATACATGGATCCCTATAAACTTTTTAGATTCTGATTATGCCATAGTATCCTTTCGAAGAATCGATTCTAGACAGTAATGAGGTGTAGACATAGAATTAAAAACCCCTTTTAAATGACCATAGTGGCCACAACCATTTGACATCTCTACAGGCATATAATAATAATTCTTGGATCCTCCAACCTTGTCACATAAATAGAAATTTAGGTGAACACTATTTCCTATATCTGATGGTGCAAATGGGGGTTTTATAGGTAACCACCTCCCCCACTCATGTGAAGCTCATTCCACCACCTCTTCTTTTCATGCATTCCACAAAAGCTAACAATGGCTAGAGGAGAAGGGGAATAATGACCAATCATTCCTATCATATCCATGTATACCATCATTTACTCATTTAATATCTTTACATATATATATATATGTTTAGCATTAATAAAAATTATTTGATATTCATTTAAAAAACCTACACATACTTTTGAGTATTCTTTTGAGAAAAACAAACCAGATTTGTGAACCGATTGGGGCTTAATTACTCGAAGAGATCTACCTACCACAAAGAGAGGAACTAAAAAGACATTTTATTCATTAGAGACTCTAGATAGAAGTATTGGAAGAAGTTGGTCTTGAAACCCTACCAATCCTATCCCATGAGCCTATCTTCCTACACCATGAAATCACACCATCTCTTTCTGGGACCCTCAAGTCTTAATGGTGAGAACTTTACCTTTATATTATTGGGTGTGTACAGGAAATCAATAATTTGATTAATATTTTCTAGCCATCCAACTAAATCTTGGGGATTCTTTGTACACTTAATAGATGATGAATTCTCACATAAAAACTTCCATGATCGATCAATTTTTCTTTCAGATCCGGGATATACCTCAACAAATATGTTCTAGAATTATTGTACATTTTGGTCTATAGAATGAATCTCTCACATGATAGCCTCTATAATATTCTAATCCAAATTATTATTCCCTTGAGGAGCATCCATTTCACCCTATTATGGGAACCATGGAAGAAATATTAGAGTTATAGTGATGTACACTAAGAAAGGAAGAAAATATCATACAACAAAATAATCTCAATGAAAACCATAAAACCATAAGAAAAAACTAAGAAAAATTAAAACAAATCAGTATAAGAGACAAATTTCCCAACATCCCACGGTAAATTGAGTCTGTTCATGGAAAGAGTTGACTGTGAACTCAACAATACCTTTCTCACAAGCCCTAAAATCATAAATATTATCTACAAACTTTCCAAGATTGAGTATAACCATCCTATGATACCAAATTTCCATGAAATTACTCTATATTCCCTCCCAAATTGACACCCAACCTAATTCATGGCATTCCAAAAGGTTATTCCCAATCCCCAGAGGCTGGAGAATGTCACACGAACATCAAACAATAGCAAGAGGGAATTATTTTTTCTAACCCGAACAAGAACCTTGGCATATAAATACATTAAAAAGATAAACATTTGAATAGAAATAAAAAATAAATATATGATATAAGCAATAGATACTATGAAAATGATACAACTCAATGAAATATAAGTAAACATAATGTATAGGTTCTAAATCAAAGGAAAAACAAAATAGAAATTGGCTACTCTATATGATAATGTGGGAAACACCCCACAATATCACCACATGTTACCCATACCCAGCTGACCACAACCTTTCCGCCTTACTTTGGTGTCTTTCTTTTTTCGATATAAAAAGACATAACAAGGTATAAAGGTAAATGAAGGGGTGTAAAAGGTGTGAGATAAACTATATCAATAGGATCCCACTTAGGTGTTTCATATAAATTCAATGTAAAAAAATCCATATATGATAAATTTAAAGAAAAATACAGCATGATAATCAGTTAAAATGTTTTTATATAAAAACCAAGGTAAACCATTCTCATTTTTCACACATCTAAATAATCACAGGAAAACAATTTTAAAGAATATCACATGTATAAAATAATGTAATCCAAGACATGAAGTACAAACTAAAGCTCATAAAAAATTCTACCACGAATCACTATAGGTCATGCTAGTTAGAACCCTCATACCCAAAAATAGACAATCACGTTTATGAAGGCCCTAGACATACAAATAAAATCTAGAGATCATAAGAACACTCCATAATGTGATGATCCCAAGAGTGTCTAACAAGTCCCTCAGACACTTGGCCTTGGGAGTAAAGGAACACCCCATTAGAAAACCCTTTGACAAAAACAACAGATGCATATTATTACTAAACATTCTTCATAAGTACCCAAGGATTCCCATGTTTAACATCTTCCAATTCATTTCATGAAAACCATTCATTAAAAAACATTTCATAAGCTTGTTTCACAATTACTTGATTATTACATTTCTTTTACCCAAATTTGGGGGAAAAACTTATCTCAAAAACATGTTCACACACACAAATCAATAAATCTTGAAAAATAATTAATAAGACAATTTATTAAAACAAGAGAAATCATGGTTTATCCAACATAGACTAGTTACAGAACCACCTACCTCAAACATGGGTTGCACACTCCCACAGTAGGATCCACCAATATAAAAATAATGAAAAGATAACCATGGAGGGCATGAAATTGATTCCTATATCATAGAATCAATCCAATAGAAAATAGTTATTAAAGATGACAAAATGACCCATACCACCAAATAACTATCATGTTGCACCAAAACTAACATGAGGGTTAACCTCTAGGAGAGGATCACACAATGGATCTAGAAAGAATCAACTAGAATATCACTATAGTTTTGACAGATCAAAACATTCATTACCACAATACTTCCCTATCCAATGGAAACAAAGAAGAAGGAAAGTTGATTTCTAAGTAGAAGTGATGTAACCACTATGCAGGTAAAACATTGAACAATGGAACTCTAAATGAATATGGATTAACCACACATAGAATCACCTTAGGATGGAGGGAGTCTGATTCACAATGAATGAGAGTGATTACCAGCATTCATCACAAATTAAAATCTATTGAAACAAATGATTTATTGTGTAAAACAAGGTTTTTTATGTAAAACCCCCATTAAACTGGTACATGGGAAAACACATTTCCTCGGGTTTAAGAACTGAACTGATGATTTTATGGTGTAAAAGTAGGTTTTAAGATGTAAAATAAATTTATGATATAGAATGGTTTTTTAGCATGAATGATTATTGGGTCATAAATAACATTCACAAATTGTTTCCAATGACACATTAATGCCATAAAATATACATTCACAATATAAGTTGGTTCTGTAGCATGTACCCAACCCATATTATGGAGCAATTCCCAAAAAATATTTTCAATCCATTCAAACCCAAAAAACACTATTAAACACCAAAAGAGCATACCATAAAATCCAGGATGTTAAATATTTGAAAATAAGTAAATTTTTTTTATTAAATATTTTTTTATTACTTTTATTATTGAAAACATAGGAGGATATATTGAATTCAAAAGACTGTCTTTGAAAAAACCCACAATTTTACAAAATAATGATGTATAAGGAAGAGTTTTTTGTGAGTTAATAAGTGATACCCATTCATAAATTTATGAAATATATTTTAGTACCATAGGAATGGGCTCATTGAATCAATTTATATAAAGGATTAATTTGATTTCAAGATAAAGAATCATAATTAATAAAGGCGAAAGAGTCTTGTAAACCCTTACCTTGATCTTTGAGATTCCATATTTCGATTGAACATAAGGACATTAGAGAAGAGATACGTCATCACTCCACGAGATTAGGGATGTGGTATTTTATGTTTTAAGAAGTATTTGGGTAGAGGTTTGAAAAAAAAACCAAAGTCATATGAATATTAGGAAAGTTTATATTAATCCCCTAGTTATAGGGAAAAATTAATGGTGTTTTCACATATATTTAGTCAATAAGGGTAAAAAATGTAATTTAAAAAATGTAATTTTTAAAAAATTTGAAAATATATGGTTGGATAAAAAATTTAAAAATCGAGTATTTTATTATATGGTTATTATATTTTTTTAATTCAATTTACAAATCTCTGTTTACATTAAATACTCTTAAAACTCAATGTCTGTGTTACTGTTATGCATTGAATTTTAAACATCCAGATATACATTAAATTCAAATTTAAACAATAAAATCATAAAATAAATATAATATTAGTTCTAAAAAACTGCAAAAGACCCTAATTATTCTATATCTTACCGAATAAAATATTCTAATGCTACCATATTTGACTTTTCTTCTACTTAAACAGGCATTGCATCAATGTTGTGTAAGCGTGTTAGATAATTATTATATTATATAAAATTGAAAATAAATTAATATAATAAAAAATTTCATCCCTAATATAAATATACATCCAGAATCATTTATAAAATATTTTTAACCTTATTTTAACTTATTATATATATTAAAAAAAAGTGACTTTTTCTAATTATTCTTGACATAAAATATTATAAAGTTCATAATCAAAGGAATGTGGAAACAATTTCCATATTTTCAATGATAGGATATTGATGGTTGAAATATATTCAACAAATGAAATTAATTCATGTTTTGGAGATATTTTCAGACCCTATACCATTATTTTAATTCCATTTTACCAAGTATACCCTTTACTGTGATAATGTACACTTACCATGATTACTATTCATTATGACTAAAAAATTGAAAAGAATGATATTACCTAATTAGAAAATTTTAATAAAACATATGTTATATTGTTTCTATTATTCAATTTATATAATGGATAAAAATTACATTTATCATATTTTCTCAAAAATTACTGAAAATTGTTTTTATAAAATCAAATTTTTTAAGTCATAAAAATTATTTTATGCGAAAAAATGTATAATAATTATTTTTTAGAAATTAATTGAATTATTTTAAATAAAATAATATTTATTTTAATTTAAAACAAAAAAGACAAAAATATCAATATGAATACTTGATTTAAAAAAGAAGAACACAGTTTTTTTTTATTTGTAAAAAACATTACAAATATTTCTAAAATTTCAAACATAGTTCTGAAAGTTCAAAATTATATTTCTTAAGAGCATTATATTCCATTTTGAATATATTTTTGATCTATAAAAAATTTTAATTAACATCCAAGTCATTATTAAAACAAGATAATGTTATAAAAATGAAATTATTTTTAAAATTATTATTTTTTTACTGTCCAACCAAAAATTAATTATTTTAGAAAAAATACAAAAAACATTACCTAAAGAAATTATTTTTCTAAAAGAAAAAATAAAATACATGTTATAAAATTAAATTTTTAAAAAATATATATATTAACCTTTTATATAAAAATATAAATTATATAGAAAAATGTTCCTTTTAAACATCAACTATTTGTAACCTTATATGATTTTATTATTATCATTAAAAAGTATGTACATATTTATTAAGCACTAATAAATATATTTTTATTAAGAGAATGTTTCTACAATGATTTTATAATGTGGTAACTCCTATTCATACCCTGAAATCTAATAACTACCTCATAATGGTTAAATTCAAAAAATAATATGTCTAAAGTATATCACAGTTCATTTATACACTATGTTGCCCGTGGAATATTCAACAAAACATTGATTTATATAAAATATAATTAAATATTGAAATATCAGGGTGTTACAAAACTCTGGTAAATATGAGGGAGTTTTATTCATGTTTTAATGAGGAGAAATTTAATGGAGACGATAAGAAAATAATTCACTCCTATTTAATTATTTTTGATTCTCTATGAGAAAATAGTAATTCAAGGAATTAATTCTCTATTGGAAAAATGTTTTTATAATAATTAATTTTTATCCCCTTTCCTAGTAGAAGATATATACCATGTCCTATACTATTTGTGTTATTTATGGTAGATACAATATAGACAACTGATGATTGTGGTGTGATAATTAAATGTTAAAGAATCATTAACGAGGTTGGGATTATTATTATTATTTTATTCACCTTATTTAGATTGTCTGATACGATACCTTTTATATAATTATAAAATCATTCAAAACTTCTATGTTGATGAAATGAATAATAATCACTATGTGATTAAAATTTTATTAATTACCAAATATTTTTTGGTAATTTAATCATTGTTTATTGTCAAGGGAAAACTAATGTGGTTTTTTAATATGTGGTGAATAGTTATTATTGGTTGTACTTTGATAATAGATTTTGATGGAAATTAAATGAAAAATTATTTCTTTCAAAAAAAATTCGAAAATAATTCATCCAATGAAAAGAAATTGTAAAAAAATTACATTAGAATATTAAGAAAAGAATAATATTTAAATAAATTACAGTTTTCACTCTCATGGAATGTGTAATGAAAAATTTTATCTTAATCCAAACATATCTATTCATGTTAATGATTATTTTAGTATTTTTATATATTGTTGAGAATAATGTTTTTAAAAATAATATTTTATATAATTGAATTATATTATTTTATTAATGCATGAATAAAATAATATTTTTACCTGAATTGCATTTCTCCTATAATCATGTTTATTAATTTGATAAAATATTTTATTTTTAATATGAGATAACATGGGGATTAATCCTCTAGATTATTTTGTGATTATTTATTTCTATTGGTTTCCTATAATTATTTATCTAACAAAGTTTTTTCTTGGTGACAATTATTTAAAATAATAATTATCAATGAAAAAATTATTATTTGATAATTTCTATCCCTTTTAGAAAAAAATTATTTGAATAATCGCAACCTACTAAGAAACATATTTCTCTTTATAGAGAGATTCTATTCTAGTTTCCTAGTAATTTTTTTTGATGAACTCAAATGTGATCCAACTCTTGAGTGGTTGGGTTTTCCTTCATCCACCACCTTATTAGATAATTTTCTCTCATTCTTCATGATTGAGATCATGTATGGTTTTTGAATGCTATAATGGAGGACCACCAAAGAATTATGGTTTTGATAATGGTTCAATAACATGAAAAATGATTGTAACTAGATGATGAGTGTTTCCTATTAATCACCTTAATAGGGTGAAATGACGAGAATGGAGTTACATGTTTGGATGGCAATGGAGCCACAACCAGAGTTGAATGTGACATCAACAATTATGGCATGAAAGATCAGTTTCCTAGAAAATTATTAAGTTAATTTCATGTAATTCTTGAACACATACATAGTTTATGTATCCAACCATAGTTTTCATTTAAAATGAATGTCACACCACATGTAACCTTTGAAAATCACATTGTTTGACTCAGATTAATGAGATGCAAAATTTTGAAAATTGCAGGTTGTGTGAATTTAAGTCAAATCTTATGTATCACTATATTGAGTACTTTTATATACCTAGGATATATACCCTACCTATGTATCAATACCCACACATCATGTACACCACCCATACATACTATGAAACTCAGTCTATATAAGAGTGGTATGAGGTACCTTCTATGAATGTGAGATTATGCCACATAAATTACACATTATGTGTATCATAGAGATTTCAGGTATATATAGAAAAAAATAGTTTAATTTATCATATTTCATGTACTATACATAAGGATAACTTGTAATTCCTTTTTCATACATCATATTTTATTATGCACTTCTTACCCACACACAACGTGTACTCTGATTGAAAAGTAGTGTGTGTGGATTTCATATGATTTGTGTTGTGGTATAATATGAATATATTGTTCCATGATCTCCACACATCATTTACCCTATTGAACACACTATGTACTCAGACATTTATAGTATTCCTTATGATTTCTCACACAAATAAAATTTTAGAAAATATGAGTAGTTTTTTTCATATCTTGTTACGTAAATTACTATAGTGCGATCCCCTTGGACATTGGATCACTTAATATAAGGATTTATATATTTTGAGAATATTAGATTCACTGTAGAGATTATAGGTGGAAAGTTACATGTTTTGATCAGATATGAAGTTGGTTCTCACTCACATGTCAGGGTGAGATCCTATATGTATGGGGTTTTTGGTAGTCTCCTATAGATAAATACCACATAGGGTGATATCCCCCATATAACACATGTATTTTAGTTTATCCATATATTTTTGGAGATGGATTATACATTGGAAGAGTCATTAATCCCTCATGTGTCAGGAATGGGTTGTCCATTAGTGGAGTTGTTACTCCCCAATATATTGGAGAGTGGTCCACTATAGGGGTCAACTAATCCCTCAGTTGATACATATATACCCTAATGAGGTGTATTACTCCACTAAAGTTCAGGATAATTATTATATATGTAATTAAAAACTATAAGATCAACTGTCCTGGATCTCATTACATATCTTTTAATAGATTCCTTTAAGAAGCGAGCACCCTTTTGAGATTTTGTGGATTCCTTCTAGATATGGATTATAGATGGATTTTTTACATCAGGAATTATTTGTATTATGAAATATTTGGTATTAATATTTTGTTATTTGATGTCATTTTTAGTGAATTTTATTAGTGAATATTTTTTTATTACCATTCACACAGTTTTTTGACAGTAAATAATATCTATTACCTTATGATCTCTTATGTTATCCCATGAAATTTGTTTTGAGAAAATTTTTTGGTTTATCATTACAAAATATTTTTCTGGAATATTACTAGTTATATTAATAATTACCCTTGCATGGTAATGATTCCCCCATGTGTTGTTTTAGTGAATATTTTTCGCATTTTAGAGACATCATTAGTAGACAAGGGGTTAGTAGAGTCAGATGAGTATACACTCAGTAGCTAATAATAGTTTGTGCTGGAGACAGTTGAAAATGGTGTATTTCCCAAGAGACACTATAGAGAGGAAGTATCATTCCATACCTGAAATCTGTTACACCTCATTATTATTATATATTTCATGAGTATCATCCATTTTCACTTTTTCCTCTTCAGTGTTGTACTTAGAATCGATGTATCTCGCTCTAATTGTATATAGTTAAGTTGTTATATATTTATCTACCTATGATATTGGATTTGATTTTATATTTGATATGAATTTATATTATAGTTTGTTATCAGATAAAGTCTCCTATGTATGCTATGATTTTTTCATGTTGGTTGAAGAACAACTATGGTAGGACTCAAGAGTGGGGTGGATTGAATTATTGAAACTATCTTCACTTAAAACCACCCAATTGTAAGGTATGAAAGATTCTGATCATTTCTCAACATTGGAAATAAATGAGAATAATATAAGTAAGAAAATGATCAAATAAAAGATATTTATAAACTTTTAGAGAATAAAAATCCCATAGTCCACCCCACCAATGCTCAACACTCAATACAAGGAGTGGTCACTTCCAACAGTAGGAAATAATATGTTATACTACAGTTGAAAATCATAGTTTCTAACATGATACAGATAGAATAGAATATTTCTCTATGATAGAAAATACAAATGGATTAGGGCTTATGGAGAGTCTTTTAAAATATACTGTGGTTGATCTTGATAGAACAAATATATAAAATATTAATATTCTTTTTCATTTTCTTACAATAAATAAGTGTCATAGAATGATTAAAGAGAGAGAGATATAGGATGTTCAAGTGATTATTTCCATTATTTTTTACTTTTTTATTTTATATTATTTGAATACTCTTCTAAATATTCTCACCTACTATAGCATGACATAATATCCAATACAATCTAGCCACAAAATTAAATTCCAAAGGTCATTTTCAAGAAAATAACTCATGGAAATGTCTTTGAAAAAAATTATTTATATACTCTTTTCATCTCTTTATACATAAAACCATATGGAAAATCAATTTTACCATAAAATGTTTTTACAATGTTTAATGGTTTTATGAAAATTAATTTCTACTTAAATTACTCTAATTGTAATAAATATGCAGTTTGCTAAATGGCTTAGCAGATTCTAGATGACCACATAGCTGAATTACATATATTTTAATTCACATAGCCAAATTTATCAAATTAATTAAATTCATCATATAGTCAAATAATTTAGGCATCTTTTTTCATATATACATCGTGTTTATGTATCGAAATTTGGAATAACCAAATGATTCACATAGACAACTGAAACATTGAATCTAAATGTACCATTGATCTAAATCATATAGCTGTTTACTTCTCATAGTTAATTCATGAATCTATTTCGTCAATGTAATCAATTTCTCACATAAATATTTCATCGAAAAGAATTCCACATATTCGATTATGTGATGTAGCTTATTTACATAGATTATTATTTCATGTATCCGAATGACACAACCATTTTCTCAATGTAGAAAAAAATCCATGAAAAAAAATTCCTCAAACAACCAAATTTTTTAGACTTTGGAAAATTTAACCAAACTTTTAAAATTGTAGAATTAGAGAATAATGAGCTTAAATAAGAATAAAACATGATGAAAAAACTTAAAAATAATTAAAAGAATATAACGGGGTTTTACGGTTGTCATATCGTAAAGCACATGGGATATATTGGATCAACAATATTACTTCAATAATCTCCCCCTTTTTGATGATCACAAAACCCATTAAACATTAAACATGCAATTTTTAAAGGTATAAATATTTTTTTTATGAAAAATTATAATCTGTAAAACTTTTATAATTATTTTTTTATCCTTTATTTCATACTTTTACCTACTTTATCTAACTTGTCCCCCATTTTATGAAATTAAAAAGGAAACATAAAGAGGGGGAAAACACTTTAAATATAGGAAATTGATGTATAAACTCTTAAAATAGAGTGTCGAATTGAAATTAAATTATGATAGGATTGAAATTCATAAAATTTATCAAGTAAAACATTCAAATATGAAGAAAAAATTAAATTAATATAATCACTTAACAACTAAACATAGAGATAAAAAGTAATTATAATAAATATGTACACTTGTATAATAAATAAAATGACCTAACATACATTGATACATATACAAAAATTAGTTAGATGACTATGGTTTATGAATGATATTAAATTGAAATGGATGATTAGGAGGAGGTTTCTTGAATTACGGAGTGGATGAAGTTGTATTTATACTGTATAATACTGGAGGCAAAAAACTCTCCCAATATTTATAAAAATTTATTTTGTCCCAAAAACTAATCTGTATCTAGGTCTATAAGTAGGAATGATCCAGACATTGTCTAAATTATGAAAAGGAACTCTGAATTTATTAGATCAAAAACTCACAAAATACATTTTTTTAGTAGGATCTGAAAAAGTATCCTCATTATTAGCTGATTCAATATCAATATAAACTATAACCTTCAATAGTTCCATTATATTAATGATGTCATGATTATACACAACATCCAAAATCTATCTAGAAACACTATAGGTATCCAAATGTTCTAGTCCAAGGGATATTATAACTTAAAGACATATTAGTGAATCTGTAGAAAAAATATATTCTCCTAATGATATATTATTTACAAAAATATAAAGTTAGAGTGAAAAATTTAATGTGCATTTGATAAATAGAAAGTAAACCGTTTTTGAGAATCCATTTAATAGCTTCTATTTGGTTAGTGGTAAATCATAGGGAAGATGTATAGA
The DNA here is from genome assembly GCA_963277665.1 of Viscum album. Classification (NCBI taxonomy): domain Eukaryota; kingdom Viridiplantae; phylum Streptophyta; class Magnoliopsida; order Santalales; family Viscaceae; genus Viscum; species Viscum album. Next base: position 1,040,163,146 of record OY728161.1, on the reverse strand, counting down.
GAACAATAATTTTCTGAGGACAAGATGGATATTTCAGGGGTTTTGAATACTACTTATTCTGAATTAAGTTTTTAGACACATGTAGCTTGAATGTCATCCTTTATAAAGAAGTTAACTTTTGATCCATATGGTCCAGCATCAATGTTGGAACATGAATAATCTCATGCATAGAACTAAATGGTTTTTGGGTAACTGGAGAACTTATAAAAGCTATAAAAGGGGAAACTATCTTGGATGGTATGTATACTATACTCGCTTTACCTAAGTATTCAGTTGGTACTATAGGATATTTTTTAGACATTGGGTAACTATAATCCTCTTTATAAGAGTTTGTGAAATGATATTATACTTCCTTATAAATATTATACAACATCTTTGTGAGTTTTTATTGGTTTCTAATAATTATAGAAATCGATAATTAAACTATATATATTATTTTCTTCGTAATTTCCCTACTTTCATTCATATTTTCTTCCACCAAAGTAACTTCTTCATTGAGATATCCAAGTATATCATTAAGGGACACATCAGTTCCATGACTATCTCTTTTGATAATTTCTTTCATTTTCATGAATTTACCAAATTGATCATTCTTGAAATATTATAGAAAAACAAGAGAGATCACGTCTCATTATATTTGTTGGATCTGAGATGAAACAAAATTTACATTCCAAAATAGTTGACTAAATTGATTCTTGAAATCTAGAACAATAGAAGATGCAGAAGAAGACATGGCACTAGTATAAAACCTCTTAAGAAATTCAAACTAAATCACAACCCCACTTTTAAGATTGTGAAATCTCTCCTTTATATATATCATTAGAATCAAAATATCATCAATTGTAGCCATGTAAAGATCTTATTGGACTACTGAAGTGTTCTGAATCACATCCCTTCGAGATTCTATAAGCACCCCAGCCTCATTCACCTCAAAATTAGTATCAAAGACTCATCTAGGATATTCAACTGATTTATCACAATTATGACTTCCTTAGCATTCACACAAGATGAAATTGGTTGCACCAGTTACATGTTCTTTATCAAATTGATATGAGAAACCATCATCTAAACTATTTTATCAAAATTACTTAGAGAAAATAAACACTCCTTCAGATGTATAATATCATATTTGTAATATATCATAACTTTTTCAACTCATTGTAATATCCTTTGATATTATCAAAATATATGATAATAATAGAGGAAAATGTAATATTGTTCCACTGAAATTCATATCCTTTAGAGTATTTTCTTATAGATATAACATCCTCTTTCACATGAGAAAGATACAGAGTAGGATATGAGGTATGTGAAAGAACATTATCATCCTCTATCAGTGTATTAACAAATCGATATCTATCAGGATTAGGTGATTAGGTAATTAGATAAAATATATTTTATTCAACCTCATGTTCCACTCTAACCTCAGAAATAAGAATACTTGGCACAACATCTACATGCATTTCCTCTCAAGATCTAAAATTTGTCTAAAGATCTGGCATAATTAGATGAACTAATTTAATAATACTAGTAGAAATATATTCATGAATCTAAACTAATTCCACAGTAAGAATGAATTATGAAACTATTGGCTTTCATATGATGACAACAGCCTCCTATATATCTTTAGAAGGAACCATCTCAACAGGTGATACACCCCTAGGAGGTGAGGTAGTGGATTTTTCTAGCTGAGTTGGTTCTTGAGGTGTTATAACAATCTATGTTTAGAATCCTTATCTAATATGCCTTATATAATTAGAGGAATCATAACAATTATAAACAAATTTATTCATAAGGACTACTGAAAAAGTGATACTCCTGTGCCACATGAAACATTTTTATTCATTTAAGTCCACTTCATTAATTTTTAGAACTAAAGGAATAATACTTCCATAAGGGCAGTAATTCAATTTCCCTTTACCTTAAAATTAGTGGTTCATGTACCTCATCATGTATCATGGGATTTTCAAATTGACATTATTTATCAAGACATACAAAAGATACATTTCCTCAAACAATACATTTTCCATCTCAATTTTTCTCTTAGAAATTCTAGTTTGAATAAACATACACAACCCCTTCCATTATGATTCATAGTCATTCACAGTCTACTTAACAAAATATTATGGACAAAATTTAAGATTTAAAACATTCATTAGTCGAACAGATCTTGTACCAACTAATGGTTGACTAAAATTTTACTCATACTCAATATGAGCGTGCATAATCTCCACTATTTCTGCATAGGATAACAATAGATATTTCTCATTTACATTCATGAAAACCACATCCTATATTTATTTAAATTTAAACTATGAATTCCTTGTGGACTTGTTAACCTCCTCATTAAAAAGAAATTTTGACTTATTTTCTTCAGACAACAATTCCCTCCCTTATAATTGGAAAACCTTCTTCAATAGAATATTTTTTCCTTTTAACCATGATATGTCTAGATCCTTTCCTACAATCACATGACATGATAAACCACATAAATTTTCATCCTTCAAATATCCAAAGACATTTTTATCTACTTTATTAAAAGTCCCCATTATAGATATATCAATAGAATGTTGACAAAAATAAAGGTGCCTACTCAAATTTTGAGGAAAAGGGATTTATGTAAATGGTAAAGGAGGAGAGGATCAATTTGAAATTAGGTCACTTATCAAATTTAAAGGTAGGATATGTAACAGATTTACGTTGAGGGGTATATCTAGCACAAAAGTAGGGAAATATAAAAAGAGATAATAATCCATTTTTAATACAAAATGATAGTAATTTCTAAAATAAATTAAGAATGAATAAACATAAAATAAAATAACATTTCAAATAAAATATAAATAATAAACTCTCAATTTATTAAAATATAAATAAATTAACAATAAAAAATAAATTAAAATATAAATATAATAAATGTAATTTAAAATCATTTAAATTTACATGAATGAAATTATAACTTAGTAAAAGAAAAACATTTACAAGCAAGGGGATTATAAAATATCTGCTGATTGGTCCTTAGTAGAGATAAATTCCAGAGAGATATCTCATTTTTTAGAAATATCACTCAACAAATAGTGACTTAGATATATATTATTTATTATCAAATGGTTTATTGGATTTATATACATATTAAATGCACCATTTTTATCACATTTGATTGATACTTGATTATTATTGAATCCAAAATCCCTTAAGGTGTGTTTCATCCACATAAACTAGGAAAAACAAGTACAAGAAAAACATTATTATGATTCCATAAAAAATAATGTGATTGAATGATGTTTCATACTAGATTAGGAGACAAGATGTTTATCATGTAAATAAATATGATTTTTTCATCTAAATACCTTAGAATTATTGTGATATATTTTAAATTAGATTATTTTTGAATAACATGGAATTTAGAACATAAGAATTCTACAAACATATTTTTTTCCTTATAGTACTTAAATATAGTAGAGTTATATTCATTACTCCATGTAACATGTTTTCAACTAGTTTCCTAGATGTATACAAATCATGTTTTTCATTAGAAATCAAAGAGTTTCATATAATTTACAGTTTCAAAGTCTAATCCTTTTATGTAATTCAAGAATATATTTAAATTAATTCAGAAAATTCTAAAAGTAATTTGGATAAATATGAAATCCATGAATAAATTTTTACTCACCCTTTATTCTCATTTCAAATTCCCTTAGCATGAGTTTTGAAAAATTATTAGACAATTCTTTATTTATAAAACCAAAACTCACATTATCAACATATATTTGAACTAAAAATATATATGAAGATGAATTTTTCTTGAAAAGAGTAGGATCTTACACTCTTAATGAAAATATATTTGATAAAATAATAGAACATAAATTATGATACCAATCTCTTGATTCTTTTTTAAGGCCACAAATAGATTAGGTATGTTGAAAAATAGAATTTAGAAAATGATGATTTTTAAAACTTGGTGGCTGTTAAAAATAATATTCTTCCATAATAAAACCATTTAAAAATGTATATTTAGAATTCATTTGATATATTTTTTAATTTATGTGCGTTTAATTATATATGATAATCCTAATGGATTCTAATATAGCTATAGGTGATGATATTTATTCATAGTCCATCCCTTCTTCTTGGTTGTACACTTCAACCACTAACCTAGCCTTATTCCTAGTGATCAATTCACGAACTTCTTGTTTATTTATAAAGACAAATTTTCATACAATAATTGGGTAATCAGAGGTACTATTATCTAATTTTTATATATTTTTTCCTCTTGAACTTTTTTAACTCTTCTTACATAGATAAAACCTAAAATTCACAATCTATGGATTCTTATAAGGTTTTAGGTTCTAATTAAGATAAATAGAAAAAAAATTCTACTAGGATTCCTACACTTCTTCTAGTTTTAATCCCTTTGTATAATATTCCTATAAATTTATCTAAGGAATACTTTTTTAGTGTTCTAGGAATTATAGGTTTCATAATTTTACGATCACTAGTATCCATCCTTTCAGGGTTTGGTTAAACAAAATCAAGTTACAAATCAACATCCTTTCTTTTGTTAAAGAGAGGTTAATGTTTCTTATTTTAAATATAAACACATAACTCATGAACCTGAGTCAATTTATGATCAAATGAATTAACTTCATCAAATTTTACATGAATTTATTATTAAAAAATCTTCTCCCTTTTTGAAAACTCTATAAGACATAGATGTAGTAGAATAACATAGAAATATTTATTCCACAACCTTTTGGTTAAATTTACAGTAATTTTACTTGATGATCAAATTATAATATTTTCAAATAATCACTCTAATTTAACCAACATTAGGTTTTCTATTTTTCTATTTCTCATAGGTTGTTTTATACAAAAATAAGACTAATAAAACTCTATTTATAATATAACACGGTGCATTTACAAATTCAATCAAAAAATTGAGTGGGTAGGTTATATTCACATAACATAGTAAAAGAAATTTATTACAGTGTTTTATTCCTCATTTCAAAAACACTATTAGGTTTTGGTGTCCCAAGAGTAGAAAATTTTGTTTGATTCCATGTTTTGAACAATCATAATTAAACTCATGATTTTTAAATTCTCTACCAAGGTCACATCTAAAATAAATAATTTTTGAATATTTCCCTTTTTGAACCAATATAATATTTCTTATTAAAAAAGAAAAAGATTCACTTTTAACACTCCAAATAAATACCCATATAAATTTAGAGATACTATTATCTGAAACATAAATAAAATATTTTCATCTTAGAGTTTACATTAAGAACGGTCTAAAAAAATTCCTGTTGATAAGTTCCAAAGTTAAAGTTATAATGACCTATTTAGTTTACCTTATAACCAATTTCTGTCTATTTACCATTAATCTGTCATCAAAATGTTTCACTTTGTACAATTTACTTTGAGGAAAATTTGAAATTAAAATTTTCTTGGACAATTTTCTCAAACAATAAAAATTGAAATTTCCATTTATATGAAAAAAATGATTCATTTGTTTCACCATTTAAATTATTACCTCTATGTCTACACAAATAATTAATATCTCTGTTATATATATTATCTATTCATCGTATCTTAAACTTAATATGTTTATATTTAAAAACATAACATGATTTATTTGAAAAATCTATCGAATAACCTCCATCACAATGTTAAGAAATAAATAATTGTTTTCCTTAATACACAAAATAGAGAACATTAATGATGATAAATGATTTCGGATTTCCAACTCATCCAAATCATATAATTTTTTTCTTTTAACATTGTTACAAAATATGACATAGCCTCTATCAAATTTTTATAAGGAATGCAATTTTGAGAAATATCCACTCATATGACTTAAGTGTCTACTATCCATATAAAATGTTGCATGAATGATTTGGAAACTTTTTCTATTTAAAAAAATAAAATAAGAAATTGTATTGGTAAGGATGTTCTCTAGGTTCGATACATATTAACAACCAAATATTTGTGAAAAAAGATTCTTGTGCAATCTAAAAATTACAAAAATATAATTTTACAAATTTATTTCTAGAAAATAATTTTTAAACCAACAAAAATAAAAGGTTTATTAAAATTAACCCATTATAATAGTGTGTAGGTTATCTAAAATGAAACAAATAACTCTATACATGTTTTTTTTAACATGGTAAAAAATAATTTTTATAAATATGTAGGTTTTCACCATTTTCTTATATTCTACATTTATCTTTTTGAACCTTATTTTTATTAAGGATTTGATTTAATTAATTTTCTCCTTTTATGAAAACACTAGAATAATATTTAGTACATTGAACTTTTTTTTCAAGAGTTTAATGTTTTCACCATTTTCAACACAAGATGAAACAATAATTTCCAACATAAATTTAATATCATAAATTTGATTATTTAAGTCATCTACTTCACTAATAACAATGTTATAAAATTTGTAGGCCTCACTTATTATTTTTAAGGATAAAATATTTTTTATAACATGGTACAATATTCATTTAGTTTTATAATGAGACTCAAGCTCAGATAAATAAAATGAGTGTACCTCATCTGATTATCCCATAAAGAACATGTTGGCCTTTGGTTTCAAAATTTAAAATTTTGATTCCAAATTTGTATCATCACAAGAATCATTAGAATCACTCCACCCTCTTTATCGATCTTTTTATATTATTCTTGTATTCTAGCTTCCAATTTTATTTTTTCATATTTCATTTTTCCTTGAATTTGTGGACAATATGGTTTGATATATCAAAGAATTTTTCACTCATAAAACCGTACTTTTTTAGAACATTCATGGAATATTTAAAACATTTTTAACTTCCTTAAAAAATGGTCAAGATCATAATCTGAATTAGAACTATTTTATGTATCCTCATTAGATGACCCAAAAATATTTATTTCATTTCAATTCTTGTTATATTTTGATGTAGAGACTTTAAAAGTAAAATTATCCTGTATAATAATTCTATGAGCACCATATTAGAGTTCCATTTCTGCTTCATAAATAATAAGTGTTCTATTGAAATTATTTATCTTGAAATATTTTTTATAAGTGGATTTCCAAATGGTAGCTCGGATTCCACTCCACTTGGATAATAAAACAATTAGAACTTTTAGTGCTTGATCCGATCATGAATCGGTTCTATAATGGAAGAAACATTATTTATAATATCTATTAACCAATTATTAATCCATGTAATGGTTTCTTTGTCTACTATATTAAATGTTTCAAGATTCCACTTTTCAATGTTATACTTGAGTTGTCTTACATTATTAGTACTTTTATTGGCCCCTAATTTTATTTTCAGTATCTCATAAGGTGTTTCACATTATGGTACTCTGTTTAACTCATCAGGACCTAGTCCATATGTTATATTTTTTATAGTTTTTGAGATAAGATAATATTATCTTTCTACTGTGTCTTCCCATTTCTTAGGATCTCTTTCACGAATAGTGTAATGCTTAAAGAATATTAAATAATACCTTAGACCAAAGTTCATAAGTATATAATCATATATTATTTCCAACAACCTTAATAATCTCTATTGAAATAGGGAGATCATATCATAGATATACCATATCTATTTTCATCCATAGTATCCATTAGAAAATGATAATTAAGAGTTAAAATTTTATAAATAATAACTAAAAAGTCACAACATTCAATATCAATTTTTATTTGGAGTGTAACTATACTAAGAATCAATATGGGGTTAATTGATTTCTTAATATTTTATTTACTTGGAACCTCCTGATTTTAAGGTGTAAAAGATTCTGATCTTTTCTTAACATAGTAAAGTATCAAGAATAAAATAAGTAAGAAAATGATCAAACATAAAAGATTTATATTTTTTGAGGAACAAAAAACCCTTAGTATACTACACCATTACTCAACTCTAAGAGATTGGTTATTTTACTAGTAATCATCCTTTTCACAGGGACAACTTGACTGATTTCATGAATATATCACTTGGTAAAAAACCATGATATTTTAATGGGATCCTATAAATATTTTCAAAAAATTAATCCCTCATTACTTAGTAAAAGGATTTATCTCTTCCAATAGTTAGAAAAACATTAGAGATTACAAATGAAGTTTATAATTTCATCATGCAACTGAAAAAAGATTAGAGTTATTGAGGAGAGAAAATAAGAATAATGTATAGATCAAAGAGATTCTTCTAAAACAATTTTTATTTCATCGTGAAAGAAATTTTTTAGAAAAATTGACTCTTTTTATTCTACTACCTATTATAGAGAAGCATTATAGAAAGTTCTGAGAGAGATAGAGAGAGTGTAAGTGATTTCCTTTATTCTTGTTACTTCTATATTTTATCCTTTTCAAATACTCTTGGATAACTTCTCACTTTTTAGAAAACAACATATTATCTCATAAAATCTATCCTTAGAATTTAATTTAAGATATCATTTTCCCAAAAATACCTTAACAGAGGGAGTGAAAAATAAATTATTTTGTACTATTTTATTCTCTTGATAGTTTCAACCATTGTGAAAATTTATTTTACAATAAATAAATTTTCCAATATTTAACACATAGATGGTAAAAGTATTTTCCAATTAAATTACACCAATGGTAATAAATATACATTTTTTAGAATGAAGTATCTCATTATATATCACCACGTAGTCGAATTCATTGATATTCAAATGAATGTGGCTGAATTGATCCACTTAGCCATTCTTCACATATCCAAATAATGTGGCCATCATTCCCACAAAGATGAATTTAGAATAGTTAAATGTGTCACATATCCAATTTCAACCACATAGGAAAATATACCATGGATCTAAATCAAGAAGTTGATTACTCTACATTGCCAATTAACATAGTAATTTCATCAATGTATTCATTTGCTCACATATGTGATTCATTGATGTAATTGATTTTCATGCTCCCCATTCAATGATGTTTCCAATTTACATATGTAAGTCCTTTATGTTTTTTTATTTCCTGATGTATCCAAATATCAATATAGGCAAATTCCTCATGTAGACATATTTTCTAGAGTGAGGAAAATTTTAGAAAACATACATAATTTTATAATTTTAGTAAGAAATATCTTAAATAAAATAAAGCTAGATAAACATACATAAAAAATAATTAGAAACATATTAATAGTTTTTTTAACATAAAAATATAAATCACATTGGTTATATTGGAAAAACATTAGTAGTCCAGCACTTTATTCTAGTTACTTGAATTTTTCTTTTTAAAAGTTGTCTTGGTGTTGAACACTTATCTTATCTCTAGCCTATGTGGGGTCTTGGTGGGATGAAGTATATCATAATGGTAACATATAGGTTCAAAAAATAGGTAAAGATTTTGATTATAAATTCCTTTTTGTGATTGGTTTACAAATCAGGGAAGCAATTCCAAGTGGGTCTTGAGTTTTGTTATATGAAAAGGGAGACAAACCTATATATAATAATCAATATATTTTTTTCACCATGACTATGATAATGTAAGGGATGGGTTTTATAGATCCCTACCATGGATCTTTTCTTAGTTTCAAAGGGTTCAAGAGGGAGTCTAGAGGGGTTGTGGATGTAAGAGTCGGTTTTTTAATATGTTAAACTTCAATATGATATTGAGCTAACTTTGGTGTATGTGATTTTGTCCATGCTAGAATGGTGAGCCTAGAATTTGGTAGAATTCCATTTTATTATCATTATTTAGGCATTGGGTATAATGAGTTTGCTATATTATCTCTTAGTACACCCAATGGAGAGAAATTCCTAGGGACTAATGAAATGCCTAAAGTTCTATGAATAGTTATCAGTGAGTCTTCTTGTGGAAAATAGAGATACCACAACACCATGTTTATGGGTATGGTGGTTCATTGACAAGGCACTCATGTTTCATGGAAAGGCATGGAAAATATTGAGCTAGATATCATGACACCATATCCTTATTATTGGTGAGATAAAATGGCAGGGTATTCTCCCCTACACCATGTTGAGAGGCAACAGTCACTTCCTAAGGGATGAAATGGTGTCTACCACACTTTGGTGCACAACATGGTTTTCAACAAAGAATATTTAATGGACTTTTCAAATCGTTTAAATCTCAATGGTTCAAACACTTTAAAATTAAGATCTCATTTAAATGACGTTGTTACAAGGGTGATACATTTATTTACACCATGATGGAGTCCAATAGTGTCTTATATATAAAAAGGGGCAGTGGTCCCCTATAATTTGAATTTTTATATCCTCCTTCAAACCACAGTCAGCCCTTGGCTATGTCGTTCACTCCATCCACTTCTATTGACAGTTTAAACAAGTTAGATTTTTCATGACTGAATTCTACTAGATCAAGGTACTATCCCCTCTTATTCTCCTCACTTCCTTGTTAACTTTTCTTTTAGGGGATACTTTTGTTGAGTTAATCTATATTTTAGAGCCAATTTTTGAGCACATCTAATGTTTGATCATAGTGGAAAGGTAACATAGATATTTCAATTGAATTTGGTAGTGATTGATTCTTTTATTATTCTTTTCTTGATTAGTGATATCCTTGAAGATTTTAATTTATATAGGATATTCAGAACATCTTCATTTATTTTAATGTGTTAATGTGGAATGAGAATGCATTAGATTTCTTGGGTTACTGGGGGAAATTAAATTAATGAAACATAATAAACTTTATATTAATAACTATAAATGGAGTTATAAATTAATTTTTCTATTACTATTTTTGTTGATTCCATGTGATTTACTAGATACTGTGTCTGGTTTTCTATGCATTCTATGATTTATTAACTTATAGTCATGATTAATTTTTAATTAGAAACATAAAACCGATAAATATATGTGTATAATTATATGAAGCATCAAGATGAGATATAAATTTCACATAAATTAGTATAATTTTATCTGTATTTTAATAATGTATTTGAGTTTATCAAATTTTTCTTTATAAACTATAATAACGAGGTTATCATTTCTAAAATTGGTTCTTAATAAATCAGCTATTTCACGTTGGTAATGGGTAACAGTGTGGTATGAAAAAATTAAATGTTTTGGGTTTTTTATCCTAATATTATGTGCTAGGATAGTATTCTTGTCGTGACTGTATTGAGGGAAACCTATAGATTTTTGTATTGGGATGTGTTTTTTTGCCTTGTATGTTCCAAGGGATGGTGATTTTTTTATTTTATTTTTTGTGATACTTGGTGTAGTTAGGATCTATGGAGATGATCAGGGCTAGTTTGTTTAGTTGTGGTATAAGATTGATGAATACGATGTTCAAATGGCACATATGATGTGGATAGACATCAAAGTAAACTCTAAGATTGTTAGATTGGGTCAAAATTTAGTCTATCTCAAAATATTATTTCTTAGTGTATTAATTTATTATGGAATGGTTTATATAATCCTTTTTATGTTTGTTTTATTTGTTTTATGAATTGTGGTTCTTCCTCAAGATAATTTGATTTGGGTAATAGAACAACTAATTTTGAATTGATTAATGAATTATAATTAATTCATTGGATTTGTGTTAATATTTATTATTCTATAGAGGATAAGAAAAAAAATCTAGAATGGGATGGATAATAAAACAAGACCCCAAGATTGATAAATTAGTGTTAGTGGTTCAATCAGAATTGATAATGTAACTTTTCATTCATTATTAATTGAATAATATCTAAATGATCAGTGAGGATGAAAATTGACTCTTTATATGTTTTGAAAATTATTATCTTTTAGTACTAGTAATGGTATCTAAATTTTAATGAGGAATATTAAGTAGTTTGATTTTAAGGTTAGTGTTTTCCCATAGTGTGGATGTGAGATATATTAATCCTTGTGTTTTTTCTTGATTTAGTATTCACCCCACCTGAGTTGGTAGTTCAATCACCACCAAAATACAATGGTGGTATTTTCCCCAATATATATGTTCATGAGGGAATTCTGGGTTCAATACTCACTCTCCCCCACTCCCCCTTTGGTTTTATCATAATATATGGGTATAACTAGTCTTAAATGGATTAAGGTAAAAGGTATAGACTCCTAATGGGTTTGATGGATCTCAGTTTTCATTGAGGCTCCCTAGACCCACATTGTTGATTTTGGTGCTAAAAACACATAATTTACCCATAGGATTTAATACCAAGTGAGATGACCCAAGATAAACATATCTTTATTTCCCATCATTTCTATAAGTTAACCATTATATATAACAAATAATATCACTATCCCAATAATTGAAGGTTTAGTGTATTTCAGAATTAACTACAAAAGAAACTTATTTTACAATACTTTATGGATATTTCTCTTAAATTGAACCTCACTAGACTCCCTTAAAGGCTTCTCATAAGTTATACTCATCTTCATAACCTAGTGAATAAAAACATATGAGATGAGTGATATCAAATGACCTGTAAGGAATTTTTTTTCAATATATCATCAATGGTAAGATCAAAATAATATGAGAAAATATGAGAATAAGAGAAATATATTATTAAAAGAACAAGAACAAGAAGAGTTGTTCATAAGACATAACAAATATACATCTAATCTCAACTAATCAAATATATACAATGGAATAAGAGTATAGAATATAGAGATAAAAAATATGATCCATGGATGATAACATATTCATATACTGTAGAATTATGGCATAGGAATAAGGTTTGGAAACCCTAAAAGTGTGAATATAGCTAATCACATTTAGTTTACACTAAATATTATGGACATATCTAACCACATCGAGTTCATGATCTATATTTTGGATATATGTAACTGCATTGAGTTGAGTCTAAATATCATGAACATTACAACCCACATTGATTTCACTCTTAGTCTTGTGAACATAGCTATATGTATTGAGTTCACACTCAATATGGTGAACATATGTAATTAAATCATTTTTATGCTCAATGTTCTTTTTATATTGGGGAATAAAACATTAAAAAATGCATCAGAGGGGTATATAGGACCCCACCCAAAAATAATATATACATGTCACGAACTGAATCTGGTCACCACCAAAACCGGCACTAAACCTGGCCTGCAACATGTTATGATGGGCGTTCTTGGCCCCCAAGTCCTAGCACAAGTTCCTAGGTAACACAAACTAATAATTGGGAATGATTTACCAAAGTTTATAAACATAAAACAAAAAATGAATCCAACAAAACGAATCTTGATTTTTCAAACCAAATAATCTTTTACAAAAATTCAGAACTGAATTACGTAGTTTAAAACATCTCAAAAAGAATTTAAAAAAAGTATAAAACAAAAAATTAATATCCCACGAACCCTCATGGAAGGAGACACCGCCCTCATGCCATTTACACAAGACATCACCACCAAGAACCTGCTAGAAACCCAAATCACTGGCACTATTAACTATACCCAACCTGCGACATCAAAAAAACCATGTCTACTTACACCTAAAGGTGTAAGTAGGGGGAGAGCCAACGTCTCGTTGGATACCACTCATATGAGATTCCATGTGATAAACATTCCACGATTAAAATCATTCAAGTTTTCAAAAACATATAATTTCTAGTTACAATTTCTAAAAGATGCATCTTTAAAAAATCAGTTTTTAAGAGGGCTAATTTAAGGAATCAACACTTCTAAAAAAATTCCAAAGAAATTGAATTTTCTAGAAAAATATACCATATTATGACGGTAAGTATGAAGTATCTAATGAGTCCAAGCAATAATAAATAACCCCTAGGATCAATTTATCTATGGGTCCCAGGTGCCTCATATCTTAGTGAGAGTAACCATAAAAAATATCTGCTCTTGTGCACGATCCACTAGTAGGAAACATACCCATAACCTAGTGGTCCCCAATCATCATCATCATAGTTTAGTTATAGTTGTAAGAATCAATCATCCAATGTGAAATTGAAGACCAACCCCATGGATTCACTAGCATACTAGTACACGTCCACCCACCTAGATACCTGGGTATTCCCCTTATACTCAAACAAGTTCAACAAGTCAAGAAATAAATTTTTCAAATAAAAATATCATTTCTGCATCACAAATTCACAAAAAAAACCACACAAATTCAATAAACAAACCACATGTATACCACACAAGTCAAAAAAGTCCACTTTTCATTCCAATTGATTTTGTAATCCGACTCACAACAAAATAGCCCACAACACTTTTCATATTGTTTTTACACTTCTAAAAATACATTAAACAATTTTATAAAAACATTCCAAGATATTTCACCCCACATAACAACCCACTCACATGTTACATAACACCCTTTTCATAACCAAAATCCATTTTCACATCCCACTCACACAAAACATCGCACAACACTTTCACATCTCTTACACACTTTAGTAAATACTTCAAAAAAATTTATAAAAAATTTCCAAGATGGAAACATCACAAAAAATCACCTTTCACATTTAAAATGTACAATTTGAAAAAATAAATACTCCAAAACAGTTTTCCAATATTGTTTCCACTCTTACATAAATCATTAAATATTTAAAATCCATCATAAAACAATGAATATTACCAGAAAAGATACAAATGAAAAAACCCATTTTCATAAAATTCTCTAAAGAAGTATAACAATTTTTTACACACCAAACCTATTCCAAAAACCACATTCTAAGACCCACATGACACTAAGGCCTTAAAAAAGAATTTTCATCCCCTTCAAGGACTAATAAATCAATTTATATTTTATAAAACTTCCACAAAAGATACTATATGTGTTACATTCGAAAAGATCACAACTTCAACAAAAATGAAATTATAAAATTAAATGCTTCAAAAAATTCATCACAAATGGTTTTATCACCACCCAAAACATACTGGGAACATGAAAAACCTGTAAAAAATGCAAACTAACTCTTCAAGGAATGGTTAACCATGGAATCACCTACCTTTTGATATGAAACTCCCAAATCTTTGTGTGAAACATCAAGTGCACCATCTTCGCACAACAAGGATGTGAAGAGACACATGAAATATCATTATTACACAAAAAAGACACCATGTCAAACCTTAGGTTCAAACCCTAACTTTTGGACACATTGGAACGTCAAGAAAGAGGGATGAAACCCTAAAAAATGGAAGAAATGGATGGGAGAAAAACTTACTTGATGGAATCTTGGATAAATCTCCCTAAATCCACCAGTATCTGAATTTTCAAATATAAAAACATTCAAGGGAGGTTCAAAAATGGATTAGGAGATAATATAGGAACTATAATGGAGAAAATATTGAGAAATGAAGGACTTATGGAGGAATCAATTTACCTCTTCAAATCTGGGAGATTTGAGAAATCCATAGAATTTTCACCAAGATTCCCAATTCTAATGATATCCAAACAGGGGTATGAGATCACGGGTACGCACCTTGGGTATGTGGTCTCAGGTGAGAGTTGGAATCACAAAATAAAAACAAAAATTGAATGCGATATTATATAATTAAACAATATTTTTAATGCAGGAAATGGGATTTTGGGATAAACCAAAACCTTTATAAAAAACCCTAATCTATCATTATTATGGATTCCTATGGATTCAAAATTGATATGGTTATATTAATATATCAGTTTATTCCATTTTAGACGTTTAATGGGTGTAAAATTTTGAAAAAAAGAGTTATAAAAGAAAAAAAATTATTTTTAAATCTGGAAATGGGCTTACGGTTTGACCCAAATTTCGAAAACCCACCATTTCCAAAAAATGCACGGTAAACCCTGAAAAAAAATCCACAATGGAAATTAAGTGAAAAATGAATTTAAAATAAGTTTTGGATGTGAGAATTCCCCCCCACCATAAAACTTTCCACCCACAAAAATCCACAACAAGGCCAAAAACAAAAACCAAACCCAACAAAAATGCCGAAATGGACTCCTTTACCATGATTTTCCACCAATGGCCATAACACCTTTAGTGATCAATTAAGGAAAGAATTATTCACAACCAAAACATACACCACATTACTGAAACGATCAATCACATTCAAGATTTATCCCAAAATGAATCTCCTCAAACAATATTCGAACAAGGCTCGAGCAATTTACCCAATCAAATAACAACATCGAACAAGGTTACACATACCTTGATATAACTAAACTGCTGGGCACCCTCCAATACCAATTTTTACCCAAGGAATATGTAGTTAGTTAGTTAGATCCAAATGAGACATTCCACTACCAAGAAAATTCTAAGGACAAAACTAAGTTACTGGTATGGGGAGACACAAATGGGATCCCCACCATAAGAGACAACTTAAATTTTTCCTGAGACAGAAACATGACACTAATAGGGGGAGGACTGAATGGACTCTCGAGTAAAAGGGGTAGACTTCCACTATACATTTCCAAAAGAAAATACATGTGACCCATGGTGGGTATCCCCTAGATAAGAATCAACCATCTTAACCGACCATCATGGGCCAATACAGAAAGACCCCGAAACTCAAAGAGTATGGACGGTCACATGGTTAGTCCGCACAGTTCAGGAAATCGTGTGCAAACCGTGTGGATCCTTATATCTGCATGGTTTTATGGGGCACAGTTACAACTCACCATGTGAACACCTTGCGCTCAACCTATCTAGGAAAATTTTAAACTATTATCCAAAAACTTAATGGAATCCAAAGGGGGGAAGGAAATACATTAGCCAACAAATATGGGCACGAGGCCCTCCACCTCTTTCCATCTAATAAGAATAACATAAGAAGGATGAAAACACCAGAGGTTTAAAATCTTCCTATCATTCACACTGAGTTTAGGACTTGTACAAGGGTTTAAACATCCCTGGGATTTCTTCTATCTATGTGTCAGCTTCTCTCTGGGAAATATGGATAGAGCGTAAAAGATTAAAGCATCTTCGGCCTCATTGTTAGGATTTGGAAACCCCTATATGGAACATCTTCTTTTGGTTCCACAAAAAACTACACCGCATACCCCAATGGGTTTACCAAGACATAACACACTCCATAACTAACTTTTACTGAAACCTGAAATTTCAATGATAGAAGGGACAAGAAGATGCACACACATCACACATTATTTATTATGGTGAGAAACAATAGAAGAGGATGACACATATAAACACCTTCCTATAAGATAGAGGATTCGATGTTTTTCCCAAGGGAGACATACTCCCAATATAATAGATACCCTTAGAGGATTTCAAGACCATCACCTTTACAGTCGAATGAGCACACGAGATCACAAGGCATCACAGAACCTGACCATTTCAATTGATAGAAACAATACATGGAAAGGGTCCTTATACCAAGTCCCCAGACAACCCACAATTCCAGAAGGTGGCCATAATGGCCTCTCATGACCATATATCCCACAATGGTTGTTTAACGTGAACTCATATTAAAATACACTATGAAGGACTCAGAGTCCCTCTTAGAAACCATCAAGACACTCATCCAAACTAACAACACCAGACACTTCCACCTTCAACGAATCAGAAAATATAAGAAACTATGGTCTCTTTCAACCTTCCATGAGCACTCTCCTGCTACAATGGTATCCTCAAACCCAAAAAGGAAAGGGTGTACTCTCATTCTATAAATCTCAAGAAAATATTCTATACATTGATCAACTGGAGGATTTTCCAATGACGAAACAATTTGGGTTTCACTTCAATTGTGCACTAACCCTTAATGGGGGCACACCTTATCCAACGAGAGAACCCAAGGAACCAACCAACCTGGTCCACTGGTTAAGAAATACTATAACTAGATCCAAATAGATGAGGGGAACCACAATAAAGTCTTCCCAAACATTTCTCAGAAGAGACCACTAACTAGCCCTTCAACCTAGCTTACTGAAAAAACACAAAACCAAAACACCATTCAAACAAGAGGGGTTCTTGGATTCCAAAAATTCCACTACATCAATATTTCTAAAAACACATAATACACACCATCCCAAATAACTCATAAAGACCACATGTTTTTTCTTTTATAAACATTCCTCTTAAAACAAATGGTTTAGTGGTTAGAGTATCCACCAATGGTACCCCATGGGCCCCACACATGCATGTTTCTATGCCACACCGAGAACCCTCCTCATATCCATCCCAGTACTCATCTATTCATTCTATTAAACATCCATAATCCCATACAACACCATGCATGTGGTCACTCATAAAAATAACAAAGGTTAAAAGAAATACTCTTTCCACTTTTCAAAACCAAAACAATCAACTAACACTTCTTTTTTCTCAATACTGCTTACCACGGAATTGAACCCAAATTACCGCTTACAAAACCTTTTATAAAGGAATAATAATTCAAATGAAAACCCACTTTCAATTCATGCACACTAATTTCAAAACATCTTATCCCATTGAAAGACCTTTCAACAGTTTAGAAAACTCTATTGGAAACCCATTTCCAAAACCAACTTTAACAAATTTCTCTGTTTCAAATGAATCGTAAACACACAATTTTCCTAATTAAAAAATCAGAAATTTTAGTTCCACTATTCAAAAATCAAACCCTTCCATATTTATTTGAAAATAATTTCTCAAAAACCCTATGCTTCTTATAACCATTTCATTTTTACTTTAAAACCAAACTTTAAGTATTTCAAAACTTAAGGACACAAGACAATGTGAGGTGAAACTAGCTTCGATGGGTGACTTGGAAATATGGTTGGTGGCCATAATACAATCAATTAAGAATCACAGAGAGTTCTATAGTGAAATATATCCAGATCCAAATGGCTTTCGAGGCCCGGTGAGCTCAATGATACCATTACCCAACTCTCTTTTTATTTCCCCTAATCATCATCAAACCAAAAAAAACCCAAAGAAATAAATAAGTCTCGACTTCCATGGTTAATTGAATCCCATAATGATGTGTGGTGATTAGAAACCCTACCCATAACTAGAATTCCAATTCCCGATAAACGTAACTCTAGACAATCCTGATTGTTCCCCAAATAACATGACCCAAACATTTAACATAAACCACTTTTGATACCATTTTGTCACAAACCAAATCTGTTCACTGCCAAATCTGTCACCAAACCTATCCCACAACATGGCCCCAAGGGTGTTCCCAATCTCCATGGGATGGAAGAAGTTCCCGAGTATCATAAACTAAAAATTGGGAATGATTTATCCAAGTTCGTTGATAAAAAACAACAAATGAATCTAATAAAACGAATCTGGATTTTTCAAACCAAAGAATATTTTAAAAAAATTCAGAACTAAATTACATAGTTTATAACACCTCAAAGACACTATAAAAAAGGTAAAAAACCAAAAAAAACCTCATGAACCCTCATGGAATGATGCACCTCCCTAAAACCATCTCCAAAAGACATCACCACCAAGAACCTACTTGAAGCCCGAACCACTGGCACTATAAACTGTACCAAACCCGTGACATCAAAAAAACAAAGTATACTTACACCAAATGGTGTATGTATGATGTGATCCAAATCCCTGTAGGATGCTACCACTATGATATTCCATGCCAAAAATATTCAACAACAAAAAGAATGCAGGTTTTAAAAAACATGTCATTTCTAGGTACAATTTCTAAAAGAAGCAACTTAAAAAAATCAGAATTCAAGTTTGTTAATTTAAATAATAAACACTTTTAAAATAAATTTCAAAGCTAATGAATTTTACATCAAAATATACCATATGATGATGGTATGTATAAAGGATCTAATGAGTACAATCAAAAGGAAATAACCCCTAGGCACCAGCTAGTTGTGGGTCCCATGTACCTCATATCACGGTGAGAGTAACCATCCAAAATATTTGTTTTCATGATTGAGAAACTGGTAGGGAACATACCCATAACCTAGTGGCCCCTAATCATCATCATCATTGTTTATTTAGAGTTTTATGCATCAATCTTTCTAAGTGAAACTGAGGACAAACCCCATGGATTCACTTGCATACTAGTACACATCCACCCACCTAGATACCCTAGTTTTCCCCTTGTTCTCAAACTTGTTCAACAAGTCAAGAAATATACTTTTCACATTAAAATATCATCTCCACATCAAAAATTCAGCAAGAATCCCACATGTATACCACATAAGTCACAAAAGTTCTGTTTTCATTCAAATAGATTTTGAAATCCGACTAACACCAAAATAGCCCACAACACTTTTCACATTTCATTAACACTAACACAATACCATTAAACAATTATATAAAACCTTTAAAAGATATTAAAAATTACATAACATATCACTCAAATGTTACATCATACCCTTTTCATAACCAAAATCAATTTTTCACATCACACTCACACAAAACATCCAACATCACTTTTACATCTCCTACACAATTTAGTAAATCCTTCAAACATTTTTATTAATCATTTCAAAGATGGAACACATCATAAAACAGACCCTTTAACATTTAAAATGTACCATTTCCAAATATACACAGTCCAAAATAGTTTTCCAATATGGTTTCACCTCTTACATAAATCATTAAAACATTCAAACCTTTCATAAAACAATTCTAAAGAGTATAACCAAACATCACTCAAAAAACCCATTTCAAAACCATATTTCAAGGACAAAACCACACCAAAACACAACCAAAGTTGAATTGGAAGCCACATAGACATTTATAACACCACTTTCATGTTTTATAAAATAACCTTGAATAATACCACAAAAGATACAAATGAAAACACCCATTTTTATAAAAATCACTCAAGAAGTATAAAAAAGTTTTACACCGCAAACATATTCCAAAAACCCCCTTCTTAGGGCCACATGACACTAAGTCATTATAAAAACACCATTTTTAGCCCCTTTCAACAAATAATAAATCAATTTCATAATTTATAAAACTACCACAAAAAATACCACATGTGTTACATTCGAAAAGTTCACAACTTAAACAAAAATTAAATTATAAAATTAAATTATTAACCAAATTACATAAAAATGGTTTTCCCACCACACATAAGATTTGAGGAACATGGAAAATTAGTAAAAAAAGAAAAATAACTCATCAAGGAATGGTTAACCATGGAGTCACCAACCTTTTGAGTCGAAACCCTCAAATCATGGTTCGTAAAATCAAGCGCACCACCGCCCGCCACAATGAAGTTAAGAGAATCCTAAAATATCATGATTACAAAAAAAAAGAAATAATTTCATGCCCTATATTAGAACCCTAACTTCTGGAAACATTGGAACATCAATAAATATAGATGAAACCCTAAGTAAATGGATGAAATGGAAGGAAGGAACACATACTTGATGGAATCTTGGAGAAATAGCCCTTAATCCACAAGTATCTAAATTTTTCAATTCCCAAACATTCAAGTGAATTTATAAAAAGGATGAGGATATCACATAGGAACTAGAATTGGTTTAAAATAGTGAAAAATGAAGGAGTTATGAAGGAATCCATTTACCTCTTCAAATATAGTAGATTTGAGAAATCCAGAGAAGTTTCTCATACATTCTCGATGAAAATGATCTCCAAAAGGTGGGGGAGAATGGGAGTACACCATTGTTATGTGGGCTTGGGTGAGAGTTGGAATCACCAAAAAAACATAAAAATTGAATGATATATTAAATAATTTAAAAATATTTTTAATGCAGGAAATGGGATTTCGGGCAGGCCCAACACCTTAATAAAAATTCCAAATACATCATTATTATGGATTCTATGGATTCCAGATTTATATGGTGATATTAATATATTAGGGGATAAAATACAAGAAGTGGAATGGGTGTCAAATGTTAAAAAAACAAGGAATTATAAAATAAACAAAAATTTATTTTTAAATGCTGAAATGGGAAAACGGTTTGGCCCAAATTTTGAAAACCCACCATTTCCAACAAAATGCGTGGTAAACCCCCAAAACAAATCAAGAATGGAAATTAAATGAAAAATGACTCTAAAAAAATTCATGGACATAACAATACATATGTTTCATACTTGATATAAATTATTAATTATATCATAAAGAACCATGGAATGACACTGAGGAGTTAGTTGATCAGTACACCGGGTTGGTACCAAATTGCTACTTGAGGGAACTAGAACTGGATTCAATATTTCCAGACTTGAAAACTATTCATATTATGAAAAAATAAATTCAAAACCATTTTATAACTGGGGAATATGGGGAAAACTCTGGGCTTGATCAAGTTCCCCCATTGGGAGTCAAGCAATACCCTACACATGTTCTATTACTGGTCTATAGTTGAGTGGTACTCACCACTGGACAACAAATCTAGGTGACTAGGGTTTGAATCCTAACATCCACTTGGAGGGATTTATGAAGAATTCAACAATTTTGGAACATATGTGTAGGGATGGTGATTCAAGCGTTAATGCAGGCAGGTGGTGATGTAAGGCAGTGATCTAATCAGCGACACCAATGTAGTATAGAGTGTTTGGGTCATCCAAATAGAGGGACTAAAAGCTATGTATTGGTATTTCAATCAATTGGGACATTGGGTCATGTAATGGGTTCCCCCTAAAACCTATTAAAAATTGGTGATTATTTTTATTGATAATAGGGGCTTGAAACCATACCATTTAAAAATAAAAATAAAAATAAACAACCTATGAAAAGAAAGTAGTTTTTGTATCATTACCAAATGCAATCTCATAAACTGACTTCCAGAATTAGATTTCTTGATACAAAAATTCAATAACCCAAAAGGATTAATTCATAGAGACCATTATATAGTGATTTATTAAACATAAATCCATATGATTTAGAAAATTTTAAAATGAAAATGGATGAAAAATCATGGAAATGATCTTTTAGTAAACATTTCAGGACATTTCTATAAAGAGAAGAAATTTTGAATGACTTTAAAAAATCTTTTTCAATTTGGTAAATTTATTTTTTTTAAAACAATATAATAAAATAATCATAAATAATAATAATTGAAAAATACATAAAGGTTTTCTATATGAAATGTGGAGAGGAAGATAAAAATATGAACATGAAATGGAACTCCAATTTAAAAAATTTAAAACACATTAATTGAAAACCACATAATAACTGGAGTGGTAAATATTAAATTTGAAAATAGTTAAATAGAAATTTAAAGATTACCAAAAATAAAACATATTTTGATTTGAAAATAAGAAAGGTGATTGTTATCTTGAAGTGTGGATATGGATATGGAAGAAAAAGATCTTATTTAGAGAGAATGAAAATTATTCATAACATTATAAAGTTTTAAAAGAAACAAAAACATCAATTTAATTTAAAAAAATAAAGAGGAAATATATCATGACATCATCATATAAAATCAGAAATTAATTTTTTAAATTTATAGTCAAATAATAATTATTATGACTCAAAAAGATGTTTTATCATGAAAACCCATTACCTTTAATCTCATATTTTGTGAAAGTAGTTTAATATCCTATAAAAAACATAACCACACTTATCACATATTTTATTCATTTCACATATGTATTATAGTAGTGATGTTGAACCCTATTCTATGATAATAGGATCATCATTCACAGATTTGAAAAAAATATTTAAATAATTTTGTTTCAATGATTAATATAACCCAATGTTCACTATATTTTCACTATGGGCATTGTAAAGACCCAATTCTTGACGTACATGGACATTACATTACTTTTGCGGAATACTTAGTACATAACAAAAACACACACACAAGGACCGTAATAGTTTAGTGTCTTTGGAAACTCGGAATATAATCTTCTAATCGTGGTGAAAGATCTTCAACATCTCCAAAAAAGATCATCCTCTTTTTTATACCTAAAACCTTTCTTTATATCCTGGGGAAAAGAAAACATAAAAGGGTGAGCTCAAATACTTAGTAAGGGTAAACGAAAGAAATATCAATCAAATCATATACATAAGAACATAACTTTTGGCAATCTTAACCTGCAAAAGAAATCATAATTTCATAACATGGGATAAATCATAGTAGTGCAATTTAATCCTAATAATCATAACATAAAACATGAAACCTTGTGGAATACAAACATAATCATAGAGAATAATTTCTTATTAGTCAATACTCATTGCCAAGACTATCTTAGTGGACAAAGTCCCTTTCTGAACTGAGTTCACTCCTCGTTTCAGTCATGTTTCACTGAACCAGTATAACCTACCGTTCCAGCCATGCTTATCTCATGATATATAAAATATTTACCCAATTCATTGGAGGGAGATATAGGTCCCACCCATCTCATAATGATACCATTCTTATGTGTTCCACAAAATCATAAATCATACATCATTGCATAACACATGTAATAAAAATCGGAATCTTAAACATCGTGACATCATCAAAAAATTCATATAAGATAAAGTAATTCATAAAAATAATTCCATCACAACATAATCAAATCAATGTAATAATATTGTTATAAAAAGAACCCTATATTATCTTATATGGAAAATAATTTTGATAAAACACTTGAACTCCATTCTTGAGGAAAATATTCTTTCTGTTTCAAAAACATTTTTCATTTCTTAACAAGTCATACAATTATAAAAGAAGTTGATTAAAAATAAACTTGAAAACTAGTAAATGAATCTTCTTGGAAATAATTTTTTAAAAATCCATTCATGTCGTATAAGTTAAAAAAACATTCTTCTCGTACTTTTGTCGGAAAAGTCAAAAAGTACCTCGTACAAAAAACGACAAAAGATTCCTTTCATATCCTTTACTAAAAAATCACCGAAGGGTAAAATTGGATTTGAAACAATTTTAGGTGGATATAAATATTAAATATTGAGGAAAAATGGATTTGGATGATAAAATACACCCCAGTAAATGCCAAAGTATAAACAATATCGGATAAAAATGAGATTGTGATATTTCCCTTACCTTATGTCTGATATGCTTTGTACGTATCCGAACATCCTATATATTGATTTAAATAATGTCATTAACTTATTAAAGAATCATATTCATTGTTATGATATCATATATGGTTCACTTATGACATTATATTACCAGTTCTTTTGTAAATTCCATGTTAAAGAAGAGTTTTGGGTAAAAATCGTTTCATTTATCGTAGGTGTTTGGAATTGTTGTTCTTGACATTATTATTACTTATATCATGATTTACTTACTTACAGAATATAAAATATGATTTATATATAATATATATTCAGTATATATATATATATAATAGATATATAAATGAAATGAAACACACCGTTCATGGAGACAGTAGTCCGTACATACGCATGAACGCTGTTTTCCTTTCCTTATTGTATTGAATGGAAGTAATTAGATGAAATATATATATACATAAATCCAGTAGATTTACCATGTCATATATTTCATTATTATTCATTATATATACTTTATAATCATTCTGGAATGGTTAACATGGATAATGAATCTCATCGCGTCGTGGAGACGGTAGTCCGTACGTACGCACGAGCGATGATATCGTTCCCATGGTCGTGGAATTGTGTTGAAGTGTATGTATACTATTTCAGTATAAATATCACTTTATAATAATCATATATAGTTACTCATTACACCATTATACCCATCCAATTAAGGTGGTGGCGGAAAGTAGATTACACCACGGCGTGGAGACGGTATTCCGTACGTACGCACGCGCGGTGATTTCCTTTTTCCGTAGGATGGATAGAAGGTTAATTAGAGTTGTTTCATATTTATAATAACATATCAGTATATAAGAAATACTGATTTTATTACTTTATCATGAAACAACTAAATAAGAAGAAGTTGAAGAAGATAAAAATCGAAAAAGATCGGTAATGGATATTACCTCTTTTTGACGCACCTTATCTTAACCTCCACTTAAAGAACTAAGGATGGTCTTTGAAGAATACCAGGACCTCTAGGATGATACTAGGGAAGTGGAGAAGAGATTTTGGCAGGGGTTGGCCGAGTTTGAAGGCTCAAAGTTGTGTGAGGAAGAGAGGGAGGAGGTGCCCTTTTATAAGGAAGGAGAGGGGCACCTTTGGAATAACTAAAAGTATTATTTTATTATAAAGTCAAGTTCGGTTTTAAATAGCTGAAAATTAATTTATTTCGAAACTAAGGTCGGTATCTGTCTAAATACTCTCATCCAATAGAATTTAGTCATGTTTAGGTTCCTATTTTAACCTTATCAATTATATTTAACATTAAGTTAAATAATTTTACTTTTACCATGTCTTCTTGTGTTCTTATACTATAAGGTTAATAAACTTACTATAAGCAGCCAAAAGAACCCCAAGTTGTTTATTATTAATATATATAACATTAACTAAGCCATTTGGCCTAACCTTATATTTTTAGGAATAAAATAACAATTACTAATATAATATTTGTTTTAAAAACAATTTTATGTCAATTTTGACACTATTTAGTAATTGATTTTTGTGAAAATCATAACAGAATTATTAGTTCTAACCAAGTTAATTAAATCAATACTAACATTTCATATTAACCTAGAAAATTATTGGAATTCATAAAAAGTCTCAAATTACATTTATTTTTGTGTTTATAACATTAATTATGTCAATATTTCATTAATAAGATAATTACGGAATCATCTTTGTGTCATAAATAAATTAAATTATTTAATTCCTAAAAATTACAAATAAAATACCATTATGTAGGAAATAGTTTTAGATTTCTAATGAATATTTATAGTCGAATTTATCTTATGTATAACCCCATATTAAAAATGATTTAGTTATTAAACTTTGATTTTAACTATTTTAACCCTTCTTTAAATAAATTAATAACAAATGTCCTAATCTAATCCAAGTGGGCCTAAATGGTCATATTTTATTCCTAAGTTTGTTTTTGGTAGAATTACTCTTATCCAATAGAATTATGACATGTGTTAGGGTAATAATAATATCATTTTTACCCTTAATTACCGTATTTACTTTTAATCGTGGTAAAAAAAAGTAAAAAGTTACTATTCACAAAGAATTATTTTTATCTCATTGAACCACATTTTACTTACTAATATCAACCGTGTCTCTCGGATTTTAGAAATTCCACTCACAGAAGCGGTAATAATATTTTTTATGAAAAATTCAGTTTTTTAACTACCACTTAGTGGTTTCACTATTCATCAAAAATTGAATGTTTTCAGAAAAATATCAAAAATTAGGCCTAAGATATATTTGATATTATGAACTCAAAAATGATGTCTATTTTACCAAATTCAAAACATATTAGTTGAATTGCTTAATTTGAAAATTATTTCACGTCGTCAAAACAAATAGCGTGTTCTTAAGAGATAATAACTATCAAAAGATTGACACTTGTTTATGTCTTGTATAAATGTAGAATTACATACAATGACCAAAATTGTATTAAATTGTAAAAATATATTCTAAATATACATTAAAACCACTCAAATTAATAATTTATCACTATTAATTATTTCGATTAAAAAAGTTGTTTTTAATTAAAATTTAGTAATTTTCACTATTCATCAGAATATAAAAGTTATCCAAAAAGTACCAAAATTTCACCCTAAGATAATTTTGATATTACGAATCCAAAAATGAATTCCATTTTGAAAAATAAAATTTACAAAATTTCAAAAAGTGGTTATTACTATTCATAATGGCTAGTTTTAATAATATTTTAATAGCATATTGTTGTTTAGTGAAACTCGTTATTGCATACTACACACGCTATCGAGGAAGGTCGCGATTGCATGGAATGCAAGGCAAGTCAAGGATGCATGTTGTGCAAGCTCCTTTTGGTGTAGCGTACAACACAAGACATTAATAAAATTAAAAAGAATATTTTTCATAAAATCTCAGGCTGTTACATTCTACCCCCCTTGAAATGAATTTCGCCCTCGAAATTCATCAGGGTTATAAATGGTTTACTGTTCGAACGTTTCTTTAATAGAAACCCGCATCGTAAAAAGGAATACCAAAATCAATCTTTAAAAACAAAAGTATGAAACGTAAGGGTTACCCAAATAAACTAATCCCTAGGTTTCTACATAGGTGAAAATATGGATATGGAAGATAAATCTAACCACATGTTCTGATGGAGAGTGGTAGAGAACATGGCTATGGAAAATCCAGAAATCACAAATCAATAGATTTGTGATGATCTAAGGTACCATCTGATTAATCGGATATAAGGGAACTAGGACAAGATTTTTGGTTTTCAAGATCATTTCCCAATGGTTGATGAATTAAAAGAAATACTTGCATGATTTTGGTACAATCTCACTGTTGTTCGTGAATTGAACAATTTCCACCTCATCCCTTAAAGAAATGAAGTTGAATTGGTTTTTCGTGATGTGTTACCAGACCATTTGATAGAATAATGGGACATTCCATCTCTTTCAAACAAAAGGTTAGCAAAAGTTATAAGTCCATATTATGGTTAGATTAATCATATATGGTTCCAAAAATGAACTTATACTTCATATATCATACCGATTAATAGAATAAAACTAGTTTCTACTAAACAGGGACTTCCTGTAGGCCAGTGGTAGGCGATAAAGGCCAGTCGCACTTCTGTTGTGGGTTCGATTCCTACAACCTTGTCCGATGCGATGGGCTGTCGCCCGTCCTGCAGGTTTTCCTTTTTCTAAAACTATATTACTATAAAATCCCATCAATAATATCGAAAAGAAACTTCTATCCTTAAACAATACTAACTTATGTCCAACATAATCCATTCTAATCTTTAGGCTTATCCATAATATTGTAGTCCATTCTCATCATATAGTGAAAATGATTACCAGAGATTTAATACCATCATTGATCCCCATATATCATAAGATATATCTTTTTGGTCACATTCCAAACATTAAAAGGCCTTAATCATGTACTCTCTTGAATACCCATTGAACCATAGTGAAAACATGAATGCAGTTAAAATTTAACACTTTCCACATACCAAAATCCTCAAAATTATATATACTCAAACCATGATACCACTTAGTCCTTATATCAATCATGAGCTCATGAATACTATCAAACATTTCATTTTCTCATTTTCCCTTCATTATGCGCATATCATCTTATTTCCAAAAATATCTCAATAACATTGAATACCTCATTAGACCAAAACATAAATATTCCAATATTCCACAATAATATATAAAACATTATTCTGGAATCCAATTACATAAACACATAATCATTCCACCACATTGTTGTCATATTCAACATCGCCAATGGTGATCGCATGTGACTTCCCTTTGTCCTTTCCCTTAAGCGGTTGCTCATGTCGATCATCACTAACCCTTGGATTAGGGAATTTATTAGCATAATGCCCCATTTCCTTACACTTGAAGCATTGAAGTGTTGGTGGTGTGTTCTCTGCAGTCTTTTCTTTATTCACATCATTAGAAACCCTTTTACCATTACTTCGACACTCAGCTGCTCAATGAACTTCTTTTCTACACTTAAAAACATTTTCTAGTCCCTTTAAGACAATCTCCACCATGCTTCTTTCCACACTTTGTGCATAAGAAAACATTCATCTTCTTTTCACCATTATTCTGAGATTTCTCCTTGAACTCCATCTTTCGTTTCTTGTCAAAACCATGAGATGGATATGTAACACCAACTCCCATTTCTACCTTGATAGCACAACGCACAATTTCTTCATAGCTACTGAAGTCTCTTATAGCTAATGCCCTTCGAAGACTTGGTTTTAAGCCACTGAAAAATCGATCAACTTTACTTTCAGGATGGATGATAATGCCAGATGCATACCTTTCAAGTCTTGTAAAATTCGCTTCGTATATACCAACAAATTCATCATCCTTCTGCTTCAGCTCAAGAAACTCCTTTTCCATCTTTGTTCGAATAATACGAGGGAAGTACTTACTGAAAAACAAGTTCTTGAACTCGTCCCATTCCATGGACTCAATTTCATCTCTTGGCCTCATATTCTTGATAAGATTCCACCATTGATCGGCTTCACCTTCCAAAAGATATACTGCTAAGATGACTTTATCATGTTCAGAACATTGAAGAACTGAAAATATCTTTTCAGTGGTACTGATCCATTATTCAGCAACAAGTCGATCGGAAGACCCACTGAAAGAAGGTGGACATTGCCTCATGAAGGACTCAATAGAATATTGTTCCCTTCTCTGCTCATTTGGAAGTCCAGAATGATTCATAGCTTGTGTAAGTATAGCAATAAGATTTTTCACTCCATCTCCCATAACACATGTTTGTTCAGGAGGAAAATCATTGCATTGTGCATTACAGTGATCAACACGGTTCCTTCGGGTTCCAGCCATCGTCTAAAACCCAAAAAGAATAGCGTGAGAGGTAAAAATCACACTAGGGAAAACAATATAATAAAGGGGGATTACCTTCAATATCTAACATCATAGGTTAAATTCTAAGATTGTTACCATAGTTCTAGGACTATATTTTATACGTATACTTATCCTTAGGGACATCCCTAGACATACCTTAGAAATATCTCTAGGGATCCCACTAACGTTTTTGCATCCAAGTATCCAAAGGTTGACTAAACCTTTCCTCTGATACCAACTGTAAAGACCCAAAGCTTGACGTACATGGACATTACATTACTTTTGCAGAATACTTAGTACATAACAAAAAGACACACACAAGGACCGTAATAGTTTAGTGTCTTTGGAAACTCGGAATATAATCTTCTAATCGTGATGAAAGATCATCAACATCTCCAAAAACGATCTTCCTCTTTTTTTAACTAAAAACTTTATTTATATCTTGGGGAAAATAAAACATAAAAGGGTGAGCTCAAATGCTCAGTAAGGGTAAACGAAAAAAATATCAATCACATCATATACATAAGAACGTAACTTTTGGAAATCTTAACCTGCAAAAGAAATCATAATTTCAAAACATGGGATAAATCATAGTAGTGAAATTTAATCCCAATAATCATAACATAAAACATGAAACTTTGTGGAATACACAGATAATAATAGATAATCATTTCTTATTAGTCATGACTCATTGTCAAGACTATCTTAGTGGACACAGTCCCTTTCTGAACCGAGTTCACTCCTCGTTTCAGTCCTGTTTCACTGAACCTGTATAACCAACCGTTCCAGCCATGTCTATCTCATGAGATATAAAATCTTTACCCAATGCATTGGAGGGAGATATAGGTCCCACCCATCTCATAATGATACCATTCTTATGTGTGCCACAAAATCATAAATCATACATCATTGCATAACACATGTAATAAAAATGGGAATCTTAAACATCATGACATCATCAAAAAATTCATATAAGATAAAAGAATTCATAAAAATAATTCCATCACAACATAATGAAATCAATCTAATAATAGGGATATAAATAGAACCCTATATTATCTTAGATGGAAAATAATTTTGATAAAACACTTGACCTCCATTATTGAGGAAAATATCCTTTCTGCTTCAAAAACATTTTTCCTTTATTAACATGTCATACAATTTTAAAAGAAGTTGATTAAAAAAACTTGAAAACATGTAAAGGAATCTTCTTGGAAATAATGCTTTAAAAATCCATTCATGTCATATAAGTTAAAAAAACATTCTTCTCATACTTTTGTCGGAAAAGTCAAAAAGTACCTCGTACAAAAAACGACAAAAGATTCCTTTCATGTCCTTTACTAAAAACTCACCGAAAGGTAAAATTGGATTTCAAACAATTTTTGGTGGATATAAATATTAAATATTTAGGAAACAAGGATTTGGATGATAAAATACACCCCAGTAAATACCAATGTATAAACAATCTCGGATAAAAATGAGATTGTGATATTTCCCTTACCTTATGTCCGATATGCTTTGTACGTATCCGAACCTCCTGTATAATGATTTAAATAATGTCATTAACTTATTACAGAATCATATTCATTTTTATGATATCATATATGGTTCACTTATGACTTTATATTACCCTTTCTTTTGTAAATTCCATGTTGAAGAAGCGTTTTGGGTAAAAATCGTTTCACTTATCGTAGGTGTTTGGAATTGTTGTTCTTGACATTATTATTACTTATATCATGATTTAATTACTTCCAGAATATAAAATATGATTTATATATCATATATATTCAGTATATATATATATATATAATAGATAGATAAATGAAATGAAACACACCGTTCATGGAGACGGTAGTCCGTACGTACGCCTGAACGATGTTTTCCTTTCGTTATTGTATTGAATGGAAGTAATTAGATGACATATATATATACATAAATCCAGTAGATTTACCATGTCATATATTTCATTATTATTCATTATATATACTTTATAATCATTCTGGAATGGTTAACATGGATAATGAATCTCATCGTGTCGTGGAGACGGTAGTCTGTACGTACGC
This sequence comes from Viscum album, assembly GCA_963277665.1. NCBI lineage: Eukaryota > Viridiplantae > Streptophyta > Magnoliopsida > Santalales > Viscaceae > Viscum > Viscum album. The sequence continues at coordinate 1,040,130,844 of OY728161.1, read as the reverse complement.
ACGAGTGATGATATCGTTCCCATGGTCGTGGAATTATGTTGAAGTGTATGTATTGTATTTCAGTATCAATATCACATTATAATAATAATATATAGTTACTCATTACACCATTATACCCATCCAATTAAGGTGGTGGTGGAAAGTAGATTACACCACGGCGTGGAGACGGTATTCCGTACGTACTCACGCGCGGTGATTTCCTTTTTCCATAGGATGGATAGAAGGTTAATTAGAGTTGTTTCATATTTAAAATAACATATCAGTATATAAGAAATACTGATGTTATTACTTTATCATGAAACAACTAAATAAGAATAAGTTGAAGAAGAAAGAAATTGAAAAAGATCAGTAATGGATATTACCTCTTTTTGACGCGCCTTCTCTTCTCTTCCACTTAAAGAACAAAGGATGGTCTTTGAAGAAGACCAGGACCTCTAGGATGATACTAGGGAAGTGGAGAAGAGATTTTTTCAGGGGTTGGCCGAGCTTGAAGGCTCAAAGTGGGGTGAGGAAGAGAGGGAGGAGGTGCCCTTTTAATAGGGAGGAGAGGGGCACCTTTGGAATAACTAAAAATATTATTTTATTATAAAGTCAAGATCGGTTTTTAATAGCTCCAAATTGATTTATTTTGAGGATAAGGTGGGTATGGGTCAAAATCCTCTCATCCAATAGAATTTAGACAAGTTTAGATTCCTATTTTAACCTTATCATTTTGATTTAACATTAAGTTAAATAATTTTACTTTTACCATTTCTTCTTGTGTTCTTATACTATAAGGTTAATAAACATACTATAAGCAGACAAACGAACCCCAAGTTGTTTATTATTAATTTATATAACCTTATCTAAGTTATTTGACCGAACCTTATATTTTTAGGAATACAATAACAATTACTAATATAATATTTGTTTTAAAAACTATTTTTTGTCAATTTTGACACTATTTAGTAATTGATTTTTGTGAAAATCATAACAGAATTATTAGTTCGAACCAAGTTACTTAAATCCATACTAACATGTTATATTAACCTATAAAATTAGTGAAATTCATAAAAAGTCTCAAATTACATTTCTTTTTGTGTTTATAACATTAATTATGCCAATATTTCATTAATAAGATAATTACTGCATCATCTTTGTGTCATAAATAAATTAAATTATTTAATGTCTAAAAATTACAAATAAACTATCATTATGTAGAAAATTGTTTTATCTTTCTAATGAATATTTATAGTCGAATTTATCTTATTTATAACCCCATATTAAAAATGATTTAGTGATTAAACTTTGATTTTAACTATTTTAACCCTTCTTTAAATAAATTAATAATAAATGTCCTAATCTAATCCAAGTGGGCCTAAATGGTCATATTTTATTCCTAAGTTTGTTTTTGGTCGAATTAATCTTATCCAATAGAATTAGGACATGTTTTGGGGTAATAATAATATCATTTTTACCCTTAATTACCCTATTTACTTTTAACCGTGGTAAAAAAAAGTAAAAAGTTACTATTCACAAAAAAATTATTTTCATCTCATTGAACCACATTTTACTTACTGACATCAACCGTGACTCTTGGATTTTCGAAATTCCACTCACAGAATCGGTAAAATTATGTTTTATGAAAAATTCAGTTTTTTAACTACCACTTAGTGGTTTCACTATTCATCAAAAATTGAAAGTTTTCAGAAAAAAACCAAAAATTAGGCCTAAGCTATATTTGATATTATGAACTCAAAAATGATGTCTATTTTACCAAATTAAAAACATATTAGTTTCATTAATTAATTTAAAAATTATTTCACGTCGTCAAAACAAATAGCGTGTTCTTAAGAGATAATAACTATCAAAAGATTGACACTTGTTTATGTCTGGTTTAAATGTAGAATTGCATCCAATGACAAACATTGTATTAAATTGTAAAAATATATTCTAAATATACTTTAAAACCACTCAAATTAATAATTTATCACTATTAATTATTTCGATTAAAAAAGTTGTTTTTAATTAAAATTTAGTAATTTTCACTATTAATCAGAATATGAAAGTTATCCGAAAAGTACCAAAATTTCACCCTAAGATAATTTCGATATTACGAATCCAAAAATGAATTCCATTTTGAAAAATAAAATATAATAAATTTCAAAAAGTGGTTATTACTATTCATAACGGCTAGTTTTAATAATATTTTAATAGCATATTGTTGTTTAGTGAAACTCGTTATTGCGTACTACACAAGCTATCGAGGAAGGTCGTGATTGCGTGTAATGCAAGGCAAGACAAGGATGCATATTGTGCAAGATCCTTTTGTTGTAGCATACAACACAAGACATTAATGAAATTAAAAAGAATATTTTTCATAAAATCTCAGGCTGTTACAGGCATGGTTCGTGAGAAATAAATTCCTGAAAATATTGATTTGGGTAATTTAATTATACCAAAAGAGTAATATATAGTGGTGATTAATTCTTATATTATAATTTATGAACAATATTCATGATTTATATTACTCTATAATATCATATATATTAATAAAATTTATTTATGAATTATCCTTGAAATGCAGTGACGAAAAAGGGAACACGTCACTCTATGGAGGCATTAGTCCACACGTAGACACTAACAATTTTTCCGTTTTCCCATTGAGAAAAATGAAATTATATTTTTTATATGTTAATAATATTAATAATTTTATAAATATAATATTTATTTATTAACTTTTATTTTTAACCATCCATTTTAGGTGGATATGGAAAACAGAATACATCACTTCAAGGAGACGGTATTCCACACATAAGCACGAATGGCATTCTCATTTTTATATGGATACGAAATTGTACAAAGTTTTTATAAAATTAATAGAATAATAATCCAATATATTAATAATACTTATGTCATTATGTTATAATAAAATAATATATATATTAATATAATCCTTGAAAATAAAAGAGGTTATAAAATTATTAGTTCCCATGTTGAGAGCTTGAGTTTTCCCACATAAAACTTAATAGAAATTGAGGACTAAGGCCAATTTCTTATGACAAAAGGATAATGATTATCGAAAAGGAATCTATAGGAATCCAAAATATAATAGGTTCAAGAATAATTCAAATTTTAGAATGCCTCAAAATGGTTGGTGGAAGTTCCATTTTATATGTGAGAATAGTGACATTTTTTAATTTGTTGAGATGGTGATTCCCTAGCCAAAATGTCCAAGACTTCATTATTATAAAATAAAAAGTTACATAAGTCGAAAAGGAGGAATTTTATCACAATATTTCTCAAAAAAAGGAAAATTGGAAGGAAGGTCATATAACCATGTGAGTTCACTATTGAATCATTTGTTTGAAAAACCATTCTCCACCATGTTTGACTCATATAGGACAAGAGTAATGATGTAATTAGGGCAAAAAATGAATATAAATCATTCTATACTTCTAGATATGAGTTTCTATGAAAGATGAATAATGACGTCACAAGATTAATGAATAATATTAGTGGAGTAAATTTAAATATAATTATTATTCCATCCTTTTTCCTTGAAAAAGACACCATAGTGATGACACCAATAATTTTAGCCTCCAGATATATCGATATATCACATGTGTCATAGAAACATCTAATAGCCCATCCAATATAATCATGGAAAACAAATACACAAACTGAAGGTAGTGGATTAATATTTCAAGCACTGCCAACATTAATTTTAATTCATCCTAGAACAGGAGCATCCTTGAAGAGTATAAAGATTTATACAAGTGTCTTATAATTCCATGAAATTCCCATCCTTTAGTGTATTGGGATGTTTTGAATGGAGTTATGGTAGGGGACATGTTATAATGAGTTTTTCTCATTGATCACGGTATAATCTTAATAAGTAATAGATAAAGCCTGAAATGTGTGTGATTATGGATGAGAGAGTAATAGCCATACTGAAGTACATGTATGAGTTAATCCATGAAAATAGTGAAGAGGTTGCTAAGTTGGGGTGATAATAGAACATCTACACATAATTGATGTTGGGAGAAGAGGGATAATACAACCAGTAGAGTGACTTAAAAGAGATCATAAACTACCTTATATAATGAAGAGTTTGTGGGTATAAAATAAATATGTTGTTATAATAATCCCTACGCTGATTTTAAAGGTTGGACTTGGAACAAAGAGGGACACAGAAATATTGTAAACAATTCACAATGGGAATTCTATTATGGTAAAGCCTTTAAAAACGGGTTCGATGTGATATGCTAATCTAAGGCTTATCGAATATTTTAATGGAAATTTAATCATAGATACAATAAATGATCTTTTCATTATAAAAAAGATTATAGTCCAAAATTTCAATTCTGGTAGAATCCTAAACTAATATTTCATTAGTAGGAGAAAATGAATAATTTTAATTGGGCTATAAATATTCTCTATAAGATCCAAATTGAAAATTTTATAAAATTCATTAATGGATATATTAGGATCAGGAGGAGTATTCTAAGGGTTGATAAGAGAAATTAATGCAGTTAAAGTCTAGTTTTCTATCAAAAATTAATGAGAGGACTCCTTATTTGGATCCATTTAGAGTTTGACAGGATGCTAGAAATAGAGGACTTGAGGGTCGACGAAATAGATGAGTAAAGATGATATAGGCTACCCCATTTCAGTTCACCAAATAATATAGCTATAATAATTCATAGAGCTATTGAGTCACTATTAATAAGGTTCCTAGTGAACCTATAATAGATATCATCATTAAAAATATTGATGTTTTTAATTTTCAATCCTCTATTAAAAATAGGGATAAAAATTTTTATCCAAGAAATGGTGACCAATTTAATTTCAATAATATAATCACTCAAAACAATTTTTCCAGTATTAATTTAGGGTTTAAAGAATATTTGAAGTCTATTTATATACCATGATGGAATAAAACATTTTGGAAATGATGGTATATCTAATAAGGAACATCCTACCATCCATCGAGAGGGACTTCTTTATACAAGATGAGATATTCTCTTTATTTTGATAAACAATATTGGGAAAATATATGAATTTAGGAATCCCCAAAACAATGTAACACCAATGCGGGTAATGTTCAAGGATCTTACTTTTTTTCCTAGGTTAATCACGATGCATATTTTTCAATAAATGAGAATCCCTTTCCCAATGTAGATAAAAGATCTATTCCGAATGATAGCATATCCTGAAACATCCTAATAATAAGAGAAATAAACCTTGAGGTTTTTAATATATATATTCCCTCATTGAAAAAATAGAATTATTTCATCTATATAAAGGAGAAGGGATGTGACAACCGGGTTACTAGAAGCAAGTATGGGTTTAAGTTTACCTTGGTCTACTATATGTGTGGGAAGCCTACTTAAATAATATTTAATAACGGAGAAAAAGATGGGGGATAGGGGATATCATTTTCTGACTCCCTTTGAATGTTTAAAGTCTCCATTAGTATATCTTTTCATGATCAACAAAATGTGAGTAAATCCAAACAGATATTTAACCGAGTTAATGGAAATACTATTGAGGCCAAAGCTATGAAGCACTTTGTAAATGAAATTCTAATCCATAAAGTTAAAGGCCTTCCTGATATTAATATTAAGAGAAATTCTACCACCTCTATTAAATTTTCATATAATACTGACGCATTCATAGTCTATGATAATGTAGTGTTGGATGGTTATACCTTTCATAGAACCATTCTAGTTCCAAGATACGATTTTGATTACAATTGTGGAAAGTCTATTAGCACGATGTTTGGTACTAATTTTGTTGATGGCGTTGATGAGGGGATATGGTCCTGAAATGATGAATCTTAGAGAAATTTCAATATTTGGGAATTTGGGTGAGTATTTTTCGATTTAGACTCTATGGAAGCGTTCTATTGGAGAAAAATGATTTATCCAGTTTGCACACATCCAATTGGCCATCTAGAAATGTTTATGCTAATTTATGTTCTTATAATTATTTAATTTTACTATATTAACTATTTTTGATTTCTTTAACTTATTTCTATAAAAAAATAATTTCATTTTTTTATATAATTAAATTTTACTACTCCAAGCTTTTCAAATTATTAAATTTAATAAATTGTCAAAAATTAATTATAAAATAATAAGTTTAAACTCATAAAAACCATTTTAGAAAAAATATAACTTAAATTTTAAAATGAAAAAAAATGTTTTAAAATTATTCTTATTATTTTTATATTAACAATTTTACTTATAAATTAAATATTTTTTCATTAAAAAGTTTCATAATTTTTTATATCTTTATTATATCATAATTGATTCCATTAAAGTTATGATATTTGTCAATATAGTATTTGGAATTATTTACTTAAAAATAAATCTACTAAAAATATCTTAAAAAATAATCTTATAATAACACTGAAATGCTGAATAAAAATATATTTTAATTTTTTGAAATTAAAATTTTAATATTTTGGAACCTAACATTAAAATGGAAATACAAAATATAATTAAAGGACTATTTTTAAAAAAATGACATTATAAATATTTTTTGTTCTTATTTTTATTTCGAATAAATTAATAATAAAATTCATGTAAATATGTTATTCATATCAAAATTATATTATATTATTATTTAAATATATTATACTTAGTTTCCTGAATTAGAAATTAATACTGCATAGAAATCCATTTTTTTGAAAAAAAAGAATCCAATGATGTCATTAAATATTTAACTATACTAAATGAATTTCATCAATGTATTAATATTAAATAAAACCATTAAATATATATATATATAAACATATATATATTTCATAACATTGGAGCTTATACTTATTTCTACCTAATTTAATGACTACTTTTCTATAGTTTAAGACATATCATGGTTCTTTTTGGTGCAGTATTTGGTATAGAGAAAGCTAAATAGTATTTATTTTATAGAGAAATTAATAATAAAATCTCAAAGAATTACATCCAAATATAGGTATGTATGGGTTTTAATGGATTGTGGTTATAACATTTTCATGAATTTTGACAGTGATGACTATAAACATTACATGTGTATGCTATCATGACCTGAGGTACCATGCATGATACATGGGTTGTGGTGGATTTTGGAGACTATACGATGTCATGATGATGATTATGTGAATGTGATCTATTGTAAATGGTTTTGGGTAAATATATGATGTTTTACATGGGACACAATGTAAGATATGGTTTCCTCGGAGGTAAGATGATTATTGGGAGGGATGAGAAGAATATGTGAGTCATTGGGGTGTGAGGGAGACTATATAGTTGGGAATGAGTTACACAATAATATATATATATATATATATATTAGTTTGATGTAGAATTACTTAATTTTTTGCTACTTATTGAGGATTAGATATAGTTTTACCTATTTAGGTAATGAATTGGTTTCATCTATTTAATCACTGGGATTTAGTATGATTCTTTCACATTGTATGATATGTTTTGAGGAGGATCCTATTGAATATATGTTTTATGATCACCCCATATAGATATAATTTGTTATAGGTCTATATAATATGGTTAGTGATTGAGTTGGGAATTTATATCTTGAGGTGACTCTTCAAGATCTGTTCATGTTCATGGTCATTTCCAAAGTAGTGGTTCATTAATTGTATTTATTTTCATTCTATTTCTTTTGAATTGTGTTAAAAAAATTAATGAATGGTATTTTTTTCATTTTTTATACTCTTGAGTAAATTTAAGGATCCCACATTATGTATCATTTTTAAAATTATATACTAAGGGAAACTCCTACCAAAAATTTGAATTCGATACCATCGCTTCTATTCACCAACTCATGGACTATTGGAGGAAGGATTCATGGGTTATCTCCATATTAAATTCTAAAATTTAATGGGTATAAGTAGATGGGGGTAAATAAATATTGTTATTAGAGCTGGTGATTAAAAGATATGATTAATCACGATGATAATTACTTATAGGGACTTCATGAGTTGGTAAGGAAACAATATCAGTTAAACTAATACATGTTGTACATGATGGAACCTTGGTTATTCATATGATTTTAGGGATCATCGTGATCCAACATAAGGACATTATGTTTATTAAACAAGATAATTGAAGGATGATACATTCCAGGTAGATACCCTAGGTGAGGATCATACATCATGATAGTTTGTCCATGTATTTAAATTGAGGTAGACGATGGGAATTATAATGAATATCAATTAATTAATATTAATTAATTCATGATCCATGTATAAGAGTCCCTAAACATTTTATATTTTTATTGAATGGATCTTGTTTGATATCTTTGTTAGTTCCATGCTTGATATGTTCAAAAATACGTTCTGGTGGATTTCTTCCAATTAGAGGTCGATGGAGAAGATTATTGGTGGAAGAAACTATTAGAGTTTCAGCACTAGAGCCTATAAATGTTTTGTGATCCCTCCCTCCAAAGGTACCCATTCTGGACGAACAATGAGGAAGATAATGGTCCCCAAAACCCCACCTTAAATTATACATGTGATGACGATTAGGACTAAATATATTTCAATCACACACATGACATCCATTACCCTTAATATGAACTCATGGAAGAAGATAAAAATGGATATAACACCATAAAAAATCATATATAAATAATGATGTAATGTTAATTCAGGCAATTTAATAGAAAAATAAAACCACTGATAGACAACTGAATGTACCTAAAAAATCCTTGGTAGTGACCAAAAATCTATAACAACTCATGAATAACTCTTCAAGAGAATAATAACAAGAAGAATAACTAACCCACTACCGTGGACCTAGAAAAAATTTATATGTATGTTGGGTGATCAGAACTTGTAAAATCAATATTATACATTCCAATACCTCTCATAAAAAATGATAAAGAAGCATAATAAATCTAAATGAATAAACAAATGAAACTAAATCATCACATAAATAGGTAAAACTGTTTTCCCATCCTCACAATGGATCACTCACCATGTAATTCATAAAGATCATAAATTCTTTATCAAAACAATATATATATATATATATATATATATTTTGGTGTCCCTATTCTATTACCCAACGGGTGTGTTGCTCCCACACCCAAATAGATTTTTCCTAGTACACTTCCCTTCTATAAGTCAAGTCATCCTGGATGTGAGTCGAGCTATTGTTCTTCCTACCTAATTCATGTGCTGGGCCCAATATATTGTATTGTAACCATTTCATATATCCATCAAATTTTCATATCTCTCAACATTTGAAACCATCCTAATTGTAATTAGGTAGTGTCATGGAAGCTAACATATATGATGAAAATGTATTATACCTCATGAATTCACAACCTATGCATGGTCACAAATGGGAAGGCATAACCACCATGACCTGATACAAGTACATGCTATCCCAAATTCCATTACAGCCATCAAATAAATGTATAGTAAAATTAAGATCCATAATAACCTAGGAAGGAACACTTCATATTCCTAAGACATTATATCTCAAGATACACCGAGTCATAACAACATCTAAAGAGAGAGAGGGAGAGATAGAGAAGTTAGCTATCAATTCCCTCACTATCCTAGACGTTGGAGAAAATACCCCCAAAACATTTTGGTGTCAGATTCCATATTGATGTGAGTGGTAGAGAATATAAAATAAAAATATATATAATATATTGGACACAACCATACTTATGTAAATTACCTAGCCTTCGACTCATCTACTACTATCATCTCACAGGACACCAGACTTCCACCACTAAGATATTGATCCCAAAATTCATAAATTCATTACGTTATATATTAATTAATTTATAAACCATAAAATATTATTATAATTTCATTTCCCTGATTGATTATTTAATCTTATTATCCATGTGTCTTTGTAACTATAAAATTAAATTTTATAATATCAAGTATTTCATAATAATTATTTACACACACCATGAACCATCCCTGTCCATTTATTAAATATTTTATCATACCATAATTATCCAGGCACTATAGGAATCCTCATAAGATAATACATCACATATTAAATATCTATGTACAATTTCAAACTACAAAAATTAGTTGGAAACCGATAATATAACATTTTTCCGACATGACATCAACTAAAAATCGAAAAAGAAAAATGTATTGATGAAGAATACCTACTCTGAAATCATCATGGGTATCTAATGTCATTCCCACACCATTTTTCATAGCATAATCTATCCTACAATAATTGACCACAACTATAATTATATCCTGGGATCCCATACCATTTCTCATTAAGTCAAAACAATGATATAATATTCTATAGAAAAAACAATTGTCACTGTATGTTTCACACACCCAATGAAAAAAAAATTGACATAAAAGAAGCATGAATTTTAATCCTACCACAAAAAAAATGAGCTCATTTAGACGTGGAGAATTTTATTTGGAGAAAAACAATTTTAATTCCAATATTAAATTAATTGATTTATAGTACATATGTTTTATTCCATAAGTAACCTACAAAAAGTAACAAATAACAACTAGAAATAAACATAAACATGATTCTCGAATTATTTATATATTTAAAACAATATCAAGAATGTTATATAAGTAAATCATAATCCACTTCAAATAATAACTTAATATCGATGACTTTATTTTGTTTATATATTTCAAGATAAGAAACCATACCGAAAAACAATATGACAATACTACTAAGCAGATTAAACACTATATAAAGGATTAGAAATTTTCAAATCCATAGTTTTTCATTCTGAGGTGTCTGGTGGTTGGGGAGTGATTGTATAAATTATAAATATTTAGAAAAATTTGTTTTAAAATTATGAATATAATTTAACAATTTAAAAATTTATTTTTAAAATATACATAATTGACAACACAGATTTTGATGAGATTTAAATATTTTGGATGTAAATTTTTAATTTTTTGACATAATAATATAATAATATTATTATTTAAAATTTTATTTTATTGATTTAATGTTTTAAAAAGTATTTATATACCTTTAAATTTAAATTGTTTGAGTTACTTAAAGGCATTTGTTTTAATTTCAAGAGGAATAGAATGTTAAAATGTTTAATATTCTATATATAAAGTAATGTAGATTATTCCTATATAAATATTGATCTTTTATTCTAGAAAAGTGTTCCGTATAGGTTATATGGAATATATGTTATGGTAGTGAATGTTTTTCCATGGTTTCATATAGGTCATGTTTTTTGATGGTAGTCTTGTAAGGTTATTCACTTTAATCACAAAAGGGTACTACATATTTACATACCTTGGAAAAGGGTAGGTTATCTTTCATGATGGTGTGTTATATATTATGTGAGGGTCATACCGAACCTATATTATTTATGGGTAAATCATTCTACCCTAATACTACATGTATCTGCCATATATAAGTAATATTTTGTTTATGAAAATTCTTAATTCCTCCATTATTCAACCTACAACTCATTTTGAATGATTAAATAGTGACTGCTTATCTAAAATCATTGATTTAAAGTTTATAATGTGGAATGAAATTAAATAATTTAATTTCAAAAAATTAGGATTCTTAACTTTATTTCTCATGGTAAATGAAATAAAAAATTATATAATATATAATTAAATGGAGTTTTTTATTAGTATTATGAAAATATCTGAGGATAACACTATATGTAATTATTAAAAATCATATTTGTTTTGACATTCAGGTATTATTGTTTTTATCCCAATCCTGGATAATCCAATCTTATCTATTAATAGTATTCAAGTCTTCTAAAAGTTGACTTAAACTCCCATGTTCTTTTCATGGCTTGTGCATTCCCCTTTTTATGTCGGTCTCAGAACTGTAGCAAGTGAAGCTTCCAACAGGTAAGGGAACTATGATTTATACATTATTTTATAAAAAAGTATCATAAAATAAAGATTTAGTTTTACTTTTACATATTTAATTTATTAAACATAAAAGGATAATAATCTAGTAGTCATATGGATAATTAATATTTAATAATCTGGTAAAATTGAAAAAAAATAGATATTGAAAATGAATTCTATAAAATAATGTTGTTGTTGTTGTTATTATTATTATTATTATTATTTTTATTATTTAATGAATTAAAATCGAATAATAACCACATACATATTTCTATATATTATTTTCATACTGTGAAGATTATTTTAGGAGAGAGAAAAAATGATCACATGAAAAGGATATTATAAAATGAAGTAAAGGAATTTATGGGGGAAACATTATTTCTTATAGTGAGTAAATGTTGATAATTAAGGAATATGGAATATCATGAAACAATTTATATTATTTAATAATCTATAAATTATCAAAAATAGAAAAAAATTACAATCCAATGATGTTGTGATAATATTTAATATTTTTGGAAATCGCAAATAGATTGGAGTCCACTATTTCTTTTGCATGGAATTAGAGAATGATAATATCTTTTAATATAGGGTATTCAAGGAATAGTTACTATTTCATGTTGAAATAAATTTATTTCTAATTTTATATTGATTATTACATTTATGATATTATTATTGAATAATTGATGTGGGATAATTTTCTCATGTTTAGATAAATAATATTTCATACTAAAGATTAAATAAATAGTTGGGTTTTGTGTCATCGGTTGTTTCTAAAATATGTTTACATTTTCTCTTGATATTTACTATATAGAGTATTATATTCTTAGTTGTGTTTCTTTTTTTTAGCATGGTTTAATTTTGTGAAAAATATGAAGAATATAAAGATATATTATGCTATAATTTTAATGGAAGAGGCATGAGGAGAATAAATACATCACAACATGAAATTGATTAAACATGTGAATAATTTCCAATACATGTTCACATTGTTTAATAGAAACATTAGAAAATTACTATACATTTTTTGATATGTACAACCTACTCATAATAAACTAGTTGATTCAATATAGTATTAAAATGGTTGGTTGTTAATGAATAATTCTTTGGGGTTGAATGATCCTATTATTGATTGTGGGAGGATTTATAACCTTAAATCAATGGAATTAGTGTCTTTGTTTTCTATAGAATAAATATTTAATATATATGTAATCTCTAAGAATTTAGATATTTTATTTTATTTATTAAAAATCTAGTACTGTTGGAATGATTTGATGGGAAATGGGACTGAGGCCCTATGATATATTGATGGTTGGTTCTATATTGAGAATTGGGATGCGAGCCTAGAGATGTAGTGATAATCATTATTGATGATGGTGAGATATATTATACTATGGATAATGGTGTGATAATGAATTTTTTTGGTTGAGATGAATTTATATCAAGGATTTATCATCAATATATATAAATCATTCTTGATGATTTCTTGATGGAAATATTACCATATGTTGTTTATATCATTAGTTTCTAACTGCTCAAAGTAGTTTGATTCAATGATTAACAAGTGTGTCATGGATGTGGTATCCTCGGTAGAATCCATGAGTACCCATATAATTAATGAAATGATAAAATTAATAACTTAAATAATGAAGTTCGTTATTGATGTTTATAGATGTTGATGTCATAATTAATAATAAAAGAAGAAGAGTCATAGTTCTAACAACACCAAATAAAATAATTAAAGTATTAATCATGGAAATGAAAATAGAATAAGATTAATTAATGTAATATAAACATAATCTTATATAGCCCGATTCTTTTATTTTTTTTATAACTATACCTAAATGGTGGTTACCAGTGGTCATGTGTGATGATAGAAGCATAAGAGTCCAAGGCTAGGTAGTTGCTGTTTGTGTGGTTTATATATGATATTATTCTATATTTTTTTTATTTCATACACTACCCCACTCATGTTTATAAGAAAACTTACACCCTATTATTTTTTGGGATATTTTATTCAGTATCTAGTTTTTAAAGGGAAAGTATGACTAATTCTTCACTGCCATCCCTTCAGATATAGTTATGAGTAATGATATCTAAGGATATAATGGCCTAGGGTATAGGGTGCATTCATACTCAAGTTGTGATAGATATTGGTTTACAATAAATTTATTTGTGTTTCTTAATGGATTGGTGGTATATAACAAAATGATATCAGGTTTTGGTGGATATATATTCTCATGAGTTTATGTGTATGGGTTGTGATGGTTAGAGGTATAGTGAATATACCCAAGACATAGTGACTTCTAGGCATAAACTTAGTCATAGATGTGATAATGAGATCAATACATGGACTAATCCAATCACATGGTTTTGGTCCATATATAAGACTATGATAGGTAGGGTCAAGGACCTACTTATAGTAGGGGATACAAGACTTATGGAAGGGATTGTCACAAAATGTGAGCTTTTAGGGAATGAGAGAGAAAAACTATTTTGGAATTTGAAGAAAGGTACCTTCATATATATATATATATATAATTTTTATAGATTATATTTTAATTATTTATAGTAATTGGTGTGTTAATCATTATGAGGATGGGAAAACAAAGTATTTCCTTTTTTTGTTACATTGGAGATTCAATCATAGTAAGTAAACTTTTATTTCTCAAGAAAGAGTAGTACAATGGACATATATTAATTCAGGAATGTGATTATGGAAAAAATTATAACATTTTACATATTTTATTTATGAAATAAATATAATTTTTTAATTAATCATATCAAAATTATCATAAGATTATTTTTTTGAGTTTTTTTTGAAATAACTGATTTTTTGGTGAATAGTGAAAAATTATGATTTTACACAAACAATCACTTTTATGACATTATATTGATTTAATAATAAAATAAAATATTATGAAAACTTTTTTATAGACCAAATATATATTAAATAATTAATATAAATTACATATGAATCTATTTTTCAATATATAAAAATATTCGGAACATTTTTGAAATCCAAGTAATGTATTTTTTCAAATAAAATTATTTTGTCCCTCTATTTTAGAAAAGTATTTACAAGGTTTCCGTCAGAATTTCTTTTTCTAAGTAAAATAAAAATGATTTTATTTAAAATATTCCAATTAATTCTATTATAATTAATATTATAAATAATTTTTCTTGTAAAATCATATTTTTACTTTAAATAAACATTTTTCAAAAAATAGTTTTTGTTGAGTTTTGAGCAATTAAATTAAAATTATTTGTGAAAAAATTTAAAAATTAAAATTATAAAATGGATTCTATACTTATAACCACAATCATTAATATTCTGTAAAAATATCAACTAAATTTTTTGTTCTAAATAAAAGTAAAATTAGTATAATTTATTGTGATAGTTTGAGTTAAAAAGGGTTTACCGGGTGATTATAGTAAGAGTTAAGGGTACAAATTCCATGTAAACTTATATAAATATTATTGTTTTAATATATTTAGACCATATATTACCATAAATTTTATTTAAAATACATTTTTCCCACTTTCATAAGAAAATGACTGTATATTATTTAAATCCTTTAAGTAATTCCATGTGTGTCCCTCACCTCACTTATAAAACGGGAACATATTCTCCTCCATTTTTCACAAACTTCGAGAATTATATATCAGAAAAGAACTATCCAGAAAAATTCATATATTAATTCCATTTATTCATGATATCATTAATTCTCATAAGAGAGTCCTAATAAGGCATAATGTGTAATCTAAATGAGGTCTATCAAATAAGTGGTAGTTATCATTGTAGACACTTTAAAACTTAATTTTCACTTATAAATCATATAAATATTTTATAAACATCCTAAAATAATTAATCCAATATCAAAAATATATTTAAACGATATTCTGAATATGAATAAACTATTTTTAACCACCTTTCTATCCTATAGAAAATGAAAACATCAATAGTGGGTACGTACAACTTAACATATCCACATTACGGTGTAATTCATTTTACATCACCAGTTTACAATGATGGTTATAAACATTTAAATAATGATTATGTATTATTATTTTTTGAAATAATTAGGTTTATGGAAAATAATAAACCATCTACCATTCTACTTTTCCACTCATTAAAAAAGGATAATGTCATGCGTGCGTACGTCAGGACTACCAGATATAGGAAGCGATGTGATTCATTCTTCATGAATGCCATTAATTAATGATACTAAATATTTTTATAATTAAAATATATTGTATTTATATCATTTATAACATTCTATATATGATGGAACCAATATCAAGATGCAAGGACCATAAATACTGAATCAAACCAAACATAAAAAATGAGGTAGTTAACACCTGAAATGATGATGATAATGAAAGATTTTTAATGAACGAGAGATAATATATTATAATAAAACCATGTATAGTATTATAAGTATAAATTTTATTCTTTTATATAAATATAAAAAAGATTAATTTTAATATACAGGAGGTTAAAATCATTTTTGAAGCAAGTAAGACCCAATGTAAGGGTTTAGTTCACAATGTCATCCTCATTCAGGATTTTTTATGTATAAGTTTAGATCGGTGGAATTACATGATATTTCAATATTAAAACCCATGTATTTTATTATCCTCTGGAAATTCTGAAAATTATAATATTTTCCTTTCATTTTTCTTTCTCTAGGTACTCAAAATTCTGAAATAATGTTTTTAAGAAAAAACAGAATTATTTATCAATTTGGTAAAGAATATTTTTCTTCCATGTCAATATTTACATCAAAATGTTTGAGGGAATGTTTCAATATTCTATAATGATTTAATAAAGTTATTTAACTAATTCTTAACTTTCTATTAAAAAAATCAAATAAAATCTTCTTGTCATTTTCCAAAAGAGACTTTTTATTGAATCTGTGAATGAAATCTTTATTTTATTTCTTATCGCATGAA
This sequence comes from Viscum album, assembly GCA_963277665.1. Classification (NCBI taxonomy): domain Eukaryota; kingdom Viridiplantae; phylum Streptophyta; class Magnoliopsida; order Santalales; family Viscaceae; genus Viscum; species Viscum album. The sequence goes on along the minus strand of OY728161.1, from coordinate 1,040,114,049 downwards.
TTACTTTTCCCATATTAATGAAAATTATTTTCCATGAATATTAAATAACCTGTTTCCAAGGTTATTTACAAATAAAATGTTTTCCAATTGTTCTGGTGTTTTTTTATTTTCAATAAGTGATTTTAAAATGGAAATGATATTTTCCTTAAGAAAGGGTCCAGTAATGTTGTAAAAGTATTTTCCTCAATGTCGACATTATCTGATAAATCATAAGATTTGTTAGGTATATAATCTAATAATTCCATCCATGATATTACTCTATATGTATAACGATCAGGTTTTTCTATTTGTTAAATGTGGGAAATATTAACATTTTTATTCTTATTTTTCAATATAATAATTTATGTTGATTATGTATTGAATTTTAATATTTTATTTAATATGATGAATGAATTAGACTCAGTACATGATAGGTTGGGATTTTTATATCCCCTAAATTCATTTCTAGGTATCACGAGCCAAAATAGTTTGGGTATTAGGCATATGAATTTTCTATTTATACATGATTTCATAGCATAAGGCCATGATGATATGATTATAATTTCTGACATTATACATTATGTAATTAAAAAACTAGTTATTGTTATTCATGTTATTAATTATATTATTATTTAATACATGGATACATCCCCCTTTTATGTTCATATATATATATTTTATATTTTAATAATATTTATATCTACCATATTTTTCATGATTTATTTATTCTATGATAGAATCTACCTTTCACTTTCAATTATTGAGCATCTGAACTCACCCTTTAATACGATTTGATTTACCTAGGTTACTAAGAATGTATTTATGAATTATTTGGGAGATATAATATAAAAATGATAAATTTATCACTATAATATTGATTTGTATTTCATTTTTATAATATAATGTGGGAATCATTTATATATATAGTCTCCCAAGACAACTAAACTATTTTATCCTTCGATTTGTGATCCCTTTTATTTTATGCCAATGTAGTAAAATAACGCCCAAATCCTAGTTATTAGAATCATATTATTACAATTGGTATCAAATGAATTTTAGTATATACCATGGGTAGAAAAATATCTATTAGAGAAAAGAACCCTATGACACACTCTAATGAAAATTCTAAGTATAAGATAATATCACAAAGTTTATGTAAATTAGAGAATATTTGATTTTCATAGAAAATACATCCCTATATGGATACAATAAAGTAGATGTGGCTTTGGAAAAGATGAAAATTTGGGTAAGAACTATGAATATGGTAAATTGGGCATTAACTTGATCGTCACTGATGTATGATTAGTGGGACGAAGACTAAAAACTTTGTTAGACACTCCTAGGGGATATGATTTGGTTCATTCACTTGCTCATTATGAAGCATTATGAGTGATTTGAAAATATTTTTATGATTTGTGGTTATTCCCAAAGATACAAACTTTATGATTTTAATATAACTTATAAATCAATTTTTAAATTATGTTATGTGTTATACCATATTTATAATTAAATAATATGATATAAAATTCATACTATTATGATATAATTCAATGTATTCTATTTTTTAGAATTAAAACCTATAGGAATGAATAGAATGAATATCAATTAATATAATATATGTAGTTATTGAATTCATGGGATGGAAAATTAAGTTGGAATTGTAACAAGAGTTTGACATGAACAAATTATATCTATATTTGGGAATTCATCTAAGGTTGAGACTAATGACCTTGCTCATATAATGCAACATGTTGATCCCCAACATGGTGAAATAATTTTTTACCACTTCATGCATCATTAAAATAAATCATTTATTGTGACTAATAATTAGTTATTATCCGTGCAATGTATCAAGACAATAGGGAAGATATTTCTCATTTTATGAAGCAGTGAAAGAGAGAAATTTGTCATGGAAGTTTATCATATGAAAAGATATATTTATTAATGGGGGTCATTGATCCAGAGCACTAAGGATCCTAAATAAACAAATATTATGGTGTAGAATAATTTAAAGGATATAATATTTTAAAAATACTTCCCTCATGAGAAATGTGCTGATATGGAGAGGGGATTCAAAAATTTAAGTCAAAATAAAGGAGAAAACACTCATGTATATGAATGTAACATTATAAGGGTATCAACTTATTATATAAACTATATATATATATTCAATTTAATAAGATTAATCATTAATTTTATAGGATAAATCCTACCCTTTAAAGGGAATTATCCTCTTATACATTTTACATATTTGAGGATATATTATAAAGATACACTAATTTGATGGAATAATTCTCCATGCCTTAAGTATTCTAAAAAAATAATAAAATAATTGGGAGACCGAGAACTCCAGAAAATGAAATATTGAAAAAGGGAAGAATAAAAAGGTTGGATTTATAACTTATAATAATTGTGGGAGGAATCACCATGTAATAAGATATTTTGGAATTGTATTTTGGTTCATATGTGGAGATAAAAACAATCAGGATCATGATTACATGGGAAAGAAGAAGATACCAATGTTCAATTGTTCAACTATAATGAGATGGGTTACTGTTCAAATGATTTCCCATGGTGTCAAGGGAATTTTTTTAGAAAAAATCAAGGGATCATGGACATGATTATATAATTACAATAGTTGAGGGAGATGTTCCCAATGATGGAGGGAAAGAAATATTAATTATACACTCAAATTTATATAATGATTTATTTGATTCTATATCTTCACACACTTTAATATCTTCCCTATATTCCAAGAAAATTATATTTTTTCATAGATCTTGAAGAAGGGATTTCTAAATTAAGACACGTAGTTGAAATATTACTTTTTCAAGGAAAATCAAGCCAGTCCATATTATGACATATAGACTCAACCTATTTGAAAACATGATTATTATACATATGATTCAAATTCATATAATAGTTTTTATGGATTTAATTTTAAATTATAATATGAAACTATATTACTGAGAGAATAATATTATGATTTTTTATAGAGATATGAAATACCTTTTCTTCTTAGGGGAGACTACATCATAAAAATCATGTATAAATCCACCTTATAATCTCCTCTGAATGAAATTATTAGTGAAAATTATTAAAGATAAACTATTAATAATAAAGGCATCATCAAAATAGAGGATGTACCAGTGGTTTACAAATATATTTTTGTGTTTTATTGAATAACTACATAGGAACCCACCTGAGCATGAAGTTGGGTTTTTCAAGGATCTCATCATAGATGAAAAACAATATCTAATACTCCAAAAAATATGATCATAGAGAAATTAGTGGAACTAAAGAAACTAGTAAAATAATTGTGTGATAAGGTATTTATATCCCAAATTGTTTCACCATGGAGAGCAGCTATACTTTTTGTTAATAAGTAATATGGTTCTTGAGGTTGTGAAACAATTATAAGGATCAATGCCTTTACTGAAAAGAAAAATTATACTCTATTATACAATAATGACTTATTTAAACCATTTCAATGAGATTGATGTTTTACAAAGATTGATCTTTTTTATGGGTGTCTTAAAATACAATTAAATAAGGAAGATATTCTATTGATGGTGTCTTTTACGAGGTATTGAAATTACAAATTTATAGTAATTCCCTTTGGATGAACTAATACACCCTCTATTTTTTGGATATGATGAACAAAGTATTCATGTATTATATTTTTAATTTTTTGGTACTTACAGATGAAATATTAATACACTATAATATCTATTATGAAAATAATATTCATTTATTAATCCAATTTATGACAATTAGAGTAAAGAAGTTATATGGAAAAGTTATCAAATGTGAATAATAGAATCTGAATGTTTCCATTATTTTCATATTTTATCTAATTATGAAATATCACTTGATCCCTTATATATAAATACATTGATGTGGTGGAAAAAACCAACGAATATAACATAATTATGTAGTTTTCTTGGATTATCAGGTTACGATCGATTATTTATTCAAAAAATATCTCGATTAAATAACTCATTATCGAAGTCGACATGTAAATTGGTTATGTCCATACAGTCAAAATATTATATAAAATGTTTTGAATGCTTTTATTGAATATTAGTCAACTCATTGATATTGAATTTATCATCGAGAATAGAAATATATTTTTTATATAGTGATGCATAAAAAAAGGAATTAGATGTTTCCTTAAGAATAATGATAGATTTATTTCCTATACATCAAGGTAGTGAAATAATCATGAATAGAATTATCCAACACATGATCTTGAGTTGGCATTCAAAATATTATCATTGTAGATAAAAAGGAATTAACATTATTGTGAAAGATATGAAATAAATATTTATAAGAATGTGTCAAATATATCTTATTATACAAAGATCTTAACACGAGTCAAATGTGATGTTTTGAAATACTCAAAAATTAGGATTTCCCAATACACATACATCTTAGGAAGGAAAATAAGATGGATGTTTCATTGAGTTAGATAGATCATAGATATTGGAGTTAAATGATTATTTAAAAAAAATCCTATATTCATGGATTTGTTAAAATTGGATATGAGAATAATTATGGAAGGGGAAATATCACATCTATTCCAAATGATTTCCAAAAAATCCTTTTTTGAGAAAATAAAATGTTCCCATATAAATGATACTAAATTTAAAGAAATAAAATATGTGAATAAATGGAAGCTGGTAAAATTCATAGAAGAAGATGGTATTTTAAAATTTGTAAAGAGGTTATGTGTTTTATTTATGCCTGAGATGAAAAGTGTAAAATTATATGAAGATCATATCATAAATTTCTCTATTTACCATGGTAGAATAAAAATTCAATAGGATTTAAAGTAAATTTTTTTATGGGATCATATGAAATGGAATATTTCATAACATGTATCAAGATTGTTAGTTTTTTAATATGTAAATATTGGAAGACAACATCATGAAGTATTCACAAAATTTCTAAATTTTTCTATGTATAAATGAGATAATATAACTATAGAGCTTATCACTAGATTTCTAAAGACTCATAAAAATAATGATTCTATATAGGTTATTGTTGACTTCCATACCAAGTATAAAAATTTATTCACTATATGGGATGATCTACCTCTTAAGAACCTGATGTGGATTTTTATTAATGAAGTTGTGAGAGTTCATTGTTCACATATTTTCGATTATATATCATTGTGATCCATAGTTAACATAAACATTTTGGAAATGTATTCATAAGAATCCTACCACAGAGCTACATATAATAAATTCCTATATTTATTAAATTTAAGGGATGTCTAAGATCACTATTTAGTCTTTTGAGGACACATTGAGGCCATTTTCACTTTGTGGGATCTTTATTTATCTTTGTAAGAATTCACATATAATAATAGATTTCATTCAAGTATTCAAACGATGCTATATGAGGGCTTAAATGAAGAATGGGTTTTTACTACCACTTTTTTGGTATGAGGTTGGTGGGAGGAGTCTTAAAGTTCTATATATTATTGTCGATAAATTGGTGAAAGTGAATACTGTTTCTAATGACATTAAGGTAGCTCAATGTGGAAATTTTTTTTGTCAATAACTGATGGAGGATTTAGAATTTCTTGTTAGAGAACATGATTTCTAAAAGTTTAATCCTTCTAAATATGTTATATTATTTTGAAATAAATGGGAAATTTTTCATAGGTATATCATACCTTTTGAAATTTATTAAAAATAAGGTGTTGCAGTTTACCATTTGGAAATTCCACATAGTATCTCTAAAGTTAAAGATGTGTTCTATATATATTGATTTAGGAAATAAATTCTAGACCTAATGCATGTGATCACCTATGAGGAAATATAATTTGATCCTAATTAATCTTATTATGAATATCATATCTATATTTTTGAAAACAGAGAACAAGTGTTGAGGAATCGGGCGACACAGATGGTTAAGGTATTTTGGAGAAATCATAAAGGGGGAAGAGGTGATGTGGGAACCTAAATAACCTAAGATGAAGAACTACCCAAAACTATTCATGTGGTGATATTCTATAAATATCAAATATAAATAAATTCAATGGATGAAGAATGTAACATCAGAGTTTGAATCATTATAAGTATGCTTCTCTTTCTAAAGAAACAATAGTATAATGAACCGAGTTTTATTCAAGAATGTTATTAAAATATAAATTATCAAATTTCATCAATTAAATTTGATGAAATAAATATCAATTTCTAATTAATCATTTCAAAATTAACTTTAGTTCAATTTTATTTTTTTTAAATATTTGATTCTCTGGGGAATAGTTAAAAATATTAATTTTACCAAAATAGTCACTTTTATGAAATTATAATGATATAAAAATAAACTGAATGATTATAAAAAAATTTTATAGATAAAAAATATATTTAAATATTAATATAATTTATATAAAAACATTATTTATGACTTATAAATATCTGTTTAACATTTTGGAAATCTAAGTAATGTTTTTATTCAATTAAAAAATATTTTTAGTTATTATAGTTTAATTAATTATTGATAAGTTTAATTTGGGTAATTGTTTGGTTTTAAAGAAAAAAATACTCTTTTAATTTTAAAAAATCAAATTAATTTCATTGGAATAATCACAATAATTAATTTTTCTATAGAATATTTTTTTATACTTAAGTAAACATTTTTTGAAAAATTGGATTGGTTGCATTTTGAACATCTATATTAAAATTAATCTCTACAACTTATAAAAATTTGATCTGGAAAAATTAATTAAATAGTTATAATCAGATTAATTAATATTTTTTTAATAATGTTAGAAAACTACTTAATATTATATAAATTGTGTATAAAATTCCAAATTTGTCCCTCACCTCAATTATAAGGGAACTAATTTTACAACATTATTCACAAAAATTGAGCACTCAAAATCAGAAAATTCTAATATAAAAACCTTCCTGCCTTCCTACACTTTGTACTTGTGCTTATGGTATTCTCATAAGGCAATCCAAAGGAGTATTAAGTTGTGAGAAAAAGGTGGTGTCTCAAAGAAGAGGTAATTGTCTTTACCAAATCTATAAACATTGAATTTTTATTTTAATTAATATAAATATATTATACCCATAATAAAAAATTTAATCAAGAATAATAAATAAATTTAGATTTTATGATGATTTTGGTTCAAACATTTTCCAACTGCTTTCTATCATATGGAAAATGAAAACATTTCATGCATGTACATATGAACTACTGTCACTATATAGTAATGTAATTAATTTAAATAAAAACATTAAATGTATGGTTATAATGATATAAATAATGAATATATATGATTTCTATATCATAATTATGATTCTAGAATTATAATATATCATTTTTCTTCTTAACCTTCACCTTGTTATAAAATATTAATGTTGCTCATACATATGTTTGGACTACCAACTATACAAAGAAATGCGATTAATTTACTGTACACCTTTGATGTATGATATTAAATTTGAATATAATGAATATATATGATATTAATATAAAGATTATAATTTTGGATATGATGTATCCATGATCAAGATTAAAGGTCCATAACTTCTAAATCAAGACATACATGAAAAATGAAGTAGTTAGCACCTAAAATTAAAATGATAATGAAAGATTATTAATGAAGGAGTGATACGATATTATAGGAAAAATATATGTGTTATTATAAGTATCAATATGATTTTGGAATATTAATAAAATAAATTTATTATATATGAGGTTAAAATCACTTACCAGGAAAGTGAATCCCATGTTAACAGTTTATTTTACAATCTCATCCTTATTCAGGTCTGTTTATGTTAAAGTATCTACATGTTTGTTATTTGATATTAATATATTAAAACCAATATATTTTATTGTACTATTTTTATTTAAATGAATTGAAAGTTTTCATTTCAATAATGGATTTTTAATTCTAAAATGAATGATTAAAGTCATTTTTACCCATGTTTTAATTTTTTGAAAAATGTCTTAGATAAATATTTTTGTCATTTTATGAACCAGGCACTATTAACTGATGAATTAAAAAAAAAATTAACGCTTACCACACAAACAATTTTTTCCATAAAAAAACAATTTTTTTATTAAAATTTCCATTACTATTTTCTGTAGTTATTATCAAATAATTTGATCCCAAATATTCTTGAAATGTTTAAATTTAAAATAAGTGATTTAAAAATGAAAAGGTTATTTTACTCAAGAAAATTTCTATTGATATTTTATAAGTATTTTTATATATTTTATTATCCTTTGAAGAATATTATTCTTCACTAGGGATATAATTTAATTATATAATCCCACATATTACTATGGATAACATATTATCACATTGTTCTATTTATTATCTAGGGGAAAATAAACACATTTCATCGGGTTTTTTTCAATATGAATCTTTAGGATAATTATGTATGGAATTGTTATTTATTTATTTCATATGATGAATAAATTTGAATTATTTTGTGATAGGATGGTCCTATTATATATGCTCGACACATCAGTAAGTCTTATGAGATAAAATGGTTTGGGTATTTGGCATATACCTTACCTATTTATACAATATGTCTTGGAAAAAGTCATTGACTATAAAATTATGATGTTCGACATTATGCATTCTATCATTAGGATACTAGTTATTGTTATATATATGATTTTTATGTTGTTATGTAATCCATGGATATATTCCCATTTTATATTTTTAGTTATATGGAATATTATATTATTTATCTCTTATATATTATTTATGATTTATTTATTCAATGATAGATTTTATTGAATTCTTTCCATTACTGATAATCTGATCTAACCATTTTTTACGTTTCCTGTTCCTTGTGTTACCAATAATGGATTTAAGAATTATTTTATGGACATGTTCAATGAAATGATAATCTTCACACTAGAATGTTAAGTTTTATTTCATGTTTTCTAATATAATGTAAGAATCATATTTGTATTTAGTATTCCAAGGATAATAAACTATTTTATATTTCATGTTGTGATCCACTATATCGTGTCCCATTGTAGTAAAATAACTATTGACCATAACTTATAGGTGTTGGGGTGTTTTATAGGTGATATGTTGATCTAATTTTTTTATTTAGTAGACACTAATATGCATATATCAAATTTTTCATTAGTTATTTCATGGAGGATCCTACTTGGTATACTTATTATTCTCAACCTATGTATATATAAACTAATTTTTAGGTCTCCAAAATACGGTTCCAAATCAATCTAGGAATTACTATCTTGAGGAGTTTTTTAGGAGTAGTTGGGGAATTTTGGTTTCAAGAAAGAATTTATTTTACTCCTTTTAGTTGATTCATCTATTTTTTATATTATATTATTATGTTGGGATTCACTATTTTTTTATGTATGATAATTTTTTAGTGTTTTTCTCACCATATTTCTTATTTTTAAACCTTATAGTACACATAATGCCTCAAATGTGTGTGATTTATATACCCTCAATTCTAGTCACTAACTGGTGGCCTAATAGAGGGGGGAATATGGGGACATTTTATCACTTTATCCATTATCGGCCCAAGAGGTTTACCTTTGGAGACAGGGGTCATCAAATTCTATATAATAAATAAATTTGGGAAGCATCATAAAAAACATAAAAATCAGGAGATTGAAAAAGTCCGAAAATTTTTATTTAGTTTCTATATCATAAAATATTAACAATATGAAAAATGAAATAATCCATCATTTCAATTATATGATATCAAAAATTTTATACAAATGTTATTATAAAATAATTAAGAAATAATATTGGATAAGATAATACACCAATGAAATAATGTTACTACAACATGCGATAAAAATATGTTTAAATTTATTTATTCATTACTATGAATTAATTAATAAGTATTGTGGATGGGGTTATCCTTTTATATTTCATATTTAGTTTATAGAATAATAACCATATAGAATATTCAAATAAAACTATTGTTTTGAACTTTTAAATTTCTAGGTTATAAATTATTTTAAATGGCATATGATATTGGATTTTTAAGACAATAATATTTATCTACAACATATGATATCATCATCATTATATTCTTTTCAAATTTTATAAATTATTAAATAATCAATCTTCATGTGTTTTATAGATTATTATATTTTATTAAAGTTAATCACCAGCATTTACCTTGAGAAACTAAAATATGATTGAATCATACTTTTAATAAAACAAAATAGAATAATCATATCCCCTACCTTGTGATACACTTTTATAATTTCATTGAACCAAAATAGAAGAAAGGAAGAGGTGAAAAAAGATTAGAAAACTTGTAAGAATATGATAAAATAGGGGTATAAGGGTTGATAATCTCTGAGAGAGAAGGTTTTGGATCATTAATTAAAATTATAATCTAACTCATTAAATGATAACAAATGAATCCCATTCTTGGCATCTCTAGGAATTCTAGGAACATGTTTCTATTTTTATATGCATTAATTAGGATTCTGTTTGATTCACTATTAATTCACTCAAAACAGTTCATTGAACAGTCTAATTATTATGCAATTCAAATATATGTATATATTCATTTATTTTGGATTTTAAAAGTCTATTTACATTAATATTTTATGTTTTTTCATTAAAAGTTTATTATATATAAAATTGAAATTTCTAGGTTTTTTTGAATTTTTTCTACCCAAAGGGATATCCTAATAGGGTAATTGGCCATCTAAATCAACCATATAAATTTATCATGTAAACAATCCTAGACTATTCTAATTGAACATTATTTATGTATTTCCCACATGTCTAAGGGATGTATCAACCACACAATGGAAATGTTGGACAACATGACCATGGATCAACAACATGACCAAAAGAGCCACCAAATATTGAAAAATAACAAATGATAGAATGAAAATCCATGTGACCACATAATGGAATTGTTGAATTCATGAAAAAATTTATAACTACATAATTATTCATGTCAATTAACATACAAGAAAACAACCAAACAATCATTCAGTAGACTACATAGAAAAACAAGTTATCACACATTCAATTAAGTGACCACACTAATAATGTTACAAAATAAAAAGTGAAATGAATCTAAACACCCTGTTGACACCTTCAAGAATTATTAATCAAAAAGTAAGGTTCTTAAAAATATAGTATCTTGTATAAAATACCTATAAAACCATTCTTATCCACTATAATTTAAAACAGAAATAAAAATGAAGAGGAATAAGTTCAAACAACCCCTATCAATATACCTCTCAAGGATATCAATATAACAAGGACTCAACAGTCACACAAGAGAAACATGGTGCGTAACCATAATGCATTAACTGCTAACCTCAAAACATAGTCCCAATGGAGATACCTATCAAACAAGGGAACAACTATAAAAAGTGTAATATCAATAAAGAGAAACCATATCATTAAAAAATATATGGTAAAACACATCGTCTCAATTGAAGGGAAAAGAAGTACACAAGAAACTTGGGATACTATATTCACATATACAACTCTCACTCATAGGTTATCTCCTTAAATCCACCATGATACCATAGCATAAACCCAAAGGGAATAAAATTTTGGCATAAAACCTTATCACAATGATCTAGAATCTCAAGACACAATTCCTCAATGTTTACACCATCTTATATTTATAGATCTCTACAATAGATGAATTTAAAATCATCATGAATATATCAGTGAAGATATTTTACACAGAATACAAAATGAATCCAATTCATCTGTGGGGGGTGTTCTAATATATACACCATATCTCAAATTCATGTTAATAGACCTAAATATCTAAAAACCATGGATAAATCATAATACCATGAATGATCCTTCACCTTCCATGAACACATGTTCTCCAATGTTGAACTCTACATGCCTTTTTATATGATTATAAGAGGACTTATGACAATCCTACACTACCTTCATTCACATATAGATCACTTATACAATTATTTTCAAACAATTCACCAATTAAAATCAAATAACAAAAAAATATTAAAACTTATTCTAGGAAAATGATGATCAGAAACTTCATCCATACCATACTTCCAATGTTTCCATAACAATAGTGTAATGAGAAATTAAATTTAACAAAACTATACTAAGTCTTCGTGCCTAACCAATGAGCCTCTAAAATCCAAAATTCATGCACATAACATGTCTATAAAAAATTTGGATATTCCACTCTATCTATCTATATTTATGCAGAAAGAAGTAATGGGAATAAATAAGTAGGATCCAAAATACCCTTGAAGAGATATCTAAAATATGGTGGTGAGTCAAGGATTATAATCATATATTATAATCTTTATAGTCACATGAAGAATAAACAACTACCCCAGATACTATATTTTAAAAAACTCTACTATGTTTGACTCCTTTATCAATGATAAGTGAGTTGTTCTCATTAACTCATCTATGATGACCCATATAACATCATGAACACCCTAATAACTTGGTAGAATAATAAAAACATTCATCTATATGTCATCCTTCATACACTAGGGATCATAATGTAGATGAATAAAACCATTGGGAACATGATACTTAATATTCACCCTATGGAGAACCAATCCTAAAGAGGTAAAATCTTAAACTAAATGCGAAATATGAGAACACTGAAACTAGATTCTCACAAAATGATACATATTTTCCACATATTAATACTCTTACAAGGTATAACTATTGAATTTATAAAGAACAACATCATTCATCCCAAAATGAATGAAAACATTTCCCAAGTTGAACACCTGATGCATAAAATCCTATAACAATCCCTTAAGAGTATCATCAAAAATAACTTGATCATTCTAAATCTCAACCTTGGAATCCCCTAGTTGGGACTCCTACAACAAGTCCACTAATCATGACCACACCATTATCTGATAAAGGCATCCTTTACAACCAATAACTCTCATATCTTGATGTATTATGAAAAAATCATTGATAAATTTACAAGAGTCTCTAGACTGACACACCACACAACCTAATGCTATCTTACTCTATGAATCAACCATAACATTACATTTACTAGGTGTAAAAGAATTATTGAAATCATAATCCTATAGGGACTCCATCCTCCATCACTGTTGTAAATTCAAACTGTGTTGGAATAATATGTTGTTTAAGATCTTATAATATTTAAAGACCATAATGTTCTCACCAATAATATATTTACTCTATAACTTCAAGTTTAACACAAAAAAAAATCTCAAGATCATAGTTGTCATAGGTTTGTTTATGTGGACATAACTACCAAGACCCATAAGAGGTAAATTCCCTATACCTAATCAATACACAACCCAATACATTTTAAAAAACATGATAATAAATCTTAAATTAAATTCCCTCCTCTATAAGACAAAGAACCAAATAAAATACCATGTTACTCTTTAGATTCTTAAAAGAAACATGAATTTGGTCAATCCACATAAACACCTGAACCTTACTTGTTAACACTATTATAGGGTCACAATCTAAGAGAAGTTGGGTATGACAATATTATAAATTTTGGAAAAAAAGGAAACTCCATATATCTAAAAAATCTTGGTGGATACCATAGAAATAACATCCTCATTCGTGGAAAGACATATGATTAATCAACAATGAGATATGATATGACCCTAGAAACAGACATCACGATCCAAAAAAATCACACTTCAATCACTTCTCAAATAAATAATGAAATCAAAGGATTACTAACATAGAACACATATGATCTACATGCTATTCATTAGACTCCATTAATGAAAGGGGTTTTTTAATAATCACCACCCTGATATGATCTAGAAACTCATCTAACACTGCATCCATCATCCCCATGAACATGGTTGGAGTGTTCGTAACTCAGAGCAACATAAAAAAATCATAATTTATATTACAACATATGAATGAAGTTTTCAAGATATCCTCATACTTCACTCACATTTCATGATATCCAGGTAGAATTTAAATATTATAAAACTAGATAAATATCTTCAATTGATTGTATAAATATTTAATCCATGAGAGAGGATAATGGTTCTTTGATATCCCCAGATTCAAACAATGTTAATCAACACACAAACACAAACTTCCATCTACATTGACTGAAAATTGAACAACATCTCCATAAGGTGAAACAATAGGATGAATGAATTCTCTCTTCAGAAGATCATCCATCTGAATTTGTGGCTCCGATAGCTAATAAGGGTCCATCCTCTTTGGAAACATCAATATAATAAAAATACATAGATGAAAGTCATTCCTAAACATGATTTCTCTTTGAGGGGGTACAATTATAAAATATTTGAATAATAAATTTGGGTACTCTTCTACCACTAGCTGGTCCTCTATAGAACTCAGCATCAACCCAAAAATTAAAGAATATAGAGACTTGACATGTATCTGACACATATAAAATTCATTATAACTAAAAAAACTGAATATTCCCCATATAATTAATAGAATATGGTTTGATTTCTGATCCAATCTATGATATAAAACACTAAATACCTCCAATCCCTTCTAATGATGATATTGTACGGTTGTATCCTTAATCATAGCAAGTCTCCCCATGAGTGGTTCTTCCTCAACACCAACTATTAGTCCCATCACACATTGACCAAGCTATAATTACCTCTAAATAGAATATTTAATTCCATGAGTGATTGACATTCATTAATAATAGACTATATAGAGTGAAACAATGTATTTATTTGCTCTAAAATTATTCGAAACATAAGACATTTAAGTTAATAGGTACAGTGTACGTCACACAAAAGTTGGATAACATGATGCTAGAAAAGATAAATTATGCATCTATCTATAACCATTTATTCAATATTTTAATCCCTAATGAATAAATCCTACATGTAACTTTTGTTATCATTATTAATAAGGATGATTAGAATCCTGGGGTTTCCCTCTACATTCCCAATAATCTCTTTACAGATCATAAGATAGAGCACCCATCTATTGCTGATGCCTCAGCTAAAACTTCTATAATGGTTTAGCCTAAAAAAAGACACTAGAATCATTCTAAATATTGAGCATGTTACTATAGTGTTGATTATAATCTAAATGACCTTTACATGATAAGAATTACACCTGAACGACTATTTGGGGTCTAAGGACTACTAGCCTCAGTGAATGGAGTTGAAGATGGATAAAACTAGCTCCCTGTTAATTTAAAATTATTATTCTATCCATTCATAGATTCACATCATGGATAGTCATGGTGACTCCAATTTTTGGATAATCGAGTCTTAGATGAAATCTTGTTAATTATATTCTCCCTCACAATCACCTGAGGGCATGTCCTCAATAAAATGAGGTTTTCTAGCGCTGGATCCCTAGTTGAAAATTCCTCTTGAAATTTAGTGACCTAGCCTCCTCATCTAGTTGAAAGACCAAATTATAACATAAGAGGAACTTGTGTCAAATATTAAACTATCACGAATTGTATTTACCCTAATTAAAGGTGAGAATATTCTATCAGGATTTATCTTTACTAGTCAAAGTTTGATAATTTTCCTAGATCTAATCTATGAACTTCACCCACATAATAGTTGAGTCCTGTTGATCCAAAAGGAAAAAAATAAAATAATATGGAATGAACCAAAAAACATCATAATAGATAAATTAACCCAGTTCTCATTATAATAATGAATCAAATTGTACTATGTCTTCACCTCCTCTGTCCATTCCTCTATCTCTTGATATAAAATAGATCCATCTTACTTCTGTAGACCTTGATACTGAAATTTTGGGAGTGTCCCCAACTAAGTATCATTGTCAGTAGACTTTACTCTATAGAGATCTCATGCCGCATCTATTTTAATATCTTCAACATGAACCTGATGGGGATTTCTACATGGATCTATATCTATAAAAAATATTAGGATCTCCTAAACCCGATACAAAAAAATTTATGGTAAATTAGTTATTTTAAATAATTTTAAACCTAATTTTTATTGTCAACCTCATTTTAAAAATTCAAAGAAAATAATGATACATTATTCATTCCTAGGTTTCTACACAACAAAAAACATTAATTTTCCTAGTATGTTATGAAAACATGATGGTCCTTAAATCAGATGAAATTGGAACATAAAATTCCATGTCTTATCTAGTATCCCTTTTTAAAATCATACACTAATCCCAACAAATATTATTTCCCTACCAAACCCATCACCAGCATCAATTCATAACTCTAATATCTATCTTATCTATCAACCTATTTTTGATAACACTCTATCATGACTGCTCTGCAATGGTACCCCTCCAAGGATAACTATGAAGGAATAGATATAATGACCCCCAAATCTTACCTCCAATAGCCTATGGGTTGGAGTCTAGAACTGAGGGTATATCCATCAAATAAATGGGAGGAATTACCCATAATATAAATTTAAAAAATAATATAAAAGACATAAATTCAATCCATAATACCATGCATAAGTAAATAAGTAATCCCAATATATGAAATTCCATAAAAACAAAAACAAATGATAGAGAACTAAAAATACCAACACATTCCACAATAGTTTCCGCAAAATTCCAAAAATTACTAATGAACTCCTCAAGCTAGTAAAAATTATATTAATCCCCAACAATCACCTCAAGAACAAATAAAATTGTTTACATATATGTAAGGTGAACATAACACATATATTCTATATGATTCTCCCCAAAATATCTCATAAAAATGTAAAAGAATCATACAAAATACCAATGACTAATCAAATGAAACTAACTCATCCCCTAAACAGGTAAATATATTTTTCCCATCCCCACTATGAATCACTCACCATGTAATGAATAGAAGTATAACATTACACTGATATAATATATATATATATATATGAAGGTACTATACATCCACGTAGAAACAAGGTTTTCATTATCATGCTCCAAGGGATCACATCTTGTTTCCTTCCTTCCCATAAGTTAAGTCACCCAAATGTGATTTGGGCCATGACGCTTCCTACCTCATTCCCACATAAGGTTCAACATATCATCTTGGAACTAGTTTTTATATCTATATCATCATCCGATCCTACATCACATGAAATCATGTCAATCGAAAACATGTAATGGTCTAAAATCCAACCCAGCTTGCACATAAGCGTTATACCTCAACCCATCAGAGCCCATGCATTAACATCCATGAGAATGCATAACCACAATGAATGGATACAATTATGTGAAAATCATCCATAAATTATATCCCATATATAATTTTATAGTAAAATTATGATCATTCATTTCCTGAGCATGAACAAAACCTATATCACAAGCCATTATAGCTTGTGATAGATGTAATCATAACTATGTCCAAAGAGAGAGTAGGGGAGAGGTAAAATTTAGGAATCAATTCCCTATCTATCCAGGATATTGGAGGAAACACCCTTAAAAAATTAAGGTGTCATTTTCCCTACCAAAGTGGGTGGTAAAGTGTATGAATTCTTTACATATCTAACAAATCATACACAACCATACTAAGGGTAATTAAATATCCTTAAACTCATGCACAATTATCATCTCACAGAACACCCATGTCCATCACTTTGATATATATCTCAAACATTTGTAGACATATCTTGTTCTATATTATTTTATTAACCAACCATTAAATATTTTTATCCTATCATGTTCATGATGAATAATTAAATCTTTCAATCCAAGTTTCATTGAAACCAAAAATTGTTGGATAATATTAAAAATTATATCATAATAATAATTTACAAACACCATAGACCATTCACATTCATTTATTAACTTGTATTAAACCTATTTTAACATTTATTCACCCACATTTTTTTGTAATTACAAGGAACCAATATAATGAAAAAATACCAACAAACAGAGAAACCTAAAATAACGTAAAACATGAGAAAAATTGGAGTCACACACCAAATATTTTAATTTATAATAGTTTTTCAAATAATATCCACCATTAA
This sequence comes from Viscum album, assembly GCA_963277665.1. Classification (NCBI taxonomy): domain Eukaryota; kingdom Viridiplantae; phylum Streptophyta; class Magnoliopsida; order Santalales; family Viscaceae; genus Viscum; species Viscum album. The sequence continues at coordinate 1,040,096,136 of OY728161.1, read as the reverse complement.
AATATATAGTCATCAAAATTCAGGTTTCCATCATATATAGATTTTTACCACTCCAATTAGGCATTATATTGAGGTGAACCCCCACAAATAAACCCAAACAAGAACTCTAGAAATAGAGGTCACAAAAAAACCACTACATATATCACTTGGAATCCATAACATGAATAGACTCTCATCGATGAATCTTATATATATATAAGGGAACAAAACAAATATTGAAAGATCCATAAAAATGAGAACACTATAGACAAAAACAAAAAATATATATTGGAAATTATGATTTTACAATAGAAAATGTTGATGATATAATTCAATGTTATAAAGTTTTTAATTTTTACTGTTTTAATATAAATCATGAACAATTCATAATTTAAAAAAAAAATTTAAATTTAGGGAATATTTCATTATTTATAACACTTAATAAATTATCACTTCTGATTTATAAATAAATGAATTTCTTATTAGATCATAATTTATGACATATAATTCCGTTAAAAGGTATTTCAAATATTAACATTTAATATTTGAGACGAAAAAATGTTTCATAAACATTTAATTAATTAATTATAAACCATTAATAATTTATTAATTAACTCATAAATCATTTATAACATTAATATTCCCAAAAAACCTTTGATAATGAATTTTTTATTAAAAACTTAAAACCATTTAAGAATTTAATGACAATTTTTCAAATCATTAATGTTCACCACTACATACGAACTCATTACTCCCTAAGGGTTTCCTCTCTTTAACCATACACATACACTCTGCATAATGAGTATTCATTTTTTGATCCCTTTCATAAGGGTATCTATATGCAACCCTTATGTAGTATACAGTGAGTAAGGGTATATAAGGAATTACCATTATATAAATTCATCATATAAGGGAATGTATATATATACATTTTTGTACAAAATTACCTTTATGAAAGCACTCTATGTAAGGGTAAGTCTCATATAACCCTTATATAGATCATTGGGATAGAATATACAACCCTTACATAGGTTGTATTGTCTAAGAGTAACTTCATCCAACTTTTATAAAAATAATATATATATAAAGATAGGTTTAATATACCTATAATCATAAGGGTAAGTTGCGGTAACATTTATATAGATCGGTTTACAAATGGGTAAGGAATAAAGACCCTTAATTAAATCATTTAATGTAAAGGTAATGACCTATTACCATTAAAAAATTGATCCATGTAAGGATAATGACCTAGTTACCTTTATGAAGACCTTATACATAATGGTAACACCTCATCTACTATTATATTTCTCAATTATATAAGGGTAATACATTTTAAATACTAGATTTCCAGAAAATGAATCCACAACTTTTTGGGGGGTTCTTATTCATTTAATTTAATGTTTCATAAAAATTAAGTGTGTATCCCTTTCATTCCTCTTTTAGGGTTCATAAAAATCTAATAAAACTTTCTAGATGTTGTGGAAGCGTATCTATATCGTGAATCCCTATAGACATGCCGTCAAATTGAAGACAACAAACCAAAAACATTTTTATTTTTTGAAATATTTCAAAGAATATATGTCATTAAAATTTTTATTTATCAAACATTAGGTTTTAATAATAAATATCATTTCCCTACTCAATTTTGGAATTATATTGTGGAAAACTATAAAAAATGGAACCAAAATTAAAATTCAACCAATAGAGGACCCAAAATATTCACTACACTGATCATCTAGAATCCAAAAAATGAATAATATCTCATAAATGAATCCCATCTACCAATAAGTGAAAGAAAATAATATTATAAGAAAAAAATGGAAACACGCTATATTAAACCACCAAAAAGTATAATATAAATTATTATTGTATAATATGTGTTTTGATAATATAATTAAACGTTATTCCTTTACTATATTTTCCAGTATTTATTTCTTCCCTTCTTAGGGTTTGGACATTATCTATGGTATGCGTATTTGACGGGATAGGGTTCAAATGTGAATACAGTTTTTTGTTAAACACAATAATATCATCTTAAAAATTGAAACATGAAACCAAATTTATTTGGGAAATAAACAATTAGAAAAATAAAAAAGAATCTCAATAATTGTATATGAAAATAAACTTCCATATTTCTCATATTAAAAAAATTAATTATTTAAATTTCAAATATTTTTACGCATAGAAAGTACCATAATTCGAACACTTAAACTTTTCTAACAACAACGACTTACAAGAAAAAAAATTTAATAAAAACTTTTCAAAAGAACATCAAAAAAAGTTTTTGATATCGGTATACTATGCGTACAAATTAAAATAAATAAATAAATATAATTTTTCAATAGAAGGTTAAAATATGAGGTGTAAAGAAAAATTGAAGGATTTAAATTTCACAATTTAAGTATCTAGAAGAGTTATACTGGGAAGGTAATTTTCTAACCAATGGTACTATAAAAACCACAACATTTAATGAGATAATGTAGTAAATGTCTCATCATATATATATATCCATAAAATGAGATCAAATATAGGCTATATAAGTCAAAAAGTATTGTTTATTAGATAAGTTAGTACTATAGGTGTTAAGATACCTATATATGAAGTTCATTGTTATAAAAAGTTTTTATTACTACAAATAGAATTTCATGAAAAATAATTAACATGTTATAATATATGTTAAATATTGATAACCAATAATTTTTAACTAATTAAAGGTTATTAAAAGATATTTTATCACCATAGTTGTTCGTATTGGTTTTGATGATGTTCTCTTGGAAACAGTTTTATTTATACCAAAAGGGAAGTTCCAGAATATGTGTAAATATTCAATAAGAAACATAAAATTAATATAAGAAGTATGTATTTGAAAATTTTAAACATTATATTGATTAATATTTTAATGATTAGTAATATAGGGATAATTCCTAAGGTTTTTTTTGTACTCAACAATATGTTTTTAATTTTATGTTATTGAAAAGTTTATGTAAGTGTTCTATTAAAAGGTAGGTTGATAGTTCCAAATGTTAAAATCAGAAAAATCCAATGAAAGATGAATTTCCATTGAATTAATGACATTAAAAACCATTTGAAACCTAAAAATAATCTCCATTATTCATGTTAGATAATTAATGGTAAATGGTAATCTATAACTAAATCTGAGATTTAAAAAAAATTATCATACTTGTTAAATTTATTAATGCATATCTCAATTCAGATTCATTTTTTATGAATTAAATAACCTACCTTTCAAAAAATAATAAATTTAAATTGTTCCAAATTGATTAGTAACTATTAAGTATATTCTAAATATGGTGACAATAAAAATTAGTTACATTACTATAACTGATAAATTTAATAAATATATAAAAGGTATTGATATTTTAATTTTTTCATTTAAATAACTAAATGGATAAAGAGAGATGCACTCATTGAATTTATGAAAGATGGACTATCATTCTCTAATTACAACCCTAATGTAAAACTAAAAATTATTATAGGTTAAAAACTATACAGATAAAAATAGATATTCAAGAATTGTTAGTAGGAAATATTTTGGGAAACTAATAAATAAGTAGGTGGTTTAATGGTTTGGGTACATGAAACCTTATTATACATGTATTCACTTCTGGAAGGTCTATAATGAATTTTTTTACCTGGGTTGAGGATTATAGTTATAATGTTTCAATCCATAGTGAAGTTTCAATATAAATTATGATAAATAATATGGATTTTTGATATCTCAAAAAATGTATGGATATAATAGATAATAATTATGAGTTTATTCATTCACCCTCAAAAGTTTGATAACTAACACAAATTTTTAATTTGTTTTCCCTTTCAATGAACATTGATTTTTTACGAAATCATCCCATAGGGTGAAACATAATTTGATGCCTCTAGAATATATTTTTAATAAATATTAAAATGTTATTGAATGTAAATAATTAAATAATTAATTAATAAACACAATAATATATAAGTTAGTCTCCTTTCATTATGTATCACTATATGCATCCTTTTATTTGAATCACCGTAAGGTAGAAATTATTGATAATGAATAATATTTCCAATAAGATCTTTCCATTTCCTTAATAGAATAAAACATCCAAAAATATATTTATTAAAATTTAAATATAATCTTTAATGATGATAAAAAATTTTGATTAAAAAACACCGATTGGGGTTGGGAATGTGAAATTCATATTGTAGGTTTCATAAGCATATTAACAATGGTTTATAATTTAAATAATTAAAAATATATAGAGATATAAATGAGTGAAATAAAAAATATTAGGGATTCATCTAAAGCCCTATAATTACTAATTTCATCAAATTCATTTAAATTAAACCCAAAATGTAGTATTTTTTTCCCAAGGATGAACAAGAATACTCTAATTAAATATGATTTGGAATTTTTTGTGAGTTTGTAAATATTTTCCATCATTAATAGAAATTTGTAAATTTTTTAGGATATAATATAACCCTTATAAATGTAGTGATATGAACTTTAAAATCCAAAACCACCTAGTTATGGTCGAGTGAATTTTTGTTTCCAATAGAAAACAATTAAATAAAAATTTAGAAACAATGAAAATATATTTTTGAATACATAATAATTATAATAATATAAAATCGCCTAATAATAATGTCAAAATCATATACTTATAGTCACATCAATTAATATATGATCTAATGTGACAATATCATTTGAATATTTTGAGGAGGTTGTGAACCCAAAATTAAAAAGTTGGATTTAAACTTTCAACTATCCTTTATCATCAATACCAATGACAAAAATTATAGTAAAATTGAATTTCCTTGGTAAAAATATACAAGATTCACATATCAAGTTTCTAAAACAAAAATACATATCAGAGAAAATTCATATTTTTCTTGTCTCTACCTAGTTTAAATTTCCATAAATTTATTTATACACAATATTAGTGGTTAAAGTAGAAGTAAATTGATCACTATATTAAAAAAATATTTGTATATCTGTCTAATAATGACTCTAGATATAACAACATATAATTTTACAAGAAAAAAATATGATTCCATAGATATAACTAAATAAAAGTAGTAGATTTCCTGTAAATGTTATTAATAGTTACAACATAAGATATGGTTAAAAGATACTGCCTTCATCAAAGCATTAATGGCCACCTTTACATTAGAATGAGTCATGTTGATCCTCAAAAAAAATTATTTTTCACCTAAATATATCTAAGTCAGTATTCATGTTCCAATGAAATGATCTCCTATATTAATAACAATCAATGTGGTAGCATTATAAAGACCAAATTATTGAAAAACATTCCACAATAATATTAATAGAAAATTGAATCTAAGTACAATTTTTTGTAGAATAAATCATGAGACAATGATACCATTTAGAATGTGAGCCATATAAGTGTTCCCCACTTTTTCAATTTCATAAAATTTATTTCACACTAAATCAAAAAATAAATGTAATATTTCTTCCATTTTAATATATATGATAATATATTCAATTAGTTTTCATACACGATCATGTGTTTGGTGATAATATAAAATTCTCTTTTATGTAATTTACATTGTTTCAATTTCTAAAAATCAGGATATGTATAATGAATAATGGCTTCTATTGTATTTATAAATTAATTAATGATATATTATTGTTGATATTTTATGTTAGTAACAACATAATTTGGTTCATCAATGTTTCCATTATCTATATATTGTATCTAATATGATACATTTTTTAGTTTAACTAAATCAACACCTAAAACAATATTTTGAAAATTCATTTTTTTCTTCAACATAATTAAATAAAATATTTTGCAAAGATATGTGGTTTTAATATATGAAAAATCAATATTGCTTATATTTCCATCAGGTATAACTAGCAATGTTTTCCCAAAATAACCTTCAAAAGTAATGGTTTACCACCAAATAGTAAATTTGAGGCATTAATAATCATTTATGACATTATAAATCTAAAATTTATATCATGATATTAGAAATATAAATTATTTATTTAATGAAAACCTATCAAAGGGTGTGGAAATTTTTTTTTAAATGTTTTTCTAATGTAGCATAGTGTCTAACAAAGGTTATCTCGCTTGAGTAGCTTCCTAGTTGATTCACATAATAAAATTCTTCTAAGAACAGATTTTGTTGTTGTTATTATTATTATTTTTAAATAAATCATAAATGTTTGGGTTTTATTTATTTAATGAAAAAATAAAATACTTATAGAATGGAAGCATTAACATTAACAAAGAGGAAATGCAAACATAATGTGATTTGGAAGAAATAAATTGGTACTAGGTTTAGTTTTGGGTTTATTAATTATTATCCTATACTTCTTCAATTTTAGTTTGATAATTTAACAATAATATATCATAAATAAATAAATATCTATTCATTTTTTGATATGAAATATTTAATGACTAAGAAATATAAATTCTACATCCTCCTATAATTTAGGTTGATGGAACACCTTAGTCAATAGAGTGTCATATTCCAGGACCTTGCTCCATCATATGTCGTTTCAACCTTAGATTGGATCTACTCCATTGTGTGAAGTAATGATCAATGGGATAGAGGTAAAAGAAATAAAATAAAATAATATAAATATATTTGTGTTCCTTATCATGGGGGAAAATTATCACACAAATTAAAGCGAGCCATATTTACCTCAAACATAAAATACATGTTAAGTAAGATTTAAATGACACCTTAACCTCAAACAGGACTAGGCTCTGGCCATTCCCTCATTGTCGAGGGTAATATGTCACACATGGGGGAATGATAAATAAGAGAAAAAATAAAATATAATAAGAATTATTGAATAATATTAATATTAAACTTGTGAAATTACAAAAAAAATAGTATAAGAATAAAGAGAGAGAGAGACAAAAAGAAAGTAAAATAAAAAGAATATAATATAGAAATATAGAAGAATAAATATAATAAAATAATAATAGAAAAAAATATTAGAATGAATAATAAAATTAAAATAAAAACAAGAAGAAAGAAAAGAATAAGAAGAATGGTGGATCATATATGAAATAAAAATTAATAGAAGAACTATTATTTAAGAAAATTAAATTAAAATTACATATGAAATAAACCTGAAAAAAGAAATAGAAAAAATACGAACAATATCAAGAGGCCTTGGTAGAACCTCCACTAATTCATGAATGGGTGTCAAAATCCCCTTCTCAAGTGTCCTAAGCTGTATTTTATAGGAAAAGAAGGTATGGGTCTGAGACTCAGCAAAATATAATATTCAAATAAATTCCCCTAACATGCATGATTTTAAAATGGGTAACACTCATGATTTTTGGGTTTTTAAATGTAGTGGAGAGATCATGAGGGGAAGCATATTCATTATGGGACACATTAGTTTTTAGTGTTTTTAATGGAAACAGTGAGGATCTTCATGGGTTCAGTGGTGACGTGGCAATGCCTCATTGCTTGGAAAAGGTGAATTAAGTGTAGATAAGTTCTCCCCAAACCCCTCCATCCTTCGTAGTGTTTGGAGGGGCACTTTTCCAAATTAATGGAATTATATTCACTTGAAAATAGGTGTAGAGTTTTTTCTTTTGTTCCAAGTTTGATCTATGGTGATCCCAATCTTTGGAAGTGGGAATCGAATTCAAGATGAGTTTCCAGGGTATGTAGCATGGTGTTTCTGGTGGTAAAGTAGTGAAAGGAAAGGGAAAATGAGTGTAAGATGAAAGAGGATGGAAGATCCATCTATTAGTGGCACGAGTAAGAAGAACTGAGGGGCACAATGTCATTTATTTAAAAAATTGAATACTAACTCATAAAAGAACGTACCACATCAAAATAGAACACACGTTCTATAAGTGTCTAAAATGAATTTCCTCTCATCCTCATGACAGAATCCTGATTTGTGGATTGGATCCTAGTACACATGCACACACACATGGGCCAAGCCACACCGCTTGGAAAATATGAGCTTTGGACCACCCCTACTCCCTACAGGTCAAACATGCATGATAGTTATTCCCCTATGCACCTGAAGTTGGTTAGTTCAAGTTGGTTCTTCTAACGGTGGCTTGGACAACTTGCCTTCTTGGGCTTGACTATGTGGTGAATTTCCTTGGTTGATATGTCGGATTGAGTCTAACCTAAAATTTTTAACACCTAAAAATGAATATATTTGAACACTTAGAAATGATTCAAAACAAATAACTAAAAACCATCAATAATTATTTAAATTGTTCTTAATTAAAATTAAAAATTATAACCCAATTTTAAATCCATTTAAATTTTTTATTAACAATTTACAAATTATGAAAAAAATAATGAAATTTGAGGTCATTATTATTGAAAATATTTCAAAAGCTATTGAAATTTTCTTATCAATATGAATGAAAATTGTGTGTGTCAAATATACCCCCAGTTAAACCATTCTAGTCCTCAAGCATTGAATCTAAACATTAGATTATAAAGGTCAGAAATATTTTCATTATTAAATTTTCAAAGAAAAAAAATAAAAAAATTATCAATTTTAAATCAAGCATTAAAAAATCTACAAAAAATATCAATTCAATTTCCCATTTTTCAAAGAAACTATCAATTCAAATATTTAACACTATCCCTTTTGATAATGAGGGGAATTATTTGTTCATTAATTCAAGATCCTCAATTTATTATTACTAAACCTACAAAATCATTATTTACCTCTCATTTGAATATATTCACTCATCACTCATGATACAACTCCTGTAGAGTTATACTAATATTACGAGAATATGATCCTTATCCATAGGATTGTAAAGGAAATATTTTCTTGACTTTTTAGAGAAAAATTCCACTTAAAATAATGATGAATTTTCAAGAAATGTTCATTTAACTCTATGGCATAAGGGTTTGTAGGAATTAATGTTTAAAAATTAATCCTCAATGAGGAGGTTTATCTCATAAAGTATAAACCATGATATCATATTTAAAATTTTAATGAAATTATACCCTTCAAAGTAGAAACTCCCATTTCCCCACCACTTAGTGAATGGTTATGCTTAAAATATGGAATAATGAATTATTAGTGCACCTTCCTACTTTTTTTTATACTTTTATACTTTTTATTTATTTTTTCAAATTATGTTTTAAATTTAATTTTTTTTACATTTTCAAAATTTATGCTTATAAATAAACCTCAATTCCACCACCAAATAGTAGATAATGAAAATAATTGTTCAAATGATGGTGTTTTTTTATTATTATATGTCACAACCCAATCTTATTTTTTTCATTTTTTATGGAAGGAAAAAAAATAAAAGATTATGAATTAATTATTAACTGTTCCCAACACCCGCAATTAGAAGCCCCAAACCTTTTACTTTCAATGTATTTCATCTCTTTTACCATTAATTTCCCAAACCCCACAATTCAACATAAAAATATCCTGAAAATACTGATAAGAGGATAGGAATGATATAATTGTCTTGAAACATGGATCATTCTTAAAATGGGAATTACTGATCGCTATGATATAAAAATGGATTGATGTAAAGGTGGTATTTAAGGATAATGTATTTTCAAAAGATTCCCAAGTAATTTTATATGTGTGTTTTCATATTTAGTATCTTTGAAACTTTTCAATGAATGTTCTATAAGGTGAAATGTCTTAAGATCACTAAAAAAATATGATAAATATAAATAGGAAGTACATCGTCTAAAATCCTCTTGGGAATTAAACATGTGTTTTGTGAAAATAACTAATTGACTGAATAACAATAAAAAACCAATATACATGTATTTTAGAAATTTAAATCATAAGAAATGAAATGGATATTTCATTTACATGAATCAACTAATTTCCTAAAATCACAATTCTTAATTTTAATATCCCAGCTTCACATTAATAATTGAATCATCCATTTTACTACTAAAGTAACATTAACAATGAAATTTAGATCATGTAATCATAATATTCCAAATAAAATCATGTCTACTAGATAAGTCAAGTAAATAAATACTTCCAGCATGGGCATGCGATTCTAGTTTTAAATATAAAATCAATAATCTTAGATAAATACAATGAGTTTTAAAGATAAACATAAAAGTGAACACCATTTGGAAATTAATATTTTGATCCTACTCTTACAAATTATTCATGGAATATTCCATATAACATCATGGTCCTAAAAATATATTAATAAATTAAAACAAGAGGATATTTACATTAAAGCTAAAAATAAAGGAGGGAGTGGGTTGCATGATATATTAATTCCTATGACAAAAGTTGAAAATACTGACTCCAAGAATGAAAATAGAAGTATAATTATTGGTATGATCCCCCAAGTGGGCCTTGTATTTTTATATACACTAGAGGGTAGTACCATCTGTCATCCACAGTCACTTGGAGGATGTGGCTTATAGGATTTGAACCACCGTATTTGTATTTTACTAGCTTCCACATCTTACTTCTTTGTGAGGAATGATCCATGGATATAGTATATTAGATCCATCCCATTATGAATTAAGAACATACTTCATGGATGGGGTAAGATGAATTTAAATCAGACTCCTTATTGATTTCAACTTTTTCAACCACCTCATTCTTGTTTAGTAATAGCTCAGCTTGGGAAGTATGAATTGAATTATCAAAATGAAAGAAAGAATTTATTTTTAGTTAGATAAAGACTAATTTTTTTATTAATAAGAAATATCTCACTTTTAATATTAACAGCCATTATCTTGATTTCCTCTAGCTCAAAAACATAGAATTCCTCATGGGATTCGTCCAATTCATATTAAATAAAGTCAGGGTGCTCTATATTTTCCTCAACATGTGCATGTTCAGTTTCGTTATCATCATCTAAGGAAAATAATGGATTGTATGAATCTGAAAAATCAATGTAGTGGGAATTAATAATCAATTTAGATTGGATAAAATTTAATTAAATAGTGTTTGATATAAGATCAACTCCCTTAGTTGGATTAGCTTTAATATTTTCTTTAATGTTGAGTGCCTTTGGAGTTGTATGGTAGTAAGTGGAGGTAGGTAGTCAGAATCCTACATATTTTCTAAAATTCTACCACTTGGGTGGTGTCTCATTAAATGGATTGAAATATATGAAATGGTGTCGGATATTCTAATTTTAGGGACCGGGGATATCAAGTTGTTACTCATGCTCATTAAAATAGTCATCTAGATCTTGTTGATATCCCACAAATAGCTCAGGTTCTGGTTTCTCCATCACATCACAATAAGATTCAAATTCTCTTATAATTCTTCTCTCTAGTTTTTCTATGTCTTTTTAAAGTTATTACACATGGAATTTACCAAAGTCTTCTATTATTGTTTTTCATTCATATATCAATAATTTTTCCATGAAGAAAGATATGGTATGTTTTGATACATTATAGAGAATATTTTTTGTTTTAATGAAATGAAAACTACATGCTATGTGAAAATAGAAAATTTAATCAAACTAATAATTGGATCCCCATCAACCATGACAGTTTTGATGGAACACCTCTCAATAGGTGTGGTAGAAGAAAATTCATATATATGTTCCTAGTGCAACACAATGGCTATACATGGTCTTATCACTTGCGGAGGTCCTTATTTGATTCACTTGATTAATTTAATTCACCCAAGAATTAATTTTTCTATTGTTTTTATTATGTTATAATATCAATGGAAAATTATTAGTTTTTTTATAAATAATGAATAGAAATACATAATAAAAATTTAAACTCGATATAACATGCAGTTCTAATAGAATGTTATTAGTATGAAAATACATTTTCTTAGTTTGGTTTGGGATTGAAACATTATTCTAATTTATTTTTCTAAATTTTGATCTATTATTACACTATGAGATCTCATTTATAAAACAATATCATTTTATTTAGTATTGTAAAATCACAAATGCCTTTACCAATCTAACTTCCACTTACTCCAATAATCAAGGATGATGGAACACCGTAGTAGAGAGTATGACATCTTTGAGGACTCAGCTCCATCATATGATGCTTCATCCTTTGACTAGTTCATATCCATCATGTGAAGATATGATCAATAAAATATTGGTGAATAAAAAAAATAAAAATAAATAGAAATAGATTTGAGTTTCATATCAGGGGGTACAATATTCACACTCATACATACCACTGACATCTACCAAAAACAAAAAATATTATTTTAAAAAGAATTTAATAACACTTTAACCTCCCCAATGAATAGCCTCAGGTCAGGCCCTCATTTTTTAGGGTAATTGGACACAAATGGTGGACTGATAAATAATAATAAAAATAAAAAATAAGAATAATAAAAGATGAATAAGAATATAAAATAAAATAATGTTAAAAAAAATAAAAAAAGTATAAGAACATAGAGGGAGAGAGATAGAAAATAAAATAAAACAAACATAAGGGAGAAAAGAGGAGAAAAATAAAAATAAAATAAGAAAATAAAATAAGAAAATAAATTAAATTAAATTAGAAAGAATTATAAAATTATAAGAATAAGAAAAAAGAGACGAAGAATAAGAATAATGATGGATCACATATGAAATAGAGATGCATGGACAAACTATTATTTAATGAAATTAAACTAAAATTACATATGAAATAAATCTAAAAAATTAAAAGAAAAATAAAATGATGATCTGAATCATGCAGACATGGAAGAACCTATCCTCCATCGTGGATAGGTGTTGAACTCCCATTCTATAGTGAATAAGGCCTTTTTTATTAGCAACACATGTGTCAGTCTCGGCCTTGACTAAATATATTCTTAAAATAAAAATCCTCTAAGACAATTAGTTTTGAAATTTGAAACACCAATGGTTTAAATGTTTTTAAATTAAAAAATAAGAGGTCAAGTGGGGTAGAACCTTCTTCAATGGATGAATCAGTTTAGTGGGTTTTTCCTGGCCTCAATTAGGTATTGAAATGTTTCCGTGGAAATGTGGAAGTGCCTTAATGCTCAGTAGATAAAAGAAAGTGGTGAGTGATACTACCTCAACCCCTATGGACTTTATAGTGTCTAGAAGTGATATTGTTGAAGTTCATAGATTCAAATTCACTCAAAAAATGGGAAAATATTTTTCATATATTGTCTTATATTTAATTCATAGTTGTACTAAGATTCTTTAGTGGGAGTCGAGATCAGGTTGAGTTTTAGGGCATTATCCATAGTGTTTTTCAGGTGGTGTAGAGGAGACAAGTAAGGATGAAGGTGTGGTTGGCTGCAGAGGATGGTTGATCCTTATGTCTGAGGAATATGTGAGTAGAACTAAGTGGCATGATGTTATTTTTTTTAAAAAAAATGAATAGTAAACCATAATAGCACATTCCAAATTGAAATAAATCATAGGGGATATGAGTGTTTAAAATTAATTTCCTCCCATCCAAAGCTTAGAATCCAACTTGAGGGATGGGGTATTAGTACACACGTAAATACATGGGCCAAGATGCACTACTTATCCAATATGGTATTGGGCCCACCCCTACTCCCTACATTTCACACGTGCATGAGATTGATTCCCTCATGCACCAAAACCTTTCTGGCTCAAGCTGGCTCTCCCAATGGTTTCTTGGAATGTTATCCCTATTGGTCATGCCTATGTCGCGAATTTCCAAGATTAATGGGCTCACTTCATTATAGCCCCAAAATTTTAGTACATAATATGAATATATTTAATCAGTTAGAAATTTTTCACAACAAGAAATCAAAAACCATCAACCATTTATGAAATTATTATTAATAAAATTTAAATATCAATTACCACTTTTAAATCCATTTAAATTTAAGATAATTTTTTTAATATTTAAAACATTCAAAATTCTTGGGAATTATTCTTTAAAATAATTCAAAAGTTATTGAAATTTTAATTAAAATAATAATGGAAATTATGTGATTCATGTATCATGAGTTCTAAATTACATATAATGAGATTTTATTTTTGAGTATGTTTAGATAGAAAACTACATTGTTTAATATTGCATGTATAATCTTGATTTGTAGATTTATAAATTTGAAACCTAGAATGTTTTGTCATCTCCCTAGTAAGAGGAGTGATGTTATTAAACTCAAATAAACTACAAGTAAAATAATACATTTATAGTGCAATAAAGATGTTAAATCCCTTCAGAGGAATGTTTTTTTATTCACCCTATACCCATGAATAAGAAAACACAACCAATGTCAGCAAAATTTGAAGTCGTAATAATTGTCATCATATTTTGTTTTTATGTTATACGAATTTGATTCAGAAATATGAAATCATATTAAATTAATTCCTTTTGATATTTGATCTATTATATAATTAATATCAAACATTTATTTGTAGATAAAGAGTCTGAAACTTGTATTGGAGGATAAAATTTTAGTGAACGACCACATGAGTGTAATATTCAATAAATATACTACTATATATATATATATATTATTGTTATGTGAGATTAATATATTTTTATAAAATAGATTTATTAATTTTTTTATGAAAACTGTATTTTTAATACCTAGGGTTAAAAATTAATGTAATGAATACTATACACAAAAATGTATAAATGTGTACCAACACAAGAGAAAATAATTTCATCGATTTAATAATAATGATGAATCATTGTAGAATTTAATAGAAAAATAATTTATTAAATTTTTACATTAAAACTTGTTATGGTAGAGAAATCTAGAGCATATATACAATAAGTAAGTTTCAACAGTAATTATGGTTCATCTATATTATTGTATTATTTTTTTAAATGATTGGTTTTTTACAGTATTTATAGTTGATGTAGATGTAGTTTTAATGATTTAATATTGATGATGTTTTTAAATTTATTATAACTAATTTAAAACCACTTAAGGTTTTAGTTAGAGAAATATATTGCATTTTTTAGATTAAAGTATCAAATAAATTTTTTTTTCTTTAGAATAATAATTGAAACAACATTGTAATATTGAATAACCAATTTAACATATCAATGTCAATATATATATAATATTTTATAGAAAAACTGTTTCTAAAAATGTCACATTCATTTTTTACAATAGTTATTGTTCATACAGAAGAAATTATAGAATTTCTTAGATTAATAATGTTTTTTTGTTGATTAAGGTTCATTTTTAGAAACATGAAATTCACGTTCCATAAATGAGTTTTTACATTAGTTATCAATATTATATAGGAAGTTATAATGTTTTTAAATTTATGTTGTGTTTAAATTAATTTTATATCTTATTTAGGAAAGTGTAACACTCATCCATTATAGGAATTTTACATTAAATCACCTTGTATGTAAATTAAAATTGATGGAGTGATAATTTGAATTGTTTAATGTGAAATATTATTTTAAACATATATTTCTTATTGAATATTCAATCATAACACTTTTAGATTAAATCTTACAAAATAAACAACATTGATTTTATAAAAAAACAACATATAGAATTTAACATAATAATTTGTTTAATAAAATTGAATGTTAAAATAATACAGTTTGTCCTTAAAAAAGTTCACAACTATTTAGTATTATAAACTGATTTCTAATATAAAATAATTCAAAGTATATTTGAATTAATAAAACAAAAATTAAAAACTAAAAAATTTAAAATATTTTGTGAACAATAAATTATTTTAGAAATATAAAAATATTACAAAGTGAATATATATTATATGAACACCTTGTATTTAAATCCTTTTTTGTTGAAGTAGATAATTTCATAAGAAATAATTATCCATGTTCCATTATAAACATGATGTGGTCAATAAATTATATTTTAGATGAATAAATTAGAAGATAACCTTCGAAAAGATTCTCCAGTAGCCCATAAAGACACTTCTTTTATTATTTCTATAAACTCATTATCATCTTGATGTAAGCCTAATGTGTAGCAAGAATACCTATATGTACTATGAATAATACTATTCCTAGTTAGCATGTTAATTTAAGAAGTAGGTTATTTAACTTTGGTAACTATAATTTTTAAGTATAGGGGTTATCTAATTGTAGGAGGTACATAATGTAATATATCAATTGTAATACCTTTATTCTATAGGTTCCATTTACATTTGTATGTGTTGTAACCAAATTTTAATTGTAATTCTTCATATTCAATGGTGTTTTCATCAAGATACATCAAATAAGAATTAAAAATGAAGATATTATTAAATAATAAATTTCTTTTCCCCCAAAATATCATATATTTGTTTATCACCGATTTATGAAATGAACCATTCCCATAGTAAAGGGAAATATAATCTTTCAAATTGATGGAGTCTATAATAAATGACATAACGATAAATTCTCTATGTTTCATCACATTGTGATAAATATACACCGTCATATTACAAACTAATTTCATCCAAATTTTGTTCTCAAAGATGACTACTATGAGGTTTTTAAATTGCTAAAGTCACATGATCATTCCTTTTTTTTCTATATTTGAAAAAATAATTTATTAAGGATTATTGGGTTCAAATATCATAATTTGTACATGTATAGTTATAAATCAATAAACATGTATTGTATAGAAAAAAAATTATTTACAATATGGACTCAATTTTGAAAAACTTAATTACTAACATCGAATCTTCTATAAATAGAGAAACCATCATAATTTAGACTTATATTACTATAATATTTTCTTGGGAATTTATTTTGAATGTTTAGTAATTCATGTATGGAAATAAATTATTATTAAATATACAAGACCCATGAACTATGTAGTTTCCAAATAAATCATATAGCCTTGGTTGACTACTTTGTTGGGAATTTCAAGAGAGACAATTTTCAATATCAAATGGATGCGAAATTTTATTTTGAGATGAATGAAATATGATTATATGTATAGGTGGAAACCCCCATTTTTGGACATATATAATATGAATAACAACATCATAATGAAAGAATATATAACCCTTAAAATCAAGAATATATTAAAAAATGTCCTCAGAATTAAAAAATATAGAAAATGATTTAATGGAATATCAAAACAACATGTTACAAAGATATTATGTTCTCTTGAATATTTCATTAGAAATTTAACCTTTATGTTGAACAGTCCAATTAGTACTTGTGAATAGTATAATGGAAAAATTTGGTGTTCCTTTATGTTATTTTAATTTTCAGGCTAGTTTCGATTATAAATGAATGTAACAAACAAATATTGATTCACTTCCTAGTTACAAATTTCCATTTAATCATCGAAATTTTGAATCATTTATCTCAGATCCCCAGTGAAATGTGAAGGAAAAATAACATGATTTCTATATAAAGACCCATCATGTTAGCATCTAAGGTAATAACCTTGAAATCTATTATAATGATCTACCCTCAGCTGTTTTTGGTTGAATCAGATAAAAGATAAACATTGATATTAAACAATTGTATATGTGTCACAAAATAATTATATTTGTTGTAATATTGAATGAAAAATAATTTAATCCTATGTTGAATTAAATTCAAGGTGGTAATAAAAATATTATCTCATTTTGACGTTATATGTATTTATAGTTCTACAAAATGTTGTTGAACAATGGCCCATGTTGTTAGTGTATCAATCTTTACCAGTTTCGTAAATTAGAGGAAATTTTAAATGAAAATACAAAGGGTAAAGTTTATCAATATGTTTACATTCACTCACCTTTTTTATAGAATGATATCCATTTACCGACTATAACTTTTAACATCGCTAACAATAATAACTAATTTTTTTAAAGAAAATGGAATGTTGTATTTAGATGAATTATTTTGTCTTTCAATGATTAGTCACAACATAAATTTTGAAACATCATGTGATCCTAAAAAATCCTTGGTAGTACTAAAATTATTTCATAATGTATTATTCTCATCCAACATCAAATTCATGTGCTAAAAAATTAATGGTTTGATTATTAAATTTAAATTTTTTTCATTAGAAATTTATATCTGAAGAGTAATGTAATTTTTTAAAACACTATATATTTATATAGAGTAAATGTATATTTTTGACTTATATAAAGAATTTTAAAAGGAGAAAAAATTAATTAAAAGTGTCATAAATATATATCATGGTGGAATATAGTGAAAACCCATTAGGTGGGAGTAATGTACCAATACAATGTTTTTTTCAATTAAATTTTAATATACGAGGAGTACCACCATTATTGAAGGACCTATCAATTCTACCCCACATAGAGGTGAATGTGATCAATGAGTCATATGTTTTTTTTGTGTTGGAAGAGCTATTTTTGATTTATTGAAATCATTATTCTTCATCATATTGTTAAAGTATTGTGGAGGGTTACGTAGTAATTTCAAAATAAATACCAAATGAGTAGAATTAGGTGATGTATTGAGTGTGATTACCATTATATATTTTCACTCATTCCTCTGACCATATATGAACCCCACATTCTGTGTATTCAGGAATAGGATCACAATCATCAATGTAAACTACAATACATGATGAAAAAGGTAATAACATATTATTTTTATAGGGAAAATATTAGAGAACGATTTTGAGGGTGTCACCACTTGAACCTACCGGTCTCGAGCCATAACTACCCCATGCCCTCCTCCATAGGCATGGGGCTAGTGACAAGCGCTGAAGGCTTAACAGTCTTAGGGAGGCCTTTGCCTAAGTACCTATACACGCACATATATCCCACTCGATGCAGAAGTGAAGAGTCTAAAGAAAACCGAAGGAAAAACAACTATAACCCAACCACAATCATGCATCAACTTCTAAATAGAGAAAAGTAAAGTTCTGAAAAGTACTGAAAAGATACCAAACAGAAAAAGGGAAAAATACGCGCCCAACTAGATTGGTGCCACAACTCGCAATAGGTAAAAAAAAGTAAATAGGTTATGAGTCTCACACCTGAAAGTCTTTCTACGACCACTGAACGCAGCCCAAGCTCTTGTGTCCTTTACGCTCCTCTGTAGTCTCGATCGACATATTCGTCGTCTGTAAGGGCACACCAAGTGCGGGCAAAGCGCATGAAGGGGTGAGAATAAAGATACTCAATAGGATGCCCCAAAATCTCGAGAGAACAACAAAGGAGGTACGAAAATGGTGACCAGTAGATAGAACATAGAATAGTGAAAGAGTACAGTAAATAGAGTGCAGCTCAATCCAACAAGAGAAAGGATGTAGGATCATCTGACCAAGAGAAGCTAGACATGGAAAGCACGTGGCATACCATGCGCGTCTTCGCCCCTCCTAGGAGGAGAGTAACTAAACCCAAGGAGTGGGAACAGAAGTAGGGTGTATATATATATTCTCAAAAAGAAACCCAAATGAGTGCATAAGGGGATCTCCATATCCAAGCTCAACCCAAGATAAGTCACCAATAGTTCTAAGAGTATCCAACACTAATGCCCAACCCTCCCTCACATCAAAGATACATCATCGCTAAACCGTACCACCAAAAGTCCTGCTCTGGTAATCACAGAGAAAAACCACTAATTAGCCTCATCGGAAGGGATGAGTCTGAAAGAAGTCGTCGGGTAACCCACTGCCCAGCCCAACTAGAGGGTAAACCCCAGAAGGTCGTCGGGTGACCCACTGCCCAGCCCAACTGGAGGGTAAAACCTAAAAGTTCGTCGGGTAACCCACTGCCCAGCCCCACTGGAGGGTAAACCCTAAAGTCAATGGGTAACCCACTGGCCATCCCTAATAGAGGGTAAAACCTAAGGTCATTAGGTAACCCACTGCCCAACCTTGCTGGAGGGTAATCCCTCATATTCTAGTGGGTAACTCACTGCCCATCCCCGCTGGAGGGTAAAACCTAAACTGGTCCGATAACGCTGCACTGCTCGAACCATATATAGATGCCTCTAACATCGCGACTATGCGTTGGGTTGGAGTGCGTCAAAGGAACCACCAAACAACGCCTTTTCATGTTTCCAAATTTAAGGATATTTGGAAAGAGGCTCTGGACGCCCAAATATATTACACAGTTGTAATCCTCACAGAAAAAAACATGGGATAGACTACTTACTCACAGGAAACGGACTCTTAACGAAAAGGTTATTCAACACAGCTTTATGCCCATACGAAATCTCGTGGGGCCCATACCTCAGTCCCGAAAGAGGTTGGGCGAACTATGCCATCGTGAAGCTCTCAAAAACTCATGCCAAAATGACTACTCATTCGCCCCGAATGGACGTTTGATGAAAAAGTTGCAAAACGCTGCTCACAACGTAAAAGATGGTACGTGGGTCCCATGCATCAACTCCAGCTTCAATGCCTGAAACAACCCTGACCTACATCGTCTCGACGCCAGGGTTACAACGCCACTGACGACTCCTAAAACAGACTTCGGATGTGTTCGCGTCATCTGAAAGAAGGATCCCAGTGATGCGCTAAAAAATACTTAACGGGCACATCATGCAACCGAGCCCCAATCTCGGGAATTAAAAATCCCTGAGACCATCTAAAAAACTCCGTCTCATGCCGAGGATTGCGCTTCCACAGACGGAATGCAAGACAGACACCCGTAGGAAATGTTATGGGTGTCGAAGACAGGGGCTAACCCATTAGGGCAAGACCAGCACTGTCCGGCCGGTCCACCCGGCCTGGGCCAGCCCACGACCCTTCCGCGTAGCCCAGTTACTGACCCGCGGTCCACCCGTGATGACCATCCCTCATGGCTAGTCATTGTCTAGCACAGAGACATGCCAAAGGTGGGTCTTGGTCTCCTGGTCGGGGTCGTGTGCCGCGACCCCCTATTGCGCCCCGCACCGGTGACCTTTGCCCGCCGTCGCCGCATGGGACCACTGCTGCCACCTGGGTCTGCCGCACTACCGCCTTGGAAACACACGGTCGCCACCTAGGATCCTACCGCACCACCCATTCCTAGGAGCCCGCCTCTCTGGCCACCATCTCGGACCACCTGAAGCCCACCAGAAACCCCTGGATCCACCGGAAAAGTGGGAAATTGGACGAAAAAATTACCAGGGGAAACTCGGTACTAGAAAATTCTATTTGAATAGAGCGTCATAATTCTTGGATAGTTCCCCATACATCTATGGTCTTCTATCGATGATTGGACAACATTTCGATGAAATGAATTTAATTCTAGGAAGATGCAGAAATTAAAAATGAACACGCAAACTCCTACATCACTGGGCGTAGCCCATCGCATCACAAGTGATCTGTCAGACGGTCATGCCACCTTAGAGAGATGGAGGAGAGGAGATTGAAGGGAGGTTTCTCCCTTTGTTGAGAGAGCTTCTACCATGGTGAAAATTAAAGGGGAAGAGAAGGTTGTGGGTGGATGTGTTTAAGTAGAAAAAATTAAATTAATTTTTTTAACCACCAACCAGTACGCTCGTACCCAAACTCTTGACATGGTCGAGGTTAAGTATTCCCTAGGGTAAAATCCTTGTTCTGAGTGTAACAGAGGTCTCATAATTTTAATCCGAGCCTCCATTTATATGTTATAAAGTTCACGGCTAAGGCCGCTAAATTATGAAAACACCCCTGGTGGAGTTTTCCACAGAAGGGCCACGCCCACAAAAGTTTCACCCCTCCTAGGGTAAACAGAATTCTCCGGACTGAATAATTCCCTCAGTTTCCCCATCAGAGCAACCTTTTAGGAGTTATTCTGTTTATTTGGTGTGTCCAGTGTGAACGCACATAAAATTTAATTCCGACCACACCGGCACTCGGAATCACACGCCGTATGAACACCCTATTCTGGAATAGCATCAGAAATTTTCAAAGTCTTACAGGCTCAAAACCCATGTTATTACGTCATTCCCTCCCTCACATTTTTCATCCCCGAAAATCAAACCTATAAAAAAACTTGGGATAATGGGCCCACATCTGGCTCTCCAATTCCTGGGTGCTCTCATACACCATCCAGTGCTTCCACAACCCACGAATCAAAGGGATGGTCCATCCACATAGTGTCCACTCTTGCCAGTCTTCAATTTCCAATGGGTGCTCCACAAAGGTGTCTCTATCCTCTATGTCTAGCTCTACCTAGCTGATAACGTATGTGGGGTCGTGCATTTATTTACTCAGCTGCGACATGTGGAAGAAGTCATGCACTCTGTCCAGCTTTGGGGGTTGAGCAATGCGGCAGGCATCCTCACCAACCCTGCACATGATCTCAAAGGGCCCAATGAACCTCGGGACCGTTTGCCTTCCTGGCCGAACCACCATGCTCCACGCCGCGGGGAGACTCTCAAAAATACATTCCCCCCCTACTCAAACTCCAAAGGCCGGCAACGATGGTTTGTGTAGGATTTTTGTCTGCTCTGAGCCATCCTCATCCGCTCACGAATGACCTGCACCTTCTCCGTCGTCGCTCGTACTAACTCTAGGCCCACGAGGGAGGTCTTCCAAACCTCTTTCCAGCACAATGGTGACCTGCAGGGTCTCTTGTAGAGGGCCTCAAAAGGTTACATGTTGATTGTAAAGTGGTAACTGTTATTATGCATGAACTCCACCAAGGGCAGGTGATCCTCCTAGCTTAGGCCAAAATCTAACATGCACGCCCTGAGTATATCCTCCATCACCTGGAGAGTGCGCTCGGTCTGCCCATCCGTATGGGGGTCAAATAATATACTCATTCACAGCCTAGTCCCGAATGCTTCCTGCAGGCCATGCCATAAATGTGACATAAACCATGCGTCGCAGTAAGAGACGATCGTCGAGGTTACTCCATGAAGGCGGATGATCTCCAGAACGTACAGCGGCCCTAGACCTCTCCACCAAGCTCTGCTCCCTGATGGCAAGGAAGTGCGCCGACTTCATGATTCGGTCCACTATCAATCCAATGGAATCATGGCCCTTCACTGTGTGTGAAAGCCCTATGATGAAGTTCATAAATATTCCATCCCACTTCCACTCTGGGATATCAAGGGGCTACAACAACCCCGTCAAAACATGAAGCTTTGCCTTCACCTGCTGACATGTAAGACACCGAGAAACAAACTCACCTACACCCCACTTCATGCCAGGCCACCAAAATTTCAACTGAAGGTCTCTGTACATCTTCCCCACACCAGGATGTACAACTAATGGAGAAGTGAGGAACTCCCACATCACATCCTCCAGCATGTCCACTAGTACTACAACTCTCCCCTGGAATAGGATCTCGTGATTCCCTCCATCAGAATACCCATTGGGTGCGTCACCCGTGGATATTTGATCACGCAGTACCTCCCTGTCGACATTCCCCAGCTGTGACTCTCTCACATGATCAAGGAGCTAATGAGTCAACACCATCGACTAGAAGAAATACGTACCCTCCTGCCAACTGCTCTGAAGCTTTCCCCACTAGATGAGCCTGTGACTTCTTGCTATGGGAATTTTATACAATGTTTCCCTTCCCTGGAGTGTAGACTATCTCAAAATCATAGTTCTGCAGAGACTCCAGCCAACAGATCTGCCTTAGATTCAAATCCCTCTGAGTGAATACGTACTTGAGGCTCTGGTGGTCTGAGTAGACCACAAAACGCTCACCCAGAAGGTAGTGTCTCCATAGCCTCAAGGATAAGACAACCGCTGCCAGCCCCAAATCGTCAGTTGCATAATTTTTCTCATGGGGCCTCAACTCCCTTGACCCATATGAAATCACTACCCACTACTACACCAGCAGACACCTGAGCCCAACTCCTGAAGCGTCGCAATACACCACGAACTCAACGCCCTCTTCTTGCAGCCTCAACTCAGGATCACTAGTCAGCCTTTGTCTCTACTCCTCGAAGGGCTTCTAGCACTGATCAGTCTAGGTGAACGATCGTCCCTTCCGTGTCAATTCGGTCAAAGGGGCAGTAATCCTAGATAAATCGTCCACAAACCTCCTATATTACACGGAAAAACCAAGGAATCTCCGAACCTCTGACACATTCATGGGTGGATCCCAATCAAGCATCGCTTATACCTTTTGAGGGATCTATGACCAATCCCTTCTCTGTAATGAAAAGCCTCGGAAAGTGAACCTCAAGAATCAAGAACTGACACTTTGAGAACTTCCCATACAACTAGTGCTCCCGGAGTAAGTCTAGGAGCATCCTCAAATGTTCTGCGTGCTCCTCCTCCGTCGCAGAGTAGATGAGTATGTCATCAATAAAGACAACCACAAACCTGACCAAGTATGGATGGAAGATCCGGTTTATCAATGCCATGAAAATGGTGGGGGAATTCGTCACGCCAAAGGGCATCACCAAAAACTCATAATGCCCATAGCAAAAACAGAAATCCAACATCAGGATGTAAGCCTCATGAACCCGCAACTGGTGGTAGTTGGATCAGAGAACAATCTTGGAGAACCACTTCGCACGTATCAGCTGGTCGAAGATGTCGTCGATCCTAGGAAAAGGGTACTTTATCTTTATTGTAGCCTGATTCAGGCGACGATAATCCACACAAAACCACAAAATCTCATCTTCCATTTTCCCAAAAAAATCAGAGCTTCCTAGGGGGACACACTGGGCCTGATGAATCCCTTCTCATAAAGGTCATCCACTAGAAGACGTAGCTCATAAAGCACTGTGGGTGCCATCTGGTATTCTGCACATGATATCAGGGCAGTCTCTTACTGCAAGTCAATGAATAACTCCATCTATCACCTAAGAGGTAGTCCCAGGACATCCTTGGGAAAGACATCAATGTAGTCCTCTACAACCATAGGGATCCAGGGGCCTGTAGTGTCATCTGCTCCGAAATCCATGATCGACAACTGATGAGAAAAAGTTCATGGTCTCCTGCTCAGAGTACCTGTCTGCTTTTCCACAAGGTCTCGTTCACCAATGATGGTGAAATTTGTCCCATCAGAATGGACACAACTTACTAGTCTGCACTGACAATAAATCTGAGTGTGAACCATGGAAATCCAATCCAAGACCAATATGACATCATAAGGTTCCATCGTGATGATGAGTAGGTCTGACGTGAATCTACCTCCTCCGAATGAAAGTTCGCACTGTCTGCAGATAAAGGCCACCAACGAGGCACTTCCTGTAAGAACCTCGAGTCCAAGTGCAGGTGTCAGTGCCTCTCCTGGAAGCTCCAACTCCCATACCAAATGTAGCGATATAAAAAAGTGGATGGAACCTGTGTCTAATAGTACCGAATCAAGCATAGAGTAATCAAAAAGTGTACCTCAGACCATCTCGTGTGATGGGGGGTCACGAACACCCATAGCCTGTTGTTTCTCATGACCCCTGCTGCTAGCTCCCTAAGCCTGGCATGGGCTGCCCAGTGGTGGCGGTGATATGACCTTGAAACGTCGTCCCCCACCTCAAGGTCCTGCCACTCTGCCTACACCACCTCCCTAAGGGCCACCCTATCCTCGCCTGCAGGATCCATGGTCATGACGCTGCCTATGCCGCTGTAGTGTGCCCACTGCCAACCCCGGCTGCTTGGTATTCCTGGTCGGGTAGTCCCGTGCTAGGTGACCCCGTCTATCACATGAATAGCACTGAATCTCTCCGGAATTCCTCAGTACTCTATGGTGCCACTGCGGTGTATGAACCTACCCCTAAGTCTGCTCACTGATGGGTCTCCTCGACTGAGGCTCTGCCTTATGCCGCATGCCTGCTACCGAAGACTCTGCTCTGAAGAAACCACTGCTTGGCCTTGTCAGTTGGCACCCGTCAGCCAATAATCTCTCTGTCAAGAGCACCCTCTCTAGAACCCTATCATAAGTTGGAATACACATGGGCACTAAAATAGCATAAATCTCACTGCGAAGACCCTTCTCAAACTTCCGCACCCAAAAGTAACTATCGTAGACCATATCCTACGAGTAGTGTGTCAGATTGGTAAACTGGGCCAAGTACTGTGCCACGTTCATCCCCCCTACTTCATCTATAAGAGCTCTTGAATCCGAATGGAGCGTAAAAAGGGGGGGAGTCTACTCCCGAAAGAGCTGTTGGAAGTTATCCCATGTCAGAGATGACTCACTGTGGGTCTACGTAACCAGCCCCCACCAACGACCAACCATCCTGAGGAAAAGGCTGGCAGTTGGTCTACCATCTGGTCCAATGGTGTCTGTACCAGCCTGAAAATTGGTCCACAGACTCTATCCAGTCTTCCGCTCCCTGGGGATCTAGGTCACCGTGGAACTTCTGTGGCCAATGATGTTGGATGTCTCAGAGCACACTCAACCTGCGCTCAACCTCATCCCGTGCTACCAGTACTAACTGCCACTCTCCTAGTGGAGGGGCTACTACTGAAGCACTAGGTGGAAGGGGATCGTGTGAGGGTCTTTGAACTGACTCCTCATCGCTCACCAGATCATCGTCACAAGTTGGAGAGGGTAACATGGTTGGCTGCTATCGTGGGGGTATCCTAAAAATTATCAAGGATTACCGCAATCAGATAAGCACATATATATATATATATATAACTGTTATCGCAAAGGGGAGATGACTCAAAAAAAATAGTCAAAGACTCAATCCTGTGGGATTCATGTTCCAAAGTTCTTTGCAAGAAATTTCTCAGTGTGCTGGGTCAACAAGCGGGTTATCGAGGTCCTAGTGAATGGATGTGTCAGCCACCCGTCCGATCACTACACTCCATGGCCTGAGAGCCGCTCTCGGAACACATCGACTCTATTTCCCTAAATCCCAACGAATTTTTTTTAGGTACGTCTGAACAATTCCCCAAGGAACGAACCACCATTTATACAACATTGTCATGACCCGAACCTACCTGTCTCGAGCCACAACTACCCCAAGCTCACCTCCAGAGGCTTGGGGCTGGCGACAAGCGCCGAAGGTGTAACAATCTTGGTGAGCCCTTTGCCTAAGTACCTATACACACACACACACACACACACACACAGCCCACTCGATGCAGAGGTGCAGAGTCAAAAGATAACCGAAGGACAAAAAACTATAACCCAAACACAGTCATGCATCAACTTCTAAATAGAGAAAAGTAAAGTGCTGAAAAGGACTGAAAAGACACCAAATAGAAAAAGGAAAAAACACGTGCCCAACCCGAAAGGTGCTACAACTCGACAACAGGTAAACAAAAGTAAACAACAGATGAGTCTCACAACTGAATGTTCTACTACGACCACATAACATAGCCCAAGATCATGTGTCCTCTACGTTCCTCTATAGTATTGATCGACCTGTCTGTCATCTGCAAGGGCACCCTAAGTGCGGGAAAATTCCAAGTAGGGGTGAGTATAAAGATACTCAGTATGATTCCCCGAAAGCTCAAGGGAGAAAAAAAGGAGGTACTAAAATAGTGAGAAGTAGATAAAACTGAGGAAAATGAAAGAGTAAATTAAATAGAGTGCAACTCTACCCAACAAGAGAAAGGAAGTAGGCTCGTCTGACCAAGAGGAACTAGACACAGAAATCACGTGGCATACCCCGCGTGTCTTCACCCCTCCTAGAAAGAGGTTAACTGAACCCAAGGATTGGGAATGAAAGTTGGGTGTATATATATATGCTCAACAAGAAACCTGCATGAGTGTGTAATGTGATCTCCATCTCCTAGCTCAGCCCCGAATAAGTCACCAACAGTTCTAAAGGTAGCCAACCCTGATTCCCAACAGTCCCGCACGTCAAAGCTGCCTTATCGCTAAACCATAGCACCAAAAGTCCCGATCTAGTAATCATGGAGATAAGACACTGACTAGCCTCATTAGAAGGGCTGAGTTTTAATGAAGTCATCTGGTAACCCACTGCCCAGCCCAACAGGAGGGTAAACCCTAAAAGGTCATCGGGTGACCCACTGCCCGACCCAACTAGAGGGTAAAACCCAAAAGATCGTCAGGTAAACCACTACCCATCCCCACTAGAGGGTAAACCCTAATGTCAATGGGTAACCCAATTCACATCCCGCTGGAGTGTAAAATATAAGGTCAATGGGTAACCCACTGCCCAATCTCACTGGAGGGTAAACCCTGATACGTTGGTGGGTAACCCACTACCCCGCCCCACTATAGGGTAAACCTTGAATTGGTCCGATAACTCCACACTGCACGAACCATCTTTGGGTGTCTCCAACATCGTGATTGTGCGTTGGGTCAGAGTGCATCAAAGGAACCACCGACCAATCCCCATTCATGTTCCCACATTTAATGAGATTTCGAAAGATTCTCCTCACACCCAAATAGATTACACCATTGTAATTCTCATGGAAAAACACGTGAGATAGACTACTTACTCACTGGAAACGGACTCCCAAAAAAAAGTTATTCAAAATCGCTTTATACCCTTAAGGTGGCTCATGGGGCCCACACCTCAGTCCTAAAAGAGGTTGGGTGAACTGCCCCATTGTGATTCCCTTGAAAAAAACGCCAAAACGACTACCAATTCACCCCAAACGAACGTCTGATGAATAAGCTTCCAAACAACGCTCACAACTTAAAACAGTGCATGTGGGGCCACTACCTAAACTCCATATTCAATGCCTTAAAACAACGCTGATCTACATCGTCTTGACGCCATGGTTACAATGCCACTAACAACGCCTAAAACAAACTTCGGATGTGTTCGGGCCATCCGAAAGAAGGATCCCGGTGTGGTGCTAAACAATAATTAACGGGAGCATCGCTCCACCGAGCCCCCATCTTGGGAATTAAAAATCCTCGAGACCATCTCAAAAAAACCATCACGAGTTGAGTATTGCGCTTCCGTAGAAGACATGAAAAACAAACAGGCGTAGTGATAGTTACGGGTGTCCGAAGACAGGGGCTGACCCCTTAGGGTTGGACCGGCCTAGTCCCGCCGGTCCACCCGACCTGTGCCGGCCCGTACCAGCCGGCCTAGTCCGCAGCGCTGGCCCGTGGCCCTTCCGCACAGCCCTACCGCTGAACTGAGGTCCACCAGTATCGACCAGCCCTCACGGTCGGTCTCTGTCCTGCATAGAGACCCGCCGAAGGCGGGTCTCGGTCTCCCGCTCGGGGTCGCGCGCCGCGACCCCCCGTCGCACCCCGCACCGGCGACATCCGCCTGCCACCGCCGCCTGGGACCTCCACTACCACCAGGGTCCACCGTGCCACCACATGGGAACTGCACCGCCACCGCCTGGGAGCCCTCCACACCTGTTGCCATCTCGGACCGCCTAAAGCCCGCTGGAAACCCCTGGATCAACCGAAAAAATGGGGAAATTGGCTGGAAAACTTCCCTGGGGCACCCCGGACACATTGGGACTCAAAATTCGTTCCGAATAGAGTTTAGGAATTCTCGAATCGATCCCTACATGTCTATGGTCTCCTCTAGACTATTGGACAACATTTCTACGAAATGAATTTAATTCAAGGAAGTTGTAGAAATTAAAAACGAAAACGCAAACTCCTACCTCACTGGGCATAGCCCGTCGCTTCACAAGTGATCCGCCAGACCGCCGTGCTGCCTTGGAGAGATGGAGGAGAGCATATTGAAGGGAGGTTTCTCCCTTTGTTTGAGAGAGCTTCCGCCAGGGATAAAATGAAAGGGGATGGGAAGGGTGGGTGTGTATTTTTTTCCGTAGAAAACATTAAATTAATTTTTTTAACCACCCACCAGTAGGCCCGTACTTGAACTCTTGACGGGGTTGAGGTTAAGTCACCCGTAGGGTAAAATCCAATTACTGATCACAATAGAGTCTCTGAATTTTAATCTGATTCTCCGTTCATAATTTATAAAGTTCTTGGTTGAGGCCACTAAATTAAAATAATGCCCTTAGTGGCATTTTCCAAAGAAGGGCAATGCTCGTGAAAGTTACACCCCTCCTAGGGTAAACGGAATGCTTCGGACTCAACGGTGACCTCAGTTTACCCATTCGAGAAACCGTTTAGGAGTTGTTCTGTTTATTTGGCATGTCCAGTGTGAACACACTTAATATTTAATTCCGGCCACACTGGGGCTCGGAATCACACATCGTCTGAACAACCTTCTCTAGAATAACATCACGAAAATTTCAATGTCCTACAGGATCAAAACCCGGGTTCTTATAGAGGGACATTAATAAAAAATATAGATTATTATATATATATTCGAACCTGTACAATATGTGGGTTCCAATATTTTTTCACTAGTGCCATCATCAACTGGTTACACAATGTAAGGTCAGTGTAATATTTTATAATGTATTTTTTATAAATTATTGATGGAAATATTATATATATATATGTGGGTTTTTGGTTTTTTGTTAATGAAGAATTTTTTAAATCAGGAAAAAAATGTTCTACATTTTCATGGGAAGTATAATTCCTAGAATTAATCTATGTAAGATAATAATATTAGAGGATTCTTGTCATGATAGTATTTAATGTTATAATATTGGTTACCTTAAATATTTTAAAAGGAAATGGTATATTTATTTGATATGAAATGTCTTCTTGATGTAATACACTTGGTTGTAGAAGTTACATTTGAAACCGAGCCATGAGAGGGTACGATTGTAGTATTTCTTCCACCTGAGGAATTAAGTGGAAAAAAATCCAAGATAGAAACATGTATGGTAATAATAAAATAATAACTTCTAATAATTCATAAATACATATTAAAAAGATATAGTAATGATAAAAGAAGAATGTGCACATATGTTGTGTCAATGTTGAGATGCATTGATCCCTACCATATATTGTGTTTGTTACAAATTTTATAGGTGGAGTATTAATATTCATTAATTTTAATAGATATTAAATTACCTTTATACATTTATTATTGATAAAACACATTTTATAATATTATTGTTAGATAAATAAAAACAAACTAGAAGTAATATTCTTACATTTGGATGAGAGAATTTATTATGTCGACTGATGTTTTGTTTTAATCCAAGTACAAGACATGTGATAATGTCTTTTAGTGCTCAAATTTAAGAGTTCAATGTTATGTAAATCACAAAAAAATGATTTTATACATCAAAAAAATAATTAGTAGCAGATAAACAGTTATATAAAATAAAGGTAATAGATTAAATCATTCAAACAAAGCATTGAAAAAGTAATTGACATTGTATTTAGACATGTTCTTTATAAGTCGATGTTATTATATGATGTTATATCCCTCAATGGAAAATAATAATTGGAATTAGTTCATTTTATAATGACCTCCAGCCCAATATCATAGAGTTGGTTCCTAATTTATTACATTGTCATAAGATACAAAGAATTATACACTATAGGTATGAATAGTTTTGTAGCCTTAGTAAACTAGATGTATACATGATTCCCATATTACATTAAAAAATAACAATTGAAACATAATTTTTTTGAGAATAACAGTTTCTCATCTAGCATATCCTTTCATTTGAATCATACTACACTTCATGGATTCATCGTAAAATAAAAAAAATAATAGTGATCACAAATGCTTAGTAAGGGTTCAATAAATCAGAATCTATCTTAAATAAATGAAGCACAATCAATAATAAATGAACAATATTAAAAGGTAAATATCATAACAGATATTCCATTTAAATAATTGACTATAATATTAAATTGTGAGGTAAATAAATGAAAAAAAATTCCATTTAATCAATAATATAACTAATATAACTGGATAATTCAAAATCAATATGTCAAGGTAAATAACTAAACACACCTGCCATATAATGAATTACTTAGAATGAGATGCATCCAAATAAAATATCATTGAAAAATATTCATGGATAAAAATAACAACATTTTGAATGTAGTCAATGTGTAATTATTGGATTTCATGTTTCCTAGGAACATGTTACCTCTACCATCAATATCATTCCTCAAGACTATTTTAAATTAATGGTTATAATCCCATTAATCTAAGGATATGTAATTGATTTGTCCCACGATAATACTGATGCCTCAAGGGGCTCTCTAAAACAAGTAACCACCCATGAAATTCATTTCCAAATCATTCCTCATATATAAAATAATCAATTTAATTCATAAAAAATGTTCCTTATCATCAAAAATCTGTATTGAGTAAAGAATACAAATTTATCAATATTTATCCATAAAAACAAATGAATTTCAAAGCATGAATATTTATATTTAAATGATACATGATTTAAAAAATAAACATATCCCTGATAGATAATATGGATATTTATGGTAAATTTAATGTTCAATGATAACATGAAAGTGATCATTTCCAGGGAATGTTATTAACTAAAAAAATGAATCAAGGAATTGAATGTCAATATTATATTTCGTCAAAATATTCCTAAAAAATATAGAGGTAGTATAAGGATTATATCAATAAAAAATATATCTAGTTAAGTATATGTTAGATGAATGGTTTTTGTCATTGATGAATATAAATATCATAAATGTTCTTTAAAAACAATGTTAAATCATGTAACCTTTTCATTTTGAAAATATTTTTTTTAAATTGATAATGAATTCTGAATATATTTTTAATTTAAAATAAACATTGAAAATTTTAAAATAACTTTTAACAATTTATAGTTCATGAGAGGTTGCAATTTCTTTCATGTTGTGAATGTTAAAACAAATATTACTTTCACTTTTTTAGTTTAAGCCAAATAGGGACTGTTTTGAAAAGAATATGAAGATTAGTTTGAAAAAAATATAAAAAATTAAAATATATAATAATGACATAAATAAATCATTTTTCAAATTTTAGAAAAGTATTTAATTTTTTTAGATAACATAGTTTTTGAAGAAAATATATTTCCGATCAAACAGTGAAATGAAATCATATTTTCTTAAAAACATTTTATCAATTAATTTAAGTACCCAAGAGGGAAAAATGGTACTTTTACTTGATAACATCGTGAATATCCATAGTATAATAAGATTAAATGGTTTTATTATACAATTATCAAATTATTCCTTTCATCTAAAATTGAAGAATAAACAATCTCAATAAGAAAGAAAATATAAAAAACCCTTACAGTGACCATAATGTTGAAGTTAGAATTAATAAATGGATCAATTAGGTGTGTAAACTTGAAGTCTACATGAAGAAAGTGAAAACACAACATAAAATAATTAAAATTAATTACAAACATAATCTCATAATATTAAAGATTATAAATAATTAATTAAACCCAATGAAAAGAAATCGAGTTATGAAATTCATTACAACTTATAAATTTTCAAGTCAATTCCCCTTGGATGAAATGATTCAAAGTGAAAATTTAAATAAAATTAATTTTTTTGAATCATGATTTTATATGTCTATGGGTTAGTACATACACCACATAAAAAATAATTGGTTCATAATAAAAAATAAAACTCAAGGTAATGTAAATTGAGACAAAATCACTTACCTCACACTTCCTTTTGGATGAATGTGATTTAAAATTTTGTTTAAATGTTATAAACTATTTATAAACATATTTTAGAATTATATTAATATTTATAACATCATAAATTAGCTTTATATAATATTTTTTCACCTTTTAATTAATAATAATTGCCTATTTTCAATTTTTAGGTTTTAATTGCCTTGTTTTCTCTTGCATGCTTCATCATGAAAGATCTAGTTCTTGGAAATATTTAATATATTAGTAATATAAAAAATAATATTAATTAAATAATTAAACTATTTTTACATTTATTTTAATATTATGAAATATCAAGAATGTTTATCAGGAAAAAATGAAGTGTGTTATGATCATGAAGACAGTAGGTCATATGTAAACAAGGGAAACACTTCCATTTTTTAATGGTCATTATGGTAATGAGGTAATTCATATTTTATCTTTAAAAATGATAATAATATCATAAATACCACATTACTTTATTAAATGTAATTATATATATCTTATATGAGGTGTGGTGATAAAATGAGTCACATTGTTTCGTAAATGTGGTAGTCCACACGTACACGAAAAATGTTATCATATTTCATTGAGTGAAAATGTATTAAATAAAATGATATATATAATCTTTTAGGAATGTTAAATATTTACCTAACATAATAATTATTCCATTTATATCACATATAATCATTAAATTCCACTTTATCACCTTCCATGTGAAGCGTTATTGAAAGACAAATCACCTCACTTTTCAAGGCGGTAGTCTGTTGTACAAATGAACGATGTTATCTTATCCCCTAACGAATGGAAATTAAAAGTTATATATAATATAATGAATAATAGTGATAATTATATTATAAATATAATATATATACTTTAGATTCATCATTATACCCGATTGTGATAGGATGTAATGGGAAAACGAATGACATCGGTTTGTGAGGTAGTAGTCCATGGTACATATAAATGATGTTTTTTAACTAATTTGATGGAAGTAGAGACTATTATAGGTAATTACCATATTATTATAAAAATATTAGTATATGTAAGATACTGAGGTTATTATATCATCATGGGTTAATAATAATTGATGGAGGTGGAGAAAGAAATAAAATTTAAATGATCATTGAATAATGTTATCTCTTCTTTGGGTATCCTACTTAGGTTTTCACCAAAAGCCTTTCTAGGATGAATTTATGAAAAAAATAAGCCTTATATGTTGAGGGTATTGAATTTGGGAAGTTATTTGGTAGGTATTGTCTTAACCAAAGAGGTTTTATGGTGTGAATAATAGAGTATAGTGGGTGGCCTTTTATAAGTGAGGTGAGTAGAACCCCTATAAGTTTTATAAAATATTCAGTCATACCCACATTTTTGTCATGAAAACATCATCCAAATGGGTCATTACATATTATAGAATATATAAGGACTAAATATGTATATAAATATGTTTTTTTTTATATTTTTATTTCATTTTAACACTTATCTTCTTAGTTTGACCCTCGATATATCTATTTTTACCATAAACATGGTAAATAATTTCCATTATTTCTACTACTCATTTGAGTCAAACTTTTGTTTTAATTTATTGGAAATTATAAATTAGTGTTATAAAAATTATGAAATTAATTTTAAAATTTTAATTTATAGAATTTTTAACATTTAATTTAAAATTTGTCCCATAAACGCATTGCGAAATCAGGTTTTTGAAGAGAAAATGTTTAAATGTTTACAAAGTTTTTATATAAAAATTCAGTATTAAAATGATTAAAATGACCTAAATTTGATTAATTGATATATTATTTTATTAATTATACTTTAAAACATAATAAAAATTAAATTTATCATTATTAGCTTTTAAACCAAAGGAAATTTTCAATTAAAATTCAATATTATTTAGAATTCATCAAAAAATTAAACAGTTCAAAAAAATTAGAATAATTCAATATTATAGAATTTTGATATTATGATTTCAAAAATGAAGTTAATTTTTTTATATAAATTTTCTCAAAGTAGAAAAAAGAAATTTTAAATTATATGCGTAATGTGAGACTAAACAGTCTTTTTGAAAAAACATAATTTTTTCAAAAACATTTTTTTCATTTAAATGAACATTATTTTATTTATAATAAATATATATCCAAAATTTACATAATTTATTTAATACCATTCCTTCCCACTAATTTAATATCTGGTTTATAATATTATACTATATTACTTTCCATTTAGACTCGGGGTTGTGTATTCCGCAAGCTACCGAATATCTTAAATTTAATGACAAATATTTCATGTATTTTTTTATGCTCGGTTTTGCATGTCACATATTCTATGAAATAAATTTTTTCTAATTTATAAATTTAGAGTGTTAAATTCTATATAAATTAAATAAATTTTGAGTTTTCAATGTAATCTTGATCTCGATAATCAATGGTTTTATATTTGAAATTTATTTTTTTGAAAACCCATATCATAAAAAGTATTAATAAAATATCATCCCAAAAAGAGATATGGAAATTAATAAAACAAAATATAGAATTAAAAATAACTAGGTTTCTATTTATGAGAAAATTATTTAAAATTCATGAATTTTTATATTGATGAAATGCATAAATAATTATAGTGAGTGATATGGGTTATTGACCACAAGAAAGTAATTGATCAATGGAAAGTTTAGGACACAAAACCATAAATATGTGATTAATTAAATTCCATATATTTTATTGGATATGAATTTAATAGGATGAAATTTTAGTTTCAAAATACTTTTCATAATGATGAGGAATTATTTGACTATCTAATAATATAAGGAAATATACTTACTTGATATGTTTTTAATTGTTTGCCACATTTTCTTCCTTTGATTATGCTTTGATCAATTTCCAATTCATCCATTACTCCATGAAATGAATATCCAAAAATTAATTTTTATTTCTAAAGTACTATAATTTACATTTAATGGATCATAAGGTCAATAAAAGAGTGGAAAGCCTTTCTATTTGTATCTGTTTATTTTCCAAAACCAATATGGATAAAAACATGTTATCTGATAAAATACAGTAATCTCTAAACCACCTAAGTAAATCCATTGGTTCATTATTAATATTAATTTTTCAAAAACATTAACTAAAATCAATGAAATATTAACTAGGCCATAATGCAGGATAGTGGTATGTGTTAAACACCTATCATACTTTGGTCATGGGTTCAAGCCACGTGGATTTTCCAGATGCGATTGGTTGTCACCCAACATGCGGGTAGTCCTTTTATAAACTAAACTTGTATAATTACAATAAAATTCTCCAAAAAACATGATAGACATCATTGAAGTAAAATTAATCATTAAATAATCTTTTTTCTATGGTTTTTAATGCAACCCTTTTTGACAAAGTATAATAATATTATTTTACATTTATTACATTGTCATTAATGATCATATTAACCCAAAATGTGATCAATAACTATAAAATTATTCCTATAAATAATAAAGTAATTATTACTCAAATAACTATTTCACTAAAACATATACTATACCAATGGGTTGTGTTTCCATAAATTTATCCCAAAATATATTTAATCTTGGTAGAATCACATCACATAAACCTAAAACAATTCACTTAAGAATTTTAACTTATTATCAATATTAAACTAATAAACCCATTATGGTATCCATAACTCATATTTTAATGAAGAAACTTATACTTCTTAAAATTTACACATTACTATGATGTTTTATAATTATTATCACCAAAATACCATTGGTAAATAATATACATCTACAATTTAATTCTCGAACCCCAATACATAAATACTTTATCCATTTTATTTACACATGGGTCCTTCTTTTGTCTATGGTTTATCCTTTAGAAGAGGTAATTGAATAATATATTTCCCAGGCTCTCAACATTTAACACAATGAACTATAAATTAATCCCTATGGTGAGATTTATTTTCTTCCATCATAATATTTATTTTTCCTCAATAATTGTTTTATTTATGAAATTATTTTCTACACATAAATCATTTTCCCAATCCTTTTAAAACCCTTATTATTAATATAAGGCAACTTATGTTTAAACAAAGTCACTCATTTTTATCATCTATTCAAATCCTTAATAATCGTGTGTAAATAAAATATAAATTATTCGAATAATATCCCCCAGTAGTGTCAGACCATGTGCGCAGTAAGGCCAATTTTCATTCCCCATGTGACGATCAAGTCAAACCCAATACACCTTTTTCATAGTTATTACCCCTATAATCATATTCACCTGAACCATGTCCACTTTTAGGATCAATATAGGAATTTATTTCTATGAAATACATATAATATCTTCTTTAATAAATCCTTAGGATGTTATTATATAATTATCCTCAAATTTTACCATAGGGTTATGTTCCCTCATATATGTTTTCCTAAATCCAGTTCTAATGGTTTTCTACAGAGCTTCCTATGATTCAAACTGTTTTAACCCAAAACCAAATAGCTCAGAGTTGGTGAATTATTTATTACAATGTAATAAGATACAAGTAATCACATAATGATGGAACACATAGTTTAGTAGGATTGGTAAAGTAGATACACATATGATTACCATATTAAATTTGAAAATAAAATTTTGAACATAAGTCTTTTGAAGTGTAACATTATTCCTTGTACGATATCCCTAAATATCAATCATTATACACTTCATGGATTCCTATGAAAATAAAAAAATTTAGTAAAATATAAAATGCTTAATAAGTTTTAAATATAGTGGTAAAAATCATGAATAAATGAAATATAATCAATAAGAAATTAACTAAATGGAAATATAAATATCTTTACACGCGTTATATTTAAATAATTGACAAGTATATTCAATATAGAGGTAAATAACTTATCACACATTCCATATAATCAATAACTATTATTGAAATGAATCATGTGTTAATTTAATTATAAAAATATCATGGATAATAATACCTAAATTCGGAATGAAGGAAGAACTTAATATTTAGACATCATGTTTCCCCAGAACATGGTACCTCTACCCTCAAGATCTATTATCAAGGAAATTTAAAACTAATATATTGAATCATATTCAACTAAATCTTTCCAATTAATTCATCCCATGATACTACTGGTGCACCAAGGGGATGTTGAGGCCCCACCCATGTATTTAATGTCCAAAAAATTCCTCATATATCGAATAATTTATTTAATTCATAAATAGTGTTCTTTATCATCAAATATCTATATTAGGTAAAGAATATAAATTTATCAATATTTCTACACATAAAAATTACTTTCAATAGAGAAGAACACATGTAGAAATGAAATATGTATTAAACAATAAAAATACCCCTGAAAACTAATATATATATTTACAAGAAATTTAATTTCCAATGATCACATGAAAGTGAAAATTTAATGCAAAGGTTATTAACTGAAAAAATTAATCAAATAAGTGAATTTCAGTACTATCATTGGTCAAAATAATCATAAAATGTGGATGGTATCCGGAAAAAATATCCCTAGTGTGGTATACTTAAAATTATGGGTTGTTTTTTAATTAATATAAATACTATTAAATATCTTAAAAAACATTATTAATGAAATTTTTATTTTCATTTTGAAAATATCATTGTAAAAATAAAAGTAAAAAATAAATGAAAATATATTTATTTGAAAATTGTATTTGAAAAATATAAATGAATATTTAAAATATTTTATTGTTCACAATATTTGGAAATTCTGTTCATGATGTATATGTTAAAACAAATACTACTTTCACTTTTTTAGTAAAATCTAGACGTGCATTATTTTGAAACAAAAATATTACATTAAAAATTTCTTAAAAAAATAATAGTTCTGTAAAAATTCATTTAAAAATCATTTATAAAAGGTTAAAAACATTTTTTGAATCATTTTTTGAAAACATGTTTTTGGAAGAAAAAGAATTTCAGATGGAAGAGAGAAATAAAGTAGGAATTTCTCTAAACATATTATCAATTAATTTAAGTAAAAAGGGTGAAAATATAGTACTATTAATTTTAAATATAATGACTAAATAGATTAAAATAAAATATATTTGGTTTATTGGGAAATGATCATGTAAATACCATCAACTGAAATTTAAGAATAAAAAATCTCGATTAGAATGTTATTTTGAAAAGAATGCTTACAATGACAATAACATTGAAGTGAAAATTAATAAATGAATAGAATATGTGTATCAAAATTAAATTCACATAAAAAATTTTAAATAAAAAATAATGTAATAAAAGTTTTTCACAAACATAATCATTTAATATCAAAGATGGTGAAGAAGTGATTTGACCAAATGAAAATAAATTACGTTATGATATTATTTACCACTTTTGTAATTTTTGAGACAAATTATCTATGATGAATTTATTCAAATTAAAACTAAAAATACCATGAAATATGATTGAATCATTATATGAAATGTCAAATGGTAAGTATAAACACCACATTAATGTTAATTTTTGCATAATAATAAATATGTCCTAATGGCATGTAAATTGAGATGAAATTCATTACTTCCTTATTCCTTTTGGTCGAACATGATTTTACATAATGTATTGTGGTTTTAAAATTTTTATTAACTTATTATATAACAATATTAATATTTATAATATCATATATTATCCTTTCATAACATCTTATCACACATTTTTTAATAATCATTCATTATT
This sequence comes from Viscum album, assembly GCA_963277665.1. Taxonomy (NCBI): domain Eukaryota; kingdom Viridiplantae; phylum Streptophyta; class Magnoliopsida; order Santalales; family Viscaceae; genus Viscum; species Viscum album. The sequence continues at coordinate 1,040,056,316 of OY728161.1, read as the reverse complement.
TTCATTGTTTTCGGTGTTAATTACCTTTTTTCACATGCATGTGTCATCACAAAAGATCCAGTTATTATTCATATTAAATAGTTTCATCATATAAAGAATAATATTCATGATATAATTGTTATAATTATTAATAAATTATAATTTTAATACCAATCATGAAAGTTGGTTTTGATAAATGAAGTACATTGTGATCATTGAGATGGTAGGCCATACATACGCATGAATAACGTTTCCATTTTTCAATGATCATTATGGAAAGAAGGTAATTAATATATAATATTTATAGACTTATAATAATATAATAAATTCAATATTATTTCCTTAAATATAATTTATATCATTTATGCGGTGTGGTGATGAAAAGAGATTCACATTTTTTTAGGAAGGTGGTAGTCTATACGCACGTGAAGGACGTTATCATCATTCATTGTGTGAAAAGGCATGAAATAAAATGATATATATAATTAAACTTTATAAGAGTAATTATGTCATAAATATGATAATTATTAAATTTATATCACATATAATTATTAAAATTAATCTTATCAACTTCTATATAAAGTGTTAGTTAAAGGAGAATCACATCGCTTTGTGGTGCGGTAGTCTATTGTAAACATGAGCAGTGTCATCATATCCCCTATGGAATGTGACGGAAAAAGGTATATATAATATAAAAAATAAATAGGTATATTAATTATATATATATAATATTAACTAAAAATCCATCATCATACCCAACTGTGATATTTTATAAAGGAAAAAACCATTTACATCAGTTTGTAAGGTGGTAGTCTGTTGTACACATAAATGATGATTTAGTAACCTATTTGATGTAATTGACGATTTTTTCATGCCATGAAATTATTATAAAAAATATTATTATATATTATATACCAAGTTTATTATATCATCATGGTTTAATTAATATTATAGGTGGTGTATAATGAAATAAAATTAAAATGCTTGTTGAAAATGTTATTTCTTCTTAGGGTATCCCCCTTAGGATTTCACTGAAATCGATCATAGGTTTGATTTAATCAAAAAATAATGGTTTTTATATTAGTTGAGGTAATTTGGGAAGATATTTTTTGTAGTAATTAGCTTAAAAAGAGGTTTTAAGGTGTGAATAAGAGATAAGATGTGGTGACCATTTCTATGTGAGGTGAGTGGCCCACTTGTTAGTATTTGAAAAGAATCAATCATACTCACATTTTTATCATTAACAAATCCTAAAAATGGTCCATTATCAATCTTAGAATATAGAAGGTCTAATATGGATTGAAAGTGGGGTTTTTACATGTTTTTAGGTCCTTTTAACCCTTATCTTCTTTGTTTAACCACTAGTAAATCAATTTTTACTTAAACCGAGGTGGTTAATTTTTACTATTTCCACTATTAATATTGGTCATAAATTAAATTGAACATTTTTTAAATTTTAAATTATTATGATTCCAAATATTTAATACAATTTTTCAAATTTAACTCAAATAAGTGAAAAAAAATAATTTAAAATTATTCTCAGAGATGCGACGAGAGGATGGATTTTAAAGAGAAAATATTGAAAAGATTATGAACTTTTTATATAAAAATTAAATATTGAAATGAAAAAATGACCTAAATTGGATTAATTGATATATAATTTTACTAATGTTACATTAAAACCAATTCAAAATATTATTTAACAATATAAATTTTTTGATCAAAAATACAATTTTTAATTAATATTCAGTATTTATAACTACTCATAAAAATGAAATTTTTTAGAAAAATAAAAACAATTCACCCTACGAAAATTATGATTTTATGATTTAAAAATTTTTATTAATTTTATAAAATAAATTCTCTAAAATTATTTAAAATAAATTATAAATTATGTGGGAAAAGCGTAACGAAACCCTAATTTAGAAAAATTTTACTTTTTCAGAAAAATTTATATTTTTCAAAATGATTCTTATTTTTTTTAATCAATAGATATCTATAATTTTCATAATTTAGTTAGTCCTATTAATACCAAATAATTTAATGAATTTTTTTATAATAGTATAATATATTACTATTCATTTAGGCTCTAAGTTGTGTATTCGACAAGCTATCGATGTGATTAAATTTAAATAAATATATATCATGGTTTGTTTAGGCTCAGTATTTCGTATCACATATGATATATAATAAAATGATTTTATTTTCTAATTTAGGGGTGTTGAAATTTTTTTGACTATCATAATTAATATTAATATTAGTATTAGGTAACTATAAACCTATACAAGCTGTAGATTTTCGACGTTTTATGGTTTCTTATCATTGTAACCTAGCTTCCTTTGAACTTGAAAACCTATTTATTATACTCATTGAAATATGTTTAATGATTTTATAATGGGTAAAACTCTGTTTTCATATTGTTGAGGAATGTAAGTAAAAAAATAGAATATTAAATTTCTATTTAATGAATAAAATATATAAAAATAGAATATTATATTAAATATTAATATGTAACATTCTAGGAAAATTAAATAAGAAAACATAACACATATGTTGAACATATTAAAAAATTCACACACATGAGACCAACTATTTGCATTAGTATATGGTTTTAGATAGGTTATTAAATTTTCATGAATAAATAAGGTAGTTATAAAATAAATAAAATTTAAATAATAGTCAAAATAAATGGGTATAAAAAAAATGAAATTAAAGCTAAATGGGATTAATGTAGTGTAGATTGTTATAAACCAGTTGGAGACAACAAACTAAGGGTGATCAAGAGTATATAATGACTGTAATGGTTGATGATTTATAACATAAAGGGAGGGATTGGGGATGAATATTAATATATGGGGAGTGAGAGTGGAAACAGGGGAAATATGTTTCATGAGGAAAATGGATATGTGAGGAGAAAATGATGAAATTAGGGAAATAGGTATAAAAAAGAAGATATTATCTATCTAGGGTGGAGGGGTGGTCGAGGTAGAGGGAATCCAAGAGGATGTGGAGATGGATGAGGATGCGAATGTGGGAAAACTTATAGAGGGGTGTGGGAGAAGATTCCTGGGAGGCGGGCTAGGAATTGGTAGAGGTAAGAAGCACCAGAGTTGGAATGGGAGAGGAGGGAAGGTGGGGGGGGAAAAATTGAAGTTAGAGGGATATTTTGGGGAAACTTTTAATGAAATATGGGAAAAATTCTTTTGAAGGAAAAGTGTACACTGAGGGATTGACTTGTGTGAGGAAAGTTGAAAAATAATGAGATATAGATTCCTTTATGATTTCTTAATTATTAAGATACTCTAAGAATCATCCTAATCTTACACATCACGGATGAAATTTCCAAGAATGCAGTTAAACTGAAATAAGAAGTTGGAATCCAATCATATGGAATCTAACTAATTGGCCATGATATAATCATTAATAAAGAAATATGTGTTGAGGAGCAATCCTCTGTTTGAATTCATCCCACCCACTATGCTACATTACCACATCATCATACATAGAATTATATGTCACTCTATCACCAGTATCCATCATCATTGTAGCCTAGTCTCCCATCCAATTTCTCATCAAACATTCCCAACCACCTCAAGTTATGACCAATCACATCAATTCATAATAAGGATATAATTTCTTTGGTGAATACATGCATACTCCCTACATGTTTCATCCATACAAATAAAGGAAACTATTGTAAACTAATTAAGGCATTTAATCCTCCCACAATAAATAAGGGCTCATTCTACCCCAAATAACGTTATTTAGATAATAACCTCTTTAATTCCTATATTTATTTAACCAGTTTATCATGAATATATTTTCGCCACAATTAAAAACATAGATTGTAGATTAAAAGAGATTTAAATGATTATACACATGATTTGTGATTTATTTTCATATTCAAACTGTCTTAATGAATATTGGTAAATAAATTTCAAACCTCTTCCATTAATCTCTTAATATTACCAAAAATATATTGTCTATCGATTTCAATAATTTAAAACTTATAAAAAACAATAAAAAATACAAAGTAAATAGAATGGAATCTAATAAATAATAATGGGAATCATCCAGAATAATTTAAAACGCACGCAATTACAAAATTTCAAACCATTTTACATAATATTCATATCATGAAATATTAATAATCTAAAAAATAAAATAATACCCCATTTTAATTATCTAATATCTGTAATTGTAAAGAAAATTATTATAAACAAATTAACAAAATAATACAACATGTTGTAATAATCTAAATAAATAATGTTTCTAAAATATATGATAATCTTATATTTCAATCCCATAATTCCATAATAATAATTAATTAACAAGTATTCTTCTTTTTATTATTCTTTTATCATTATTAGTTAATTTTAAAATTAATAATCATGTATAGTTTGTGAATAAAACTACCATTTTAATATTTTAAATTTCTGGGATTCAATGTATATTAAAAAATCAAAATACTATATTTTTATGATAATAGTATATATCCAAAACAAGAGATACCATCATCATATTATTTTAATAAAATTTATTGGTTATTAAATAATCATTATTTATGATATTATAGATTATTATATTTCTTAATGTTAATCAGACCCATTTAACTAGAAGAACTAAAGCATAATTAAATCACACTTTTTATAAAACAAAACATATTAATCATATCCACTGTATTATGAGAAGATTTAAAATTTCTACTCCACTAAAATAGAGGAAATAATGATGTGAGTGATGGTTAGGAAAATCAATGGATGAGAATAAAATATGTGTATAAGGATTTTAGAAACCCAAAAAATATGGTTTTGGATCTTTTAAACATGACAGAAATCAAGAAGACAAAATGGGGGGAATTAATCTTATTTAGAATAAAAGATACATTTCTTTAGGTATCTCCATGAAACTTGCTTGGTATTTCCTATTTTAATCCACTTTAATTAGGATTCCATTTAATTCATATTTAATTCCATCTAAATGAATCATTTAAAGATTCAATTATTAAGAAATGAAAAGATATAAATATCTTCATTAATTATGGTTTTAAATCATCCTTTTCAATATAAATTTCATTATGTTATATTTAAAATGTTATTTTATATAAAAAAATAATTTTTGAATTTTATGGAATTTATATGCCTAAAGGGATGACCAAAGATGAGGATTGACCACAAAAAGTGACTGTAAAGGTAAACTGCATGACCAACCATAAACAAAGTTGATCGAAAATTCTATAGGGATCAACGACACGGCGAAGGGAATGATCAACCACATGATTTACAGTGTCAAATGCACAACCACAGTTCAATCACATGACCAATTTATTGACCAAATTATACAAAGGAATGATATAATGCAAAACCAATAATGTGATAGAATGAATTAAGGATCAAACACATGTAAAAACTTATAATTACATGGTATTTTTAGTGACCACATAGACAAACTAAAAAACCCCAAGAAAGTCAAGGGAAAAATTAAACTAGAGACCGTAATATCAATCAGTTTGTTTCACTAATAACCATACAGAATAAAGGAATAAATGACAATAATAACCCTATTTTTTGACAAAGGAAGATAGTATATTAATCAAGAAGGTTAGCAGTTACACAGTCATGCAACCAAGAAGGGAAGTGGTCAAGCCAGAGATGATTCACGTCGGACGTGCTGAAAGATGTCAGGTGATGGGATGCTTAATTTCCGTCCCTTTTAATGAAGGAGAAGGATCAGGTTGTGAAGCATGGACTGAGATACTAGATGTTCCTTCCTTTGGGATTTTTTGTGTTTTAGATGTTTTAAGAGGGTTATTATTTGTCATGGTCAGATCATTTCTACCAAATAAGAAGCCTCTTAAAACCTCTACAACTCAAGAAAACACAAAGGAAGGTTTTTACAAATTTCATATCTTCAATGTAGAATGGGGTATCCATTTTACATATGGAGATCAAGGTTTGGTTGGAGGATTTTTAGATTTAATTGTATCTGATTCATGATCATAGAGAGAACTATACTCCATTAGCAGTAATTGTTCAATTTATTGAATCTCTAAAGGGGTGGTTATTGTTCATTTAAGATGATGAGGAGTAATCTCTTTTAGGGGAGAGGATCTGTGAACATTTTCAAGAAAATTTCCTTTTATTGACAACAAGAAAATTTTGTTGGCTATATATTCTCACTCTTTCCTAAGGAGTTACAATGTATAGGAGTTTATTATTCATTTTAAGAACATTTTGTATCATAATTTATAACTTTCACCAACTTAAGAGGCTATGGTAATAACTTTTAAAGACTATTTTCATCCAGATAATTTGTAACTCAGTTTCTTTATTTGTGTTACTGATATACCTAGTGGTGTTTTCAAAGAATAAGTAATAAATATGATTCTTTATTAAAACAAATTATAATTAGAGGGGGGTTGTTAAGACCCTCAATAGAGATTAAATATTCCTATAAGTTCACTGTTTCATGGTAAGAAGAAACCTATATATTGGGGTTTCATCTTGAGGCCACATCATCCCATTTCATTTTTTAGCATCTCGAATTCCCTTTCCAAGGATTGAACTTGATTTTCTTCCCCTATAGACCATGTGTCCACTAAATTCATGATTTATCAACATTCATTAGTAGCTAGTGTTGAGATTTTTTTCCTATTATGGCTTGAAAAATACAATAATATTATTTAAGGTAGTTTAAGTAAAAATGACAATTCATATTTTAATTAGATGAGAGGAGATGGGGTGGTCCAAAGATAACACCATGATTCCCCTCATATTTAGATAGTCTAGAACAACTATAAATGTTGATACCATTAGGGTGAGAGTGGCTATGATGGAGGATATGGTTAGATGTATTCCCTATAGCTTCCAACACTAGGTTTGTTGGATATCATGTGAGGTACCTTGTATTTTATTTTTACCTGAGCTTATGATTTATTTGATTTTGTAGATACACACTCCTTCATTTTGCCCACCCTTTTCCATAATTTGGTACTTATGTGAATAGATTTATAGTTTCATTGGAATTATTAATTTCCGAAGGAGGATAATCTATTCTTTTTTATGTGTGTAGTGACTTCAAACTGATTCTAGGGTATCACGACTCCTAAAGATATTTCCTATATTTAAAAATAGATCCGTAAGATATATTTAACATCATGGATGAGAAATATTTGGAGTAGTAGTTTTTGAATTTTTTAAGTGATGTGTATTGTTCTATGGTGCTGATGGATAGTTTGTTATGTTTTTTATTGAGTGATATTGTCAATTGATATGATGTTGTATTGAGTCTCTCTCATGTATGATGGATGAGGTGATGTTGAGTTTAACAAATGTCCAAATAGTGGGTTTTTCAAGGGTTTTGGAAGAGTTCCTTTATTTCTTTCTAGGAGTGGTTGTGATTATAACCCCTCGACGTGTAATAAATTTCAAAATATAATTGAAACCATGTGTCTCTCAGATATTGATGTATAAAAATAAGATGGTGCCTAATAATATTAAGCCTAGTGTAACAACTTGTGGTGATGTACTCTTGTAGAGAAGAAGGTATATGGTAGTGTGTGACTAGGTATTGATTATCATCAATTGAATCAAGTGAAATTGAAGAACCACTACCATCTTCAATTGATTTATGACTATTAGACCAGTTAAAGAAAGATAGATGGTTCTCAAAGACCAATTTATATTCATAACATTATATGTAAGTGAATGATGAAGAAAATAAAGATACCACATTCAGATGTCATTATCAACACTATGAATTTTTGTTAATGCCTTTTTATGTCACAAACACACAAGTCATTTTCACGGGGCTTATGAATTCAATCATTCATGTGTTCTTATATTGGTTTGTGGTAGTGTCAAGTGACATCATCTTGGTCTATTCTTAATTAGAGGAGGAGAATGCATAGCATTTATGATATATTTTGCATGTTCTTCGGATTCATCAGCTATTCGGGTATCCATTTAAGTGTAGGATTTAGGTGATTCAGTTTTATTTTCCACTATATATTTTATGTTGTCATGGAGAATCCATAGACCCATTAAATATTAAGATGGTTATTTCTTGGGTATCCCCCAAAAATGTAGAAGAGGTGCCAATTTCCATTAGTCTCATAGGATATTACATGAGTTTTGTACCTGATTTCCACTATATTTGAAAACCATTTATAAGATGGATATTAACAAATTAGGAATTTATATGGATTTTCCAAGGGCATCTACTCTGGATTTTTTGATTGGGTGGTTATCCAGTACTCCAAATATTAATTAGTCATAGTAAAGAGTTTTTTAGTTGTATTGAAATAATTTTCTTCTTGTATTGGGATATTTCATAATGAAATAGAGTGAATTTTTCTCTTATGGGTATTGGTAGTTATAACCACTGAAATAAAATTACTCCACCCATAATATCGAGCATTCATTAGTTTTTTTCTATGATTTTATAGAACAATTTCCAGATTGTTTGGTACTTTTTGTTCTTTATAGATCACAAGATATTGAGTTGTATTTTATTCCCAAATTTTATGAATTTTTTGTAGTGATAGAGGATATAATTATTACTATATTATAGCATTGATAATTATTATATATAAATTAAAGGAAGTTTCGTTTTAGATTTGATGAGCAGGAATCCACATAATGATTATATTTCTGAGTTTGGAGATATATAGATAGTGGATCTTAAATCATTCCACTATATGATGGGATACATTAATAATTTAGGGTGTCTTTATCAGATAATCATTTATTCATTATTTGTGAAAAAGGTAGAGGATTTCCTCCATGTGGATTCTGATGTATAGGTTTTGTGAGATCATATTGTATACGTTGATTCCCTTAAGATATTATTTGAGATTTATCTTTACTTGGTGTTATTATATGGGTGGATTTTAATTTATTCAATGATGTGTGATGTTGTTCTTTATGAGTTCCATAGATCACCTTTAATGGCCATCCTCATATGGTGAATATGAATCTCCCTTTTAGAGTTTAGTTTTTTTCTCCTAGTATGATTATGTGAATTTCGAAGTTTATCTCCCACTGCTTACTTTTTCAAATGGTGAATTCTGAGCATCACATTCATGGTGGTTTTAATCTTCCACTTGATGTTTTTTAATGCAAGTGTAAAGACATTTGGATGGCCTTTTTCACTATTTTCCCTTGAGTTTAGGGTGATTTCGATGATACATGGGAGATTTGAGACTAGTTGATTAGGTTTTCAAACATATTAGTGATAAGGAGTTGAGATCATTGAATATTTTTAACAGAATTATATAGAGTATGTGGTTAGGCCTTATGGATTTTAAAATATTATCATCTCTGATCATGATTCTTATTTTTACACGAGGGTGTTGAGAGGAACCCAATGTTCTTTTAACTCACATTTATGCTTGAGCACTATTTTTCAACCATAGATGGATAGTAATACTAGGTGGACTATCGAGAATCATAAATATATGTTTCATGCAAGCATTATGTATTTTGGTGGTTCATGGATTTGGAACATACCCTTGGTTTGTTTTTATTATAATAGAAGAAATAAATCAACTATTTTTATGTGTTAATTAAATGATTTGTATAGATGACAATTCTACTCTCGGTTATACTAGATCGAGGTTAGAAAGTCAACTATTCTCAGTTCGGAATTGGTATAGAGTATAATGAAGAAGGTGAAGGTGATATATGAATGGATAAAGGAAGTTAAGGATCATCATAACTCCTATGTGGATTATAGGTGAGGGCATCTAGATTAAGATGATGGAGTCATGAGTTCCTGGAAATATGTCCTCATCATGGGGAGTGGAGGTTTTGTCATGGGAGTTAAAATTATCACTATTTTTAAGAAACATTTGATCTTTTGTGAATTTTGGATATATTTCATATTCATTATCAAAAAACCCATAGATGAACCATATCCAAGGAATCTCCCATGAGTCACTGCTTCACTAATATCTTCATGAATAATCTCATATCATTGACTTAGGTGAGTTGGTAGTGGAATATAACATGAACTTTATAGAATGACATATCGAGATTCAGAACCATTATGAGAAGGTATGAAATATGTTTTTTCTTTATTTCAGGCATGTTTTGTGGAGACACAATTTCTTCTAAGAGAGTAATTGGGAGCATGAGTCATAGATTCATGATCAATATCTCATTTTGTTATATTTTTTTATTTAATTTATATATATGACCATATTGATTTATGAGATGTTTGATGATAGTACATGTTTACATGATCATTTCTTATGATATGTTGTTAGTGTTTTATTATATTGATATTCTTGAAGGTTTTTTGATAGGGTGGTTGTTTGTACCTCCATTTTATTTTATTCATAGTATTTATTTTTATTCATAAAGACATGAATTTTTTGAAAGGTATTTTATATAAGTTTCTAGTTTTTTTTGTTCCTTCCCACTGGGTTTTTTTCAGGATCATAGGTGTTGAGAGAGAGTTTCATGGGGTTCTGGAGAAAAGAGAAGTTTTTTTGTCCATCTAGTAGTTTTCAACACCATGGAGATGATTATATTAGATGTTTATGTTTCACTATGAGTGTGATGAGCCATATATTTGTAGTATTCCATTTTTTTTAGCTATTTTGATTCCATGTTCATAGTGAGTTAGTGATGTCATTTTTTGGGGCACCATGGGGAGTGAAATGACTCGGGTAACCATTTTGGAGGGATTTATATTTAGAGAGTTACCTAATGGGAAATGAGGTCTCCTATAAGTACCACATTTCTAGTTGTCGTGCTAGACGATTCTACTTCTAGAAAACAAGGATAACACCATGACATGATGATGGAAATAGGGATTCTTGGCCAAGGCTTTTCGAGTTTCATAGGGAGGATAAAAAATGGAAATCATGAGGCTCCACGCCATTGAATTTGGATTAGTGAGTTGAAACAATAGAGTATTATCTCCTACACTATCATGAGAGGTAATAGTGGTTTCATAAGGGGATTAAATGGAATTTTCCATGCCAAGGTTCATAAAGATGTGATGGTTAAATAAATGTTAATGATTCTACAAAAAACATGATGTTTAAAGGTTTAAACACATGAAAGTATATATGTCATTTGTCCAAAGCCATTAAAGCTATTTTATACAATTCTATGCCATGGAGTAATCTAGTTGAGTCTTCAATATAAATTCTATGTTTTTCCCCTTAGTTTGACTTTTTTATCTCTTCCTTAGAATCATAGTTGTCCTTGGATATATATTTTTGTAAGATCTCTTAATTTTGTTTGGATTCCTCTACTCAAACATAAGGAGACTCTCAATAGTTTTGGAGTGATTCATTCACCTTCAATTATAATGGATTGGGGTTTAAACCCTAGTTTTGTTCTCATTCCTCTAATCTTGTGTGTGTTCAACCATTCTCCACCAATTGAGGGTTATGGTTTGGTGAACATTCATAAAAAATAATAAGCTAGGTGGTTTAAATTTTAAATCTCATAGTCTTGATTATAATTGTGTGTTTGGAATTGTGAAATAGTAATTCCCATGTTTGAAAATTGCATCTTCAATTGGATAAATTAATTGGATAATTAATTAATGGAATTATGTAAATATGAAATTGATGGGATATTGGGATTATGAATGTTCTCAATTATATGGATTGTTTGATTGGTTGATTAATGGAATGATAATGCATTCCATAGATGGGAGAAAACCCTAGAGGGTGTCGTTCGTCCTGCTGTGGGCGGCGGTGATGGTCGCTCTGGTCTCCCTCTCTTCTTCGGGGAGGGGGAAGACTCCTCCTCTTTTTATCCCTTTACTAACCCTGCATTTCTTCCTGATTTTCCTAGAATCCACCTTGTCCTGTATACCCCTTCACATCACCTCAGGGACCCCTCACTTCCCCTTTCCCTCAGCTAATTCTCTAAGGCATCTGCCCTCTTTGGCCTCTCCATAGTTGCTCGTTTCGATTAGAAATTCCCCCCGCTAGACAGCTTTGAAAGATTCATTAACGATGCCTGGTCTCTGAAGGAGAGAGTCACCATCAGGTACTCGGTCCTCATCACATCGTTCTCCTTTTTTCTAATGATGATGACCTCACCGAGGCTTGGTCTATTGCTATCGATCATGAGAGGGATTTCCCTTCTTCCTGTTCAGATGGGACTATAAATTTCATAGGAATCAGGATCCTCCGACCATAGCACTTTGGTTAACTTTCTTGATCCTACCACTCCCATTTAAAAACACTTCTATTCTCTGAATGTTAGGGAATATTTTCATAGATTTTATTTATTTTGATTACCAATCTTTTTCTCTGTGCCACCCCATTTCTCCTTGCATTTTCAAGGATATTTAGGTTTCCAATATACTAGTGGATTATGTCTGGATTGAGGTGGATGAATAACATTGAGTTTATCAGGAAGTGGTGTGCGAGGCCTGGTGCAACTACTTCTCATCATGTTTTTGTTTGGGACACTCTCTAAATGATTGTCATTCCAGGAACAAGGAGTAGGCTCATCCTGAATTTGAGGCGAATAAGGCCTCGGGTGTTTCTTCTGATGTTTGTGGAAAGAGATTGGATATGAAAGGTGATAGGTCTGTTGATGGTGGTGAGTTATTAGTTCGAGATCCTCGTAATAATTTTGGTATTTTAGTTTTGGGTGAAGTGGTGAAGCAAATGCAAGCTTAAGGTATTACCTCTCAAGCCGAGTATAGCTGTGATTTTTAGCAGGCTGAGGAGTGAACTGGAAAGTCCTCCATGGATCAACATTATTGTAGTGGAATCTCAACCTAGTGCAATGAAAGATATTAATCTGGATATGATTAAGTCTAAATCCCCATCTTTAGTGGGTTCAGGTGAAGCTATGGTTTTAACATCTAAGGGAGAGGTGTTCCCATGTTCCTACACCTATGTTATGGCCATGTGTGCAAGAAGTTGTAACAATCTTTGAAAGGTGATCCATTCCTCTAGCAGTGGAAAATCTATAGATTTTCAGGAGTTGGAGGTGCCTATGCTTGGAGTATGTATGCAGCTAAGACCCAAACATGGACCCAATCTGAGGAAGACTCAAACCTATATCAATTTGCACAACTGCTTTGACTATTTGCAGTCCAATGGAGGGGTTGATTGAAACTCTTCCTGTCTCCAAGAAGTTGTGTCTGATGGAGTAGGAAAAACCTCATATGACAATGTTATAAGATAGATCAATAAAGTTATGAAAAAGTTAAGGAGGAAGAGGGTAGTAAAGAAAACAGGGATCCGGGGGGATGCATTTTCTCCATGAAGCAGAAACCAAAGGGTCGCAAAGACTACTCCAATGTCCCTATGACAATGGAGACATGATCATCCAAAAAAAGTTGGTAAATCCAAAGAAGATGAGTTTCATACAGTTGAAGGTGAGGAGGTATAGCACATATAATTAGGGTCTCCATATCATGGAAAGGAGGTTTAAAAGGCATAGGACAATGAGGATGTTTTGGAGAACCCTCTGGGGGATGAAGATGAAAGGATGGAGGTTCGGTTTGGGGAGACACCACTGCATTTAGAAGATGTGGCACAGGTGAAGGAGGAGGCATACTGTAACAACCCAAAGTTTTTCAATGAAAATCCCCTTCTAAAAAGTATTTCAAACAACTACATGAAAGACCAACATAATGAACTACTAAGTTCTAAGTGACCATTAAACATAATTTTGTCACTTCTGTATTGAAAATTTTGAAAATATGACATACACGGTTGTGTTCAAGATGATTTTTGGAGTATAATGAAACAGAAATAATTTTCAGTGAATATTAGTGTACCCTTGTGAATACTAAACTACCCTAATGAATAGTAATATGCCCATTATGAATTGTAAATCATCCAACATAAGAGTAAACATACCCATGAATAATGAAATAATATTTAGACATCTTAGAAAGTGATAATTTTACCTTAGTAAACATTTTGGTATTTTGTATGTCATAATTAAATAATTATAAAAAATTAGTTAATTTAAAAGAAAATTTATTTTCGTAAAATGTCTTCATTAATTATCAAATCAATGTCTTCTAGTTTTCAAATAATTTTACAAGACCCTACATAATTTTTGAAAGCACTATAAAATCAGTTTTAATTTTAAAAACTGTTTTTAAGTAAATTATAATTGAAATTAAATATTAAATTAATAATATTTAGAAAATTATTTTTGAAAAAATGGACTTCATTTTTGGATTCTAAACATCGAAAAATGGTCGAGGTAAATTTTTGGGAATTTTCTAAAATACTTGAATTTTTGGTGAATAGTAAAATACATTAATTTACCGTATAAATACATTATAATTAAAACCCACTATTTCTGACATCACAAGTGATGTAAGTACCCGAATACCGAAATAAAATTCCTTATTTACTTTTCTTGTTCATGTATGACTCACTATTCCTTGTCTTAGGAGAAATTAATAAACTAATGAATTTTATATTAAGGAAACCCCTCTCCCCTTCCCCTATAAAAACAACCTTTCACACCCTCATTTCCTCACACCTCTCAAGCTCTATGCCTTCTATATACTCTACCCAGAAATCCTCCCTAGCACCTATCCCAATTTCTAGATCTGCTGGTCTCATGAAAAGACCAATCCTAGATTCCTTAAAGAGGATCTCAAGAGGATGATTTAAGAGATAATTTCTCTCCCTCTTCTCCTTTAATTTCTTTCAATTTAAAGTTCATTTCTTGATCTCTCCCCACCCATATTCATAAAAATGGTATTATTCCAATAGTATTATATATGTAATGGAATTTCATTATGATAATGGGAAATTATATCATCAAAACCTTTTTCCCTCTTCCATTTATTTTATTAAAGGGAACGTTGTTCGTGAGGTGTTAATTTATCACCTTCAAAAATGACATGTTTTATTCTTCCATTTATAACTTCATATCTGGTCATGAAACCATTTTTTTTGTTGAACAAGAATATTTTATATGTATTATATCTTATTTATTGTTTTGTAACTAACTTATTACCATATTACTAGTGATAAAATAAAACAAGTTCATTATGATCGAAAAACCACTCAAATTAACCCAAACAATCATCATTTTATTTTTATCTAATGATTCATCCACATGGATCTAATATAATTCATTATAATATCATTAAAAATTCTTTAATATCATTAATAACATGTAATATAAGTTCTGTATGTTTACCCATGTTCTACCCAAACTTCAATTTAAGAATACAAGTGAACCACTCAAGAAAACCAAAAAAACAAACACTCCCGAACAAAGTTTTTAAACTCTATAACTCATCCAAAGGAACATAAAATCACTTAATGAAACCATAATGAACCATATTAATGTACACAAGGTGCTTTATTTCTAATTAATGAATATAATGTCATTATACAGGACATTAAAGAGAAGGAAGCATTCAAATACAAGGTAAGGGGAAAATCTCAAACCCAATTTTCTTTGTTCGGGTTCTCTCTCTTTCACTTCATTTTTGATATGGTTACTCCTTAAAGATATTTTTATCATCATTTTCTTTCCAATTCTGGGATATACATGTTTTTCACTGGTTTTTATGTCAAACAAAATATTTTCCAAAAGAACTCTTCTTTTAAGAACACACCTTTTACTTCTCACTCAAAATGGATTATTCTTATAACATGAATGATATTCAATATTTGTTTTGGGAACCCAATGTTTATGAATGTGTTTTTAAGAGATGAAACCCATTCCTTTCCATGGGTTAGTTATTTACATTTTTGATATGTGTTCTATGTGGCAAGCATGATAATGATAATGTTATGATTTGGCGGGTGCGCTGAGAATTATATAGCGCAATATGAATGTTTAAATGTGATGGGTGTGCCTGCAATTATATAGCGCTCCAATACATTGTTTAATGTGATGAATATAAGGAGTAAATGTGAAATGATTTGTGAACACGATTCTAGTTTGGTACACAAGTATGTGTGGTAGTTAACCAATAAGACATGATGTTTCATTTTTATACATTGCCACATTTCAAGTCATATAGTTATGATTCCTCTCATGTTCATGATATTTTTCATATGTTATGATTATTCTCACCCCATACTATTTTTTTATTATCTAGCCTCTTAATGGGCTTATATATCACCCCTTTTGGTGTATATCCTCAGGTGGTTACATGTACTAAGGAGAGGAAAAGTTCCAATAAGAAGCTAGAGAAGAATAAATTAAATACATGTTTATGCTTGATGTTGTAATTATCATGTATGGTCCTAGTTTTCCCAAGACACTGAACCTTTGTATCATCTATGTGTAATATTATTATTTTGTTTATCTTTAAAATGATTTAATAGTAATGTAATAAATGGTTGGGTCACTATAGTTGGTGTCAAATGAAAGGTTTACTTAATTTCGGAATTATGATTAGTGAACCCAAGAGAAAACCTCTACCATGAGTCTAAGTATTAATATGCACATAAGAATATATACATAGGGATCCCATATGTTATGATTTTCGAATAAATTATAAAAATGAATTAGTTTTGTATTCATGGCTTGTTGACTCATGTTTTGTTCTAACCTTTTCTATTTTAGAAAAATGTTTGAACTTGGAGAAACTATGCCAACAACTCGTGCTAGGGCCAGTGAAACGATTTCTTGAATGACATCCCTAATGATTTGGGAGGTGGAGTTCATAAATTCATGGTGATTCTTACCCAATTATCTAAGGTTAGGAAAAATATCCATAATAATGGGGAACATCCTCTTTCACCAAAGAGGGAGCAACTGGCTATCAAATGTTTTATGCGGCAATGACCACCGACATTTAATGGATCTTCTGATCCAGAAGTTGCAGAACAGTGGGTCAACTCCATGCAGAATATCTTTTCTGTTCTTCATTGTTATGAGATGGAGAACGTGAACTTAGTCCTTTATCATCTAGATGGAGAAGTTGAACAATGGTTGGATTTGATTAAGAACACCAATCCAAGGGGGGATATTGAATAGATGGAATGGGAATACTATAGGATAATGTTTCTTAACAAGAATTTCCCAAGAACACTTCTCACAAATATAGAGAGAGAATTCATAGAGCTCAAGAAAAAATAAGTATAATCTTTCCCAACCTAAGAAGAAAATTTCACAAGTCTTTCAAGGTATTCTTCGAGTTTTGTTATCAACAATGATAGAAAAATTGATAGATTCTTTAGTAAATAAAAACCACACCTTGAAAGGCTCTTGCAATTAGAGACTTTGGGAGTTATGAAGAAGTTGTTCGATATTCTCTTAAAGTGGGGATGGAGTTTATAGAATGGTCCCATGGCCATGGTGATAAGAAAAAAAATATGGAGTTTCAAGTAGGAGGATCTAATTATAAAGGTGGAAAGAAAACTCAATGAACCACATGCCAAATATGTGGAATGTTGCACCATGGGAATTGACTCAAAGGGATGGGGAAATACTTCAAGTGTGGGAAATAAGGACACCATGCTCAATACTGTAAAAAATACATGATAAGGAAGTAGAATGTGGCCGATGAAAGGAGAGAACCACCAATGGTTCAATGCTACAACTCTAGGGAGCTAGGGCACTATGAAAACCAGTGCACTAAACCTCGAGTTCTGGAGGGTAATCAGCGTCAGCCACCACCAAATTCAAAGGAACAAGGGAAGTCTTATGCCACCACTACTACGGAGGTGGATCATGATAATGAAGTCATACAATGTACACTTCCTATTCACTCAAGAATGGAAAAAGTATTATTTGATTCTGGTTCTACACATTCCTTTAAATCTTTCATGTTTGCTTGAACTATAGAATCGAAGCCCCAAAACCTTGAAGTAGAGATATCTGTAAAAACACCAAGTGGTGAAATTATTACAAAGCAGGTGTTTGACTCCTCTCCTATTGGCGTATGTGGGAATATTCTTTCAGAAAATCTTGTAATACTTCTTTTGGTGGAATTCGATGCTATAATGGGAATTGATTGGCTCTCGTTATATAGAGAACATATCTACTGTAAGGAAAAGGAAAAATCTTTTCATATTCCAAACCATCCCATGATCCTCTATAAATGAAAGGAATATCATGAATCTCCTTTTAAAAATCCTACAATGGTGTGGTGTTGGTTCCCTATGAAGAAGCATACCTCGCCCAAAGGGTTTAGTCGAATGAAAGTGACAAAATTGAGGAAATTCCCATCATGAGGGAATACGGTGATTTATTTCCTGAAGAGTTACCTAGAGTTCCCTCGTATCGTGAGGTAGAGATCTCAATTGAACTCATACTTAGAGATACTCGGATCTCAAAGTGTCCCTATAGGATGGCTCCTATCGAACTGGAGGAGTTAAAGAAGCAGCTGCAAGAGCATCTAGATAAAGGGTTCATATGCCCTAGGGCATCACCTTGAGGTGAACCAGTGCTCTTTGTGAAGAATAATGATGTTACAATGCATTTGTGTATCGATTATCTAGAATTCAACAAGATCACCATAAAGAACAAGTAACCTCTCCCTAGGATTTATGACTTGTTTGATCAGTTAAGAGGAGCTCAATACTTCTGAAAGGTGTATCTTTGTTATGGCTATCATCAGGTCTAGGTTAATAAGGAAGATATTCAGAAGACTGCCTTCCATACAATGTATGGGAACTATGAGTTTTTGGTGATGCCCTTCGTACTTACAAATGCCCCTTAAATTTTCATGGATTTGGTTAATAGATCCTTTAGACATTACCTCGACAAAATTGTGGTAGTGTTTATTGATGATATTCTCATCTACTCCAAGAGCAAGGAGGAACATGAAGAACATCTAAGACTTATATGGGTGACATTAAATAGGAGAATTTTTAGGCCAAGTTCAGAAATTGTGACTTTTGGATGAAACCTGTCACGTTCTTGGGACATGTGATCACAAGTGAGGGATTTTCTATGGATCCTTCAAAGATAAATGCGATTTAAGAATGTCCCAGGCCCACTAGTGTCATAGAAATCCGTAGTTTTCTTGGATTAGCTGGGTACTATTGACGTTTTGTGAGAAACTTCTCACGATTGTGAATCCTGCTAACTATGCTAACAAGGAAAGGGGTAAAGTTTGTATATATGGAAGAATGTAAGGGAAGATTCAAGAAGCTATAGAGAAGGCTAATAACTGCAACTACACTCACAATACCAAAAAGTAGAGAAGGTTTTGTGATAAACAGTGACGCTTCAAAGAAAGGCTTGGGTTGTGTACTCATGCAAAATGATAATGTGATAGCCTACGCCTCAAAACAGTTGAATATCCACGAGCAGAACTACCCTACGCATGATCTAGAGCTGGAAACCCTGATTTTTGCCTTGAAAATATGGCGACACTACCTTTATGGTGAGAAGTGTGACATATACGCCAACCACAAGAGCCTAAAGTATATATTCACACAAAAGAAGATCAACATGCATCAAAGGAGATGGTTAGCGCTAATCAATGATTACAATTGCTCTATTCACTATCATCTAGGAAAGGAGAACAAGGTAGTTGGTGCTCTAAGTAGAGAAGAACCTGCTACTCTATCCATGATGTGGATTGAGAAAGACCCTATATTCTTGGATATGCAAAGAATGGATTTGGAAATCATTAGGTCAGGGGATACATCCTACCATTCCCAAATGATTGTGCAACCATCCATCCAGGAGAATATTAAGGAAGCAAAAAGGGATGATGTGGAGATACAAAAGATGGTGAATGCAGTAAAGGAAGGGAAGTTGTAGGAGTTCCATATCAATAATGATGGTGTTATTTGGTTTGGAATACGGATTTGTGTGACTTCATCACCCGGGATAAAGAAGGATATATTGGACAATGCACATAGCTCAACATTCACTATCCATCCTGGGAGTACCAAGATGTACCATGATCTCTGAGAACACATTTTGTCGGATAACATGAAGAAAAAGATTGCAGAATATATATCAAGCTACTTGGTATGTCAGAAAGTTAAAGCTGAGTGAAAAAAGTACAAAGGTATGATACAACCATTTCCTATACCCATGTAGAAATGTGAAAATGTTACTATGGAATTTTTCATGAGTATCCAGAAGACGTCAAAGGAAAATAATGCGATATGGGTTGTGTATGATTGACTCACCAAGACTGCCCATTTTATCGCTATCTGGGATGATCTCTCACTTGAACAACTTGCAGTGATATATGTGAAGGAAGTGGTGAAACTGCATGGTGTTCCACTCTCAATTGTCTCTGACCGTGATCCAAGGTTCACATCTAAATTCTTGAGGAACCATCAACATGCTTTGAGTACTGAATTAAATTTCAGCACAACCTATCACCCCCAAACTGATGGACAATCTAGATGGACTATTCAGATTCTTGAGGATATGATAAGAGAATTCTCTTTATAATTAAATGGTGGATGGGATCAACATATCCCATTGGTTGAGTTCTCATACAACAATATCTTCCACTCGGGTATTCAGATGGCTCCATATGAAGCTTTGTATGGAAAGAGATGTAGAACTCCAACCTGTTGGGATGAAATTAGAGAAAGGAAGCTACATGGACCTGGTCTTGTGCAAGAGATGATAGAGAAGGTTCAAGTCATCCAGAAACACATCAAAGATGCTCAGAGTGGATAAAAGAGCTATGTTGACAATCGTCTAAGGGACTTAGAGATCGACGTTGGAGATAAATTATTCCTATGAATATCTCCATGGAAGAGAGTCTTGCGATTTGGGAAGAAAGGGAAGCTAAGCCCATGGTACATTGGACCCTTTGAGATCCTTGACCATATAGAATCCATGGACTATTGACTTGAACATCCAGCGAATATGGCTCAAGTTCATGATGTGTTTCACATATCACTCCTGAGGAAGTACATATTGGACCCCCTAACATTTACTAAACTTAGAGATGGTAAAATTGGAAGATGATCTCTCTTATGAGGAGCAGCCAGTAGAGCTTTTTTATTGGATAGATATTGTTCTACGCAAAAATACAACTCATGTTGTTAATGTGTTATGGAGGAACCATAAGTTTGAGGAAGCAACCTGGGAACAGGAAGAGGGAATGAAGGAGAAGTGCCCTCACCTTTTTGTGTAAAGGGAAATTTCGGGGGTGAAATTTCTTAAGGGGGGAAGAATGTAATGAACCAAAGTTTTTCAATGAAAATCCCCTTCTTAAAATTATGTGAAAAAATTACATGAAAGCACAACATAATGAACTACTATGTACTAAGTGACCTTTAAAAATAATTTTGTCACTTCTTTATTTGGAATTTTGAAACTCCGATGTCACGGTTGTGTTCAAGATGAATTTTGGAGTCTAATGAAACAAAAAAATATTCATTGAATAGTAATGTACCCTTGTGAATAGTAACCTACCCTTATGAATATTAATATGACCCTTCTTAATAGTAAAACATTCAACATAAGATTAACCTTACATATGAATAATTAAATAAAAATTAGACATCTTAGAAAGTGACAATTTGACCTTAGTAAAAGTTTTGATATTTTGTAATTCATATATATTTAATTTAAAAGAAACTTTATTTCTTTAAAATGTGTTCATTAATTTTCAAATCAATTTCCTACAGTTTTAAGATAATTTTATAAGACCCCGCGTAATTTTTGAATGCACTATAAAATCAGTTTTAATTTTAAAAACTGTTTTTTATGTAAATTATGATTTTAATGAAATATTAAATTAAAAATATTTTGAAAATTATTTTCGAAAAATGGACTTCATTTTGGGATTTTACATGTCAAAAAATGGTTTGTGTAAATTTTTGGGATTTTTCTAAAATACTTGAATTTTGATGAATAGTAAAATACATTAATTTACCGTATAAATACATTATAATTAAAATGCACTATTCCTGACATCACAGGTTATGTAAGCTCCCCAATCCCGAACTCACATGCCTTATTTACTATTATTTGTCATGGATGACTCACTATCCCTTGTTTTAGGGGAAATTAATAAAATAATGAATTTTATATTATGGAAACCCCTCTCCCCTCCACTATAAAAAGCACCATTCATACCCTCATTTCCTCAGACCTATCAAGCTCCAAGGATTCTCTAAACTCTGCCCAAAAATACTCCTTATACCCTCTCCCACGTTCAAGAGCTTTTGGCCTCATCAAAAGACCATTCCTAGCTTACTTAAGGAGGGTCTCACGAGGAGGATTTACGAGGTAATTTCTCTCCCTCTTCTACTTTAATTTCATTTCAAGTTCAAGTTCATTTCTTTATCTCCCCCACCCATATTCATTAAAATGGTATTGTAACACCATTATTATACATGTAATATAAATTTATGATTTTAATGGGATATTATATCAATCAAAACCCTTTCCCCCTTCCTTTTATTTTATTAAAGGGAACGTTTTCTGTGTGGTGTTAATTTATCACCTTCAAAAACGACATGTCTTCTTCCTCTATTTTTGCCTTCGTATATGGTCATGAAACCATTTTGTTGGTTGAAAAATAATATGTTATATGTATTATCTCCTATTTAATGTTCTAGATCTAACTTATGACCATATTACTAGTGATAAAATAAAACAAGTTCATTATGATCGAAAAACCGCTCAAATTATCCCAAACAATCATCATTTAATTCTTATCTAATGATTCATCCACATGGATCTAATATAATTCATAATAAGATAACTCAAAATTCTGTAATATCATTAATAACATGTAATATCAGTTCTGTATGTTTACCCATGTTCTACCCGAACTTCAATTTAAGAATACAAGTGAACCACTCAAGAAAACCATAAAAACAATCATTCTCGAACAGTGTTTTTAATCACTATAAATCATCCAAAGGGACATAAAATCAATTAATGAAACTATAACGAAACATATTAATTTACACAAGGTTATTTATTTCTAATTATAGAATTTAATTTCATCATACATGACATTAAAGAGAAAGAAGCATTCAGATACAAGGTAAGGGGAAAATCTCGAACCCAATTTTCTTTCTCCGTGTTCTCCCTCGTTCACTCTATTTTTGATATGGTTACTCCTTAAAAATAATTTTTTTCATCACTATATTTCCTTTTCTGGGATATACATGTTTTTCACTGGTTTTTATGTCAAATAAAATGTTTTCCAAAAGAAATCTTCTTTTAAGAACACACCTTTTACTTCTCACTCAAAATGGACGGTTCTTGTAACATGTATGTTATTCTCTCATTATTTTAGGAACCCAATATTTATGAATGTGTTCTTATGAGAAGAAACCAATTCCTTTACATGTGTTAGTTATATATATTTTTTATATGTGTTATATGTGGAAATAATGATAATGATAATGTTATGATGTGATGGGGCGCCAAGAATTATATAGCGCAATATGAATGTTTAAATGTGACTAGTGTGCCCGGAATTATAAAATGCTCCAATGCATTGGGTAAAGTGATGAATCTCATGAGTAAATGTGAAATTATGGGTGAAAAATATGATATCTTGGTTCACAAGTATGTGTGGTAGTTAACCACTAAGACATGATATTTTATTTTTATACATTGCCACATTTCAAGTCTTATATTTATGATTCCTATCATGTTCATGATCTTTTTCCCATTTTATGATTATGCTCACCCCATGATATATTGTACTTATCTATCCTCTTACTGGGATTCTATCTCACCCCATTTGGTGTATATCCTCAGGTGGATACATGTACTAAGGAGAGGATAAGTGCCAATAAGAAGCTAAAGAAAAAGAAATTAAATAAATGATTATGCTTGATGTTGTAATTGTTATGTATGGTCATAGTTTTCCCAAGAAACTCAACCTTTGTATCCTCTATGCGTAATAATATTATGTTGTTTATCTTTAAAATGATGTATATTAATGTAAGAAACGGTTGGGTCGCTATACATAGCCTCCTAGATAGGAGCGTGAAGAGGAGATATAGGAACTTATTGTCCATTCTGAGGATGTAATGATTGAGAAATTGATTCCATTAAATTCCTAGAAAGAGGATGGTGATAAGATTTCAAAGAGGTCACTTTGGGTGGCCACTACCCAGGTACATATGGAGTGGATCGAAAAGCATGATCATATCTTGGCAAGAGGATTTAATGCAGGGATGTTAAACATGGAGGAATTCATACAGACGTGTGACAAGTTTTCATTTTGGTTATAGGACCTTATCAATGATGATCCTGATTTCGAGGTAAACGGACTTATCTGGAAACATTCTAGGAATAATGAATCAAATACATATAAACTTGATTACAATGGTTCATCTATCTCCTTTTTTTTAATGCTCTGTATTTATTACCGACATGGGTTCTCACTTCCCTTTAAAAGTGTTTGAAAAAAATGTAATTTGTAGTTTAGGTTAATTAATTGGTAATGGAACTAACTAATAATGTAAATAAAGAAATTTTTAGGTTGAACATTAAGGTTTAAGGGTTTATATGACTAAATTTTGATAAAATATTTAATTAAGAACTTTTTGTATTGTTCCGCATGATTAAAGTGAGAATCATGATTGGGTTGAAAATTGAAATGGTATACCATGATATTGTGACCCTCATGGGAGGTTTCAGTGTACTAATTTTAGATTTTTCATTTGAAACATGACACATATATGACATGAAAAATCTACCCCATTTTTTTGGCTATTTTCTCTTATTTTGGTTTATCATGTTATATTGGTATGTATTGTTTATGGTTTAATTCTGGTTATTCGCTATGTCATTTGGTTGTTTTTGTTTATTTAAACTGAGGTGATACTTTGATAAAGAGGGTATAGTCTACCCATGTTATATATAAGGACCTCAATATTATTGGAAGTCCTTTGCAATACTAGGAGGTGCACCTGAGGTCATGTGGCCAAAAAGATCAGGGAACTAGAGTGTGGCATCAAGGTTATTAAATCAAAAAGTTGTATCAGAAGGGATTTTTATTTAATTTATTTTTTAATACTATTTTGAAAATATAGATAGTATATTAGAATGAGTTTTACCTTGGTAATGAAATTATGCATGGGAGTAAAAAACCCATGTATGTGGGGAAAACCATATACCTTGGGGTGTGATTGATGTTATTAATGTGTGTTGTTACTGTTGACTAATATTTCACCTTGAGTGATGAACTTATTTTGTTGTGTTTTTTTCTAAGAGATTTTATGAGGTTTTATTCATGGACCAGTATGAAATGAAGGTTGTGTATATGTGAATCATAATAGGAACTTGGTATTTATTATGGAATGCATAATTTTAAGAATTCATGGGAAAAGAATTTTAATAAGTTGCTTAAAATGAAAATTATTTTTTTCTATGTGTACTTTAAATGAAAGGGGTTCCTAATGTGAAAATTGTTAAATTGTAAATGAAGGTAAATATTGTGAATTAAAATGGATAAATGGGAGTCTAATGAGATAATTGGAAAATGAAAGTGTTTAACCACTGTTAACTTTTACATAGATGATAGATGGTTGAGGGTAGTGTTAGTGCCATTATTATGACCATGTGACAGGGTTGGGGGGAATGAATTGTAATGGATTATGTGAATCAATCATATATAAAATATGATAATTTTTTGAAATTTAATATAATATTTGTGTTTGTAATTGTAGAGATATTCCTTGATTATTAATATTGTTGATGGGATAATAGTAATATATTTCTAGAAATGTACCTACAGTAGTAGAACAAAAGGCTCCGATAATTATTGGTGAGGAAGCAGGAGAGAAGTTTCATGAGATAGTTTCTCTGTTTATGTAGTTTATAGAAAGATATATAGGGTAGTTTTTGAAGAGTATGTCTAACATGATATTGGATTTCTAATTATAGAACCCTCCAACTTTCATTAGAGATGGTGGGCCTTAGGTAGTTGATTTAGGGATTGAGTCTATCTAGACAAACCATTACCACTTAGAGACTTCTGAGGAGTATATATTCTATATTGGTGCCTATGTGATATATGTCTAGAAGAAGCGATGGTGGGACATACATACTCGGGACAAATAGCTAGACAATATGGTATAAAAGGAATTTCCAAAAAAGTTCTTGGAGGACATTTACCCTAAGACACTCAGGCCTAAGAGGGAATTATAGCTCATTATGATGACCTAGGGGAGTATGTATGTGATGGACTATGCAAGTCTCTTTAATAATTTTAGTGTTTATTTCATTGTTGGAAGGGGATGAGTCTAAAGTAGCCAAAAATTTTCAGGATGGTCTTGAATTTGATATTAATATCTCGTTTAATATCTTTCGGTTTATTTTTTCAATAGTGGTGAATTGGGCTCTTTGAGGGGAAAATGAAGGTGGATTTGAGTGGAGGGCATGTACATTCTACTGGACGGCTAAGAGGTATCTTTTCTGAGAGTTTTAAACCTCATTGTGAGAATTTTGAATAGATTAGTGGAAAGTATAGTGGCTAGGGGGAAGGATCTCTAACATTGGATCTTACTAAAGTACTCTTCCACCACTACAGCAGGTTAGGTCACCTCCGTAGAAATTTTCCTTGACCGTCAACAGAGTTCCGAGCTTGTGTTTGGATAGGACATCTAAAAAATTTTATTAGGTACCCATGCCTGATGGGTAATGATAGAGGGGCCAGGTAGAATCAATGTTCTCAAAGGGGGCCTTCAACCACATAACATATTATCAGTTGGAGTTCTACAGGTCTTGATGGTCAAGGAAGTGGATGATGAGATTTTGGGAAAGGGCGCCTGTATCAGCAGAGTAGTGTAGATCTGGGGCCTTAGACTAAAACAAAAGGAATATGGTTAAATATATTTACATGCGGTACATCCTAAACTTTTGGATATTAAGGCTAGACCATCGATAATTAGAGGATCTATTCTTGTAGGGTTTATGCTTACTAGCTCTTTATTTTGTATGGGTTCCTCTCATTTCTTTATATCTACAGAATATGTGAATGGGTTTAGTCTAATAATGGATTTTTTGAGTGGGGTTATGACAAAAGATACACCTTGGGGAGTACGGTTGAGAGACATCTGTTTGTGTAAGGGGTGTTTTCTCAAGGTTATGGAGTAACATTTACTTTGGGAAATCTACAAACGTGACATGTCAGTATTTGAATTTATTTTGGGCATAGAATGGATAATACCATAATGATACCACATACATTGTTACCATAGTGGTGTGGAATTTTCATCTCCTCAGGGTAACAATTATATTCATTGTGTAAAGTGGGATATTCCAGAAAGTTGGGACAGTCGAGTTTAACATAAACTGAGGGATCTCATCACCCAATTCTCTAGTATTTTTTTTGGATGATGGGGGTTTAAATATGGACATCATTCCATCCCAAGTGTATTGGTTATAGGATGACTTTTCTAATGACTTCTCAGGTATTCCACCTTAGTGAGATGTGGAATTTACAATTAATCACATTGATGGTGATGTTATAGTTTCTACCCAACCATGTGGAATAAAATCAATAGATCTTCACGTTATTAATACTCAACTTGAAGTATTGATAGATAAAGGATTTATCCATCCATGTACATCATGTTGGTTCTCTCTAGTATGGTTAGAAAAGAAGACTGATTTGACGCATCACTTATGTGTTGATTACTTGAATTTGAATCTGTTGAGTGTGATGAACCAATATACTCTTCCATGTATAGATGATATCTATGAATAGTTTAGAGAAGATTGTATGTTCTCCAAGAATGAATTGAGATCAAGGTATCATCAGCTGAGATTTTGAACTTTTGATATACCATGAACATATTTCTAATGTAGGTATGGACTTTATGAGTTATTTGTTATTCCATTTGGGTTGAAAAATTCTCTTACTGTGTTTATGGACTTCATTAATCAAATATTACCGCTATTCCTAGATCATTTTTTGGTTGTTTTGTGGATTATATCTTGGTGTACTCCAATACTCATGAAGATCATTCCTAAGACCATGAAATCATCATGAGTACACTGAGTGAGCATAATCTGTATCCCAAGATATCAAAATGTTAATTATAGATTAAATGGGTCCATTTCATCGGTCACATCATCTCAGAGGAAGGTGTGTCAATAGAACTACAGAAAGTGAAGGTAGTGGATTCTTAGGATAATCCCCAAAATGTTTTTGATATCTTTTTCTTTTTGGGAATGGTAGGTTATCATTGGAGGTTCATCTTGAAATTTTCATTCTTAGAGGGACCACTTTTGGTCTTGAACATGAAGGGAGTTAAGATAAAATTGTTTTTATCGTATGATAAAGTGTCTCAGGAGTTGTCAAGGTAGTTGACTACTATGATGATCTTGATCCTACTCAAGCTAGAGGAGTAGTATACAGTATTCTGTGACACTTTAGGAGTCGTAATTGGATTAGTGTGGATGCACGGTGATCAGATTAATGAATATTGGTCATGGTAGTTGAGGCCACATGAACATAACTACCATATGCGAAACCTTGAGTTAGATGCAGTGGTTTATGCTTTGATGTCTTGGAAGCATTATCTGTTTAGAAAAAAATTATTGTGTATATAGATCTCAAGAGCTTAAGGTATATCTTTTCTCAATGGGATTTTTATATCAGGGAGTGGAGGTGGGTTGATTATATAGATTCATTTTATTTCAATCTAGAATATATGATATGGAAGGGAAATGGTGTCGTAGACTCTTTATGAATGAAAACTCAGACTCAGGAAGTTCATGAGTCATGTTCGAAGTGGAATATGATGAATTTTTTTCCTAAAATGCATGTTGTGGTTTGATAGGATCTAGATAAGATGAGCCTGATATCATTATTATTGGACTATAAAATTTTGAGCTTGAATAAGGAAATGAAATATGAGGCTCTATTGTGTTTAGCCTTGAGGGAATGTTGTGAAGGTGAGGAGTCACCATTATAATGGACTATAGATGTATGTGAGATCATCTATTGCATGATTCACATTATAGTGCCTATGAGTATGTGGGAGAATTTGATTAATGAATTTCATGCATTGAAGTGAGAGGTGTATGTAGTTTTGAAAAAAATAAACCATGAACTACATTTTCAGTATTGGTGGACTAACATGAAGAAGGAAATTATAGGGTTCATGACACGCCGATACAAATTTCAATAGGTGAAGGCCATGAATGAATGACCAGGTGGTTTACATTAGTCATTGTTTATTTTTGAATGGAATTTGGATGAAGATACTATTGATTTTTTGGCAAGTCTCTTGAGGATTCCTTATAAGAATGAAACTGTTTGGGTGGTTGGGTATATACTGATTAATGTAGCACATTTCTTGACCATTTTCGAGAATTTCTCTATGGATAAGTTAGGAGACATGTATGTTCAAATGATAGTACATCTGCACGATCTCCATAGAGTATAGTTTTAGACCATAAATCATAGTTTACATCATGACTTTAGAAGGTCTAACAAAAATCACTTGATATATAGGTATTACTATGTTTGGATTTCCCCCCACATATAGATTGGTAGTCGAAACATACTATTCCAGTTTTGGAGGATATGTTATGAGAATGTATTCTTGAATTTTTTGGGACTTGTAAGAATAACTTATAACACCTGGAGTCATTATATAAAAATAGTTATCAATATATGATAAAAATTACAATATATTAGGCTCTTTATGGTAGGCCATGCAGATCACCTCTATCTTGAGTGGAGGTAGGTGAGTAAGAGTTTATGGGACCGAGTCTCATGTAGGATATTTTAGAGTAGGATAAATTGACATAGAATCATATGGATATGGATCATAGTAGGTAGAATTCATATGTAGTTACACATTGAATACCTCTTTAGTTGGCAGTGGGTGATCGTGTGCTTCTTCAGGTGTCGCCTATATTGGGTCACTATAGGATTTAGAGATAAGGAAATTTGGTTCCCAGGTTTGTCAGACCTTTTCAGAAAGTGGAGAGAATCGGGTTGGTGGTGTACTAATTGAATATTCCATAGAGATTTATATATATGAATGACGTTTTTATGTGTCATAGATTCAGTGGTATGGTATACTTCCTTTTTATTACACAACATTACATAGCATTTACAAACTGAGGATCTTTTAAGGCTTAATGTCTTGGAAAAATGATACATAATACATTAAAACATAAAAAATTATTCAACTCAAATTGAATGGATTATTAAAATTCCATATTATGTATATTTAGTTCATCTCATAACATGGGGACATACATCAAAGGAAAGGGTGAGAAAAAATCCCATTAAGGGATAACATAAGAAACATTTTACATCTAATCATGAAGAACATCAATAAGAACTTGAGGAATATCATAATAAAGTTTTTAATAGTCATATAATAAATAAAATAACATTAATAGTAAATTATAAATGTGGATACAACATTTAATATAGATATTTGTAAGCATGTCACCATGTTCTATTCCCAAGGTGTCATAAAAATTACCAAGGTTATTCACCAAGGTATCGTTAAACATATCATCTCTAGAGATTAAATTTTTTAACCAATGAATTGGAGAAATATTAGGTAACACCCTTAGTATTTATTAATTTAATTTTATCCAAATAGTTCATAATCATACATTTCATAAATAACCCACAGAGAATGGGTTTCATATCAAAATAACGATGTCTTAAAAAGTAACTAAAAACAAGATCATTATGTCATTTGCAACCCACATAAAGGGAATGAGAGTTTTATGTATTACACTTAAAAAATAAAATAAATAAATTTTATGTATTGATGAATACTTCTGGAAGTTAAATAGGTTTTTTTATTCACATAATGAAAATATTAAAATTTCTTGAGAAAAAAAGAGATATCTTGAGATGAAAATTTCGCAGCATAACGAATATGAAACATGGTTTTATAAAAAATTAAAAAGGGAGAGAACATGGTAAATACATTCATAAAAGACTCATAATAAATTATAGTGACTTAATAATATTTAAAGAAGAACATAGTTTGGAAATATAGAAGACACACCACATAAAAAATAGCTTAAAAGGAAAAGGAGAAGTTGAGAATTCCCATACCTTGATGAGTGACCCCTTAAACTCGAAGATCGATATCTAGGGGGATTGAGGACACCTTGAGAAGAATATTTATAAGGTAATACTGTCTTTTATTCTAGGATGTTGATTTTGGAATGAAAGGATAATAAGTAATGGGTGTGTATTTTTAGTAAAAGAGATGGTGTTTTTTTATTAATTTATGTGGATACCTCATTAGTGGTATCTACAAAACCATGGGCTTGCCCATGGTATGAGACACGTGGGAAACCTCATATCATATTTTATTCCTCAAGAGTCAAAAATAATTATTACATCTTTATTACATCACTAATGATATCATTAATCATTCTGAAAACTCAGAAGTGTATTTTTACTATTTAACGACAAACAAAATATTTTATAAAGATATCCTAAATTCATCATAAACTAATATTGACCTTATGAATTAAAAAATTATTTTTTATCATAATAATTATCTAAATATGATAAATTTGACTTTTAACAAAAAAAGTACTTATTTATTAAAAATAATTTCATAGAGAAAATGCATAATATACTGCAAATAAAATTTTCAACACATAAAAAAATATTTTATCATTTTTAATTAAAAATTATTTTTTTTATATAAATATTTAATTATAAAAAATATTATTAATATATATTTATTTTAATATGAAAATTCATATCTTTATTAAAATACAATTTTTACATGAAAAATAAATTTATCAAATTCTATCTCAATTTTTATGATTTTTTTTAAAACATAATGATGGAATAAAAATTTATTTAAAGGGATTACATTTTATGTAATTGGGTACTTAACACATAACCCCTTAAAACAAAAAGATATGACATAAGGGTAATGTGTACGATGGTGATGGATTCTTAGGGCGGCTCAGAATACATTGCTCGAGTGGTAATATCCACTAACTTGATGTTCTCTTGTAGGTGATTTGTTTCAAGATTTACATGTTGATTCTTAGTTTGGGATTTATCCAGAGTGAATCCCAATGATGTAAACTCCTTCCCAAGCTCCAAAAAAAAGAGCTTGGCATGGAAAAATTCTTTTGGATAAGGACATTGACTCTTTTTTCTGCATTAATTAACCATTATCATTTCAATTTATTATACCAATTATAATGTTAAAAATTATTATTAATAGTATTATTTCTTATGGTCATATTGTCCAACAGTAATAATTGACCAATGGTTATACAATGTTTGAATCCAAAAGGTTGTATTTAAATTTACTAACTTCATTATTAATAAAAAATAGTTTTTCTTGAGTACAAAATAATAAAACAAACATTTTGAGGAAGAAAATATTATTCAAAAAGTTTGGGTTGTTACATTCTTCCCCCTTAAGAACTTTCATCCCTGAAATTCCAAATGATTATCTCAATTGATAAAAGGTGTGGGTACTTCTTCCTCATTGGTTCTTCTAGTTCCCACATTTATTCTTCATACATGTGGTTCCTCCACAACACATTAATGAGGTGGGTAGTCTTTTTGCGCAGAACCTTGTCTCTTCGATCCAAGATCTCCACTAGATGCTCCTCATAAGAGAGGTCATGTTCAAATTCTACCCCCAATGGATTTAGTACATGATAAGGTTCATGTATATACTTCCTCAAGAAAGATACATGGAAAACATCATGAACGTGAGATATATTGGGTGGAAGTGCTAGTCGATAGGCCACTAATCATATGTGTTCAAGGATTTCATAGGGGCCAATGTACCTAGGGATAAGCTTACATTTCCTCTCAAATCACATGAATATATTCCATGATGAAATTTGAAGGAAGATTTTGTGGAAAACATTAAACTCTTAGTCACTTTGAAGGTTGTCAGAATATAACTTTTTCAACTCTCAACATCCTTAATATGTTGTTTGATGGCATGAACTTTTTCTATCATCTCTCTCATAAGATCATTCCCAAGAATAATTTCTCACCATCTTCATCCCAACATGTAAGATTACTATATCTCTTCTCATGTATAGATTCACAGGGAAACATTTGAATACTTGAATGGAAACTATTATTGTACAAGAGCTCAACTAACAAGATATGTTGATCCCATACAACTTTAAATTACATTAAACCTATTCTTAGCATGTAACTTAGTGTTTGAAAAGTAGTTTCAAACTGGACATCCATTTGGGGATGATATGCCATATGGAAATTCAATTAGATACTTAGAGCATATTGAATTCCTCTCTAGAATTTCGATGTGAACCCTAGATCATGATTAGATATGATAGAAAGAGGTACCCCATGCAGCCTCACCACTTCCTTCACGTAAATCATGGAAGGTTGTTCGTGAGAGAACTCATCCAAAATAGATATAGATTGTACATTCTTGGTGCGATTTTCCACTACAATCCATATCACATTATTTAATTTGGAAGTTCTCAAGAGACCAGGGACATAGTCCATAGTGATATTGTCCTACTTCCATGCTAGTACGGGTAGTGGTTGTAATACACATTTAGGAAGTTGTTTCTCTAACTTTACCTGATGACACATCAGGATCCTTTTATTGTAGTTAGAAATATCATTTTTCATGTTATCCCACCAATAATGATCCCAATGGTCCCTATACATTTTAGTGTTTCTAGGATGTACAGTGAAAGTAGAGATATGGGATTCATCCATCAGCTCCTTTATTTCCAAAATAGATAGAACACGTAACCTTGTATGAAATTTTAGTACACCTTATTGATCAATATTGAACTCGTGAAACATACCATTATTCATAGCCTCTATCTTCATTTGTAACAAGGGATCATCTATTTGATATTTCTTGATCATCTTTAGTAACGGAGATTGAGAATTCATTTTAGGTAGGATTGATTATGTAATTTCATTTATGATTCCCATGTATAGTTTTTCTAGGTATTGGATCAAAGGATCTCTTTGAGTCCTCATTATTGCGATCAAAACATGATCATTCCAATATAATGTTTCAACAACATTGTTTTCTATTCTTGGATGATAATGAATTAAAAAATCATAGTCTTTATGAAGTTCCAACCATATCCTTTGTCTCATGTTCAATTACTTTTGTGTGAAAATATACTTCAAATTTTTTTGTTATGTGTATATATCACACTCCTCACCATACCGATAATACCTCTATTTATTCATATTAAAAAAACCACAACTATATATTTATCATGCATATGCAATTTATTCTCACGAGGCTTTAGCTTTTGAGATGTAAAATCTATCACCTTATCATATTGTATGAGGAAGCAACCATTAACTTTTAGAGATTAATTATTCAAAATAATAGATAATTATTTTATAGAGGTTAGTGTTCACATAGGTGTTGTGACGCATCTCTTTTTCATCTATTAGAAACTCTCTTCACACTCTTTTATCCAGATGAACATGACCCCATTTTGAGTTAACTTGGATAGTGGATTAGAAATTCGTGAAATTTTTTTCACTAACATCTTATAATATCCTGATAAGATAAGGAAACTGTGATTTATATTTATTGTTGTAGGATGAGGAAACTCCTACAAAAACATTGTCTATGTAGGTTTAGTTGATATTCCTTCACTGGTTACAATGTCCCCAAGAAGGAAACTTTTTATAACCAAAACACACACTTGGTAAACATTCCAAATAGCTAATCTTTCCTCAGAGTTTCCAGTATAACCCTTAGATTATCATTATGCTCCTCCCAAATTTTTAAAAATATCAGAATATCATCAATAAAAACTACCACAATGTTATCAAGGTAGTACTTGAAGACTCTATTCATAAAATCTATAAAAATAATTGGAGCATTAGTCAAGATAAATGGAAAAAAACAAACTCATAATTCCCATATCTTTATTGGAGGGAGGTATTTTAAAATTCTTCTTTCTTCACCCTCAATTGATGATTATCGTATTGATGATAAATCTTGGATAAAAATTTCTCCCCATGAAGCTGGTCAAATAAATCATCAATTCTTGGAAGAGGGTACTTGTTCTTCACTGTGATCTCATTCAGTTCTCAAGAATCATTGCATAACTACATTAATCCATCCTTCTTATCCACAAAGAGAATATATTCTCCCCAAGGAGACACACATTTCCAGATAAACCCCTTCTCCAAAATATCTTTTAGTTTCATATTTATTTCCTCCAGCTCCACAGTCACCATTCTATATGTGGTTTTTGAAATCATCTTGGAAATCAACATGAGTTCAATTGAGAACTCTACCTCTCTTTTTGGGGGAGGTCCAAGTAACTCCTCAAGAAAAACATCAATGTATCCCTAAATTATGGGGACAAATTCTATACATAAAATTTCATTTCCTTCTTTATATTCACTGATCATCTTCATAAAGAGGTCTATAGATGGTGCTTTTAGACAAAGATCAGGTCGATATATCTTCCATTTGAAAACAATCGTAGGTTTTCTATTCAAGTCTACTGATTCTTCCTTACTTCTATAGTTTATTTTAGCATTATTCTTTGAGATCCATTCTACCCCTAGTATAATGTAAAATTCTATCAACGAAATGACTAATATTTTTTTGATGAGATTATGCTCACCGAAGTAAATACAGGATTTTATAAACACCGTTGCTTCTTGGATAATCCCATCAGGAGTCTTTAATGAAAACTATACATTTAAAAATTTACTTGTTGATTATAAATTCATTGTAAACAAGGAATAAATAATGAAATTAATATAACCAGAATCAACCAATGTACTTTCTAGCTTTGAGATAACAACAATAGTACCTACCACCAAATTGTTTGGATCATAAACATCAACTATCCTGATAGAAAAATCATGCCCTTGGTCCATTGTACAGTGTTGAGGTTGATGGTGATTACCCTATACTACCCTCATATTTGGATATTGATTAGAAAAGTTCCCTATCAATCCACACATGAAGCGTTGGACTTCAGGAAGGGCCGGAACCATATTCCCTTTTTCATTAGTGCTAAGAAGTTGAGGCTTTAACTCACTAATATAGTTATGAGTGATATGTACATCTTCTACACACTTATAGAATTTAATTCTCCCTTGAAATTAGTTCCTTTA
This sequence comes from Viscum album, assembly GCA_963277665.1. NCBI lineage: Eukaryota > Viridiplantae > Streptophyta > Magnoliopsida > Santalales > Viscaceae > Viscum > Viscum album. Next base: position 1,040,020,379 of record OY728161.1, on the reverse strand, counting down.
ATGCTTCTTCCAAAATTTATTGCGGATGGAATTTTGAACTTGTTTTCCTCCTCTTCATTGATCAAAGATCCACCTCGTATTTGGAGACATTGATATTTTCTTTTCATTCAATTTTTGATACCACTATATCTTACCGAACCTCAGTTTGATCTTAATAGAACTGTGTATTGTTTCCTCATAGCTATTATAGTCTTAGTGGGATAAATTCTAATGTAGCTAAGGTCACATTCCACCAAAAATCAATCAAACTTCTAATTTGGATCCATGATAAAACTAGAGGTGTAGAAGGAAAGTCTTGTGAATTTTATCTAATAGCTTCCAATAGATTCATTATCATTCTTATTTAGATTGATTATTTCCTTCTCCATTTTTATTCTCATTGAACTATGGAAATAATTATTGAATAAAATTACCCTAAACACTTTCCACTCCATAGCTTCAATATCTCATTCGGGCCCTGTGTTTTTAATTAGTGCCCCCGACTATTCAGCCTCTCCCATTAAAAGGTACATAGCTAGAGTGACTTTCTCTTGTTCTGAACAACAATGTAAAAACAGAACTTTTCTATTGAGATTATCCACTACTCAGAAATTAATGCGTCGGTACATCAACTGGACATTGGGGGTTGGTGATGCATAAATGACTGAAGGGAAATATGTTCCCTTTCTATTGAAAGTTTTCTATCATCTTGATTCACGTTATTTCCCATAACCTGAGTTGTTTAATTCATCATTTTCATAATGTTTTATATTCTGGATTTTATCAGAAGGCCATCAGTTCGTGGTCTATTGCGCTCACCAATTACATGGTTCCTCCTATTTCCTACCATTTTCAAAAAGATGATAAATTTAGTGATAAATCTGTTTAATTTAATAATATTCTATTTATAAATTAATTTCATGTCTTAAAACCTCATTATTAAAAGGTGGATGGGATCAACATATCCCATTGGTTGAGTTCTCATAAAACAATATCTTCCACTCGGGTATTCAGATGGCTCCATATGAAGCTTTGTATGGAAAGAGATGTAGAACTCCAACCTGTTGGGATGAAATTAGAGAAAGGAAGCTACATGGACCTGGTCTTGTGCAAGAGATGATAGAGAAGGTTCAAGTCATCCAGAAACACATCAAAGATGCTCAGAGTGGATAAAAGAGCTATGTTGACAATCGTCGAAGGGACTTAGAGATCGACGTTGGAGATAAATTATTCCTATGAATATCTCCATGGAAGAGAGTCTTGCGATTTGGGAAGAAAGGGAAGCTAAGCCCATGGTACATTGGACCCTTTGAGATCCTTGACCATATAGAATCCATGGACTATTGACTTGAACATCCAGCGAATATGGCTCAAGTTCATGATGTGTTTCACATATCACTCCTGAGGAAGTACATATTGGACCCCCTAACATTTACTAAACTTAGAGATGGTAAAATTGGAAGATGATCTCTCTTATGAGGAGCAGCCAGTAGAGCTTTTTTATTGGATAGATATTGTTCTACGCAAAAATACAACTCATGTTGTTAATGTGTTATGGAGGAACCATAAGTTTGAGGAAGCAACCTGGGAACAGGAAGAGGGAATGAAGGAGAAGTGCCCTCACCTTTTTGTGTAAAGTGAAATTTCGGGGGTGAAATTTCTTAAGGGGGGAAGAATGTAATGACCCAAAGTTTTTCAATGAAAATCCCCTTCTTAAAATTATGTGAAAAAATTACATGAAAGCACAACATAATGAACTACTATGTACTAAGTGACCTTTAAACATAATTTTGTCACTTCTTTATTTGGAATTTTGAAACTCCGATGTCACGGTTGTGTTCAAGATGAATTTTGGAGTCTAATGAAACAAAAAAAATATTCATTGAATAGTAATGTACCCTTGTGAATAGTAACCTACCCTTATGAATATTAATATGACCCTTATTAATAGTAAAACATTCAACATAAGATTAACCTTACATATGAATAATTAAATAAAAATTAGACATCTTAGAAAGTGACAATTTGACCTTAGTAAACGTTTTGATATTTTGTAATTCATATATATTTAATTTAAAAGAAACTTTATTTCTTTAAAATGTGTTCATTAATTTTCAAATCAATTTCCTACAGTTTTAAGATAATTTTATAAGACCCCGCGTAATTTTTGAATGCACTATAAAATCAGTTTTAATTTTAAAAACTGTTTTTTATGTAAATTATGATTTTAATGAAATATTAAATTAAAAATATTTTGAAAATTATTTTCGAAAAATGGACTTCATTTTGGGATTTTACATGTCAAAAAATGGTTTGTGTAAATTTTTGGGATTTTTCTAAAATACTTGAATTTTGATGAATAGTAAAATACATTAATTTACCGTATAAATACATTATAATTAAAATGCACTATTCCTGACATCACAGGTTATGTAAGCTCCCCAATCCCGAACTCACATGCCTTATTTACTATTATTTGTCATGGATGACTCACTATCCCTTGTTTTAGGGGAAATTAATAAAATAAGGAATTTTATATTATGGAAACCCCTCTCCCCTCCACTATAAAAAGCACCATTCATGCCCTCATTTCCTCAGACCTATCAAGCTCCAAGGATTCTCTAAACTCTGCCCAAAAATACTCCTTATACCCTCTCCCACGTTCAAGAGCTTCTGGACTCATCAAAAGACCATTCCTAGCTTACTTAAGGAGGGTCTCACGAGGAGGATTTACGAGGTAATTTCTCTCCCTCTTCTACTTTAATTTCATTTCAATTTCAAGTTCATTTCTTTATCTCCCCCACCCATATTCATTCAAATGGTATTGTAACACCATTATTATACATGTAATATAAATTTATGATTTTAATGGGATATTATATCAATCAAAACCCTTTCCCCCTTCCTTTTATTTTATTAAAGGGAACGTTTTCTGTGTGGTGTTAATTTATCACCTTCAAAAACGACATGTCTTCTTCCTCTATTTTTGCCTTCGTATATGGTCATGAAACCATTTTGTTGGTTGAAAAATAATATGTTATATGTATTATCTCCTATTTAATGTTCTATATCTAACTTATGACCATATTACTAGTGATAAAATAAAACAAGTTCATTATGATCGAAAAACCGCTCAAATTATCCCAAACAATCATCATTTAATTCTTATCTAATGATTCATCCACATGGATCTAATATAATTCATAATAAGATAACTCAAACTTCTGTAATATCATTAATAACATGTAATATCAGTTCTGTATGTTTACCCATGTTCTACCCGAACTTCAATTTAAGAATACAAGTGAACCACTCAAGAAAACCATAAAAACAATCATTCTCGAACAGTGTTTTTAATCACTATAAATCATCCAAAGGGACATAAAATCAATTAATGAAACTATAACGAAACATATTAATTTACACGAGGTTATTTATTTCTAATTATAGAATTTAATTTCATCATACATGACATTAAAGAGAAAGAAGCATTCAGATACAAGGTAAGGGGAAAATCTCGAACCCAATTTTCTTTCTCCGTGTTCTCCCTCGTTCACTCTATTTTTGATATGGTTACTCCTTAAAAATAATTTTTTTCATCACTATATTTCCTTTTCTGGGATATACATGTTTTTCACTGGTTTTTATTTCAAATAAAATGTTTTCCAAAAGAAATATTCTTTTAAGAACACACCTTTTACTTCTCACTCAAAATGGACGGTTCTTGTAACATGTATGTTATTCTCTCATTATTTTAGGAACCCAATATTTATGAATGTGTTCTTATGAGAAGAAACCCATTCCTTTACATGTGTTAGTTATGTATATTTTTTATATGTGTTATATGTGGAAATAATGATAATGATAATGTTATGATGTGATGGGGCGCCAAGAATTATATAGCGCAATATGAATGTTTAAATGTGACTAGTGTGCCCGGAATTATAAAATGCTCCAATGCATTGGGTAAAGTGATGAATCTCATGAGTAAATGTGAAATGATGGGTGAAAAATATGATATCTTGGTTCACAAGTATGTGTGGTAGTTAACCACTAAGACATGATGTTTCATTTTTATACATTGCCACATTTCAAGTCTTACATTTATGATTCCTGTCATGTTCATGATCTTTTTCCCATTTTATGATTATGCTCACCCCATGATATATTGTACTTATCTATCCTCTTACTGGGATTCTATCTCACCCCATTTGGTGTATATCCTCAGGTGGATACATGTACTAAGGAGAGGATAAGTGCCAATAAGAAGCTAAAGAAAAAGAAATTAAATAAATGATTATGCTTGATGTTGTAATTGTTATGTATGGTCATAGGTTTCCGAAGAAACTCAACCTTTGTATCCTCTATGTGCAATAATATTATGTTGTTTATATTTAAAATGATGTATATTAATGTAAGAAACAGTTGGGTCGCTATACATAGCCTCCTAGATAGGAGCGTGAAGAGGAGATATAGGAACTTATTGTCCATTCTGAGGATGAAATGATTGAGAAATTGATTCCATTAAATTCCTCGAAAGAGGATGGTGATAAGATTTCAAAGAGGTCACTTTGGGTGGCCACTACCCAGGTACATATGGAGTGGATCGAAAAGCATGATCATATCTTGGCAAGAGGATTTAATGCGGGGATGTTAAACATGGAGGAATTCATACAGACGTGTGACAAGTTTTCATTTTGGTTGTAGGACCTTATCAATGATGATCCTGATTTCGAGGTAAACTGACTTATCTGGAAACATTCTTGGAATAATGAATCAAATACATATAAACTTGATTACAATGGTTCATCTAACTCCTTTTTTTAATGCTCTGTATTTATTACCGACATGGGTTCTCACTTCCCTTTAAAAGTGTTTGAAAAAAATGTAATTTGTAGTTTAGGTTAATTAATTGGTAATGGAACTAACTAATAATAGAAATAAAGAAATTTTTAGGTTGAACATTAAGGTTTAAGGGTTTATATGACTAAATTTTGATAAAATATTTAATTAAGAACTTTTTGTATTGTTCCGCATGATTAAAGTGAGAATCATGATTGGGTTGAAAATTGAAATGGTATACCATGATATTGTGACCCTCATGGGAGGTTTCAGTGTACTAATTTTAGATTTTTCATTTGAAACATGACACATATATGACATGAAAAATCTACCCCATTTTTTTGGCTATTTTCTCTTATTTTGGTTTATCATGTTATATTGGTATGTATTGTTTATGGTTTAATTCTGGTTATTCGCTATGTCATTTGGTTGTTTTTGTTTATTTAAACTGAGGTGATACTTTGATAAAGAGGGTATAGTCTACCCATGTTATATATTAGGACCTCAATATTATTGGAAGTCCTTTGCAATACTAGGAGGTGCACCTGAGGTCATGTGGCCAAAAAGATCAGGGAACTAGAGTGTGGCATCATGGTTATTAAATCAAAAAGTTGTATCAGAAGGGATTTTTATTTAATTTATTTTTTAATACTATTTTGAAAATATAGATAGTATATTAGAATGAGTTTTACCTTGGTAATGAAATTATGCATGGGATTAAAAAACCCATGTATGTGGGGAAAACCATATACCTTGGGGTGTGATTGATGTTATTAATGTGTGTTGTTACTGTTGACTAATATTTCACCTTGAGTGATGAACTTATTTTGTTGTGTTTTTTTCTAAGAGATTTTATGAGGTTTGATTCATGGAACAGTATGAAATGAAGGTTGTGTATATGTGAATCATAATAGGAACTTGGTATTTATTATGGAATGCATAATTTTAAGAATTCATGGGAAAAGAATTTTAATAAGTTGCTTAAAATGAAAATTATTTTTTTCTATGTGTACTTTAAATGAAAGGGGTTCCTAATGTGAAAATTGTTAAATTGTAAATGAAGGTAAATATTGTGAATTAAAATGGATAAATGGGAGTCTAATGAGATAATTGGAAAATGAAAGTGTTTAACCACTGTTAACTTTTACATAGATGATAGATAGTTGAGGGTAGTGTTAGTGCCATTATTATGACCATGTGACAGGGTTGGGGGGAATGAATTGTAATGGATTATGTGAATCAATCATATATAAAATATGATAATTTTTTGAAATTTAATATAATATTTGTGTTTGTAATTGTAGAGATATTCCTTGATGATTAATCTTGTTGATGGGATAATAGTAATATATTTCTAGAAATGTACCTACAGTAGTAGAACAAAAGGCTCCGATAATTATTGGTGAGGAAGCAGGAGAGAAGTTTCATGAGATAGTTTCTCTGTTTATGTAGTTTATAGAAAGATATATAGGGTAGTTTTTGAAGAGTATGTCTAACATGATATTGGATTTCTAATTATAGAACCCTCCAACTTTCATTAGAGATGGTGGGCCTTAGGTAGTTGATTTAGGGATTGAGTCTATCTAGACAAACCATTACCACTTAGAGACTTCTGAGGAGTATATATTCAATATTGGTGCCTATGTGATATATGTCTAGAAGAAGCGATGGTGGGACATACATACTCGGGACAAATAGCTAGACAATATGGTATAAAAGGAATTTCCAAAAAAGTTCTTGGAGGACATTTACCCTAAGACACTCAGGCCTAAGAGGGAATTATAGCTCATTATGATGACCTAGGGGAGTATGTATGTGATGGACTATGCAAGTCTCTTTAGAAATTTTAGTGTTTATTTCATTGTTGGAAGGGGATGAGTCTAAAGTAGCCAAATATTTTCAGGATGGTCTTGAATTTGATATTAATATCTCGTTTAATATCTTTCGGTTTATATTTTCAATAGTGGTGAATTGGGCTCTTTGAGGGGAAAATGAAGGTGGATTTGAGTGGAGGGCATGTACATTCTACTGGACGGCTAAGAGGTATCTTTTCTGAGAGTTTTAAACCTCATTGTGAGAATTTTGAATAGATTAGTGGAAAGTATAGTGGCTAGGGGGAAGGATCTCTAACATTGGATCTTACTAAAGTACTCTTCCACCACTACAGCAGGTTAGGTCACCTCCGTAGAAATTTTCCTTGCTCGTCAACAGAGTTCTGAGCTTGTGTTTGGATAGGACATCTAAAATTTTTTATTAGGTACCCATGCCTGATGGGTAATGATAGAGGGGCCAGGTAGAATCAATGTTCTCAAAGGGGGCCTTCAACCACATAACATATTATCAGTTGGAGTTCTACAGGTCTTGATGGTCAAGGAAGTGGATGATGAGCTTTTGGGAAAGGGCGCCTGTATCAGCAGAGTAGTGTAGATCTGGGGCCTTAGACTAAAACACAAGGAATATGGTTAAATATATTTACATGCGGTACATCCTAAACTTTTGGATATTAAGGCTAGACCATCGATAATTAGAGGATCTATTCTTGTAGGGTTTATGCTTACTAGCTCTTTATTTTGTATGGGTTCCTCTCATTTCTTTATATCTACAGAATATGTGAATGGGTTTAGTCTAATAATGGATTTTTTGAGTGGGGTTATGACAACCGATACACCTTGGGGAGTACGGTTGAGAGACATCTGTTTGTGTAAGGGGTGTTTTCTCAAGGTTATGGAGTAACATTTACTTTGGGAAATCTACAAACGTGACATGTCAGTATTTGAATTTATTTTGGGCATAGAATGGATAGTACCATAATGATACCACATACATTGTTACCATAGTGGTGTGGAATTTTCATCTCCTCAGGGTAACAATTATATTCATTGTGTAAAGTGGGATATTCCAGAAAGTTGGGACAGTCGAGTTTAACATAAACTGAGGGATCTCATCACCCAATTCTCTAGTATTTTTTTGGATGATGGGGGTTTAAATATGGACATCATTCCATCCCAAGTGTATTGGTTATAGGATGACTTTTCTAATGACTTCTCAGGTATTCCACCTTAGTGAGATGTGGAATTTACAATTAATCACATTGATGGTGATGTTCTAGTTTCTACCCAACCATGTGGAATAAAATCAATAGATCTTCACGTTATTAATACTCAACTTGAAGTATTGATAGATAAAGGATTTATCCATCCATGTACATCATGTTGGTTCTCTCTAGTATGGTTATAAAAGAAGACTGATTTGACGCATCACTTATGTGTTGATTACTTGAATTTGAATCTGTTGAGTGTGATGAACCAATATACTCTTCCATGTATAGATGATATCTATGAATAGTTTAGAGAAGATTGTATGTTCTCCAAGAATGAATTGAGATCAAGGTATCATCAGCTGAGATTTTGAACTTTTGATATACCATGAACATATTTCTAATGTAGGTATGGACTTTATGAGTTATTTGTTATTCCATTTGGGTTGAAAAATTCTCTTACTGTGTTTATGGACTTCATTAATCAAATATTACCCCTATTCCTAGATCATTTTTTGGTTGTTTTGTGGATTATATCTTGGTGTACTCCAATACTCATGAAGATCATTCCTAAGACCATGAAATCATCATGAGTACACTGAGTGAGCATAATCTGTATCCCAAGATATCAAAATGTTAATTATAGATTAAATGGGTCCATTTCATCGGTCACATCATCTCAGAGGAAGGTGTGTCAATAGAACTACAGAAAGTGAAGGTAGTGGATTCTTAGGATAATCCCCAAAATGTTTTTGATATCTTTTTCTTTTTGGGCCTGGTAGGTTATCATTGGAGGTTCATCTTGGAATTTTCATTCTTAGAGGGACCACTTTTGGTCTTGAACATGAAGGGAGTTAAGATAAAATTGTTTTTATCGTATGATAAAGTGTCTCAGGAGTTGTCAAGGTAGTTGACTACTATGATGATCTTGATCCTACTCAAGCTAGAGGAGTAGTATACAGTATTCTGTGACACTTTAGGAGTCGTAATTGGATTAGTGTGGACGCATGGTGATCAGATTAATGAATATTGGTCATGGTAGTTGAGGCCACATGAACATAACTACCCTATGAGAAACCTTGAGTTAGATGCAGTGGTTTATGCTTTGATGTCTTGGAAGCATTATCTGTTTAGAAAAAAATTATTGTGTATATAGATCTCAAGAGCTTAAGGTATATCTTTTCTCAAGGGTATTTTTATATCAAGGAGTGGAGGTGGGTTGATTATATAGATTCATTTTATTTCAATCTAGAATATATGATATGGAAGGGAAATGGTGTCGTAGACTCTTTATGAATGAAAACTCAGACTCAGGAAGTTCATGAGTCATGTTCGAAGTGGAATATGATGAATTTTTTTCCTAAAATGCATGTTGTGGTTTGATAGGATCTAGATAAGATGAGCCTGATATCATTATTATTGGAATATAAAATTTTGAGCTTGAATAAGGAAATGAAATATGAGGCTCTATTGTGTTTAGCCTTGAGGGAATGTTGTGAAGGTGAGGAGTCACCATTATAATGGACTATAGATGTATGTGAGATCATCTATTGCATGATTCACATTATAGTGCCTATGAGTATGTGGGAGAATTTGATTAATGAATTTCATGCATTGAAGTGAGAGGTGTATGTAGTTTTGAAAAAAATAAACCATGAACTACATTTTCAGTATTGGTGGACTAACATGAAGAAGGAAATTATAGGGTTCATGACACGCCGATACAAATTTCAATAGGTGAAGGCCATGAATGAATGACCAGGTGGTTTACATTAGTCATTGTTTATTTTTGAATGGAATTTGGATGAAGATACTATTGATTTTTTGGCAAGTCTCTTGAGGATTCCTTATAAGAATGAAACTGTTTGGGTGGTTGGGTATATACTAATTAATGTAGCACATTTCTTGACCATTTGCGAGAATTTCTCTATGGATAAGTTAGGAGACATGTATGTTCAAATGATAGTACATCTTCACGATCACCATAGAGTATAGTTTTAGACCATAAATCATAGTTTACATCATGACTTTAGAAGGTCTAACAAAAATCACTTGATATATAGGTATTACTATGTTTGGATTTCCCCCCACATATAGATTGGTAGTCGAAACATACTATTCCAGTTTTGGAGGATATGTTATGAGAATGTATTCTTGAATTTTTTGGGACTTGTAAGAATAACTTATCACACCTGGAGTCATTATATAAAAATAGTTATCAATATATGATAAAAATTACAATATATTAGGCTCTTTATGGTAGGCCATGCAGATCACCTCTATCTTGAGTGGAGGTAGGTGAGTAAGAGTTTATGGGACCGAGTCTCATGTAGGATATTTTAGAGTAGGATAAATTGACATAGAATCATATGGATATGGATCATAGTAGGTAGAATTCATATGTAGTTACACATTGAATACCTCTTTAGTTGACAGTGGGTGATCGTGTGCTTCTTCAGGTGTCGCCTATATTGGGTCACTATAGGATTTAGAGATAAGGAAATTTGGTTCCCAGGTTTGTCAGACCTTTTCAGAAAGTGGAGAGAATCGGGTTGGTGGTGTACTAATTGAATATTCCATAGAGATTTATATATATGAATGACGTTTTTATGTGTCATAGATTCAGTGGTATGGTATACTTCCCTTTTATTACACAACATTACATAGCATTTACAAACTGAGGATCTTTTAAGGCTTAATGTCTTGGAAAAATGATACATAATACATTAAAACATAAAAAATTATTCAACTCAAATTGAATGGATTATTAAAATTCCATATTATGTATATTTAGTTCATCTCATAACATGGGGACATACATCAAAGGAAAGGGTGAGAAAAAATCCCATTAAGGGATAACATAAGAAACATTTTACATCTAATCATGAAGAACATCAATAAGAACATGAGGAATATCATAATAAAGTTTTTAATAGTCATATAATAAATAAAATAACATTAATAGTATATTATAAATGTGGATACAACATTTAATATAGATATTTGTAAGCATGTCACCATGTTCTATTCCCAAGGTGTCATAAAAATTACCAAGGTTATTCACCAAGGTATCGTTAAACATATCATCTCTAGAGATTAAATTTTTTAACCAATGAATTGGAGAAATATTAGGTAACACCCTTAATATTTATTAATTTAATGTTATCCAAATAGTTCATAATCATACATTTCATAAATAACCCACAGAGAATGGGTTTCATATCAAAATAACGATGTCTTAAAAAGTAACTAAAAACAAGATCATTATGTCATTTGCAACCCACATAAAGGGAATGAGAGTTTTATGTATTACAATTAAAAAATAAAATAAATAAATTTTATGTATTGATGAATACTTCTGGAAGTTAAATAGGTTTTTTTATTCACATAATGAAAATATTAAAATTTCTTGAGAAAAAAAGAGATATCTTGAGATGAAAATTTCGCAGCATAACGAATATGAAACATGGTTTTATAAAAAATTAAAAAGGGAGAGAACATGGTAAATACATTCATAAAAGACTCATAATAAATTATAGTGACTTAATAATATTTAAAGAAGAACATAGTTTGGAAATATAGAAGACACACCACATAAAAAATAACTTAAAAGGAAAAGGAGAAGTTGAGAATTCCCATACCTTGATGAGTGACCCCTTAAACTCGAAGATCGATATCTAGGGGGATTGAGGACACCTTGAGAAGAATATTTATAAGGTAATACTATCTTTTATTCTAGGATGTTGATTTTGGAATGAAAGGATAATAAGTAATGGGTGTGTATTTTTAGTAAAAGAGATGGTGTTTTTTTATTAATTTATGTGGATACCTCATTAGTGGTATCTACAAAACCATGGGATTTCCCATGGTATGAGACACGTGGGAAACCTCATATCATATTTTATTCCTCAAGAGTCAAAAATAATTATTACATCTTTATTACATCACTAATGATATCATTAATCATTCTGAAAACTCAGAAGTGTATTTTTACTATTTAACGACAAACAAAATATTTTATAAAAATATCCTAAATTCATCATAAACTAATATTGACCTTATTAATTAAAAAATTATTTTTTATCATAATAATTATCTAAATATGATAAATTTGACTTTTAACAAAAAAAGTACTTATTTATTAAAAATAATTTCATAGAGAAAATGCATAATATACTGCAAATAAAATTTTCAACACATAAAAAAATATTTTATCATTTTTAATTAAAAATTATTGTTTTTATATAAATATTTAATTATAAAAAACATTATTAATATATATTTATTTTAATATGAAAATTCATATCTTTATTAAAATACAATTTTTACATGAAAAATAAATTTATCAAATTCTATCTCAATTTTTATGATTTTTTTTAAAACATAATGATGGAATAAAAATTTATTTAAACAAAGGGATTACATTTTATGTAATTGGGTACTTAACACATAACCCCTTAAAACAAAAAGATATGACATAAGGGTAATGTGTACGATGGTGATGGATTCTTAGGGCGTCTCAGAATACATTGCTCGAGTGGTAATCTCCACTAACTTGATGTTCTCTTGTAGGTGATTTGTTTCAAGATTTACATGTTGATTCTTAGTTTGGGATTTGTCCAGAGTGAATCCCAATGATGTAAACTCCTTCCCAAGCTCCAAAAAAAAGAGCTTGGCATGGAAAAATTCTTTTGGATAAGGACATTGACTCTTTTTTCTGCATTAATTAACCATTATCATTTCAATTTATTATACCAATTATAATGTTAAAAATTATTATTAAGAGTATTATTTCTTATGGTCATATTGTCCAACAGTAATAATTGACCAATGGTTATACAATGTTTGAATCCAAAAGGTTGTATTTAAATTTACTAACTTAATTATTAATAAAAAATAGTTTTTCTTGAGTACAAAATAATAAAACAAACATTTTGAGGAAGAAAATATTATTCAAAAAGTTTGGGTTGTTACATTCTTCCCACTTAAGAACTTTCATCCCTGAAATTTCAAATGATTATCTCAATTGATAAAAGGTGTGGGTACTTCTTCCTCATTGGTTCTTCTAGTTCCCACATTTATTCTTCATACATGTGGTTCCTCCACAACACATTAATGAGGTGGGTAGTCTTTTTGCGCAGAACCTTGTCTCTTCGATCCAAGATCTCCACTGGATGCTCCTCATAAGAGAGGTCATGTTCAAATTCTACCCCCAATGGATTTAGTACATGATAAGGTTCATGTATATACTTCCTCAAGAAAGATACATGGAAAAGATCATGAACGTGAGATATATTGGGTGGAAGTGCTAGTCGATAGGCCACTAATCATATGTGTTCAAGGATTTCATAGGGGCCAATGTACCTAGGGATAAGCTTACATTTCCTCTCAAATCACATGAATATATTCCATGATGAAATTTGAAGGAAGATTTTGTGGAAAACATTAAACTCTTAGTCACTTTGAAGGTTGTCAGAATATAACTTTTTCAACTCTCAGCATCCTTAATATGTTGTTTGATGGCATGAACTTTTTCTATCATCTCTCTCATAAGATCATTCCCAAGAATCATTTCTCACCATCTTCATCCCAACATGTAAGATTACTGTATCTCTTCTCATGTATAGATTCACAGGGAAACATTTGAATACTTGAATGGAAACTATTATTGTACAAGAGCTCAACTAACAAGATATGTTGATCCCATACAACGTTAAATTACATTAAACCTATTCTTAGCATGTAACTTAGTGTTTGAAAAGTACTTTCAAACTGGACATCCATTTGGGGATGATATGCCATATGGAAATTCAATTAGATACTTAGAGCATATTGAATTCCTCTCTAGAATTTCGATGTGAACCCTAGATCATGATTAGATATGATAGAAAGAGGTACCCCATGCAGCCTCACCACTTCCTTCACGTAAATCATGGAAGGTTGTTCGTGAGAGAACTCATCCAAAATAGATATAGATTGTACATTCTTGGTGCGATTTTCCACTACAATCCATATCACATTATTTAATTTGGAAGTTCTCAAGAGACCAGGGACATAGTCCATAGTGATATTGTCCTACTTCCATGCTAGTACGGGTAGTGGTTGTAATACACATTTAGGAAGTTGTTTCTCTAACTTTACCTGATGACACATCAGGATCCTTTTATTGTAGTTAGAAATATCCCTTTTCATGTTATCCCACCAATAATGATCCCAAAGGTCCCTATACATTTTAGTGTTTCTAGGATGTACAGTGAAAGTAGAGATATGGGATTCATCCATCAGCTCCTTTATTTCCAAAATAGATAGAACACGTAACCTTGTATGAAATTTTAGTACACCTTATTGATCAATATTGAACTCGTGAAACATACCATTCTTCATATCCTCTATCTTCATTTGTAACAAGGGATCATCTATTTGATATTTCTTGATCATCTTTAGTAACGGAGATTGAGAATTCATTTTAGGTAGGATTGATTATGTAATTTCATTTATGATTCCCATGTATAGTTTTTCTAGGTATTTGATCAAAGGATCTCTTTGAGTCCTCATTATTGCGATCAAAACATGATCATTCCAATATAATGTTTCAACAACATTGTTTTCTATTCTTGGATGATAATGAATTAAAAAATCATAGTCTTTATGAAGTTCCAACCATATCCTTTGTCTCATGTTCAATTACTTTTGTGTGAAAATATACTTCAAATTTTTTTGTTATGTGTATATATCACACTCCTCATCATACCGATAATACCTCTATTTATTCATATTAAAAAAACCACAACTATATATTTATCATGCATATGCAATTTATTCTCACGAGGCTTTAGCTTTTGAGATGTAAAAGTTATCACCTTATCATATTGTATGAGGAAGCAACCATTAACTTTTAGAGATTAATTATTCAAAATAATAGATAATTATTTTATAGAGGTTAGTGTTCACATAGGTGTTGTGACGCATCTCTTTTTCATCTATTAGAAACTCTCTTCACACTCTTTTATCCAGATGAACATGACCCCATTTTGAGTTAACTTGGATAGTGGATTAGAAATTCGTGAAATTTTTTTCACTAACATCTTATAATATCCTGATAAGATAAGGAAACTATGATTTATATTTATTGTTGTAGGATGAGGAAACTCCTCCAAAAACATTGTCTATGTAGGTTTAGTTGATATTCCTTCACTAGTTACAATGTCCCCAAGAAGGAAACTTTTTATAACCAAAACACACACTTGGTAAACATTCCAAATAGCTAATCTTTCCTCAGAGTTTCCAGTATAACCCTTAGATTATCTTTGTGCTCCTCCCAAAATTTTAAAAATATCAGAATATCATCAATAAAAACTACCACAATGTTATCAAGGTAGTACTTGAAGACTCTATTCATAAAATCTATAAAAATAATTGGAGCATTAGTCAAGATAAATGGAAAAAAACAAACTCATAATTCCCATATCTTTATTGGAGGGAGGTATTTTAAAATTCTTCTTTCTTCACCCTCAATTGATGATAATCGTATTGATGATAAATCTTGGATAAAAATTTCTCCCCATGAAGCTGGTCAAATAAATCATCAATTCTTGGAAGAGGGTACTTGTTCTTCACTGTGATCTCATTCAGTTCTCAAGAATCATTGCATAACTACATTAATCCATCCTTCTTATCCACAAAGAGAATATATTCTCCCCAAGGAGACACACATTTCCAGATAAACCCCTTCTCCAAAATATCTTTTAGTTTCATATTTATTTCCTCCAGCTCCACAGTCACCATTCTATATGTGGTTTTTGAAATCATCTTGGAAATCGACATGAGTTCAATTGAGAACTCTACGTCTCTTTTTGGGGGAGGTCCAAGTAACTCCTCATGAAAAACATCAATGTATCCCTAAATTATGGGGACAAATTCTATACATAAAATTTCATTTCCTTCTTTATATTCACTGATCATCTTCATAAAGAGGTCTATAGATGGTGCTTTTAGATAAAGATCAGGTCGATATATCTTCCATTTGAAAACAATCATAGGTTTTCTATTCAAGTCTACTGATTCTTCCTTACTTCTATAGTTTATTTTAGCATTATTCATTGAGATCCATTCTACCCCTAGTATAATGTAAAATTCTATCAACGAAATGACTAATATTTTTTTGATGAGATTATGCTCACCGAAGTAAATACATGATTTTATAAACACCGTTGCTTCTTGGATAATCCCATCAGGAGTCTTTAATGAAAACTATACATTTAAAAATTTACTTGTTGATTATAAATTCATTGTAAACAAGGAATAAATAATGAAATTAATATAACCAGAATCAACCAATGTACTTTCTAGCTTTGAGATAACAACAATAGTACCTACCACCAAATTGTTTGGATCATAAACATCAACTATCCTGATAGAAAAATCATGACCTTGGTCCATTTTACAGTGTTGAGGTTGATGGTTATTACCCTATACTACCCTCATATTTGGATATTGATTAGAAAAGTTCCCTATCAATCCACACATGAAGCGTTGGACTTCAGGAAGGGCCGGAACCATATTCCCTTTTTCATTAGTGCTAAGAAGTTGAGGCTTTAACTCACTAATATAGTTATGAGTGATATGTACATCTTCTACACACTTATAGAATTTAATTCTCCCATGAAATTAGTTCCTTGAATGCTTCTTCCAAAATTTATTGCGGATGGAATTTTGAACTTGTTTTCCTCCTCTTCATTGATCAAAGATCCACCTCGTATTTGGAGACATTGATATTTTCTTTTCATTCAATTTGTGATACCACTATATCTTACCGAACCTCAGTTTGATCTTAATAGAACTGTGTATTGTTTCCTCATAGCTATTATAGTCTTAGTGGGATAAATTCTAATGTAGCTGAGGTCACAATCCACCAAAAATCAATCAAACTTCTAATTTGGATCCATGATAAAACTAGAGGTGTAGAAGGAAAGTCTTGTGAATTTTATCTAATAGCTTCCAATAGATTCATTATCATTCTTATTTAGATTGATTAATTCCTTCTCCATTTTTATTCTCATTGAACTATGGAAATAATTATTGAATAAAATTACCCTAAACACTTTCCACTCCATAGCTTCAATATCTCATTCGGGCCCTGTGTTTTTAATTAGTGCCCCCGACTATTCAGCCTCTCCCATTAAAAGGTACATAGCTAGAGTGACTTTCTCTTGTTCTGAACAACAATGTAAAAACAGAACTTTTCTATTGAGATTATCCACTACTCAGAAATTAATGCGTCGGTACATCAACTGGACATTGGGGGTTGGTGATGCATAAATGACTGAAGGGAAATATGTTCCCTTTCTATTGAAAGTTTTCTATCATCTTGATTCACGTTATTGCCCATAACCTGAGTTGTTTAATTCATCATTTTCATAATGTTTTCTATTCTGGATTTTATCAGAAGGCCATCAGTTCGTGGTCTATTGCGCTCACCAATTACATGGTTCCTCCTATTTCCTACCATTTTCAAAAAGATGATAAATTTAGTGATAAATCTGTTTAATTTAATAATATTCTATTTATAAATTAATTTCATGTCTTAAAACCTCATTATTAAATATCTTATTCTTTAACAATTACTTTTAATACAAATTATTCATAAGGGTTAATAAAAAGATTGTGATTAACCAAACATATCCCATAGGAGTGTGAAACAAGGTGTATAGCAGGGCCCATTTTCATGCAGCAGTTCTATTCAAGTCCATCTCAAATTAATTCTTTTGGGTTTACCCCAAGATACATCAGTGGTAGATTCACATCCACTTGTTCATATCCCGATCGGGAATTATTTGTTTGAAAAACACGTACTTAATATTTCACAAAAAAATATTATGAATTTTTCTATATTTAAACTTTTTTGTAAGAATATTCCAAATATTTTAAAATCCTAATTTTTAAAAATAACTAAAACTTCCTTTTATACTAGATATGGAGTCCCACTTTTTTATTACATTACATTACATAGAATTTAAAAAAGATGATCTTTAATGGCTTAGTGTCTTGGAAAAAAGGTACATAATTCATGAAAACATAAAAAAATATTCTATTCCAAGTGAAAGACTTCTTCAAGGTTCACCCTATGAACATTTATTTCATCTCATAACCTGGGGACATACATCATAGGAAAGGGTGGACAAAAGGCCCAATAAGGGATAACATGCGATGCATTTTACATATGATGTTGAGGAATATCAATAATACCATGAGGAATATCATAATAAATTGATTAGGAAGAATATAATAAATAAAAAAACATGACTCATGACTTGTAAATTTGGATACAACATTTAATATATACATTCATAAGCATGTCACCAAGGTCCATCCCAAAGGTGTCAGAAACATTACTAGGGTTATTCACCAAGGTATAATAAAAGATTTCATCTCTAGAGATTAAATTCTTTAACCAAATAATTAGAGTGGTATAAAAGAACAACCTTCATATGTATTAAATTTAATATGATAAGCATATATCATAATTAAACATCTCTTAAATAACCTGATGAAAATGGGTTTCATATCAAAATAATTATGTTTTATAAAGTTCTTAAAAACAAGATCTTTTTATCATTTATAACACAGGGAAAGAGAATGAAGGTTTTATGTATGTAAATTATAGAAGCTGATAAATAATTTTTATGTCTTTATGAATACCCCTACAAATAAAAGAGGTTTGGGTATTCACCTAAAATAAAATCAAATAATTTCTTGAGAAAAAGAGAGAGATTATGAGATGAAAATTCTCTAGCATAACAGGTATAAAACATGGTCTTATAAAACATTAAAAAGCAAGGTTAAAAGGGTAAACCATTAATAAAAGTATCATAATATAGTATGGGGAAATAATTAAATTTAAATAATTACATGGTATGGAAATTTTACTGACATAACACATAAAATATATCATGAAAGGAAAAGAGAAGTTGAGAATTCCCTTACCCTAAAGAGTGACTCCTAAAACTCAAACATCGGGACCACTGGGGTTTTAGGACCCCATGGGTGGACTCTTTGGGAGGTATAATTACTATACATTAAAGTGGAATGATTTTCAAATTAAATTAAATTACTTAATTGGTGGGTATTTATAGTAAAATAGAGAGTGTTTTTTTATTAATTTCTAAGGACCCCCCATTAGTGGTATTTTCAAAACCCTGGGATTTACCAGGGTATTGGCCCCATGGGACACCTAATATCATATATATTTTTTAATATTTTACCAGAATTATTAAATTATTATTACAACATTATTAAATCACAAATAATGTCATTAAACATTTCAAAAAGTCCAAACTGTATTTTTACTATTCACTGAATAAAAAAATATTTTCTAAAATTTAATAAATTCATTGTAACCTAATATTGACCTTATGAATTAAAAAATGAAATTTATTTTATCTTAATAATTCACTAAATTTGATAAATTTTACTTTTAACTCTAAAATACTTAAATATTACAAATAATAGTGGAAAAAAATTCATAATATACTATATAGTAAAATTTTTGAAACATAAAAAAATTATTTTTATATTGATAATTAAAAAGGAGTGTTTTTGACACTATTTTTTTATAATAAAAATTATTAGTAAATACTTATTCTAATATGTAAATTTATATATTTTTTAAACATATGATTATTACCCAAAAAATAAATTTATCAAATTCGATATCAATATTTTAGAAAATCAATTTTTGAAATAGAAATTATGGAATAAATATTTATTTAAACAAAGGGATTCAATTTTGAGTAACTATTTCATTTAAAAATAACCCATTAAAACACCCAGATACATCCTAAGGGTATGGTGTGTGATTGTGATGGACTCTTGGGGCAGCTCAAATAACATTTTCTGAGTGGTAATCTCCACTAACTTGAAATTATCCCACATGTGATTTCATTCAATGATAGCATGTTGATTCTCAGCTTGGGCTTGGTCCAAAGAGAATCCCATTGACTCTACCTTCTTCCCAATCAATGATAAATGATCTTTTTATGGAACAATTCTACTAGATGAATCCATCGACTCTTCTTTCTCCATTAATTAACCATTATCATTTCTATTTATAATAATAATTAGAACATTAAAAATTAGTATAATGAGTATTTCTTCCAATAGTCTTGTTGACCAATGGTAATTATTGACCAGCGGTCATATAATGGTTGAAACCCAAAGGTCCAATTTCAATATACTTACTTAATTATTAAAGAAAAATATATTTGTTGAGTACAAATTAATACAACACACATTTTTTGGAAACAAATATTATTCAAAAAGATTAGTTCGTTACAAGGGGTATCACCCAAACCCTTATCATGTGATCTATGATGATGTCATTGAGCGTAAGACTAGTACATCTTTTGAAGAGATTGTGATATTTGTCATGGATCAGAGTGATAATGTGTTGTGGGGAAGGACTGTGTCGATAGTTTGAATATTGTTGCAATATGGGCATCTTCAGAAGGAAACAAGGGAGAGGAAAACAAATATGTGGGATTAGTGGCCTGTAACTTTTACCCTAGGATCTTAGAAATTCTTGTATGTATAGCTCAATTATGATGTTTTATAGGGTGTGGAGATTTTAAGATCTCGTGCATTATTCAGCCTTCCTCCACTCAACCCTAGGGTGACTCTTGGCGATTTTTGAGTGATTCCTTCATCTTTGATTGCCATATATGGATGTTTAATACTTTTTTTATTCCAAATATTCTAATAATTGTGTATTTGGTCATTGTCCACCTATTGAGGGTGTTGGTTTGGTGAACATCCATCATCAATCTTAAAGTAGGAGGTCTAAATTTGAAACCCCATATTTATTGTTGTAATTGTGTGTATAGAGTTATGAAATAGTAATTTCCATGTTCATAAATTTCATCTTTAATTGGATTAATTAATTATTGGAATGAGGTTATTATGAAATTTATTATATAATGGGTTTATGAATTTGGTCAACTAAATGGATTGTAGAGTGGTTAACTGATCAGTTATGTAATTAATTAATAATAGGAATCAAGAGATGTTTGGATTAACCTTAAATGGTTGAGGGATTATATGATTTAATGTTGATAAATGGTTTATTGAATAATTTTTCATATTTTTCCATATAATTACTATGATAATCATGATTGGGTAGGAAATTTTAATGCTTTACCATTATATTAAATATTGGTAAGAGGGTTAATGTTGATTAACCTTGTTAAATGTGATATATGTTATATATGTTTTTCAGTTGAGAAATGGAATGTGGGATATAGAATGATGATATAAAAACCAACAAGGACATATCCATGTTATTGTAGGCCCAAATACATGCATGTGAATATTATTTTATGGGACAAGGACTGATACTCCAAACACCTATGGGGTGTAGGACATGGACTATTACTTCAAATACCCAAGGGGTACTAGACACGATGTTCTATGCCCATGTGAATGAAATCGGACTACATTTACAAATGAATTTTATATGAAATAAAATTAAATGGATAATGAAATCCCATATTTTAATGAGTTGTGATCTCTCTATTTGATATGGTTCAGACTCTGGCATGGGATGAAGCAAGTATTGATGGTTTGGGTTTCACTATGAAAACTGGGCAAAGGATGGGGTTAAATAAAGAATAATTAAATATATAAACTATTTACTATATTTATTGTAATTTATTATTTACGAAAATGTGTAATCTTATGATTGATTAGATTTTTTAAAAGTAATTGGTTGTTGAAAACTGAGTTGTACACACAACCTACTCAGGTTTGTAATTGGTTCCCAAATAGACTTCAGGTTTGTAGAAAATGATAAGGGAAATATCCCTATGTTTGATAGATGAGTTGGGATAATGTATGGATGAGGGATCCAGATGTGATGGTAGGACCCACTTGGGAGGAATAAATATCTTTATTTTGTGGCTTTCATTTGAAACTATACCCATATATGGAAATAAATATTTACTGCATTATTTTATTCTATTATTTCTTATTTTGGTTTATCATGTGATATTGATATGGATTGGGCATTATTTTATTATAGTTATCATCTATTTAATTTGGTTATTATTGTTTATTTACACTAATGTGCTACTTTTATAAAGAGTGTATAATCTCCCCAGGTTACATATAAGACCCTTAGTACTGGTAGTAAGACTTAGGTGTATGGGCTAGTGAGCTTGAGTTCATGTGACTAACAAACATAGGGAAGTTATGTGTGGCAATCAGGTCAGGACATTATACTTTTCTCAGGATTCGCTTCCCTTTAGGCTTAAAACTGCTTGGATTGTAGGGATTGGATCTTCTTGGATCACGGTACCCTCTTATCCTCTTATAATTAAATTCATTACTCCCTGTTATTCTAGAGTATCATTATTTTAATGTTTCATTATTTTTTAAAAGAGTTCTGACCTTGCCTCGAGGGTTGATATCTATGGATTGGTTCCTGAGAGATTTCCATTAAAATTTATGGTGATTGATTCCTCGAATATTCTATTTATGAGTGGTGATTTCATTGATTAATTCAATTGAGGGAGTGAATTTATAAATGATACCTTATAATATCTTATTATGTAACGACGATGCTTTATCTTCATTAGGTAATCAATCGTAGTTTACTCGATAAAGGTTAGTAAACTAGAATTTAAGTACTAGAAAGGGAGTTGTGGATCACATCAGATTTTGATACATTTATTTTTATGCCTTATAATTAAATAGAATGCATGACTTGTTTTCTAAACATATTGTGAATTTTTTCCTATGGTCGTGATGATGTTGTAATTAAAAATGTATATGTACTAAAACTAAGTCTATAATAAAAGGATTCATCTACTTGAGATATCAATATATCATAAATATCTTGAATTGGGAGAATAGTCGAATAATGTATTTATTTATATCTAGATATATTTATCCACTATAAAAATATGGTTAACATTGATGAGACATGGTTTATAATAAATCAGTTAATTCAATATTGTAATTGGTAACAATGTTGTAAGTTTATCTTTAATGTTTAGGGATGTTTTTTACCCTAGTTTTGTGTGCCAGGATTGTGTTCATGTAGTGATGTCTTTGAGTTCCACCTAGAGATTGTTTTGATGTTATGGTGTTTTTCTACCATATATATTCTATGGTATAGAATTTTCCTTTCTGTGATTTCTTTTTAATACAGTATATTCATGATATTTGTTGAGTAATTGTGCTGGTTTTTCAAGTTGTGGCAACAGATTCATGAGGATCATGTTGGGATGTCATAGATGATGTAGATAGGTTTTGTGGGGGTACACTATGAAGTTTGTATGGGGTTGAGTGCAGGGATTTCTCAATGGATTTTTTTGTGGATGGGTTTTTCAATGGTATATTTATTGTGATCATTTTTCATCTTGTTTCATTTATTTTAGGCACTCCAGTTTTTCTCTTTGAGGTTCTTCTATATCGGACATATAATTCCTGATTTAGAAAATACAATTGAATTATAATGAAATCATGGGATGAGTGTGGATATTGATCATTCTATAGTCTATTAAATGAGAATATAAAATTGAATGATAATTAATGAATCCCCATAGATTAATGAATTAATATGAGTTGATAAAAAAATAATTGATTATGGAACTGGAAAAAAATTTCGGATTGAATAATTTATAAATGATTCATGTGGATGAACATTGATTTCTTATATACTCATACATTTATTTTTCTCTAGTCATAGTAGTGGTAGATGCAATTTCATGAGAGAATATAGGTAGTTGGAATAATTATTATGTAGTTTTCTATAGTGTGGTTGTGATCTATATCTATCATTATCTTTTGAGATTTATTACCCATCCCACCTAAGTTGGTAGGGATATTGACACCCAAATATTGGGAAGGGGGTGTTTTCCCTAATATAAAAATTAATAATGTAACAAATTCATAACTTTTACCTCTTCCCTGTTCTACCATCAACTACAGTATAATGTGGGGGAATACCTAAATTTTTATAGATTAAGGTATAGGGCATAGAATCTTGTGAGAATTGATGGATCTTAATTTCCTAACACATGTTTTTTATGCTATAATTATTGGAGGATATATCATTTTCATGTATTATAATAACAATGATTACATAATTTTTAGTTGTATTATCTGTGGTCTATCACATCTTAAGGTATAAATCATAATACATGATCTTTGGTGGCTTTCAAAGCCTCTACCTAGTTACAATTATTAGGATGTGGATGTGATTTTTTTTCGTAGGGTTTAGGGTGATCATATGTTGTGCTTCATGGGATACATTCTGTGATATGGATTTCTGGGATAAAGAATTATTATTGGGAGGTATGACCACGAGATGTGAGTTTTTGGGGTGTGCGAGTTAAAAACCAACGAGGATGCACTTATAAGGCACGTTTCTTATATATGTGTGCGCTTGTGTGGGTGTGTGTCTATGTGTCTATGTGTCTGTGTGTCTATGTGATTGTTTTTGTGTGTGTCATTTTGATATAGAATGAGTTATATTAATTTCTTGGTGATGAGGAAGGGAAATAATATTACCAATTTAGGTAATTAGTTTTTTTCTATTTATTCATAGATCTTTTGTTTACTTTTTTAACAATTCATGAGTTGTTTCTAGGAGAATCCTACTAAGTATACATGTTATGCACACCTAAAATATGTAAAATATTTTTTATGTCCATTGTATCTGGTTGGTGATCAATATAGGAATTTGAAGCTTGAGGCAGTTTTTAGGAGCTGTTTATGTTCATGGGCACTTCCATAAGATTTATTTGTTTTTTATCTATCTTTTTATTCCATTACATTCTCATTATGTGAAATTTAATTGATGTATCGGATTGGTTTGTCTTGTTTTCTACTTGGAATTAATTAGTGTATCTCATATGGTCTC
The DNA here is from genome assembly GCA_963277665.1 of Viscum album. Taxonomy (NCBI): domain Eukaryota; kingdom Viridiplantae; phylum Streptophyta; class Magnoliopsida; order Santalales; family Viscaceae; genus Viscum; species Viscum album. The sequence goes on along the minus strand of OY728161.1, from coordinate 1,039,995,603 downwards.
TTACCCTTATTCTTATATATTGAGCATAATGCCTCACATATATATTCATTAGATAACCTTTATGATATTCAATAATTTGTAGCCTATTATTGGTGTTCTTTGAGGGTTATCCATATATTCACTACAATCATAATAGGGGTACCAGTAGAGGAGGGGGAGGGGAGAGGTGGGGGTCATGATAAATAACATTTTTTTGACTAGAAACTCTAAGGAATAATTTTTTGGGGACATGTAATCCATTACATGCATCATTCAATATAAAATCATAATTTATTTCCTTTCCATATCAGCTCAACTATACATTTTTTAAAAATTGTGGGTACATATTATCTAAAAAAAATTCTAAAAAAAACAACTTACTCTTATATTATTACAGGGCCATGACGTGATCATACATGTTCTTGAGACTTTCTCTAGTGAGTGATAACACATAGATTCAGAGACTTATTTTGTGGTATCATTACCCCATGTGATGTGGGAAGATCCATGGCATATTTTTCTTACTGTATATCCTCCTTGTAGAGTGCATGATAGTTCATGATGAGATAAAAATTACTACATATGTTCTACAAGTGATATGTGAACTCTAGTGATATATGATATAAGAGATTTAATGATGAGCATGGTCTTTGGATGGTAGTGGATTTTTTTGGAGTCTATGATTTATGATAATTATTTTTTTGATAGAAGTTTATTATATATATATTCCTGATTTTTATTTACCTTTCACTATATAGAAAATCATGGGTTAATGTTTTTATGAACACAAAATGGTACTATCCTACTGTGTTTGGGGTTCAAACTTCTGTTCACGGTTTTTGGATAGGTCAAATATTGTTTCTAATTCAAAATTGATACCCATGAGCTCAAGATTTTGAGTAGGAACACCGATATAAGATTTTAGAATTTAGATTGTAACTATCCAACATTCATATTCTATATAGTAAACTATGTTGAGATTTTTATGGATGATATTTACCCATTTAAATTCACTGCCTTTAAAAATAGGACAAATCTTTCCTCTGGATAGTTATAGTTGTTCTTGGATGAATTTTCATGTTTAGGAAAACTATGAGAGTAGGATCTCCCATATTGAATGATCCAAAATTATTCAATGAGGTAGTTCTAGGGGTAGTTTGTGATACCAAAATAACTAAATATGGGATATACTTCAAGATATCTACTTTTTAAATAATTAAGTTATCTTGGATGATATCCTAGGTTTACCATCATCAAGTATTTGGTTTTTTTATCAAATTTATTTACAGTCTATAGTAAGGTTTATTTCAAGTTACCAAATAACATTCCTTATCTCATGGAGATAATTTGTAATTGTGAAACCTATTATAGGATGGTTTTCATCGGGTTCTAGGTGACCTTAACAACCAATGTTTCTTAGAGACAAATCTTTGGTCCAGTTAGAAATATCTTTCAATTTGTGAGAATAATTCATTATGATTAGTGTTTGAGGAATCATTGAGATTTCATAAAGACCCCAATGATTTTATTGGAAGTAAATAATTCCATATAGTGAATGTAATAATGACAGATTGTTTTTAGTAGTCTTTATTGATTCCACCCTGATTTAATATACAATAGAGGGTGAACATTTCATGTGTTTGTAAATATTATTTTTTAACTAATATAGGGACATAAATGGTGTTGAAAACCCTCAAGGAAATAAACAATTAGGTGATATGGGGGATGATTGTAGCTGATTCCCCAATAAATAGTTATTATGTTCATATGATGTTAATGAGGTATAAGTAGCTAAGATTAGTTGTTGGATTTCATGGAAATGAAATATGTTTTTTGTAACAGCCAAAAAAAATCACAATATATTTCTCTTTGAGTCATTATAGCCCTTATAATTTATTTTAGAAACTCATAGAAAAGTTCATTTGATGGGAGTGGTATCCAAAACATCTTATAAAGAGGTTCTTCATTATCATTTATCTCTGATGTGGGCTTCAACATTTGATCTATCTGAGCCACCTATGGGACCCTATATTCTCAATAGCACACTAGTCGGGACCTTGCTCTGAAATTTATTTTACCACCACTTCACAGATCTCCCAAAAGAAATCTAATAGGGGGTCTCCAAATAATATCATGCATGCCACTTTATACGTCTTAGGCATCTAACTAGTTTTGATGGATCAAAAAAGACATGGGGAGGCTATGGCCTTGAAAATTTAATCACAAGGGTCATGAAAAAATTCATTGAAAATATGACATGAAAAATTTATATAATAGAAATCTCAAAAAACAATAGGTATAAATAGGTATCCAAGTGGTCACTCAATATCCCAAACAGAAAAATAGTAATCAGGATATATGATGCATCCAAATATATCAAAGTTGTAGAAATAGATACTTATGGAAAGTATACTCAAAATAATTAAAAAAATGAAACACTAATCTTTATATAAGATGTAAAATAATAGGAAGGTAAAAAATAATGGAATTTGGCCCAACTCACATGATCCTCCCTGTGGAATCCTGGACATCCACAACCATCAAGACTGAATCCACATGTCTATATCCATGAAATACATATATTTGAAAGAAAGAATGTAAGTATACCTGTATACATAGAAACTCATGTCCTATGTATAGGTAGTGTTAGTGGTTTAATGGATCATAATATAATCATTTGTTAGTGCAAGACCTCTTAAATAGACACAATATATCATCAAATAGAAGAAACATGCAAGATATATTTTAATCACATAAAAACAGAGTGAAACTAGTATAATGTTTAAGCATATATTTTCCTCCATGATTCTTAGATAATTCTTGATGAATATCACAGGTAGAATTTGATCGAATCCTACTACGTTATAGGGGATACATTAACCATTGTATAATAATATCTATCATAGGGAACTAAAATTCCTCAAAGGATTGGCACAACCTTATTCAGAGATATGAACAAGTCTATAAAAGATGTAGATTATTATATAATTTTTAGGAAACCAATGATTGAAAATATTTTCAAAAGAATGATTGATATGTTACCCCAATAAATAAAATCATATTCTCATTATGTAGGTGAATCTTTGTTTTTCTTCATTAATGAATAACACATTTATTAGTCATTGGGTGTCATCTAATAACACTCGTGATGCCTCATTAATGACTCCATTAAACATGTTTAATCTGGATGAATATATATAAGGAAAATTATGTAAATATATAAAATTCATTGTTTTTATTATGTGAATACATTCATCATATTGATGTATACCACATGATGCTGTATGTATAAATACATTTATCATATTCATGAATATTTTTTTACTTAATTACATGTATATATATAAATTGTATCATATTCTATATATTATCAGGATATATATATACTAATAATACTTATATCATATTCATTTATTGAATGTAAATAAATAATATGCATGAATGTTTTAAGGAAAATCCAACGATCTCCCACTTGTGGTAAAGTATCTTTCAGACACTATGCTAAACATTACAACTATTTAGGAATCCATCTAAACTCTTTTTGATATAGTTTCTTCAAGATCTACTCATTTTGTAACAAACACTTTGTATAAAAAAATCATTATCCAAGGTATTTACTATGTGATCATACATGCCATAAAAACATTTTAAAAAATATGAAATCAATATTTCATATACGTAAGAAAATAGAGGAGTCTAGAAAAACATCATTGTTACTAAATCTATTAATGTGTCCGATGTGATCTCCACTAAACCAACTCATATCTCTATAGGAACATTTACAACACTAGATATATCACATAAATAATGTGTAAACCTATATAATACTTTTTTCCATGACATTTAGTTACCACTATACATTGAACATATCAATATAATATGGGTTATCTCATATTTTTCTTGATTGTTTGAAAAATACTAACTATGTCGGTTAATACATCACATGTTATATATTAATGGATGGGTACATCAGATGCATCTCACCCAAATAGATAGAAATTCTATATTTGACTCAATTTATAATGGGCATTAATTTCCTTTATCTAATTTAATAAATATAAATATGTATTAATTGGTCATATAGTTAGAAAAATCCCATCTTGGTTGTACTCCGACCGATGATATGACCATCAACATAACCAACCTCCCTTAATTAGTTATGTTCAAATTTTGACTTGTATATGTTGGTTATAAAAGTATAAATATTCTCATTCTAGGTGTATCACCCACCTATAGTAAGAATAATTGATAATAATAATACACCTCTAAGTATATTTATGACCACATAACATTTATTGAGATATACTTTAGTGAATCAGTTCATGTAAGAAGTCTCCACTTATTACCTCATGAATCTTCTCATCGTATATCATATAAAACCCCTTTTAATGAGTAAAATTTTCATTTTAATATAACCTTAGTATATCATTAAAACCCATAATACACTATAATGATCATTAGATAAAGATAACTCAAAGTTATACTTTGAGGGGATATTATAATTTGACCATTCTTGTAAAGTAAATTTTAGGAAGGAATGAAAGATATTGAGTGATTTCCAGTATTATTATATCATGATACATTATATACAATATTTATATCAATCATTTATGTATTTTATATCAATATATTCTACAAGACCCTCATTCATCAATTGTGAAAATGGTTTTGTCAATTCATTATATCTATATGTAATACCTATGACATCTCTATGTGACCATATGATAAATATATCCCAAAAAAATATTTAGCGAGTGACATGTGGTATGAATAATAGGGAGACATTATATTTATATTCCTAATAATAAACTCTGATAATATATTCAAACTCCTCAACGTCAAATGTTATGATGTCAAAGTAGAACTATTTCTATGTCCAACATTATCATTTGAGGCGCCATAGACCCACACTCTTTGGTCTAATGATAAAAGAGATTTCATTAAACATTATATTTGACACACATTAATATGACCCAAGATAAACATACAAATATTTCAAATTATTTTCATGAATTAAACATTATATATCCCAATAATATCACAATCCCAATAAGGGAATGTTTAGTTTCTTTGATGACCAACTATATAAGATACTTATTTTATAATAATTATGAAAATTTCTCCATAATAAAACCACACTATACCACCTTATAGAATAATAAATGGTTATACACATCCTCATAACCCAAGGAAAAAAAATAAGAAATTGGAATGATCAAATTCCCAGTAAGGGAAAATTATTAACATCTATCAAGGGTTAGATCATATGAATATAAGAAAACATGACAAATAGAGAAATATCTTATTAAAAAGAAAATGGAATAATAATATTTTTTCATAATCCATGGAAAAAGTACATGTAATCACCGATAAACAAACATGTACTATGCTATAAAATTGTAAGGGATAATGAGAGTAAAGCATGATGGTGTGACAATACATATAGGTTAGAAGGTATAACATGATATCAAAAAGAGAATGGGAAAAAGAATAAAAACTTTTCATAATTGAATGAAATAACAGGTTAATAGAATTATAAATATTGGTAGATGAAATAAATAATGAAACCATAAACATAATTCAAGGGTCATTTCTAAGGAAAGATAACATATTGTTCTAGGATGGTTGCATGTGCACCGTACATGGTATCTCATGAGATATAAATCATTACCAAATGCATTGGAGGTATACATAATTTTTATAGAACCCATAAAATAATAATATATACAAGAATAAATATTCCACATGTGATCAATTTGTTATCATATCAGAAATAAACTTTATAAAAAATAGGTTTCATAACATTTACAATTGATGTCACAGAAATGACTTCTAGACATTAATTGGTTGATTCCAAAAAATTCAGTCTCCTAAAAGTAGTAATTAATAAAGTAATTTATTAGGTTATTCATAAAACATTACTATAAAGGAGATATATAATTTTGATATAAAGAGGAAAATGGTATAAAACCATAGATGAGTTTTTATAAAAGATTTATATCCTTTTCAGAAAATATGATGTTCCAAATAATGTGAAAAAGTTTTTTTAAAATATAATGTGGAAACTTTTTCAAAAAAATTAATTTTTTAAAAAAAATTAAAATTTGGATCATTGAAAAAAAGATATATCTCAACGAAATGTGGAGTAAAAGATAAAAACATTATCATAGAAGGTAATTTTTTTTTAATATTTTGAATTTCATTTTTTAAAACCCTCATTACAAAAGGGATAATAAAAATTAATTTTCCAAAGTGGATATGGAAAAAGTGATGTTCACATGAGAAAATAATTTACTTTTATAAATATTAAGGATAAAACATTGGAGATGTATAAATATATATATGAGGAAAAATATATTATCTTGAGGGGATGAGAATTACTCTTAACAATGTCATGGTTTTATAGGAAAAAATCATCAAGGAATGGTATTTTTTTTTTAAATTTGACATTACACAAAAATATAATTTTTAATATCATATGAAATAGTAAATGGAAGAATCTAGATGATTTAGAATAATTATTTTCAATAGGAAACATTATAACCCAATGAAATGATGTTTGAGTTAACATAATCTCTTACAGATTTGGACATAGTTCAACCAAAAGAATTGGAAGGAGGGATTCAAGAAATTAAATAAAAATCATGTGAATATAAAGAATATTTCATACATAATACCATCATAGGTAATAATGTATCAATATTATAAGAATATTTTTAGGAATAACAATCACAACTCAATGAAGCAAAAATTGTGTTTAACAAAAACAATTTCCTTCAATCTTGCTTCTACAAACATTATTTAGCATTTTATAAAATAATTACTCACTTAATAAAAATTTAAATAACCTTAATCGGGCCTAAAAACATCAATAAACTTAATTTATAATAATTTATTACAAATATATTAGTTTATTTTAATTTTATTTTCACCGTCGTATGTTATTAGGTTTGTTTGTCTATTTTGTACTAGTTTCAAAATGATTGTGTGGATTATTGTTTATAGATTGAAAGTTCATCATTATTTGATCATAACAGTTATGAAAATATTTTTTTATAATGAGTTAATTTTTTTCAAATTTTATTTTATTTTTATTTTAGTTAGGAATCATGATGATGAAGTTGGCGATGAGCCTTATTTGGTAATTTACAAGGAAGAAAATAGTAGTTTAATAATATTAAGTAAAATTTTAATAAAAAATTTATAAAAACATTTAAACATTTTTATCTCATTAATGTATAATAACACCATTATCTAATTTTCCATAGTCATCAATTATAGATATTTATTGGATTATTCATGTATAAGGTTAAACCAATCCAAACAAGAACAACCTACAATCACATTATGAGTATGGTTGAAAAACTGATTCTTTTGAAATAATAACTTTATTAAAGATAAATAGTAATAATATTGTGATTTTATTATTGTTTTTAATCATGTTTAAATTTATTTTCATAAAAAATAAAATACTAGATAAAAAACAAAAAACATCACTTTCATTTAAGGGGTAGTCCGCACGTACACACGAGCAACAAGTTTGTTTCCATATAATGATATAAATATGGGTACTAGTTTATAACATAAGAATATTAATAATTTTTTAAATATATTATTTATTCATTAAATACCTCTTTATAACCATCTATATAAGGAGGTTATGAAAAATGGATCACATCACTTATGGAGGTGATGGTATTCACATAAGATAGGAAAAAAATCACATTTTTATAATGGTTGGGAAGTGTAATGACCCAAAATTGGAATAATATTTGTTTCCAAATTTTGTGTGTTATTTCATACTGAACAATATTATATCATTTAATTAATTAAGGGAGTATAATTAAAATGAGACCGTTGGGTTTCGACTGTTATATAATAATTGGTAAATATGACCGTTGGAAAATATACTCTTAACATTATGATTATTGTTTATAAATACAAATGATCATCATTAATTAATATAAAAAGAAGAATTTATTTCCAAATATAGTAGAATCATACCATATGAATCCAATAGTTTAGAGCATGGGAAGGAGGTACCGTCATTGGGCTTTTCCCGGGACCAAGCCCAAGCTGAACTCCAACACGTTAAGCTTGAACGGAATCACTTAAGGGAGAAGTTCAAGCCAATAGAAATCAGCACTAGGGAAATGTTGTCCGAGCCACCCCAAGATTTTATCACCATTTCACACCATACTCTTAATTACTATGCAAGTGTTATAAGGGGACATGTAATGAGGCCTTAGTTACTTTGCGTAATCATTTTGTATAAATATAATTATTATTTCTTATTATGGTAAATTTTTTGAATTTCAATTGTAAAAAGAAATATAGGATGATTTTATTGAAGTTCTATATTATTGGTAAATTTTGGAAAAATGGTATCTTAAAATTTTTTTGTATACATTAAATAATTAAAAATGTGAAATGATTTTCAAAAAATGGATTTCTACAATTGTGATCAGTAATAAATTTAGAGTCTAATAAGATAAACATAATTTTTAATGAATAGTAAATTATGAATAGTAATATTTTCTTTATGATTAGTAATGTGACCAATGAAATATTAAACTCACTTAAGAAAGTATAAATATAATTTAGGCATTTTGATTGGCAATGTGATATAATAGCATTAGTAAATAACTGTTACCGATATTATTAGTTATGTATTAGTATTTTTTTCTATGTAAACAATGTTTTTACATAAAGATTAAATATATCATAATTAAAAATTATTTTTATAAAATGGTGTTCATTATGGAATTCAGAGCATCAATATTATGTTAGGTTTAATTTAAGATATTTTTATAAAATGTTTTATTTTTTGGTGAATAGTAAAAATACAGTTTTCATTTTCAATGTGTTTAATGACATAATTAATAAAGTAATAATGATATAATAATTGTTGTTGGATTATGTATAGTAAGATATGTTAGGATGAGTCCCAAGTGACCAATACCATGCGAAAATACTTTGGGCAAGCCAATGGTTTTGCAAATACCACTAATGAGGTGTCCCTTGGAAATTATGAAAATATTCCCTCACTTTTTCTACAAATACCAATCCATTACTTCCTATATTTCATTCCAAATTCTCACTCAACGAATATATGACATTTATTCTCTCAATTATTCTTCTAATTTTTCTCTCAACCACCCCCCAAGGTCCCCACCATTGAACATTTGAAGTTACTCTTCAAGGTAAGATAACCTTTCACCCTCCTCTTTTCATCATGACTTCCTTTTATGTTCTGTCTTCTAGTTTCCTTTTTATTATCTGGGGTTATGTTCATCCATATCATTATTTCTTTCCATTTTATGTCGAAATTAATATATACCCTTTCCTATCTCATTAACTAATTTTCTAAATTTTTTAGTGACGTCGTTAGGATGCTAAATTTTCATTAAAGAAATCAAATCTTCTCTTTTCTTTCAAGTTTCATTTTCATGTGGTGTGTCATTAGAATATTCATGATATTATATTTTTTTTATTTATGTCCCTATACTATATTATGAGTTATTTATGAGTGGTTGAATCTTTTTACATCTCTTTTTAATGTTTTATGAAACCATCTTATATAGTCGTTATACTGCAAAATGTTGGTCTCAAAATCTATCTCTTTTTCTTAAGAAATTCTCTTATTTTGTTTACGTAAATACCCAAGCCTATTTAATTTATAGGGTTATTAATCATGAAATAAAAATGATATATTTTATTCTGGAATTATCATACATGAAACCCTCATTCCTTTTCTATGGGTTATAAATGTCATAACGATCGGGTTTTTAAGCACTTTTTAAAACGTCACGATTTTGGAATGAAATGCATTTATTTTATTAACTATGGGATATTTATTAGTTGTTTTACTATTATCTATGTGGATAACATGAAAATAAATACATATTAAGGTTGTGCCTTGATTTCACTCCAATGAATTGGGTAATGAATTTAATCTCTAGAGATGACAAGTTTTACGAAACCTTGGTGAATAACTGTGGTAATTTTTTGGACACCATGGTGTTGGACCTTGGGGATATGTTCATGAATGTATAAATTAATATTTTTAGACACATTATATCTTGATTTTTTAAGTTATTATTATTATGATTTTCCTATTTATATCCAAGTTATTATTGATATCGTTCAGTTCTAAGGTACACTATTTCACTTGCTTTCATTAGTAGGCCTCTTGTTCACCCTTTACTTTGTTGTATGTCTCTAGGTGATGAGTTTTAGTAATTTTACTTAGGATAAACTTTTCATGAATATTTTCAATGTGATTATAATAATATTTTATGTTTTCATGTATTATGTTCCTTATTTCCAAGAAACTAGACTTTAAAGATCCTGTGTTTGTAAAATGTAAAGAACATTTTAGTAATAAAAATGTGGGATGCCATAGTTGGCATCAGAGGATAGTTTAGTTTTTTTTCTTAATATAGAATATGAAAACATTAGGAAGAACCTATAAAAAATTTCAATATATGAAAACTTTCTCATATTTTGGTGAAATATTCAGAATGTGGTTTCCAAACTAATAAATCTCAATCTCGATACGAAAAAGTGGATGTGGTTCTGGTACAGATGTACCTAGGTGTGAAAACTCTAACATGGAGTTTCCATCCTGACCTAGGTTATCCTGGTACACAACAACGTGCCTTGCTGCACTTCTGGATTAACACTCCCTAGGTATATGTTTGGTTAACCACATCATTACTATGAATCATTATGATATATTTATAGAGAAATTTAATTGTTTAAGCATTAGGTTTCAAAATATAAAAATATTTTATAGTTAAAATATTTTTAAATGAAATAATTTTCTCACAAAGGTTTTATTATTTTAGAAAATATCGGGCAATAAGGGGAATTGTGACAATGTTGACTGTAATGGACCATGCGCTAATGGCCCTTTGATGGAAGCCGTAATAAAAACAGTCATGAGAATGATGAACCAACTGACTCATGTTATGGGAAATAACATAAATCAATATGGGAGACCAATCTCACCATGAAGAGAAATCATTTTGTTGAGTCCTCTATGCGTCAATGGCCACCAACCTTCAGTGGATCAACAGACCCATTGATTTTTGAACAGTGGATTTGCTCTATTGAGAAGATATTTTTTGTGATCTGCTATTCAGAAGAATAGAAGGTCACTCTATCTATTTACCGCTTAGAGGGAGAAGCTAATCAGTGGCGGGGACTGATTAAAAACATGTGACCGAGAGTGGAGGTTGAAGAAATGGAGTGTTTGAGTTCATATATATCTTCTTCAACAAGTATTTCCCTTGATCAATTAGAACAAAAATGGAGAATAATTTTTTTGAGTTGAAGCAGAAGGAGAATGAATCTATGGGAAGCTACGAGCTTAACTTCAGAAGGATTTCATGTTACACCTCTAGCTATGTCATGGATCCAAACGGGAAGGTTGATAAATTCATTGGTGGACTGAGACCTCATCTACAGAAGAATTTATCCAATTGAGACTATGATATCTATGATAAGATCATGCAGAGTGTATTGAAAGTCAAACTAGAGATTGGTGAGACGTAGTGGTATCAAAAAGCCAATGGAAAGAAGTGATCAATGGAGCCAATCTTAGGAAGGAACTTTGATTAGGGAAGAGGAGGCAAGAAAGTGCAATGTACCACCTATAATAAATGTGGGAAGAAGTATTTGGGGAACATCCTACATGTTAGTGGGAAGTGATACAATTGTGGAAGAGATGTCCATATTGAAAGGAATTATTTAAGTGAAGTGAAGCCTCAACTTCTCAACACTAATGACAAGGGGAAGATGGGGCAGGACCTACGTGATGTCCAATTCTCTAACATAAAAAACATTGTAACTTTTATAATCATTGTCCAAATCTGAGGGCCATGGAGGGGAACCACCATTAGGCTCCACAAAGGCCAAGGGAGAAAGGTTGTTCTTTTTCTATCACAAAAAATGATGTTGAATCTTTGAATCGTGTGGTGGTAGTTACTCTTATTTTTCTCTCAAAGATAGTAAGTACATTGTTTGATTCTGGTTCTACACATTCCTTTATTTCCTCTATGTTTTCAATGAATTTAGAATCAACCCCTGAATTTCTAAAAGTTGAGTTATCATTCAAGTGTCCTGGTGGGATTGTCCAAGAATCATCACTGTTTAGAAACTATAGATTTTACTTTAGTGAAAAAAATCTTAGTGAAAATATAGTAGATATTACCATGTTGAAATTTGACATTATACTAGGGATGAATTGGCTCTCCAAGTATAATTTTAAGATCAAATGCAGAAGAAATGAAATCTCAGTAGTCTTAAATGGAAAACCTACAGTTATATTCAAAGAAGAGATATATCAACCTGATATTTGTTTATAAGAACCTCCAATATTTTTCTTTATGGAGTTCATTAGTGAAGAAGAAGAAATAAATGAGAGTATAAGGATAGAAAATGTCCCCATAGTCCAGGAATACATTGATGTATTTCCTAAGGCGTTACCTAGACCTCCACCAGAAAGAGAGGTAGATTTATCCATTTAACTCATACCTGGATCTCATCCAATATCAATGACCCCGTACAGGATCAAAAATGTCGAGTTGGAGGGATTAAAGAAACAACTCAATGATCTTTAGGAGAAGGGGTTTATCTGACCAAGTGTCCCACCATGGGGAGAACTTCTTCTCTTTGTGAATAATAAGGATGGATAAATGTGGCTATGCATTGATTATATAGAACATAACAAGATCATAATTAAGAACAAATAACCTCTTCCAAGAATAGATGACTTATTTGACAAATTAGTGGGGATCAATTCTTCTCTAAGATTGATCTTCATTCTGGTTATCATCAATTGAGGGTGGAGAAAGAAGATAGTCCAAAAACTACCTTCTGATCTATATATGTGAATTATGATTTTGTTTTTATTACCTTTGGACTAACTAATGAACCTCCTATTTTTATGGATATTATTAATAGAGTCTTTAAAGACTTACTTGATAACTTTTTGGTAGTTTTTATTGATGGTATTGTGATATATTCCAAAAGTCACGAAAATCATGAGGATCATATAAGTGTTACTTTTCAAACTCTTTGGATGTATAAACTTTTTGGAAAGGATAGAAAATGTGTTTTTTGGTTACTATAAGTTTCTTTCTTGCAGAACATTGTAACCAATGAAGCAATCATAGTTAACCCTACAATGATAAAAGATGTAGAGGAGTGGTCTCTGCCTACAAAAATAATTAAGATTCATAATTTCCTTAGATTAGTGGGAAATTATAGGGTTATTGTGAGAAACTTTTCATGGATTTCTAATCCATTAAAGAAGCTAACTCGAAAAGGGGTCAAGTTTATCCTGGATAAAGGAGTGTGAGGATTGTTTCAAAGTGCTCAAGAAAAGATTGGTTACTCTACCCATGTTATCTTTTCCCTCAAGTGGGGAAGATTCATTATTTTTAGCAATGAATCTATAAAAGGGATTGAGTGTGTCCTCATTGAAAATGAAAAATTCATTTCTTATGCATCTCAATATTTGAAGACTCATTTGTAGAACTTCCTATGCCTGATTGGGAGCTAGCTGCGATCATTTTTTCTCTGAAGATTTGGAGGACCTATATTTATTGGGAGAAATATGATATATACACAGACCATCAAATATTGAAGTATATTTTCACACAAAAGGAATTGAACACGAGACAATAGAGAGGGTTGGAACTTATCAAAGACAATGATTGTTCAATTCATTATCATCCCACAAGAGAAAAAAAAGTCACTGATACATTAAGCAGGAAAAAACCAGTTTTTTTGTCCATGAAAAGGATTCAAATATATCCTTTAATCAATGTACTAGTAAATATGGACTGGGAATTATTAGTGAAAAGACATTAGCAACCCTATTCGAAATTATTTCTCAATTGTCATTACTAGAGAAGATCAAGAAAGCTCAAAAAGAATATCCTTTATTACAGAAGAAGTTTGAGGCTACGAGGGATGAGAAGCTTCTTGAGTTCAATATTGATCATGAAGGTGTACTGAAATTTCATACAAGAATATGTGTTCCATCTATTCCAAAAATAAAGAGGAAGCTGATGGATGAAGCTCATAGCTCTATGTTCTCTATACATCATAGAAGGAAAAAAATGTATAGATACTTTTGTGATCATTTGTAAGAGCCAAATGTTTTTATGAAATATTTTATTTAAATAATTTTTATCCTACAGTATATTTCTTTTCATGAAATTGTGAGTTTAAATGAACTGTGATATGCCCTTAATATAAAATTACTGTTATATCTTAGTTGTTAGGTTGGCTGGAATAATTATAAATAACTTATTCAAATGCATTATGAAAAATATAAATCAATTAGATATATTTATTTTAGAGTGAATTAATTTTGGTAATGAAATTGATAAGATATATATGTGTTATATACTTAATAAAATATTTTTTACATTCATTCAATAGATATATTAGTCTTAGGTTTTGAATAAAACCACATTTGATGTTTTTTAAGGTCAATTTTACACCTTTTAATGTGGAACCCATTTTAAATTAATACATTGACACATTAAAGATTTTCATATGGCAGAATAATAAGTTTTTTTGAAGCGGGGTATAAAAATTTACTTTGGATAAATGTTTTATATTTCATGATAGCTTTCATATTTTGATTAATAGTAAAAATATGCTAAATTTTAATTATAAACAATTGTTTTCATTGAGATAATTTATATGGTTAAATTATAATATTTAATGCTTTTAAATTATAAATAGAATATATTTTCTCATTTAATATAATTTATGTCATTATCATTAATTTTACATTTAATTCATAGGTAAAAACATTTTAATCTTTTGCAATGTTTTAAATTTTAAAACATATTTTCTCAACAACATGAATAATTTTAAACTAATTACTGCATCTTCTGTGTTTTGAATTTTCAAAAATGGATTCTATGTTTAGAATAATTAGGTCCCAATTATGTTAATAGGATACATTTATTATTTGTAATTATTAAGAGTAACTTTGGTAATTATTTTTATTACCATGGTTAAAGGTGAATCGGGTAATTAAGGGTAAAAATAATATTATAAAATGACATTAACACCTATAAAAATCCTATTGAATGATTTAATTAGACCCTTATCATATATTTTAGAAATGTAATCACTTTATTTCCACTTAAATATTAAAATGATATGAATGTAATAAAAACTAATGAAATGGACAAAGTGTCACAATCTCTTTTTATATAAGTGTATTAGTTTTAATATATTGATAACTAGGAGATAAAATTGACTATAGATAGTATATAGAAATATAAAATAATTACACACATCATAAAAATTTATTTCTAATTTTTATATATTCTATATATAACCTTAATTATGACATAATAGTGATGTAGAAATTATTTTAATAATAGAAATATCCAACAAATGGTTTTAAAAATGTTAAAAGAAATATCATATGAACCATTTAATGTTCTCCATGAAATTTTTAGGTTACTATGACATGTTAGGAGTGTATTTAATATTTTTATTTTGTATTTATATTCTGTGTAAATTTTATTTAAAGTCTATTAAATGAATAGTGTCAAAATTGACACTGTTGATATTTTATAAACATAACCTTTTATTAAATTCTTTAAAAATCATAAAAAATTTAAAATTATAATTTTATAATTATAAGTTCCAAAATATCATTAAATATCTATTTATGGTTAATTAATACCATGTAATTAAATATTCAATACCCTTAAATATTTTGAATGTTATTACCAAAATTATACATTTATAGAATAACTAAGGTTCAATTAAAAAAATAATGTTTCAATTGACCAAATAAGTTATCCAAAATTTATTGGTTAATGTGATTACAACCCTATATGATCTCACCTTATAATTAGGGACACTTTGGTGGTTTTTGGGAAGGTTTTAATTTTATTATAAATTAATATTTTTGAGAGTTTCCTAAAGTGCTGCTCACCTATTTTATAAAAGGTCACATACTCTCTCTCCTATTCAATCAATTTTGTACCTTCATGATCTGAAAAAACCTACCCATTACTTTTATTAAGTTCCACAGTAAAATTCTGGAGTTGATGGTCTTCCCAAAAGTCCAACTCTAGTGCCATAGGTGAACATTCAAAGGAGGCACATCGAGGAGGAGGTAATCTCTTCTACTGATTCTTTCATGTTTCTTTCTTCTTAAACTCCATCTTATTTAGTTGATTCATTATAAAATAATAAATTCAGTATCACTCATATACTTATATGTTATTATAAATATTAAACAACCCTATTTCACTATCTATCCATCCAACAAAAAATGAAATCACAACGCGTGTGTTCATATGACATACTGTCTCCACACCATTGGGTAATCTATTTTTCACCACCACCTTACATGAATGGGAATAATGGTGTAAATAATACCTATATATAAATAATATAACATTATACTAATTTTTATATACTATACACAATCCACTTCAATACCATTCAACAATTATGGGAATGATATCATCGCTCGTGCGTACGTACGACTTACCCTATCCACGGTGCGATGTGATTCGTTCTACATGATCTTCATTAATCAATGATATTATAAATTAATTTAATGAATAAATATTATATATATTATACTAACACAATTCTTTAAATTATATAACTATAACCTAAAAATAGGAACAAGAACTTATCCGACAAAACATAAGTAAGAAAATAAAGTAGTTAATACCTGAATAACGAGTAACAATGAAATGTTACTATTAAACAGATAAAAATAAGATCATAAATGTTATCATAAAAATTATTATGATTCTTGAATAAGTTTGAAACATTATTTAAATAATTATATAGGATGTTCGGATATATATGAATCATGTCAGACCTAAGGTAAGGGATAACTTTTCCAATCTCGTTTATATCTGAGCTTGTTTATTCGTAAGAATGTACTGGGGTTATATTTATCATACACTAAATATGTTTTCATAAATAGTTTACAATTCTTACATGTATATATAAAGCCATTTTTACCCATTTTTGACTTTTACTGCATTGCATTGAAGGAATTTTTCATTTGTTTACCATACGAGGTACTTTTTGACATTTTTGGTAAAAGTTCGAGGAGAATGTTTTTTTAATTTATATGACATGAATGGATTTTTATTTTTTCATAGAGAATTATTTACATGAATCGTACTTTAAATGATTTCAGGTTTATTTTCAATTAACATATTTTCTTATAAAATTTCACTACATATTGGGAAAAGAAAATGTTTTGGAAGAAAAAAGGGTATTTTCCTCAAGAACGTATCTCACGTGTTTTATATAAATTATTTTCCATATTAGATGATATAGGGTTATGTTTATATTCCTATTATTAATTTTATTCGATTATGTTATGATGTTATTATTTTTATGATGTCCTTTTATTTTATATGGATTATGTTATGATGGCATGATGTTTAAGAATCCCATATTATTACATGGGTTATGCTATGATGTATGATTTACTTTTTGTGGAACCCATATTAATGGTTTCGTTATGATATGGTTGGGACCTATATCTATCTCCAATGTGTTTGGTAAAGATTTATATCTCAAAAGATTGACATGGATCGACTGAAAAGCTAATCTGGTTCAGTGATACAGAAGTAGAATGAGGGGTGAACTCAGTTCAGTAATGGACATTGTCCGCTATGATGGTCTTGGAAATGAGACTTGACTAATATAAAATTATTTTCTATGATTATGTGTGTATGAAACAATGTTTTATGTATTATGTTATAATTATTGGTATTATAGTGCACTCATATAATTTATCTCGTGACATGATATTGTGATCTCTTATGCATGATAAGATTTTCAAATGATATGTTATTATGAACATGATATGATTGATATTTCATTTTTTTACCCTTATGGAGCATTTGCGCTCAAGATTTTGTATGTTTCTTTTCCCCAGGTTAAAAAAAAGGGTATTAAATATGATATTCCAAAATGGAGACTTGTTATGAGGAAATAAACGAGAGACAATGTTGATGTTTTATGAACCAATTGTTTATGTTTCCCAGTTTCTAAATATAGTATACCTATATGGTCTTATCATGGGTTTTTATATTTTGTAATTAATATACTTCTATTCTGAAGTAATAATAATGTATGCAATTTATGGGTCGTTATAGTTGGTATCAGAGGAAAGGTGTAGTTAACCTTTGGAAACTAGGATAAGAAAGTTGTATTAAGAACCATAAAGATATGTCTAAATAAAGGATACCATCCTAGTGTTTTAGAAACAGACATGAATTCACTATGATAATATCTAAAGTGTTCTAAATTTAAATTTTATTCTTGCTTATGTGGTTTTCCCAGTATGATTAGTGTTGGTCACACTTTGCTTCTTGGTTTAAGTCAATGGATTGAACTCGAAAGAACCAAGTTAATACTGAATGTGATGGGAAATGCAATGATTGACCCCCTGTGCAACCAAATGTTATGGGAGATTGAATGAAAAATCTTGTATAAATGCTCACCCAATGTTCTCAAGCTATGAATCATGCATGAATTCCAAACGAGCAAAGGATGGTGCAACATTCTGTTGAATCATTCATGAGGTAACATCCACCTTCATTCTGTGGGTCTTCTGATCCATTAGTGGATGAACAATGGATCAGTACCACTGAAAATATATTTCCAGTTCTAAAATTTTCTAAACATGATAATGACATCTTATTAGTATATCGTTTGGAAGGTGAAGCTGATCAATAGTGGAATCTTATCAAGATTACAAGGCAAAGAGATGAAATTGATTCCATGGAATGACACGAGTTCAAGAACTAATTTTTCAATAAGTGATTCCCTTGTATTCTTCAAACAAATATAAAGAAGGAGTTTCTTGATCTTAAGAAAAAGGATGAAGAATCTGTTGGTACCTACGAAGATAATTGTACATGACATGCAAGGTACACATCTAGAATTATTATCCAAACTGCGAGTAAGATTGATCGATTCTTTAGTATATTAAAACCAAGTCTCCAAAGGGAATTAGCTATAAGAGAATTTAATAGATACGATGAAATTTTTTGATGTGCTCTCAAAGTGGAGATGGATATTGGAGTAACCCATCAGTCATATGGGTTTGATAAGAAGATGAAAATGGAATTCAACAGAAAATCTAAAGACCACACTGAAAATAAGATAAGATGTCCCTTATACTCAAAGTGTGTAATGAACCCTAGAGGTAATTGTATTAAAAGGAAAAGTAAATGTTTTAAGTGTGGAAAAGAAGGTCACTGAGTAATTGAAGGCCGAAGTGATGGTAAAAAGATGTCAAATGATGTAAACAAAGAAAATGATATAGAGAATGAAACTCCTACAATTCAATGTAACAAGTGAAATTAAATGGGGCATTATGACAATCAGTACCCTAATCAAAGTGTTATTGATGAAGATTGACATCAACAAACTCTTAAGTCCAAAGACAATGGAAAGTCACAAGCAATGACTATCGGCGATGTGGAGTACGATAATGAAATGGTGAAAGGTATACTTACCATCCACTCTAAATAAGCAACTATTTTATTTGAGTATGGATACACCCACTCTTTTATTTATAAATAATTTTTAAGGGTATCTCCATATTACCTAAAAAATTAGATGTTGAGTTTGATGTGACAACTCTTTATGGAACAACAGTTGCATCAAAAGTTTACAATTATTCTCCAATTGAAGTTTGTAGGAAAGTGCTTCCTGCAAATCTTAGGATCCTTCTTATATAGAATTTGATGTGATTCATTGCATGGATTGGATTTCTTTATATGGAGGTCATATCAATTTACAAAGAATAGAAGTCAGATTTCCTATTCCAAATCAATATATGATCATCTATCGATGCAAGGATGAATATAACCTTCGAGTAGAAATTTCTTCCATCTTATGGGTCTTGATTCCAAAAAATTAAGGTTATTTATCTCAAATGGTTGGCAAGAAACTCATGATTAAGAATAAACCCATTATACGGATTTTTGATGATGTATATCTAGATTAATTTCTAGGTCTTACAACAAATTGTGAAGTTGAGTTTTCAATAGAACACATATCAGTTTCTATGCCTATTTCAAAGACAACTTATAGAATAGCCCCAATTGAGTTACCAGAATTGAAGAAGAAACTCCATGTGAATCTTGATAAGGGATTCACAGGCCCTAGAGAGTCACCTTGGGGAGGACATGTTCTATTTGTTAAGAAGAAAGATGGATCAATGAGATTCTATATAGTGACTCAAATTTGGACCTCTCAGACTTTGGAATATTCCTAAGAATGATTCCAGAGTTAGGCATGAAGAATGTGTGTGATTTTGAGACCCAGTGAGCCCAGAATTATGTTTTATAAAAATATTAAAGTATTTTTATACTATGCACACGGTGGGAGTGGGTTATCTTCTAAACGGTAGCTCGGATCTAAAATATGAGGGTGCGTTTGGGTCCAAAACATGTCGTTTACCCTAGGAGGGGTGTATGATTTGTTGGAGCGGACCTACGGTGGAAAATGGGTCCAAGGGAGTTTCTGTAAATAAATAAATTTATTTATTTATAGACGTCTCCTTGAATAACTTCTTAACGGACTCTCAGATCGCAGTTCTGAAATTTCGGTTGAGATCAGAACGTCTTTTTTACCCTAAGGAAGACCTTACCTTCTCCTACATTGGGTGTGGGGTTGAAGGCGAGTCCGCCATCGGAGTTAAAGAAAGATTTATTTAGAAAAAAAACAGAAATAAAAGCCTCTTTATCCTGCCTCTCCCTACCTTGTACGCATAGGAGGCCACCTCACCCTTTCCTCCTCTTCACCGACAAAAAAACGACCCACGAAGGAGCCGACGTCTGCTGATTTTGACAGAGATCATCAGTAGATCGAGCTCTATCCTATCACAGGTGTCATTCTGCAACCGATGCTTCAGCGTTCCTCCCGTGAAGTAGGTGATTTGAGTTTTAACCCTCGATCCCATTTCTGCAGTGTTTTTCTTCATTTTGAATTTGTAGTAGTGTAGAAGGGGTTCTGAGGGTTGCGCAGACACCTTCGGATCGGAAAACGGACAACCGGGGTGGTCCCAGCGGTCCGTGAAAGTCTCACCGGCGCAACACCAGAAAGGCGGCACCTATGCCGATGAGGGGTGGTCGGCCATAGTGGGCCGGCGTGGTGAGGCAGTAGCGACGACCTGAGGCGCGGTGGCGCGCCACCCAGAACGACGAAGGGCCGCGTTCCCACGGCAGGGGCGGGCCACAGTGCGGTGGAGGACTGCCGGCCGGGGCAAGCCAGCGGTGGTGGGGGCCCGACCCGCTGATGTGGGCTAGTTTGGGCCACTGCAGGCCAGTTCAGGTTGGCCGGACCGGCCAAGTTGGGCCGGTCCGGTCCAGTTTTCGTTTGGGGGTTCTTTAATCCCTCACAGATTGCAACCCTTGTGTCCGTTTCATGCGTCCTCTGTGGAAGCACAACCCTATGATTGATACAAACCTTATGGAATATGTTTGTGAATTTTTCTGGGTTGGGTCTGTGATCCGCTGTAACGAAACATTGAATAGTAATAAAATTTAAATTATTATTCAATGTCGACTGACCGTAACTTTTTCCAGGAGCATCTGATTGATGTGTCGTGTGTGCAATTACAATCGAAATGGTAAAGAAAATTTTTTTAGATAGATTTCAGGTGTTGGGACCGATATTGGGGTGTAGGCCCCACAAGGCCCGATTTGGGCATTTACGGAGAAACACAAATTTTTCACCAGGAGTCTGATTTTGGCAGATGAATAGTCAATCCTGTGTTTGTTTCCAAGAGTACCGCAATGGAGTGATCTGTTCGATGTGTTCTGGGATCGAGATGTGGGCCCCACGAGTACCCGTGGCGGTGAATAGTATCTTTTTCACCGAATGTCCGTTTTGGGTGAGTAAACATCCTATCCTGCATGTTTTTTTGTGTAGTTCATGATGGTGGCCTCGGTATCGGCCATAGAGGTGCATGGTATAGATTTGAGGTGGGTCGCTCGAGTCATCGATGTTTGGACTAGCAGTGGTATAGGGTACTCACTTGGTTCGTTCCCATTAGGGTTCGTGCGGCATGACAACCTTGGTATAGGTTTGGGATCCTCTTGATGGGATGTTTAATCTGTTAGAGTTGTGGCATCCCCCCGGTGGGCCCGAAGTGGGATCCTATAGCATCGTTTTCCTAGATCGGGTTCTTGGTATCGTTGTGACCGCTTATCCATGGGCGAAGATCCCCTATCTAACTGGTTTAACCCTGTAGGGTTTGTGGCATCATCATGAATATGATCCCCTACGTAGTGGGACATGCTCAGTAGGGTTGTGGTATCATCGGGTATACGATCCCTTACCTACCATGAGGATTATAGTAGGGTTGCAGTATCATTGGTTATACGATCCCCTACTCAGCACGTGGTGTATGTAGGGTTGTGGCATTGTCAGTTCGATCCCCTACATCGCGAGATTTACCATATAGGGTTTTGGTATCGGCGTGACCATCGTGACATGGGTGGAGATCCTCTATCTAAGTGACATGTTTCTGTCGAGTGCCAGATCAGGTTGCGATATCCCCCAGCGGATCCTGGGAATGATCCCCTATCTCTGAGATCTACGAATGCCAGATTGGGTTGTGGTATCCCCCAGCGGACCCTGGGAGTGATCCCCTATCTGGGAGATCTTCATATACCAGTGTGGGTTCTGCTATCCCCGAGAGGACCCTTGTATTGATCCCTTATCTGAGGAGTTTGGTGTTTTTGTTGTTTCAGTGATGTTTCCTTGTGACGATATCTGAATAGCGTGATCTCTTGGGTGAGCAACTGAGATGTTTGTGTGGGACCTGATGGAGTGTATCTCTCGGAATAGTGTCATCTGGGATGAATGTGATTGTGGAGTGTTCTCTCTTGGTTGTGAACTATTTCTGGTGATGAGGTCGGTAACTCATGTGGCTTGCTGCGTGAGATGAGTATATCTGAATGTTCATGGTATATGTTTGGGCATATACCTGAACGGATGTTCAAGGTGTCTGTATGGACATAGACGTAGTTTGAGCAGACTAGTTATGTTTATCTGAGGATGGTCATGAGATGGACTTTCTCCCTTGTCTATGTTCCCTCTGGCTGGGATGAGCAGACTGTTGCCATTCAGTTTCTCTCTTCTATTTTGGGTTCTTGGGGTGCCTACTGAGTATTGTTATAGTCACCCCTTCACCGTCTTTTCCCACACATGGTTTTGTCTTGTGCATACCACAAACCTTTCGATGGAGTTTCAGGAGGACCCAGAACAGACAGAGCTTTGTGAGGGAAAATGACTGGGGTGTTTAACAGAGTTGTGCCGAGGAGATTACCGGTAGGTTCTTTAGACAGTGATCCCATCCTTCTAAACAGGATGGACACTTTTGTAGTTTTCTATTGGTGGGACCAGTATTTGAAATTTTGTACTTATGTTGCACTTTGGTTTAGGTTAGATGTATGCATGCATTTATTTATGGTTTTTTATTTATCTCTACATTGTTTCATGGAGTTGTATGTGGGTGCGTGTGTACAGGTACCTATGGATAATTCCTCCCATGTGTGTGATAGCCTCCTTGGCACTAGTCTCCACACCCTGGCCTATTGGAGGTGGGATTGGGGAGTCACATCTCGATCCCCATTGGGTCGGGTCGCGACAGAGTGGTATCTAATGAGGTTCCACTTTGGGATATCTGAGTGTAGCTGGTCTAGCTATGAGTTTGGTTTGGGTTGCATAGCGGCAATTTCAAGATGTTTAGAATTCAGATTTCTGGCCAGGGACTCCAATGTTGGTGTGGCGGCCGATGTATCCATTCACTTGGACTCTGATAACCTGCCTTTCGACTCAGGACATTTTGATAGTGGTCGTAGGGATGTAACGGTACATGCATCATCTAGTACTGGGGTTTGGGTTTCCCTTGTTCTTCTTGAGTCAGCTCCCCAGATATACTCTTTCACTGTTGTGTGTCTTGATTGTATTTAAGGATTCCTCCGTGATGATAGCCAGTGAGGGTTCTGCAGTGGGATTGTGGTGACAATCTGCCATGTGTAGAGGCTGTGGACCAGGGCATGGGTGCCGAGTCTGGATCTCCAGGTGGTACACCAATTGATCCACCACCTGTCGAGCGAATGGTTGTGCCGGCCGTGCTGGATGAGGATGCACGCGGGCTGAATGCATTGCACGAGTTCTATAGGAAATGACCTATGAGGTATCGGGGTGATACAGACCCTCAGACAGTTATGACTGGCTCAAAGAAACCACATGAGTTTTCCTCCTGGTGAGGACACCTCTTGATCAGACAGTGGTCCTAGCAGCGAGCCTTCTGCATGGTTTGATTAGGCGATGATGGAGTCTAGTGTTGCAGTCCCATGATGAGGAGACACTCATGTGGGTATAGTTTGAGCGGCTCTTCAGAGAAGAGATTTATCCAGTTATGTTGAGGTCAGTGTGGATCCATGAGCATATACAACTTTAGTAGGAGAGCATGTCTGTGACGGAGTACTCCGCAAGGTTTACAGACCTATCACGCTACACCCTAGATATGGTTCGAGACCAGTTCTATAGGGCTTGAAACTTCGAAAAGGGTCTACGCAGAGAAATTTGTGTAGGTGTGGTCCCCTTGCGTCTTCCCACCTATGCTGGAGTATTGGAGCGAGCCTTGGTGGTGGAGAGAATTCTGGCTGAGTAGATTGAGTCTGTCAGTGTTGGGTGTGTGGCAGGTCAGACGTCAAGAAACAGGTAGCCGGCGGCAGGTGAAATGGACTGGATGTGGCTGACATTTCTGGAGGTGACCCCAGGATGGAGAATCTAAGGCTCAGGGCTCACAGGTCTTGCAGTCCAGTTTCGGTCATCCATAGGAGAGGTGGTGTTACACTTGTGATGGACGGGAACATCTTGTTAGAGATTGTACGACACGTCATGCTGCTGAGAGGGAGTCGGTCGATAGGCCGCCTTTTCAGCGACAACGTCTTGATATTGGAGTTCCTCTTGGTGGCAGGCATGGTGATGGAGTTGGTGCAGCAGTGGGAGGTGGTAGGCAATATCATTTGCCACCACCCCCACCCCCAGGTGGTCCACGCCAAGCTCAGGGAGATGGAGGACGTGGGCGAGGAAAACTGTAGGCCTTGGAGTTCATCAACTAAGAGGCTCCACAGATGGATAGAGGTACTCCTTGTGTCCATTCTACTTTATTTAGTAGTTTTGATAGACTGTTTAGAGGTACTCTTCCCTTTCCATTGCTTGCTCGAGTTTTTTTCAGGGCATTGGTAAGACCCTGTGTGGGGATTATTCGGCGTGTTTTGAATGCATGAGGAAGGGGGATCCTTCCCCCACCAAGACGCATTTTTGTGATGCGATCAAAACCATGCGGGCGAGTCAGTGCTGCCAAAAGTGGATAGTGTTGAGGTGTTGTGGATGATTCCCTTTGACTTATGTGTTTGGACATGGGTGTTTTTAGTGGACTCTCTGGTGTGGGAATTCCAGTGTGGAGTTCAGCTTCTTTTCCTCGTACTTATAGATTTTTGCGGACGAAAAGGCTTAAGGCGGGGAAGATATAGTGAATTAGATTTGGAACTGTCAGACTTTGGAATATTTCAAGGAATGATTCTAGATTTAGGGATGAAGACAGCGTGTGATTACGAGACCTGATGATCCCAGAATTATGTTTTATATAGATATTAAGTATTTTTATTCTACGCACCCGGCAGGAGCGGGTTATCTCCTAAATTGTAGCTTGGATCTAAAATATTAGGGTGTGGTTGTGTCCAGAACATTCTGTTTACCCTAGGAGGGGTGTAGGTTTCGCGGGAGTAGGCATGCGGTGGAAAATGGCTTCGAGGGTGTTTCTGTAAATAAATAAATATATTTATTTATAGATGTCGCCTTGAATAACGTCTAAACGGAGTCACGAATCACAATTTTGAGACTACGATTGATTTTAGAGTGTTGTGTTTACCATAAGGGTGACCTTACCTTTTCCGGCACTGGGCGCAGGGTTGAAGGTGAGTCAGGCATCGAAGTTAAAGGAAGAATTATTTAAAAAAAAGAAATAAAATCATCCTTATCCCCTTTCTCCTCCACCTTGTACGCACAAGAAGCCACCACCCCCTTTAATCAACTTCTCCGATAAAAAAACACCCACTAAGGTGCCGACGTCAGCCTATTTTGGAACTGATCAATGGAAGATCGAGCTACAGCACGTCGCAGGCGTCGTTCCGTAGAAGTCTCGCCTGTGCGGCGGTGTCGACGTCGGTGAGGGGCGGCAGGCCATGGCGGGCCGACATGGGGAGTCGGCGGTGGCCTCTTGAGGCACGGAGGTGCGCCCCCCAGCATGGTGGAGGTCTATGGCCCCACAGCGTGGCGGGGCGTAGTGCAGCTGAGGGCCGCTGAGGGCCGCCGGCCGGGGTGTGCTGGTTCGGGCGGGTCGGACC
Organism: Viscum album; assembly: GCA_963277665.1. Classification (NCBI taxonomy): domain Eukaryota; kingdom Viridiplantae; phylum Streptophyta; class Magnoliopsida; order Santalales; family Viscaceae; genus Viscum; species Viscum album. Next base: position 1,039,969,153 of record OY728161.1, on the reverse strand, counting down.
CGCCATGTTAGGCCGGTCCCGCCCAGTTTTCATCCTGGGGTTCATTAAACCCCCACAGATTACAGACCAGGTGTCCATTTTGTGGGCCTTTTATGGAAGAACGACCCTAGGATTGATACAATGCTTTTTGGAATGGTTTTGGAATTTTTCCAGGTTGGGTCCATGATTCGGGGGCACAAAACTTGGAATAATTTTAAAATTTTAATTATTATTCAACTTCGACTGACCGTAACTTTTTCCTGTAGCGTCATATTGACGTGTCGTCAGTCGCGTTGCAATCCAGGTTGGAAAAGAGGAAATTTTGGGATAGATTTCGGGTTCTGGGACCGAGATTGGGTTGTGGGCCTCCCGAGGCTCGGTTGGGGGGTTTACAGAGAAACACAACTTTCTCACAAGGAGTCCAATTTTGGAAAATGAATAGTTGATCCTGTGTTTTTTTTCCAGAGGATTGCAATGGTATGATCCGTTCGATGTGTTTTAGGATAGATACATGGGCCCCACAAGGACCTGTGGTGGTTTATAATATCTTTTTCACTAGATGTCCATTTTGGGCGAGTAAATAGCCTATCCTGCATGTTTTACCATGTAGATCGTGATGGTGTCCTCAGAATTGGCCTTGGAGGTGCACGTTTTGGCATTGTGGCAGGTCTCTCAGGTTTGTGACTTTTGGACCAATAGTGGTTGAGGGTACTCCCTTTGTTCTTTCCTACGAGGGTTCATGCGACATCACAACCTTAGTATAGGTTTGTGATCATCTCGTTGTGATTTTTAATCTGTTAGAGTTGTGGAATCCCTCTGTTGGGCCCTGAGCGGGATCCTCTAGCATTGTTTCCCTAGATCAGGTTCTTGGTATCGTTGTGAGCGCTTTTTCATGGGAGGCGATCCCTTATCTAGCTGGTTAACCCCGTAGGGTTTGTGGCATCGTCGGGAATATGATCCCCTATGTAGTGGGCCATGCTTAGTAGGGTTGTGGCATCATCAGTTATACAATCCCCTACCAAGCATGAGGATTATAGTAATGTTGTGGTATCATTGGTTATACGATTCCCTACTCAGCGCGTGGTGTTTATAAGGTCGTGGCATCGTCAGTTCGATCCCCTATAGCGTGCGACATACCAGATAGGGTTGCGGTATCATTGTGATAGTCTTGACAGGGGTGACGATCATCTATCTGAGTGACATGTTTTTGTCGAGCGCCAGATCGTGTTGTGGTATCCCCCAGTGGATCCTGGGAGTGATCTCCTATCCATGAGATCTACAAATGCTAGATCGGGTTTTCATATCCCCCAGCGGACCCTGGGAGTGATCCCCTATCTGTGAGATCTTTGTATACAATTGTGGGTTCTGGTATCCTCTTGCGGACCCCAGGAGCGATCCCCTATCAGAGGAGTTTGGTGTTTACGTTGTTTCAGCGAAGTTTCCTCAGTGATGATATCTGACGAGTGTGATCTCTCGGGTGAGCATCTCGGATGTTTGTGTGAGACCTGATGGAGTGTATCTCTTGGAAAATTGTCATCTGGGATGATAGTGATCTTGGAGTGTTCTCTCATGGTTGTGAACAATTTCTGGAGATGAGGTCGGTACATCATGTGGCTTGGTGTGTGAGCTGAGTATATCTGGATGTTCATGGTATCTGTTTGGGCATATACCGGAGCAGATGCTCAAGGTGTATGTATGAGTATACAACTGGATTGAGTTGAATAGTTGTGTTTAGCCGAGGATGGTAACAAGATGGAGTTTCTCTCTGTTCTGTGTTCCCTCTGGCTGGGATGATAAGACTGTTTCCTTTCAGTTACTCTATTTTGTTTTCGGTTTTGGGGGTGCCTACTGAGTATTGTTATACTCACCCCTACACGGGTTTTCCCACACATGTTTCTCTCTTTTGCAGACCACATGCCTTTCGACGGAGTCCTAGTGGGACCTGTGGCAGGTGGAGCTTTGTGAGTGAGACTGACCCAGGTTTTTACCGGAGTTGTGTCGAGGAGCTTACCGGTGGGTTCTTTTGACAGTGATCGCCTCTTTCTGATTAGTTTGGATGATTTTGTAGATTTCTTTTGGTGGGACCTATTTTCCCCCTTTGCACTTCTGTTGCACATTGGTTTCGGTTAAATGTATGTCTGCATTTCTTTCCGGTTTTTTTATATATCTCTGAATTTTTTCATGGAGGTTTATGTGGTTGTGTGTGTGTATAGGTACCTTAGGATAATTCCTCCCATGTGTGTGATAGCCTACTCTTTGATAGTCGCCAGTCCCTGGCCTATTGGAGGCGGGCTTGGGGATTCATAGCTCGAGCCCCGTTGGGTTAGGTCGCGACATTATACATTGATTGTAGACAACTTAACAAGATTACTATCAATAAAAAATATCCTCTCCCATGAATTGATGACTTTTTTGACCAACTACGCAAAGCTCTATACTTTTCCCAGAATTATCTTCATTCAGGGTATCATCAATTAAGGGTAAAAAAGGAAGATATACCAATGACGACATTCCATATAAGCTATAGACAATATAAATTTAGAGTGGTTCCTTTTGGTATTAGAAATTCCAATGCTATTTTCATGGATCTAATGAATTTAGTCTTTATAGACTATCTGGATTAGTTTGTGGTAGTCTTTATAGATGATATTTTTTTGTTCAAATAGTAAGGAAGAACAAGATGATCACTTGAAAATTGTACTGAATTCTTGAAAAAAGAGAATATTTATGCCGAATTTACCAAGTGTGAATTTGGATTCAAAAAGATTAATTTTTGGGTCACATAAACTCAAGAGATGAATATTAAGAGAATTTCAAAGATCTAAAAAGAAGGTTAACTAGTGCACATGTGCTCACACTGCCTTGTAGTGGAGAAAAGATTGTGATCTATAGTGATGCATCCAAGAAGGGGTTGGGTGTGTTCTCATGAAAATGATATGGTGATATCTTATGCCTCATGGCATTTGAAAATCCATGAGAAAAATTAAAAAAAAATCGTGATTTGAGTTAGCTGCAGTAATATGTTAATTAAAGATATAGAGGCATTATATTTATGGTGAAAGGTGTGATATTTATACTAATCATAAAAATTTAATGTATATTTTTACACAAAGGAGATGTTTATGAACCAAAGAAGATGGTTGGAGTTAATTAAAGATTAAGAATTCTCAATACATTACCACCGTGGGAAATCAAACAAGGTGGTAGATGCATTACGTCAACAAGACCATGCCAGCTTATCCATGATGAGGATCACAAAAGATCCAATATTTATAGATTTACAAAGAATGGATCATGAAATTATTATGGAAGAGGATAAATCTTATATTTCTCAAATGAATGTTTGACCATCTATACATGTAAATAATAAAGAGTCACAGAAAGAAGATGTAGAGTTACAAAAGAAGGTGAGAAATGTTCTTGAATTCAACATTGATTGTGATGAAATAATAAAGATCAGGAATTGGGTTTGTGTTCCTCCCATACCAGAATTAAAGACGGAGCTATTCGATGAGGCTCATAGTTCTTCATTATCTATTCACCCTAGAAGCACAAATATGTACAAGGACCTAAAAGATTACTTCTGATGGGATGGAATGAAAAGTGATGTTGCTGAATATGTCTCTCGATGCTTGGTTTTTTAGCAAGTTAAAGCTGACAGTCGGAAGTCTAAGGGGATGTTACAACCATTACCAATATCAGAATGGAAATGGGAAAACATCACTAAGGACTTTTTAATCGGACTTCCCAAAATAGCCAAAGGTAATAATGCTATTTGTGTTATAGTTGATCACTTTATGAAGTTGGAACATTTAATTTCTATTAGAGAGGATTTCTCTCTTGATTGGTTTGCCAGGATATATGTAAAGGAAGTGGTAAGATTTAATGGAGTACCACTTTCATTATATCTGATCGGGATCCAAGGTTTACCTCTAAGTTCGGGAGAGGTCTTCATCATTATCCAGATACGGATTTAGGTTCTATCACTGTTTATCATCCTCATACAGACAATCAGTCTAAGAGGACAATTCAAACTCTGGAAGACATCTTGAGAGTGTAAGGACCCGACCTTATTACATACATAATCTTGAATTTATTCAAGAAAACACTTCCTTTTACTGTGAGGATATTTTAATGTTAGCGCTTTAGAGAATTGGGAAAATACATTCATAACATTACACATTATCACAGAGTGGATACCATAAATACGGTTTCCATTTTTTTCATAATATAAAACATTAAAATTTAAACATGAATCCTGGAAAATTCTTCAACATTTAACATGGATTCCTTATTTTTCTTACACATCCATTAACCTGTGAAAATCATTTAAAAACTAGGGATGAGCACAAAATCTCAGTAAGGGATGGAAATGAAGGATGGAGCACATTAGTCCATGAAAACTCGTAACGTATGAAAGAATTTACAAAAGACAGGCTTCTCACCCAAATTTACTTACTTTGTGTAACATTAGATTTACACATGATCCACACAAAAAATGAGAACATAAATATAATCATAAAGGAATCTTGGGGAATTGCTTACATAATCTGGTAACCCTCTCGGCTACCATATAATTTGTAACCGTCATGGCTACCTTACAATTTGTGTAATCATCTTAGTTACACTTGGAGTAAGCATATGTCCAAAATCCAACTTACATATACCGAATGAATTGGAGGGAGATATAGGTCCCACCATTCATCATAAACAAATCCTATGAACAGGAACATATTCATAGAAGATGAATAATATCATAAAAACATTGCTTTTGAATTTTGTAAAACATAATATTAAATGAGGATTTTAAAAGAAAAGCCCCTTATAAATATCATACAATTGAAGAAAGACTTAATAGGGTGGATGGAATATGTATGTACTCTATAATTACACATAATTCAACATAATATATATAGAACCCATCACACAAACAATTTCAATACCACATAAATAATGAAGTAGAAGGTTAACCCAAAGAATGGATATTGGGTTAAGAATTCCCTTACAAAAATTCGACAGCCTAACGACTACACAACATGGTTTTAGAAAATATTAAAAATAGAGGGGAAAAGGTTCAGCAATATATAAATGAATCATAATATAGAGTAGATCAACAATAATATGTAAATAAGAACATGGTATAGAAACGTGAAAGTTATACCACATAAAAGAGAACTTGAATGGATAAAGAAAGAAATGAGAATTTTCTTTCCTTATAGAGTAACCCTAAGAACATGAATCTTGGGACCTTGTGGGATCTAGGAAACCTTGGGAGGACTTTTAAGAAGTTAGGAAGGCTATAGAATCGTTTTGGAGAAATTGGGAGGAATTCAGATTGATGATAATGAAGTAATGGGTTGGTATTTATAGGAAAAGTAAGGGAATATTTTAATAATTTCCAAGGGACACCTCTTGAGTGGTTTTTGAAAAACCATGGGCTTTCCCATGGTATTTTTCCATGTTATAATCCACTTGGTACACCTAACATCTTATGCAACTATACAAAAGTCAACAAGATTTAGGAAATAATTATTACTTCATTAATGATGTCATTAACACATCAATACTAAAAACTGTATTTTTTACTATTCACAAAAAAAAATCAACTGTTCCAGAAAAAATCCCAAAATTCAGCCTATCCATTTATCATCGTGTATAATTAAAAATTCAAATTAATTTTTTGAAAATAAAATTCTAAATATTATTAATTTAATTTTTAAATGAAAGAATACTTAATTCAAAAATTAACAATTCTAAATTTATAACAACTTCTATATCACGATGAAAAATTAACCAAGATTATATTATCTTAAAGACTTAAGAATGTAAAATAATAATAAAATCTACTATTTATTAGGGTCATATTACTACTCATATTACTATTCATAAGGGTATGTTAATATTTACAAAAAAAATTGGTTCCATCAGACCCCAAATAATGTACTCAACACAATTGTAGAAGACATTTTCTGGAAATTCAAAACATAGATGTTGAAAAATTATTTTTAATGGATTGTTATAAATATCTACATAAAACAAAGTTACATGCATTTCAATTTATTTTTAGAAAAACTATGGCTATTATATTATCCCCACCTTCTAGAAATTATGTCCTCACAATTTTATAAACTTATTAAAAAACTGAGGGTACTTTTCCCTCATTACATTTTCATACTCCCTTGTTTCTTCTTCAACCATGTCATTTCTCTACAAAACCATTACCTAGTGGATTACCTTATTTCGCAATACTTGTTCCCTTCAATCAAGAATCTGAACTAGTTTGTCTTCATGATAATGGTTCATTTCCAACTGAACTACTTATGGGCTCATGTGTAGAGACCCCAAACTTTACATACATGGACATCACATTACTTTTTCAGAATATTTAATACATAACAAAAACCAACAATCAAGGACCGTAATAGTTTAGTGTCTTTCGAAACTCGAAACATAATCTTCTAATCATGGTGAAAGATCTTCAACATATCCCATAAAGATCTTCTTTTTTTCCCTACATAAAACCTTCCTTTATATATTGGGGGAAAAGAAAACATAAAAAGGGTGAGCTCAAATGATCAGTAAGGGTAAACATGGAAACATAAAACAATCCCTAAACATTTGAATGTAAGAACATGAACATAAAACATAAAAATCATAAGTAATGACATAAATATTGGAAATGCATAAGGAATAGATCATAATGGAAGATTAATCATGATAAATAAAATGGGAAAAAACATGGAATTGTGGAAAACCATTAAGCACATGATATGATTTCCATAGTAGCCAAGTCATTGCTGCCAAGACCATCATAGTGGACAAAGTTCCTTACTGAATCGAGTTCACTCCTCATTCCAGTCCTGTATCAATGATCCTGATTAACCTTCTGTTCAATCCATGTTTATCTCATGAGATATAAATCTTTACCCAATTCATTGGACTGAGATATAGGTCCCACCTATCTCATAATGAAATCATTCTTACGTGTGCCACAACATAAACATAAATCACTCATCATAACCCAAATAATAAAATGGGTTTCATAAACAACATCCCATATAATCCATATAAAACAAATGGATATCATTTCATCATAAGAAAATTGAAACCATGTAAATCATAGAGACATTATACATGAAACATACACATATGAAATAATTTCATCTTAGATGGAAAATGGTTTTGATAAAATAGATGAAATAAATTCTTGAAGAAAATATCCTTTCTTCTTCAAAATAATTTTCTTTTCACAAAATGCCATGAAATTTTAAAAGAAAAGTATTTTTTTGAAAATAATAATGAAATCTTGTAGAGGAAGCATCATTAAAATTAGGCGTTATGAAATCGTAAACATCCGTTCATGCCGTATAAGTAAATAAAACATTCTCATCGTAATTTTTCCAAAAAACTCAAAAGGTTCCACATATGGTGAAAAAAATATTCCGTCCATAATGCAAAGTAAATGTTAAAGAGGGGTAAACATAACTTGAAAAATACATTGAATAATATTAAACAATTTATAAAAAACATTTTTATGGACATGGTTGAAAATTATAACCGCAGTAAATACTTACGTATAAGCAATCTCAGATAAAAATGAGATTGAAAAATTATCCCTTACCATAGGTCTGATATGATTTGTACATATCTGAACCTCCTGTATAATGATTTAAATAATGTCATTGAATTATTCTAGAATCATCTTAATTCATATGATATCATATAAGATTCACTTAGGTATTTATATTACCCGTTCATTTGTCAATTCCATGTTAAAGCAACGTTTTGGGTAATATTCATTTCATTTATCGTACGTGTTTGGACTTGTTGTTCTTGATATTATTTTTATTTATATCATTATTTACATACTTCTAGAATGTAAAACATGATTTATATATCATATATATTCAGTATATATATATAATATATAGATAAATGAAATGAAACACACCATTCATGGAGACGGTAGGTCATACGTATGCATGAACGTTGTTTTCATTTCCTTATTGACTTGAATAGAAGTCAGAAAATAAAATATAAATAGATCCAGTATCATAAATACGTCATATATTTCAGGATTATTTATTTTATATACTTTTTAATCATACTTGAATGGTTAATCATGCAGAATGAATCACATCGCGTTGTGGAGACGGTAATCCGTACGTACGCACGAGCGATGATATCATTCCCATAATTATTGAATGGAATTAGAGTGAGTGATATAATATCTCAGAATCAGTATGATAATATAATAACCATATATTTTTATTCTTTACACCATTATACACATCCAAGTAAGGTGGTGGTGGAAAAAACAGATTACAACATGTCGTGGAGACTGTATTCTGTATGTACGCATGCACGGTGATTTTATTTTCTGTAGGATGGTCAGAAAGTGAAATAGGGTTGTTACGTATTTATAATAACATATCAGTATATGATTGATACTGATGTTATTACTTTATAATAAAAAAAATAAATAAGAGGAAGTATAAGAAGAAAGAGATTTGAAAGAATCAGTAGAAGAGATTACCTCTTCCTCAACGTGCCTCTTTTAAAATTCCTCTTAGAGCACTAGAGTTGGTATTTTGAGAAGACCAGAACCACTATGATATAACTAGAAATTTTGAGAAGTGAAATGGGAATAGTTTTTTCTATTTTGAAGACTCAAAATTGTGTGTGGAGGAGAGGGAGGAGGGGCCCTTTTATAAGAGAGGAGAGGGGAACTTTTGGAAACCTCTAAAATATTAATTTATAATAAACCCAAAACCCACATAAAAACTTCCAAAGTGTCTCAAATTAGGATATTAGATAATATAGGGTTGTAATATCATCAACCAATTAAATTTAGACATGTTTTGATTATATTGTAAAACTTATCATTTTGATTTATCTTTATTTAATCTATTTAATTTTATTTGTTGTAGTAATATTATAAATATTATATGGTTATAAATACAAACTTATGTGTTGTTAATTATACATAATTTGATATTTCATGACATTTTAGATCATATAAATTTTAATATGTAATTTTTAAATATTTTTGTGAATTTTAAACAATTTAATAATATAAAATATCAATAGTGTCAATTTTAACACAATTCATTTATTTGAATTTAAATAAAATATACACAAAGGATATATTCGGAAAAAAATATTTAATAGATTCCAAATATGTCATATTCATATAGAAAATTCGTTGATCACATTATATAATATTTATTTTAATATTTTTAAAACCATTTATTTGATATTTCAATCAATAAAATAATATCAACATCACAATTGTGTCATCATTAATGATAATTATTTAATCCGTAAAAATTCTAAATAAATTCCCATGATGTATATAATTTTATTATATTTATATATACTATTAATTTTTTAAGTTTTATGAATTTTATCACTAAATTAAAATTATTACACTTATAAGATATGAGAGAGTGACATGTTGTCACGTTATTTGGTTTTAATTATAATTATATCATTTTCATGGTCAATAGTCCATGAAATAAATCTCTTTTGACCCTTAGGTGATATGGGTCTACTTTTATTAATCCAATAGAATTTTGGCAGGTGTTAGGGAAATATTATAATCTTATATTTACCCTTAATTAACCGATTTACCTTTAACTATAGAAAATAAAAATTACCGTAGTTACTATTCATAATATCAAAAAAATAGAAGTAACCTATAAACATAATTTGTACCTAATGAATCCAAATATGGAATCCATTTTTCAAAATTCAAAACACATAAGTTCAGTAATTAATTTAAAATTAATCCTCTTGTTAAGAAAACATGTTTTAAAAGTTAAAACAATGTCAAAGATTGAAATGTTTTTACATATGAATTCAATATAAAATTATTGGTAATTACATGAATTATATTGAATTGTAATAATATATTCTATTTATACTTTAAAACCATTCAATATTATAATTTATCCATATTAATTATCTTGATGAAATAATTTGTTTTTAATTAAAATTTACAGTATTTTACTATTCATCAAAATAAGAAATTTATCAAAAAAATATCAAAAAATTTATCCAAAGTAAATTTTTTTATCCTAATTCCAATGAATTTATTTATATTATAAAATTAAACTTATGAACATGTCAAAAACTAGATTTAATGTGGGTGAGCCATCAAAAGGCGGCAAAACTACATTTTTTGAAAAATACTCATTTACCTGAAAAAGTTATTTTGTTCTCATAACATGTTCTATAAAATGTGTAAATTGAATTATAATGTCATAAAATTAAAAATTTAGTTACTACTATTCATAACGGCTAGTTCATAATAATATTATAACAATATATCGTTGTTTAGGGAAACCCTGTATTGCGTACTACACACGCTATTGAAGAAGGTCGTGATTGTGTGTAATGCAAGCCAAGTTAGGGCTGAGTGTAGTGAAAATCCACTTGGTGTTTCATATAAAATAATCAAAACTTATTTTATTTATACATTAAACAAAATCTATACTTAATGTTGCATAGAATAATTTCCACCAAACATACTTGAAATTGTGTGTAACCCATGCCAAGAATAGTGTTGTGTATACTTCAAACTAATACCGTGTTGCATATAGTAAAAGCTAATCTTGGTGTAGAATACAAAACAAGACATCCAATAAATTAAAAATAATAATTCTCAGAAAATTTCGGTGTTTTACATCAAGACATGTAATGAATATGGAACATACTTTCTCAACGCCAAGACAAGAAAAACATTATGTACCTGAAACAAACTTAGAGTCAATGCTACGTGGTATGTAACTGTTCCAACTTTCTACAAGATTTCAAAAGGATTGATGAACCATAGACTTAGCTTCCCTTTCTTACAAAAACACATCACACTTTTCCAAGGAGATATTTTAAGGAAAACATAGTCACCTACCTTGAAAGAGAAGTCGATCCTTCTGTTATCTGCATAACATTTCTGCCAACTCTGAGCTGTCTTCACATGCTATTGGATCATCCTCACTTTCTCAACCACATCTTCTACTAATTCAAGCCTCATCAACTTTCTTTCACTGACTTCACCCCAAAACGATGGATTCCGACACTGCTTCCCAGACCAGGCCTCAAAAGGTGCCATCTGAATACTAGAATGAATACTATTATAATAAGAAAACTCAACCAATGAAATATGTTGATCCCAACTACCCTTGTAGTCCATTGAACAAGCTCGAAGCATAAATTCCAAAGTATGAATCGTTCGTTCTGACTTCCCATCTTATTGAGGATGAAAAGATGTACTGAAACTTGAGTATATGCCCAAGGACTTATGATGTCCCTTCCAAAAGTTAGAATTGATCTTGGGATCTCAGTCAGATACAATGGAAAAAGGAACTCCATGTAACATGAAAATCTCATTAACGTACAATCGAGAAAGAAGATCCAAAGACATTGTATCTCAAGCAGAAAGAAAATGTGCAGACTTTGTTAGAAGATCAACAATAACACAAATCACATTGTTACTTAGAGAAGTATTTGGTAGTCCCACCACAAAGTCCATGGATACATTCTCCCATTTCCACTCTGGCACTGGAAAAGGCTGAGGCATCCCCTTTGGTAATTGTTTCTCTACTTTAACATGTTAACATGTAAAAAATTTCATGGTAATATCACTAATATCTCTTTTCATTCCATCCCATAAATAATACTCTGGGAGGTCTCTGTATATCTTAGTACTACCAGGATTAACTGAAAATGGAGAACTACCTTCTTCACACATAAATTCATTCTTAACTAGGAATCACAAGGAACACACAACATTTTACCAAATCTCAAAACCCAAACTTTATAAAGATTAAATTCTAGAAACTTACCCATTTTAACCAAATATAAATTTTTCTGTAGATGAAGATCATACTTCTTTTCTTGCATAATTCTGTTTGATAATGAAAACTACACAGAAACCTGCAACAAAACGGATGTATTCCCTGCAGCAAAAACTTTTAATCCCAAATTCATCAAATCATTAATCAAGGGATCATGTTCGAAACGTAGCATTGTTAATGATGCATGATGTTTCCTAATTAAGGAATCTTCCACGCTGTTTGCTTTTCTATTATAGTAATTGACCGTGTAGTCACAATCCATTATCAGTTCTAGCCATCTTTTCTGCCACATGTTACATTTTTTCTAAGTAAATATATAATTCATACTTTTATGGTCTGTATATATTTGACATTTGGATCCGTATAAATGATGCCTCCAAATTTTCTGAGTGAAAAACCACAGTTTCCAATTCCAAATCATGTGTGGGATAATTTATCTCATGAGGTTTAAGTTGTCTTAAAGAATATGAAAATTACTGTATCATTATTCATCAAAACACAACCAAGTCCCTTTAAAGAAGAAAAACAATAGATGACAAAATCACCATTCTGGGAAGGAAAGGCCCAAACTGGAGCATTCACTAATATCTTCTTTAGTTCATGAAAAAAATATCACATTCTTCTATAAAAAAACATTAACCCCTTTCCATGTGAACTTATTTATCAGGATTGATAACAGAGCAATGTTCTTAAAAACGTCAGTAATAACCTGCTAATCCAAGAAAACTATAAATCTCTATAACATTTGTGGGTCTAGGCCATTCATCAACCAATTTTTATAACAGGATCAACTGTTATTCTAGACTTACTTACAATGTTCCCAAGAAAAGAAATTTGTTGTAACAAAAAATCACACCTGCTGAATTTTCCATACATTTTCTTTTCTTTATGGTTTGTAAAACAACCCTTAGATTTCTTTCATGGTCCTCTTTATTTTTAGAAAATACTAGAATGTCATCAATAAATACAACCAAAAACTTATCCAAGAACTCATGAAATATTCTATTCACAATATTCATGATTACAACGGGTTCATTAGTTAATCCAAATGTCATAAAAAAATTCATAATGCCCATATGTAGTACAAAAGGCTGTTTTTTGGATGTCATTATTATTCTCCTTCAGCTGATGGTATCCGAATCTCATGTCAATCTTGGAAAAGTTTTGAGCTCCCTGGAGCTGATCAAACAACTCATCGATATGAGTCAAGGGATACATGTTTTTAAAAGTGATGTTTTTCAAAGATCTATAATCAATGAATAGTCTCATAGAATCATGTTTATTTTTAACAAACAAAATAGGGGCTCTTTATGGTGAAGTGATAGGAAGAATGAAGCCTTTGTCAAGAAAATTCAGCAACTGATATTTCAATTTAATAAGTTCTATTTGAGTCATATGATAAATGGGTTTTGAAATTGTCTTAGCATCAGGATCTAAGTCAACTGTGAATTTGAATTCCCGATCATGTATAAAATCGAGTAAATCATCGGGAAAAACATCAAGGTATTCATTTACCACCGGCACATCATGAATCTGAATAGTTCCCTTTTTTTCAACAATATGTGCAAGATAAAATTCATTTCCATCAATCAAAAGTTTCTCAACTTCGTTATATGTTATCAATTGTATGGGTTAATTAGTGTATAAAAACTAAAACTCTTTCTAAAAAACAACATCTTTAGCTGTACAGTCAAATATAGAATGATAATCAGAAATCCAATCTATTCCCAAAATAAAATCAAACTCGACTAAGGGTAAAACAAAATGGATTGCATGTAATGTCTTTCCACATAACACAATAGATATATTCTTATAATTCATCTTTTGTATAACATTTCCCCTGGTGTTTTAACAACATTTTCATGTCTCATTTATTGAGGTGATATCTCCAATTTAACAGAAAATCTATCAGAGATGAAAGAATGTGTAGACCATATATAAACAAAAATATAGAAAAATCTGACTGAACAAACAATGCACCTAATACAACTACATTGGATGGCCTAACATCTGCTGACGTAGTCACAAATGATCACACAACACCTTTCTGCTTATAGTCTGGCTTCATTGCATCATTCAGATCTCTCTTTGGGCAGACATTTTCATAATGACCCATCTCACCACATTTAAAACACTTTACAGTCTGCTTATTAGGATTAGTATTTGGGTCATTTTCGTTACAATCTCAAGTCATATGTCCAAACATACCACATTTAAAACACATCCCAGTTTTTCTATTACATTCCCCAGGGTGTTTCAAGCTACATTTTTCAGAAACTGGATATTGGATTTTCTTACCATCACATTTCTTTGGTTGATTCTTACCCATTGCTTTCCATCTAGACCTCTTCTTCTCTTTACTGCCAAAATTCACATGATCATCAGCCAACTCCATCTCTACCCTATGAGCACATTAGACAATTTTCTCATAAATTTGAATTCATGGGAGGCCAATTCCCTTCAATACCTTCGCTTCAGTCTTCAATAAAAGCTGTTGATTTTTCTATCAAGATACAGAATAACATTTGGAGCATACATCACCAGTCGAGTGAAGTTCGCTTCATACAAATCAACTAAATATTCTTCCGTCTATTTCAATTCAAGTAATTTCTTTCTCCATTCTAAGTCGCACCACATTTGGAAAATATTCTTCAAAGAAAAGACCATTAAATTCATCCCACTCTAAGGCATCAAAATCCTTTCTACACCTGATATTCCTTACCATTGACAACCACTGATCAGCTTCCCCTTCAAAATGATAAATGTAAAGACTTACCTTTTGTTTGTCTGAACATCCCATAACATTGAATATATTTTCAGAGGCTTTGATCCATCCTTCAGCTGCTACTGGGTCAGAAGATCCATTGAAAGAAGGTGGGTGTTGTCTCATAAAATTTTCCAATACTGTCATGTTCCATTGTGGTTCCTCTGGATGTTATCTTGCATGGATTCCACCACCATTTATTACCAATTTTAGCTGATCCATTTTTGTCAAAAACTGCTCGGTTCCAATCCCTACCATTCCATGCTATAGTTCTGGAAGGATGTCATTCTGTCGGTGCCTCTATTATTTAGCATCCATGTTCCTTCTGAAAACAACCATTCTGAATAAACATATCTTAGATGGAGCAACATGGTAATCTTTAATTGCTAAAACATTTCAAATTAATCATAGAGTAAAAATAATTTACGGTATTCTTTTAACATCACCCTAACCCCTAATGTTATCTAAACCATCCTCTGATACCAACTATAAGGACATGGCCTTAATACATACATAATCTTGAATTTAGTCAAGAAATAACTTCCTTTTACATTGAGGATATTTTCAAGTTTAGATCCTTAGAGAAATGGGAAAATACATTCATAACATTACACATTATTACAGAGTGGATGCCATAAAGATAGTTTCCATTTTTTTTTCAAAATATAAAACATTAAAACATAAACATGACTCCTTGACAAGTCTTTAACATTTAACAAGGATTACCTCTTTGTCATACACATCCATTAACCTGTGAAAATAATTTAAAAACATGGGATGAGCAAAAAAGCTCAATAATGGATGTAAATTAATTAAAGATCACATTATTCCATGAATACTCTTAATGTATGAAAGCATTTACAAAAGACATGCTTGTCACCCAAATATACTTACTTTATGTAACATGAGATTTACACAAGATCCACACAAAACATGAGAACATAAATATAATCATAAAGGTATCTTAGGGAATTACTTACATAATCTTGTAACCCTCTCGGTTATCTTATAGTTTGTAACCCTCACAGCTACCAAACAATTTGTGTAACCATCGCAGTTACATTTGGAGTAACCATACGACCAACCTCCAACATACACATACCCAATGCAATGGAGGGAGATATAGGTCCCACCCTTCATCATAAATAATTCCCAAGAACAAGAACATAATCATAAAACATAAATAAAATCATAAAAACAATGCTTTTTAATTTTGTAAATCATAATTCTAAAAGAGGATTTTAAAAGAAATGCCCCTTATAAATATCATACATTTGAAGAGAGAATTAATAGAGTGGATGGAATATGTATGTACTCTGTAATTAGACATAATTAAAAATAATATAATAAAAACACATCACAAAAAAAAAATTAATACCACATAAATAACGATGTAGAAGGTTTACCAAAAGAATAGAAATCAGGATAAGAATTCCCTTACAAAAATCGGTAGCCTAACGACTATGCAACATGGTTTTATAAAATATTACAAAGATACGGGAAAATATTCACCCATCCAAAAATGAATCCTAATATAGATTATATCAAGAATAATAAGGTAATAAGAACATGTTATAGAAACATGAAAGTTTTACCACATAAAAGAGAACTTGAAAGGAAATAGAAAGAAATTGAAAATTTTCGTACCCTGTATAATAAGCCTTAGAACTTGATGGTTGGGACCTTGGGCGATTTATAAATCCTTGGGAGGACATATAGGAAGGCAAGGAGTCCAGAGATTCAATGAGGAGGAAGTGGTAATGATTTTGATGAAGGAATGGGTTGGTATTTATAGGAATAGTAAGGGAATATATTAATAATTTCTAAGGGACCCCTCCTGAGTGGTATTTGCAAAACCATGGGCTTGCCCATGGTATTTTACCATGGTATAAGACACTTGAGAAACCTCACATCTTATTTAAATTTACAAAAGTCGAACATATTTATGAAATCATTATTACATCATTAATGATGTCATTAACACACCGAAACTAAAAACTATTTTTCTTTACTATTCACCAAAAAATCAACTGTTTCAGAAACATTCCCAAAATTAACCCTAACCATTTATCGACGTGTAGAATAAAAAAATAATTTCCAATTTTTGAAAATAAATTTCAAAATATTATTATTTTAAAATTTAAATAAAAGCATACTTAATTTAAAAATTAACAATTCTAATTCTATAACAACTTTTATATCACGATGAAAAATTAACCAAGATGTTATTATCATAAAGCATTAAAAAATAAAATAATAATAAAATTTACTATTCATTAGGGTCATATTAATATTCATATTACTATTCAAAATAGTATGTTACTATTCACAAAAAAGTTGGTTTCATCAGACTCCAAATAACTTACTGAACACAATTGAAGATGATAGTTTCTGGAAATTGAAAACATAGAAGTTGAAAAATTATGTTTAAAGGATAGTTATAAATATCTACTTAAAACAAAGATCCATGAATTTCAATATATTTCTAGTAAAATGTGGGGTGTTATAGAGATCTTGCTCTATGGATTTATAAGGTGGTTTAGACCAAAAGCTACTATTGGTGGAAGTTTCTTACAATAATAACATTCACTCTAGTATTCAAATGGCTTCTTATGAATCACTCTATGGAAAGAAGTGCAGAACTCCAACATGGTGGGATGACCTTTGGAATGAAATCAATTAGGACTTGATCTTTTTGATGAAATGGCAGAAGAGTTGAGATCTATTCAACAATATATAAGAGAACCTCAGAGTGGACAAAAATGCTATACTGAAAACCGATGAAAAGACTAAGACTTTGAGGTGAGTGATAATGTGTTCTTACAAATATATCCCTAGAAGAGATTAATGATATTTGGAAGGAAGGGAAAGATGATCCCAAGGTATATCGGTTCTTTTTGAAATTATGGATCGTGTTGGGAAGGTAACTTACTGATTGGTGATTCCACCGAATCTCTCTCAAGTTAATGATGTGTTCCATGTATCCCTCCCGAGAAAGTACATACCTAATCCTTCACATGTAGTAAACTCAAGTGTCATATTGGTAGATCAAGATCTTTTTTATGAAGAACAACTGATAGAGATTTTGGATCATACTGAAAAATTTCTACAAAACAAGACAACTCGCATGGTTAATGTTTTATGGAGGAACAACCAATTAGTAGAAGCAACATGGGAACATGGGGATGTGACAAGAGAGAGGAATCATCATCTGTTTATTTCCAAGTGACGAATTTTGAGGGTGAAATTTAGTTTAAGTGGGGTAGAATGTAAAACCCAGATGTTTTTATAAAATATTTTCTATAAATAATTTTTATCCTTTAGTATCATTATTTTCACACAATCATGAGTTTAATTGAACTATGAGATTCCCCCTAATATAAAATTACCATTATAGCATAGTCGTTCGGTTAGCGGGAATAATTATAACTAACTTATGAAAATACATTATGAAAAATATAAATCAAATACATATTTGTATTATATAGTGAATTAATTTTGGTAATGAAATTAATAAGATATATATGTTTTATATACATAATAAAATATATTTAATATTTATTTAATGGATATTTTAGTCATAGGTTATGAATAAAACCCTATTTGATGTTTTTTTTAAAAGTCCCATTTTACACATTTGAAAGGAAACCAATTTTATATTAAGACGTCGACACATTAATTGTTTTTATATGAAAACATAAACAAGTTATTTTTATTTGGGGTATAAAAAATTAATTTGGATAATTTTTTGATATTTTATGATAACTTTAATATTCTGATAATGTAAAACCCCAAGCTTCTACGGTACGCTTCTCTTTGAATAATGTGATAGCATGTGTTGTATGCAACACCGAGTTCTAACACACCATAACCGATCAAACTAGCCGTTATGAATAGTAATACCTATTTTTGAAATTATATATATTTTATATTTTAAAATTGACTTCGTTTTTGGATTCGTAATATTGAATTTAGCCTAAGGTGAAATTTTGGTACTTTTCAGATAACTTTAATATTTTGATGAATAGTGAAAATTACTAAATATTAATTAAAACAAATTTTTTATTCAAAATAATTAATAGTGATAAATTATGAATTTGAGTGGTTTTAAAGTATACTTAGAATATATTTTTACCATTTAATATAATTTTGGTCATTGGACATAATTTTACAATTAAACCGGACATAAACAAGTGTCAATCTTTTGATAGTTATTATCTCTTAAAAACACGCTTTTTGTTTTAACAACGGGAATTAATTTTAAATTAATTTCTGCCACTTCTGTGTTTTGAATTTGGAAAAATGGATTCAATATTTGGAATCAGGATTTTCAAATTGTGTAAATAGGTAACTTTTATTTTTAGACATTTTGAATAATTACTGCGGTAAATATTTTATTTACCATGGTTAAGGGTAAATCCGGTAAATAAGGGTTAAAAAATAATATTATAATAATACTAAATTACCCTAAAACGTGTCCTAGACTTATTGGTTGATACATTTTCGACCATAGTCATATTTGGGTCGATTTTGGGACCTCATGGAGCCACTTTTATGTGATAGAGACACTTTATTTTAATTAATTTAAAATAAGTACAAAAATGACATAAGTATATATCTTTTAGAAAAACAATTTTTACATAGGGTTATATATGTTGGATTTTTGACTAAAAGTATTCATTATAAATATAAAAAGATTTCCTACATGGTGATATTTTATTTATAATTTTTAGAGATTAAATAATTTAATTTATTTTTGACACAATGATGATGTAGTAATTACCATAATAGTGAAAAATTAAAATAATTGATATTATAGACACACAAATAAATATAATTTGAGACGTTTAATGAATTACAATAATTTTCTAGGATAATATGACATATTAGGATTGATTTAATTAACTTTTTCCGAAGTAATCATTCTGTTATGATTTTTACAAAAAATCAATTCTTGAATAGTGTCAAAATTGACAAAAAAGAGTTTTTAAAACAAGTATTATATTATTAATTGATATTAAATTCTTAAAAATATAAGGTTCGTCCAAGAGACTTATATCATGATTGTTCCATCAGTAATGGACCACTTTGGGGTCTATTGGATGTATATCGTATGTTTATTAACCATATAATATAAAAATACAAAGAGACGTTGTAAAAGTGAAACTAATTAACTTAGAGTTAATACTTAAAGATAAGGTTAATATAATGACCCAAACCTGTCTAAATTCTATTGGTTGAGTGTTTTTAGACCTATCCCCACCTTAAAATTTAAATAATCAACTTTTTAGCCATTAGAAACCGAATATGAATTTATTATAAATTAATATTTCTAGCTTTTCCAAAGGTTCTCCTCACCCCTCTTATAAAAGGGCACTCCTCCTTCTCATTTCATCACACCTTCAAAGCCTTTTGTTTCGGCCAAACTCTTCCCACATACTCTCCCAACTTCCCTAACTACAACCTAGAGGCCTTTGTTTGATCATAAAGCCAACCTAAGGAGCCATTTTGATCAAATGAAAAGGAAGAACCCGAAGAAGAGGTAATGTTTTCACCACCCCTTTTGAAGTTCCTTTCTTCTTCCACTTCTTCTTTCTTTGTTATTACCATTATAAAATAATAACTCCAGTATATTATATATAATATGATGTTATTATAAATATGGTACAACCATATTCAGTATTCTATCCACCCTTTGAATAACATGTCACCATACGTGCGTACGTACGGATTACCGTCTCCACGTCGTGGTGTAATTGTTATTCAATATATTATTATTTGGATGGGTATAATAATGATGTGTAACTCATTTAAATAATAAATATAACATGTTAATGATTCTTTATATATGATATTCAATCCATTTATATATTATTTTAATATCAAAATTATGATATTGTCGCTCGTGCGTACGTACTGACTACCGTCTCCACGACCGCGATGAGATTCATTATCCATCATATCCATTCAAGTATAATTATCATTTGATGATTTAAAAATGATGTTTAAGGACTTGATATCATTCTGGATATGAATAATATACAACTATCCATTACAAACATGGCTTACATAACAAAACATATAAAAGAAAACGAGTAAGTTAACACCCGAAACAACGATAATACTAAGATATTATTAACAAAGCAATGTTAAAAGATCATATATGATATCATATGAATGTATATGATTATTGTATAATTTAATAACAATTATTTTACCATTATACAGGATGTTAACCTACCCCAACCAAGGAAAATTACAAGATAAGGGTTATTTCACAATCTCTTCATTATCCGAGGTTGTTTATACGTAATAATCTACTGGGATCTCTTAATCACCCACATCCATGTTTCTTAAAAATGTATTTAAAAACATTTTTACTATTTACAAGAATATGGTTTAAAGTCATTTATACCCTTGTTTGACTTTTCATAAGAGTTTTATAAAGGAATCATTCCGTCGTTTTCCAAACAAGGTTCTTTTTAACCTTTTCGACAGAATTTAGGTAAGAATGTTTTTTTAACTTATACGGCGGGTGCGGCTATTTTCCGCCATAATTAAATCTTTGAAACTTCCTTCACAAGCTTATAAGAATATTTTCAAAGAAAATGTTTTATTCTATAAATATATGACTTTTAAATGATTTAAAAAAAAGAGATATTTCTCTAAAAAGTGTTTTGATTTCATCTATGTCAACATCCTTTGATGGATTTTAAGCTTATTTGAAGTTGATTTATTATTATACAAAACTTCTATATTGTATTGATGTTTTTGTGATATGTTTGACTATGGATGTGGTATTTTTATACCATTCATAGTTTATGGTGAAAGTATTTACATTTTGTATGCTAGTTTTGATACGAATGTTTATGTTATGTTTAAACCTTTTCATATGGGAATGCATTGGACTTAATATGTGACGAGCGGAGCCTGCTATATCTCTTAGTTGCATCGGTAGGTCTCATGAGACAAACTAGTGTCTTGGCACAAGGCCTTGGAAAAATATTATTTGTAGTCTTGGTACGAGGCCTTGGCTATGTGGTTTTGATCGTCTGGCATTATGCATTCCATCATTATGAAAGTGGTTATTGATATTGCATGTGATTATTCGATTAGTATAATATCCATGTGAATAAGTAAATGGAATTATTTCATTTTATTTTTTCCATACTATGTTGAAGTTCAAGTTTAAAAGTCTTTTTTTAGTTATACATTTCCTTAAATGTTTATTCTTATATATGAAAGTTTCCGCTATATTGTTATCCTTACTGGGCATTTAAGATCACCCCTTTTCTATGTTTTATTTTTCCCAGGAAGTGAAGAAGTAAATTATGAATGACCTACAGGGATATTATGAGGGGATAGTAGTGTGGATTATGGAGGCAATATGTTGTAGTAGTAGTTTTTCACTTCATGATGTAATGTAAAACTTTATGAATATATCTAGTGTTTCCAAGGCTACTAAACCAATCGGCCTTTCCAGATTTGATCTTTCTTGTGATCATGCCAATGTTATGTAATAATGCACCGACTCAGGGTAACTGGGGTCAGGGCGTTACAGTTGGTATCAGAGGATGTTTAGTACAAAACATGGAAGCTAGATTTAGATAAACACTGATTAGAGCACGTAGACCTAAGATGAACTTTGAGGATTAGTATAGAAGAACTTCCTAGAATTTTGGTATTGTAGAGATTTTGGTAGTTTTCCGAGAAATACATCCCTGTCTGGATACGAGCAGGTAGAGGCGGCTCTGGAATAGATGTGCCTAAGGGTAAAACCTGAAAACACCACTTTGAGCTAGACTCGAACGGGAACTGGTGCATGACAACGGGCCTTGCTGCACTCTTGGTTACGACACTCCCATGGGATATGCTTAGGATAACTCTCATTTTCTTTAAAAATCATTATGAAGGGTTTATAAGTATATACTTCCTCAAAGAAAACATTTTTATGATTATGGATTATATCCATTAATAGTTCCATTTATGTTAAGTGTTTTATAAGTATGGGATTATGTATTTTGATTCATAAACTGATCTAGTTTATGACATTGTTTAGAAATGGTGCCTAGTGGATGAAATGGAAACCATATCAATGCACACACTCCATGTAGGGATTTCCCTCCTTCTCTAGATAATTATAGTGGAGCTGGTGATGCAACTGGTGTCGATCAGCTAATCACCATACTGGGACAACTTACTCAGGTTATGAATAATAACCTTACCCGTATGGAGCACCCTGATCCACAGCGTGGAGGATCAATGTTAGATCGATTCATGAGGCAACAACCACCAATGTTCAATGGGAGTAAAAATCCCTTAGTAGTTGATAAATGGATAAATTCCCTAGAGAAAATATTTCAGGCTTTGGGGAGTAGTGAAAGGGAAAAAGTTATCATGGTAGTTTACCGCCTCACTGGAGATGCTGATCAATGGTGGTCATTGATTCAAAATACGAAGGAAGATGATGAAGTATCAAATATGGAATGGAGGGAGTTCAAAGATCTGTTTTTAGAAAATTACTTTCCTCGCGACCATCGAGCAGATATGGAAAGGTAATTTCGGAGTCAGAGACAGAATGAGGATGAGAATGTCGCAAAGTATGAGGCTAACTTTACAAGGTTATCAAGGTATGTTGGAGATTATATACGTAACCCAAGAATTAAGATTGATCGTTTCTTTGATGGGTTAAAACCATTTCTCCGTCGAGCATTAGTCTCACAATCCTTCTTGTCGTACGAAGACATTGTCTCATGTGCTATCAAGACCGAAAAGGAATTCTCTATGTCTTATGACTTTAAAGAAAAACAAGAGAAGAAGAGACCTGCTGATCAATCTGGGAATGGAAATAAGGGGAAGAAGGGAAAGGTTGAATATCCATCATGTGGTAAATGTGGGAAGAAACACCCCGGTACTTGTTTGAAGGGAATGGGAGTCTGTTACAAGTGTGGTGAAAAAGGCCACCAAGCTCGTGATTGCAAGGGGAAGAAGGAAGCTACCAATGTTCAGTGCTACAATTGCAGGGAGATGGGACATTATGAAAATGAATGTCCTAAGCATCAGGAGAACTTACCTCAGAAAAGGTCAAGGGATCAAGGCCAAGCTTATGCTATCACTACTGCTGAGGTAGATGCTCTCAAAGACGTGGTGGCAGGTAATTTAATGGTTTCCTCAAGTTTAGAAAATGCATTATTTGATTCTGGATCATCGCATTGTTTCAGATCTTCCCAGTTTTCTAAGAAAATTAGATATTTCCAATTTTATTTAATAAGGGAGTTGTCAGTTAAAACTCTTAAGGGAAGTATCATTGCAATAAAGTTTTATGAATCAGTCCCCATTAGAGCACATAAATGTTCTTTATCTGCTGATCTCATCGTCATACCTATGATTGAGTTTGATATAATCCTCGGTATGAACTGGCTTTCGGACTATGATGCGAAGATTTATTGTAAGAAGAAAGAGGTTATGATTCTTGATGATAATGATAAGGAACACCTTATCTTTAGAGAAGAATCGTCACCACCTAATTCTTATTTAGATCCACCCCCAGTAGCTCAACTAAATTCAATTATTGGGGAGGAAGAGAATGAAATAACTATGGGTGAGGAAAGGAATGTCCAAATAGTGGATGTACCTGTTGTGAAATAATTTGTAGATGTATTTTCGGAAGATTTACATGGACATCCTCTAGAACGAGAAGTTGAGTTTTCCATTGATTTAATTCCTGGATCAAGACCTATATCAAAGACCCCTTATAGAATGGCCAATGTATAATTAGTTGAACTAAAGAAACAACTAGAGGAATTGAGTAATAAGGGATTTATTCTCCCTAGTGTTTCTCCATGGGGATCCCCTATTCTTTTTGTTAAAAAGAAAGACAGATCTATGAGGTTATGTATCGACTACAGGGAGATCAATGCTATAATAAAAAAGAACAAGTATCCCCTACCACGCATTGATGATTTATTTGACCAACTGCATGAAGCTCAATACTTTTCAAAGATTGACCTTCGATCTGGATACCATCAGTTGTGTGTGAGGAAGGAAGACATTCCGAAGACAGCATTTTGAACCAGGTACGAGCATTACGAGTTTACTGTAATGCCTTTTGGATTGATTAATGCACCCTCTGTATTCATGGATCTGATGAATAGAGTTTTCAAGGTGTATCTTGATGAATTTGTGGTGGTATTTATTAATGATATCTTGGTATACTCCAAAAGCTAAGAAGATCATGAAAATCACTTGCACATTATCCTGAAGACTCTGAGAAGACAAGAATTATATGGGAAGTTTAGCAAGTGTGAATTCTGGCTTCATGAGATTTCTTTTCTTGGCCATATTGTCTCTAAAGATGGAATCTATGTTGATCCTTCTAAGACCAAGGTGATCCAAGAATGGATAGCACCTACGAGTATAACTGAGGTACGTAGTTTTATTGGTTTGGCAGGTTATTATCGACGTTTCGTCTAGAATTTTGCCCATTTGGCTAACCCATTAACGAAGCTCACACGTAAAGGGGTTAAATTTGTTTGGACAAAAGAGTGAGAATAATGTTTTGAAGAACTGAAGAGAATATTAGTCAATGCTCTTATATTGACTCTACCATCGGGGAATGATGGGTTCGTTATTTATAGTGATGCATCGAAGAAAGGACTTGGTTGTGTCCTTATGCAGAATGATAGAGTTATTGCCTATGCATCATGACAGTTGAAAATTCATGAACAAAACTATCCTACTCATGATCTCGAGTTAGCAGCTGTGATATTTTCTTTGAAGATATGGAGGCACTACCTCTATGGTGAAAAATGTGAGATTTATACTAATCACAAGAGTTTGAAGTATATTTTCTCACAAAAAGAACTCAACATGAGGCAAAGGAGATGGCTTGAATTACTCAAGCATTATGATTGTACGATACACTACCACCTGGGGAAAGAAAACAAGGTGGCAGATGCTTTGAGCAGAAAAGACCATGGAGTTCTGAACGTGATGAGAATTGAAAGGGATCCAATTTGGATGGATTTAGTAAAGATGGACATGGGAATAACCAGGAAAGGTGAAACATCAATGCTTTTTCAAATGGTTTCCAAACAATCTTTACTAGAAAGGATTAAGAGTTCTTAGACCGATGATGAAGAATTTCAAAAGAAGATTAAAGCTGTGAATTATGGGAGACTAAGAGACTTTGTGTATGAAGATGGAATTTTGAAATTTGGGATGAGACTTTGTGTTCCCGATATACCTGATCTAAACACGGAATTGCTGGATGATGCTCATAGTTCCAATTTCTCTATACACCCTAAGAGCACCAAAATGTATAGATATTTGAAGGAACATTTTTGGTTGGACAACATGAAGAGGGAGATTGATGATTTTGTGTCAAGATGTATGGTTTGTCAACAAGTGAATGCTGGAAGGCAATAGCCTGGAAGAGTCATGCAACCTCTTCCCATACCGGAGTGGAAATGGGACAATAATACGATGGAATTTGTCATGGGGCTACCAAAGACTCCTAGAAGGAACGATGAAATATGGGTTATTTTTGATCGTCTTACCAAGTCAGAATATATTCTTTATATAAGAGAAGATCTACCCCTGGAACATCTAGAAAGACTATATATTAATGAAGTTGTGAGACATCATGGAGTACCCCTATCGATTGTCTCTGATCGTGATCCCCGTTTTACTTCAAGGTTCTGGAAAAGTCTTCAAAAATCCCTGGATACTGAACTTCTTTTGAGCACTGCTTACCACCCTCAGATGGATGGACAATCAGAACGAACTATTCAAACCTTAGAAGACATGCTGAGATCCTGTTCACTTGAATTTCAGGGTATGTGGGACCAATATTTAACTTTGGTAGAATTTCCTTATAACAATAGCTTACATTCGAGTATTCAGATGGCACCATATGAAGCGTTATACGGGAAAAGATGTTGCAAACCAACCTGTTGGGATGACGTTGGTGAAAGAAAACTTGTAGGCGCAGAACTGGTGGAGGAAACAATGGAAAAGGTAAAGGTAATCCAAAATCACATCAAAGCAGCTCAAAGTAGGCAGAAGAGCTATGCCGATAATCGAAGGAAGGATTTGGAATTTCAAGTCGGTGATCATGTTTTCCTGAAGGTATATCCATGAAAGGGAGTCATACGTTTTGGTAAGAAAGGTAAATTGAGTCACAGGTACATCGGACCTTTCGAAATTCTAGAACGAATTGGGGTTGTAGCTTACCGATTGGCAATGCCGCCAAGTCTCTCCAAAGTTCACGATGTGTTCCATGTATCTCTATTGTGGAAATAAATGCCTGACCCAACGCATGTACTCACTTACGAGGAATTAGAATTGGAACCTGATCTGTCTTATTGCGAATTTCCCATCAGGATTCTTGATATTAGAGAACAAGTACTGAGAAACCGGACGACACATCTGGTAAAAGTCTTGTGGAGAAACCACAAGATGGAAGAGGCAACGTGGGAACCCGAGGAACTTATGATGAAGAACCACCCAAGTCTTTTCATGTGATAAGTATTCTGGAAATTTTGAGGACGAAATTATTTGAAGGATGGGAGAATGTAACACCCCAAGCTTCTACGGTATGCTTCACTTTGAATAATGTGATAGCATGTGTTGTACGCAACACCGAGTTCTAACACACCATAACCGATCAAACTAGCCGTTATGAATAGTAATACATACTTTTTGAAATTATATATATTTTATATTTTAAAATGGACTTAATTTTTGGATTCTTAATATCGAATTTAGCCTAAGGTTATATTTTTCTACTTTTCGGATAACTTTAATATTTTGATGAATAGTGAAAATTACTAAATTTTTATTAAAACAACTTTTTAAATCAAAATAATTAATAGTGATAAATTATGAATTTGAGTGGTTTCAAAGTAAACATAGAATATATTTTTACCATTTAATATAATTTTGGTCATTGGACATAATTTTACAATTAAACCAGACATAAACAAGTGTCAATCTTTTGATAGTTGTTATCTCTTAAAAACACGCTTTTTATTTTAACAACGGGAATTAATTTTAAATTAATTTCTGCCACTTCTTTGTTTTGAATTTGGAAAAATGGATTCCATATTTTGAATCAGGTTGTTCAAATTGTGTAAATAGGTAACTTTTATTTTTATTCATTTTGAATAATTACTGCGGTAAATATTTTATTTACCATGGTTAAGGGTAAATCCGGTAAATAAGGGTTAAAAAATAATATTATAATAATACTAAATTACCCTAAAACGTGTCCTAGACTTATTGGTTGATACATGTTCGACCATAGGCATATTGGGGTCGATTTTGGGACCCCATGGAGCCACTTGTAGGTGATAGGGACACTTTATTTTAATTAAGTTAAAATAAGTACAAAAATGACATAATTATATATCTTTTAGAAAAACAATTTTTACATAAGGTTATATATGTTGTATTTTAGACTATAATTATTAATTAGAAAGATAATAATATTTACTATAAGATGATATTTTATTTATAATTTTTAGTGATTAAATATCTTAATTTATTTATGACACAATGATGATGCAGTAATTACCATAATAGTGAAAAATTAAAATAATTAATATTATAAATACCCAAATAAATATAATTTGAGACTTTTAATGAATTAAAATAATTTTCTAGGATAATATGACATATTATGATTTATTTAATTAAATTTTTTAGAAGTAATCATTCTTTTATTATTTTTACAAAAATAAATTCTTGAATAGTGTCAAAATTGACATAAAAGTGTTTTTAAAAAATATATTATATTATTAATTGATATTAAATTCTTAAAAATCTAATGTTCGTCCAAGAGACTTATATCATGATATTATCATCATTAATGGACCACTTTTGGGTCGCTTGGATTTATATGGTAAGTTTATTAACTATATAATATAAAAATACAAAGAGACATTGTAAAAGTGAAACTAATTAACTTAGAGTTAATACTTAAAGATAAGGTTAATATAATGACCCAAACCTGTCTAAATTATATTGGTTGAGTGGTTTTCGACCTATCCCCACCTTAAAATTTAAATAATCAACTTTTGAGCCATTAGAAACCGAATATGAATTTATTATAAATTAATATTTCTAGCTTTTCCAAAGGTGCCCCTCACCTCTCTTATAAAAGGGCACTCCTCCTTCTCATTTATTCACACCTTCAAAGCCTTTTGGTTCGAAAAAACTCAGCCCATATACTCTCCCAACTTCAATCACTAAAACCTAGAGGCCTTAGTTTGATCAGAAAGCCAACCTAAGGATCCCTTTTGATCAAATCAAAAGGAAGAACCCGAAGAAGAGGTAATGTTTTCACCACCCCTTTTCAAGTTCCTTTCTTCATCCACTTCTCATTTCTTTGTTATTACCATTATAAAATAATAACTCCAGTATCTTATATATACTGTGATTTTATTATAAATATGGTACAACCATATTCAGTATTCTATCCACCCTTTGAATAACAAGTCACCATACGCGCGTACGTACAGCTTACCGTCTCCACGTCGTGGTGTAATTGTTATTCAATATATTATTATTTGGATGGATATAACAATGATTTTTAACTCATGTAAATAATAAATATAACATGTTAATGATTCTTTATATATGATATACCATCCATTTATATATTATTTTAATATCAGAAGAATGATATTGTCGCTCATGCGTACGTACGGACTACCGTCTCCACGAAAGTGATGAGATTCATTCTCCATCGTATCCATTCAAGTATAATTATCATTTGATGATTTAAAAATGATGTTTAAGGACTTTATATCATTCTGGATATGAATAATATACAACTATCCATTACAAACATGGCTTACATAACAAAACATATAAAAGAAAACGAGTAAGTTAACATCCGAAACAACGATAATACTAAGATATTATTAACAAAGCAATGTTAAAAGATCATATATGATATCATATGAATGTATATGATTCTTGTATAATTTAATAACAATTATATCACCATTATACAGGAGGTTAACCTACCCCAACCAAGGAAAAGTACAAGGTAAGGGTAATTTCACAATCTCTTCATTATCCGAGGTTGTTTATACGTAATAATCTTCTGGGATATCTTTATCATCCACATCCATGTTTCTTAAAAATGTATTTAAAAACATTTTTATTATTTACAAGAATATGGGTTAAAGTCATTTATACCCTTTTCTGAATTTTCCTAAGTTTTTTATAAAGAAATATTTCTGTCGTTTTCCAAACAAGGTGCTTTTTAACCTTTTCGACGGAATTAAGGTATGAATGTTTTTTTAACTTATACGGCGGGTGCGGCTATTTTCCGCCGTAACTAAATCTTTGAAACTTCCTCCACAATCTTATAAGAATATTTTCCAAGAAGATGTTTTATTTTATAAATATATGACTTTTAAATGATTTAAAAAAAGTGATATTTCTCTAAAAAGTGTTTTGATTTCATCTATGTCAACATCCTTTGATGGATTTTAAGCTTATTTGAAGTTGATTTATTATTATACAAAACTTCTATATTGTATTGAATGTTTTGTGATATGTTTGACTATGGATGTGCTATTTTTATACCATTCATAGTTTATGGTGAAAGTATTGACATTTTGTATGCTAGTTTTAATACGAATGTTTATGTTATGTTTAAACCTTTTCATATGGGAATGCATTGGACTTAATATGTGATGGGTGGAGCCTTCTATAGCTCCTCGATGCATCGGTCGGTCTCATGAGACAAACTAGTGTCTTGGCACAAGGCCTTGGCAAAATCTTATTTGTAGTCTTGGCACGAGGCCTTGGCTATGTGGTTATGATAGTCTGGTATTATGCATTCCATCATTATGAAAGTGTTTATTGATATTTCATGTGATTATTCGATTAGTAGAATATCCATGTGAATAAGTAAATGGAATTATTTCATTTTATTTTGGCCATACTATGTTGAAGTTCAAGTTTAAAAGGCTTTTGTTTTAGTTATACATTGCCTTAAATGTTTATTCTTATTTATGAAAGTTTCTTCTATATTGTTATCCTTACTGGGAATTTGAGATCACCCCTTTTCTATGTTTTATTATTCCCAGGAAGTGAAGAAGTAAATTATGAATGACCTGCAGGGATATTATGAGGGGACAGTAGTGTGGATTATGGAGACAATATGTTGTTGTAGTAGTTTTTCACTTCATGATGTAATGTAAAACTTTATGAATATATCTAGTGTCTCCAAGGGTACTAAACCAATCGGTCTTTCGAGATTTGATCTTTCTTGTGATCATGCCAATGTTATGTAATAATGCACCGACTCTGGGTAACTAGGGTCATGAGTTATAGATAAATAGTAAAAATACGATAAATTTTATTTAAAAAAAAATTCATTGAGATAATTTATATTGTAAAATAATAATATTTATTGGTTTAAAATTATAAATAGAATATATTTTTACCATTTAATAGAATTTATGTCATTATAATTAATTTTACATTGAATTCATATGTAAAAATATTTCAATATTTTGCAATGTCAACATCAGGTTTAATTTTAAATTAATTACTACAACTTCTATGTTATGAATTATGAAAAATGTATTCCATATTTGTAATCATTAGGTTTAAATTATGTTAATAGGCTACATTAATTTTTTGGCATTATGAATAGTAACTTTGGTAATTATTTTTATTACCATGGTTAAAGATGAATCAGGAAATTAAGGGTAAATATAATTTTATAAAATTAACTTAACACCTGTGAAAATTATATTGGATTATTAAATTATACCCTTATCATCTATTGTTTGAAATGGAATCACTTTATTGTCACTTACCTATGAAAATTACATGAATGTAATAAAAACCAATGAAATGGACAAAGTGTCACAATCTCTTTTTTATATGACTGTATTAATTTTAATATATGGTTAAATAAGATATAAACACATATATAGTCTCTCTAATTCAAATATAATTACCCAAATCATAAAAATTTATTTATAATTTTTATAGATTATATAATTACCATTAATTATGACACAATAGTGATGTATAAATTATTTTATTAATAGAAATGTCAAATAAATGGGTTTAAAAATGTTCAAATATATATAATTTGAAAAAATTGATGTTCTCCAGGAATTATATAGATTACTATTACATTTTACAAGTTTATATAATATATTTTTTCCAATTAATCTTCTGTGTGAATTTTATTTTAAGTCTAATAAATGAATAATTTCTAAATTGATACTATTG
Source organism: Viscum album (assembly GCA_963277665.1). Lineage (NCBI taxonomy): Eukaryota > Viridiplantae > Streptophyta > Magnoliopsida > Santalales > Viscaceae > Viscum > Viscum album. The sequence goes on along the minus strand of OY728161.1, from coordinate 1,039,937,284 downwards.
ATATTTTATAAACATAATATTTTATTAAATTATTTTAATGTCATAAAAATATTTAAAAAATTTAGAGTGATAATAATATGTTCTAAAATAACAAAAATTATATATTTATGTTTTATTAACACCACATAATTAAATTCTAACTAACACTAAGTATTTAGAATGTTATTACCAAAATTAAACTTTAATAGAATAACTAAGGGTCAATTAGAATAATAAGGTTTAAATTGAAAAAATAAGTTGTCCCAAATTTCTTAGGTGATGATATTACAACCATATATCATCTCATATTCTAAATAGGGTCACATTCAAGGTTTTTTAGGTTTTTAATTTATTATAAATTAATATTTTTGAGGGTTTCCTAAAGTACCACTCTCCTCTCTTATAAAAGGGAAAACACTTCTTCTCTTATTCACACTATTTTGAGCTTTCAATATCGTCCAACCCCTGACCATTACTCTTCTTTACATTCCTAAAAAAATTATGGAGGTTCTGGTCTTCTCAAAAGTCCAACTCTAGTGGCATAATTGGAAATTCAAAGGACGCACGTCGAGGAAGAGGTAATCTCTTCTACTAATTCTTTAAAGTTTATTTCTTCTTATACTTATTATTCTTTAGTTGTTTCACAATACAATAATAAATTCAGTATCACTCATATACTTATATGTTATTATAAGTATGAAGCAACCCTATTTTTCCTTCTATCCATCCTACAAAAAATCAAATCACCTCACGTGGTTATGTACGACTTACTGTCTCCATGTCATGGTGTAATCTATTTTTCACTACCACCTTACTTGGATATGTATAATGATGTAAAAAATACCTATATCTGAATAATATAGCATTATAATAATTCTTATATACTATACACTATCACCATTAATAAAATTCATCAATCATAGGAATGATATCGTCGCTCGTGCGTACGTACGGTTTACCGTCTCCACGGTGTGATGTTATTCATTCTACATGATCTTCATTAAACAATTTTTTGTAAATTAATTGAATAAATAAATATGATATATATTATACTAATAACATTTGTCAAATTATTTAACTATAACCTAAAATTAGGAACAAGAACATAGCCGAAAAAACATACATAAAAACATAAAGTAGTTAATACTCGAATAATGTGTAACAATGAAATGTTATTAACAAACAGATGAAAAAATGATCATAAATAGTATCATAAAAATTATTATGATTCTGGAATAAATCTGAAACATTATTTAAATCTTTATAAAGGAGGTTTAGATACATACAAAACATATCAGACCCTAAGGTAAGGTATAAGTTTTCCAATCTCATTGTTATCCGAGATTGTTTATTCGTAAGTAAATACTGATGTTATATTTATCATCCATTTCAATGTTTCCTAAATATTCTTTCATAAAAATTTTACTATTATTAAATGTATATTTAAATTCATTTTTACCCTTTTTTGACTTTTAACACATGGTATGGATGGAATCTTCTTTTTTTACCATATAAAGTACTTTTTGACTTTTCTGGAAAAGTGCGAGGATAATGTTTTTTTAACTTATACGACATGAGCATATTTTTATGCCTTCATAGAGAATTATTTCCATGATTCTTATTTTACAAATTTTCAATTTTATATTCAAATAACTAATTTTATTTTAAAATTTCTCAACAAATTGAAAAAAGAAAATTTTTTTGAAGAAGAAAAGATATTTTTTCAAGAAATAAATTCAAGTGTTTTATCAAAATTATTTTCTATCTAAGATGATATAGGGTTATGTGTCTATCCTTATTATTACTTTTATTTGATTTCATTATGATGGATTTTTTATAATGTCGTTTTATATTATATGGATTATGTTATGACAACATGATGTTTAAGAATCCCATTTTATTACATGCGTTATGATAACATTTATGATTTATGTTTTTGTGGGACACCTAAGAATGGTTTCATAATGAGATAGGTGGGGCATATATCTCCCTTCAATGCATTGGGTAAATATTTAAATCTCATGAGATAGACATGGCGAGAATGGAACGTAAATCTGGTTAAGTGATACAAGACTGGAACGAGGAGTGAACTCACTTCAGTAATGGTCTTTGTCCACTATGATCATCTTTGAAATGAGCGTTGACTAATATTAAATGATTTTCTATGCTTATGTGTGTATTCCAAAAATATTCATGTCTTATGTTATGATGATTGTGATTACATTTCACTTCTATGATTTATCCCATGACATGATATTGTGATCTCTTAAGCCGGATAATATTTTCAAATTATATGTTCTTATGAATATGATATGATTGATATTTCATTTGGTTACCCTTACTGAGTATTTGAGCTCACCCTTTTGTATGTTTTTTCCCAAGGCCATGAAGAAGGGTATTAAATATTATATGCCAAAAAGGAGTCTCTTTATGATGAAATAGTGAGAGATAGTGTAGATGTTTTATGAACCAGTTTTTTATGTTCCCACTTCCTAAAGACACTATAAATATACGGTCCTATCATGGTTTTGTTATATGTTGTAATAAATATACTTCAATTCTAAATTAATAAAAATGTATGTAAAGTATGGATCATTATATCATTATTGGTGGGATAATATGAAAAGTGAGATTGATTATTACACTACAAGGTTCCTGGTATGTCATTAAGTGAAGGCAGAGTGACAACTTCTTAAAGGTGTATTTCCACCACTACCCATACTAACATGAATTTGGGACAATATCACTGTGGACCTTGTCACAGGTCTCCAAAGAACTTCCGAAGGAAACAAAAAGATATGGGTTATTGTGGACCTTCACACCAAGACTTCCCATTTTATCTTTATTAGGGATGTTTTATTTTTTGATTAAATACCTAAGATCTACATGATGGAAGTGGTAAGGCTACATGGAGTTCCACTTTCTATCGTATATGATCGTGATCCAAGGATCACATCAAAATTATGGAGAAGTATTCAACATGTTATGATTACTAAATTAAATTTCAGTATGGCCTGTCACCACCAAAATGATGTCCAATCTAAAAGGACTATTCAAACATTTGAGGACTTATAGAGAACTTGATCAATAGAATTTAAAGGTGGATGGGATCAACGTATCCCATTAGTTGAGTTCTCATAGAACAACAGCTTCGACTTGAGAATTCAAATGGAACCTTATCCAGATCTATTTGGAAGGATATGTAGAACTCTTACTTGTTTGGATAAAGTTGGTGTGAGAAATATTCTACATCTCGATCTTCTGTAAAAGATGATAGAAAAAGGTCATGCCATCCAGCAACACATTAAGGCTGCTCAGAGTCAGCAAAATAGCTATGCCAACTACTGACGAACGAACTTGGAGTTTGATATTGGCAATAAATTATTTATTTAAATTTCACCATGGAATAGAGTCATGAGGTTTGAGAAGAAAGGGAAGCTCATCCCTAGGTACACCGGCTCCTGTGAAATCCTTGATCACGTAGGATTAGTGGCCTATTGGATTTTACTTCCTCCAAATCTAACATAAGTTCATGATGTCTTCCACGTATCCCTCTTGAGGATGTACATACCAGATGCTTCACGTGTACTAAATCCAGAGGTGGTACAATTATAAAAATTCTTCTCCTACGAGGAGAAGCCGATGAAGATCTTGGATCACATAGACAAGCCTCTACGCAATTGGACTACTCACCGTGTTAAAGTGTAGTGGAGGAACCACAAATGTGAAGAAGCCATGTGGGAACAATAGAAGTCTATAAGGCAGAAGTACCCAAAACTTTTGTCTTCATAGGGTAAGATTTAAAATTTATGGGACAAAATTTCTTAAGGGGGGAAGAATGTAGTGACTTGAAAATTTTGAATAATATTTTTTTCCAAATTTTGTGTGGAATTTTATATACAAGAAAATTATATCCTTTAATTAATGAAGTGAGAACAATTAAAATGAGTCCATTGGGTTTTGTTGTTATATGACCATTGGTCAATATCACTGTTGGAAAATATACTATTAACATTATGATTATTGTTTATAAATAAAAATGACCATGGTTAATTAATGAAGAAAGAAGAATTGATGGCCTCTATCAGTAGACTCAGACCATACAAAGCCCATTTGTCAGAGCTTGGGAAGGATGTGGCATCTGTGGGCTTTGCTCGGGACCAAGCCCTAGACGAACTCCAACACATTAAGCTTGAACATAATCTCTTAAGGGAGAAGTTAAATTTGATAGAAATCACCACTCGGGAAATGTTGTCTGAGCTGTTCTATCACCATTGCAAACCTTACTCTTAGGTCCTATACTGGTGTTATAAGGGGATATGTAATAGGGCCTTAGTTATTTTGTGTAATCCTTTTCTATAAATAAAATTTTTATTTCTTGTTATGGTTAAATTTGTGAATTTCAAATGTCAAAGTAAATATAAAACGAATTTATAGAATTTCTATATTATTAGAGAATTTTGGAAAAAGAGTATTTTGAAATATTTTGTATATTTTAAATAATTTATAATGTGAAATGATTTTCAAAAAACGGTCTTCTATTGTTGATATCAATAATAAATTTATATTATAATAAGATCAACATAGTTTTTGAGAATAGTAAATTATGAATAGTAATATTACCCTTGTGAATAGTTATGTGACCAATGGAGTAGTAACCTTACTTAAGAAAGTATAAATATAATTTAAGCATCTTGATTGGTAATGTGATATAATAGTATTAGTAAATAACTGTTTCAGAAATTATTAGTTATGTATTAGTATTTTTTTGGGTAAGTAGTGTTTTTAATTACAAATTAAACATCTCATAATTAGAAAATTATTTTCATAAAATTGAGTACATTTTTGAATTCATAGAATTGATATTAGGATAGGATGAATTTATGATATTTTTATAAAATGTTTTGTTTCTCGGTGAATAGTAAAAATAAAATTTTGGGTTTCAGTGTGTTTAATGAAATCATTAATGAAGTAATAATGATGTAATAATTCTGCTATAATTATGTACATTAATATATATTATAAGGTGTCCTAAGTGACCAATACCATGGTAAAATACCTTGGTCAAGCCCATGGGTTTAGAAATACCACTAATGAGGTGTCCTAGGGAAATTAATAAAATATTTCCTCACATTTTCTATAAATACCAACCCATTATTTCATTTATTTCATTCAAAATTCCTCATAAAAGGATATCTGGTCTTTTTACCTAACAATGAGTCCTCCCAAGGTTCCCTCAATCCCCCCAAGGTCACAACCTTAGAGCTTTTGAAGTTACTCTTCAAGGTAAGAGAACCTTTCAACCTCCTCTTTTAGTCATGACTTTATTTATGTTATGTCTTCTAGTTTCAATTTTCTTATGTGATGGTATGTTATTATGTATCCTTATTTCTGTCCATTTTGTGTCCAAATTATGAGATAACTTTGACTCTCTCAACAACTAATTTTCTTAATTTTAAAGTGATGTCGTTAGGCTGCCGAATTTTTGTAAACTAAATCACATCTTTTGTTTTCTTTCAAGTTTCCTTTTCATGTGGTGTGTAATTAAAATATCCCTTCCATGATGTTATTTAACTTTATTTATTTACCTATACTATATTATGAGTTATATATGAGTGGTATACCTTTATACACTCTCTTTTTAATGTGTTTTAAAACCATGTTATATAGCTATTATGCTGAAGAGTTTTCATCTCAAAATATCTCTCTTTTTCTCAATAAATTCACTTATTTTATTTTCGTGAATACCCAAAACTATTTTATTTCCTAGGGTAGTCATAAAGTCATAAAAATTATATTTTTTTTTCTGGAATTGACATACATGAAACCCTCATTACATTTCCATGGGTTATAAATGACATAATGATCACATTTTTAAGCACGTTTTAAAAGGTCATGATTTTTGAATGAAACCCATTTACTTTATTCCCTATGGCTTATTTATGAAATGTTTGATTATGATCCATGTAGATCACATGAAAATAAATAAATAATAATGGTTCAAACTGATAGCACTCCAATACGTTGGGTAACGAATTTAATCTCTAAGATGGTATGTTTTACGATACCTTTGTGACTGACATCGGTAATTTTTCTGACACCTTGGTGTTGGACCTCGGTGATTTGTTCATGAATGTATAAATTATATGTTCTAGAAACATTTTCAAGTTATTTATGAGTTTATTATTATTATTATATTCCTATTTATATCCATTTTCTTATTGATATCTTTCATGTTCACATGTAAATAGTTTCCACTGCTTTCCTTACTAGGCCTTCTGCTCACCCTTTCAATTGATTTATGTATCCATGTAATGACATGCAGTAATTGTACTTATGCTGAACATTTAAATAATATTTTCTAGGGTATTGATATAATTTTTTATGTTTTCATGTATTATGTTCCTAATTTCCAAGACACATGACTTTAAAGATGTTTTTTTTGTAAAATGCAATGAAAAGTTATGTAATAAAAAGGCAGGATGCCATATGAAGAATCTATTTAACCTATATAGATTAAATACCATTATATGGGGTGAATCAGGGTATTAAAGGAAATAAAAATACACCATAGGATCTTTTATTTTCATTAAGAAAACAATTATCTCTCCTTCTCTCGTAGTATTTTATGATCTGAAATGAAATCATCCACGAGACACATCTGTTTTACTTGGTTCGCCCACACTGGGCTATATACATGGAGTATAAAATGATGATGTTACAATGTACCAAATATACTAAGGTTTAATTCCAAATTAAAATATATGAGATAGATTAATTCTGTTTCCAGGCTCATTACCTTTATAATGTTTTAGGTCAGCTCACTACTTTCCCATGGGTCACTCCCTAAGTCCCTTTCTCTAGATCACTACCCGTGGAAAGGATCACATTCCACCACTTCCTTCTCTCACTACTCATGGAAGGGATTCACCCATTGTCTATGGAAATGTAGGTCCATTGATTATCAATAATTAATATATCCTCACTTGTATATAGATTCTCTATTGAAGTCCCACATTCATCCAATTGATGAATACCACATTACCATAGATCTACTGGGGAATCTATTTCTAAATACTTTCATGATTCTCAATGACTTCACAAAGCACACCCCTTTTTAGAGCTCAAATAACCTTCATGAAGTAACCACATTTATAGAAACTCACTTATCCTTCATGAATCACCATACATTCGCAAAGATCACTTAGCCCTCACAAATATCATCTCTCTCAATTAAATTTTTATATCCTTTATGGACATAAACGCTTTCGTGATGCATACTTGTTTTGGCTCTCTTTTACAGCCTTCATGAGCCTCATTCCTTCACAAAACATTTCTCAAGGGAAAACCATTGTGAACCACCTTCATCAATCTGGTGCCTTATAATCATTATTACGTCTCACAACATTTATGAAGGGGGTATAGGTCTATTTATATGTGTTTCCTCCGATTCTAGAAGCTTCAATCCATGTCATAAACATTTCATGATTATATACCATTTTTTCACAATTTTAATTATATTCTAGATTTTACTTAGGACGTTCCCATTCGTGAATCTTTTCATAGTCACAAATATCACCATCAACTCTTTATGCATTCACGATGCTCATTTGGGATGATCCACTAATTCATGAAATGCTCTTTGTGAAATCCCCTATGCAAATCGTAGTCTAGATGAACTCATTAAATTACTATATTTTAACAAGGATTTTAATTAAATCTATCTTCCACGATGTTATCCATCCAATAAATGTTGGACCCCAAAAATTGGGCAAACACTATGAAACGACACCACCTTGTGTACATAATTTAATGCACTGCTTCCAAGGAATCCATTCCATTAACTTAGGTATTTTTAAACATATTGTGTCAAAAATCTCTCTGGAACTCCGCAATAGTACTTGGAAACCTGCTTTTTTGAGAAACATAATCAACACAATCAACCAAAAAACACTGGCATGTTAACTTGATGATTTTTTCTTTACAAAGGGGAAAAGTGGTTCTCTGATAATGATAAATTATTTTTAAGTACAATTTTTTGATAAAAATGTAATTTTCATACATGTTTATACAATAATTTGAGTAGGTAGAATAAGAAATAATAAAAAAAATGAAATATGAGTACCTGAGAATTTTACATTACTCATTGGAAGAGATCCTTTTCATAATGGATTAATTATTTTGGAGGTGGTCTCTTGAGAATTAAAAATCCTCTAAGACATGTCTATTAGTGTTTTAAATTTAATTTAGTAGATTTTTTTCTCAATATAAGATTCTTGGTTAGTGTGATGAATTGGGGTTGTGATGAATCCTTTTATAGGGGAGATCAGTGAAATTATTTAATAATAAAAAAGTAAAACTCACTGTTTGAAGGTCAAGTGAATTAAATAATGTAAAATAAAGGTGTGAGGGAAGGTTTAATGTCACTAAATACTCACCCATACAATTTAAAAAATGTTCAAACTTTTCTTTATCCTTTTACTCTTAGATTTTTTTACTTTTACTAGTTTTTGTTTTTACCATGGTAACTAATTTTTAACTAATTAATTTACTATTAATGCATAAAAATGTTAATTAATAAATAATTTTGGCCTATGATTTAAAATAATAAATCCATTTTATTTAATAAAATTTCAATGTTTAACAAAATTTAATTTTCATGTAGCTCACATAACGCTTAAAAATCCATTTTTATATAAATTGTAATTTTATAATTAAAAATTATTATTAATATAAATTTATCAATGTTTTTGATTTGTAAGAAATTAATTTGTTTATTATTAAAAAATTACATATTTTTGTTTAAATAAAATCAGAAAATTGAACTCTCTCTTTTGAAAACATAATTAATTGAAAAGGATGAAAAAGCCCTTACTATTAAAATAAAATACGACATATGTTTTAAAAGGATAAACATGGGTTTTATAAATTCGAAATAGTATTTTCAAATGAAATAATTTCATAATGAAATATTTTTTCTTATTAATAATGTTTTATGTGTTCTTTATTTATACATAACTGATTTTATGGTCATAAAAACCAGAGTGTCAATAAAAATTGTAAACCTCACTATTCACATAAAAATAAATTAATATGGAAAAATAACAAATGTTTATCTTTAGATAATATTTTTATTATAAGATAAAAATTGAGTTTAGTTTTGTAAAAATTAAATTATAGAAAATTGACAATTTATCTTAAAAAAAAATAAAAACATAATGAAAACTATTTTCATTAGAAAACATTTTTTAAAGATTAACAATTCATATTATTATTCCCTATAAATTACTAATTTTAATGTATTTTTGATATATAATTAATAAGAAAAACATAGATTATATATAATTTTTTTAAAAATAATGTTCTTAAAAAATCCAGTTTAAGAAGAAAATATATTTATAACATAAGGTGAACTTGTTAATTATTTAGCCACATTAATTGATTATTAAAAATGAACTTTATTTTATTTATACATGTATTTAATAATGTGGTTACTTCTATATTTTCCCACCAAGTCAAAAAATAAATTATAACGGTTATATAACATTTCATGGTGTGCTTTGTTTTGGTTTTTCTTGTACAACAAGCTATTGAACACATTTGGTTAAAAATAATAATTTAAAATCTCATGGTTTTTCACCATCCCTTGGAACCTATTCCATTACAAAATTTAAATAAATGTCACTATTTAAGTTTTTATTATCCATCACGTCTGAAACACTTTTATGATAAATTAAAATTACCTTTATTATGGTATATATATATATATGATCATTTTCATTTTTCTTTACAATTATACAGTAAATCATTTTAGGATATCTATTTAGTTTCAATTGGTAGATATAAATGAATAATAGTGATATTCACTTTATCACAGTAACTAAATGTGACAATTTACATGTTTTTTATAGTCATATTATCTTAACCCTTCAGTATATTATGTGAAGAATAACATAATGTTATACTAGAACAATATTTTATTTATTCACTACTAACTTATATAAGTCCAATTATATTATTAATAGTCTCCTAGATATTTAATTCATATTTAGAATATTTTTTCTAAGAATCAACCCAAACTTATTTGTGTTTGGAAATATCATTAATTTCCCTTTAGTAGGAAAATTTAATAAATAAAAATAATGTTTCCATATCTCATATATTATTCTCTATGTTTATAGAATATATCTTAAAATGATGATTATCTTTTAAAACATGAAATTTATACGATATGGAATCAAATTTCCTCATATTTTAAATCATTGGATAAACATTTTATCCAAAGTTAAAAAACTTGTATATGTATCTCCTTTCCAAATATATTATAGGATATTAAGGTATAAAATGTGTATTAATAACATAATCTCATTTATTGAAACAAAAAATTATTTTTAAATTTCATAATGATATAACAAAACAAAAATCAATGAAAATATTACTCAGAACATGATGTTACCCAATTCATCAGTGTAGAAACTACATGATATATCACTTAAAGTTAAACTTTTCAAATCATCACATATAATTCTGAAATCTTGTACATATCAAACATTTGAAAAAAATAAAATTGGTATCTATTGCACTAAATAATATAATAATTTAATTCTATAACATTCATATATGGAGTAGACATAGAGAATGGATTATTATGACCTTTTATGTATTCAAGAAAATTCTTACTCCAATGACTAATATGAGGGGATCCATTTTGTTATATTTTTTAAAATCATATTTATAGGGAAGCTATCTAAGAACCCAAAATAAAATATAGAATCATAAAACCAAAATAAAATAAAAAATGAATATCCAAAAGAAACTCAAATTTTAAAAATAGTTAGATATGGAAGGGTGACTGACGATGAATGCTGAAATCCATGCACCCAAGTGATGATCAAGGATATGTCACTTGGGGAAATGTTTATCATTGACAATGAATATAAATATTAGATGAATGAGAGAAAACCACTAGGAACAATGTCATAACATTGAATCTATAGATCCAAACTAGAAAATAAACCAGACACCTTTAATTGGGTGGAAAGAGTGAGACCAGGTGCTAACCATCGCAGACACCTCCATTGCCCGAGGCATCTCTATCATCTAAGGAAGTGAAATATTCACTATGTGATTATGGAGAGATAACACCCAAATTACCATAAATAAAATTATATGGAAGTTAAACAAGGAAGAACAATATAAATGATGCAACCGAAAACTAAAAATATATCCATAAAACCAACCACCATAATGGGAAGTGAGTGAATATATTGAGGAGGATACAACTATAATGTAGTGGACCATAAGAAATGATCCATCTGAGGAGTGTGAATAATGGTTGGGGATTTTTCGATTGAGCATCTGAGAGACAATAATGATTCCATGACACCATGATACCATTAATCAAAGAAGAGAATGTCTCACAACAACAATTCTCATGTCATGAGATGAATGATTAGAAATCAAAAGGGATAAGACTATGAGAGATACCATAAAGAGTGAAGAACAAGCCTATGATGTACCTTCGACCAAAATAAAAATACCATGACATAACTAAGATGAATCTCATGAATGAAGACCCCCTGAAAACTCAATACCCCCCCATCATAGCTGATGACGCAAACCAAGAACAATTAATAAGGCATAAAAATCTTCCCTATTGTGGCAACAAGGTCACATTAGATTCTTAAAATCTAAGATATAGAGTGGGAGGAATGAGTGGAGATGGATGAGTTGAGAAGGGGGTGACCACCTAACGGGGAATAGGACGAATCACGAATCACCACCATGTGAGGGTTTTAGATCGAAATTCTAGAAGAAATATGTGAGGATATAGATTATTATTCTTGGGGAACATAGATTCATAATGTGTGGAAAATGATTCCAATAAAAATAGTTAATATGGTAACAATGATATCATTGTTTGTGCTTATTTTAGACATAAATATCATTCTAAAATCGTCATGATCTCTTTTATTTCTATATAATTTTACTTTATTCTTCTGTGCCATCAACATAGTACTAGATCCAAGACTACATGTGTATTTTTATTTTCTCCTATATTTTTGAGGATATTGGGAACGATTTTACAAAATTCAATCATGTGGAAGTTAAGAATTAATTTTCAGAACTAATTTAGTAATGAATATAGAATGATATTTTCTCAACGTCAAATTTTAGAGGTAGAACCATCCTTTTTAAATAATTTACATGACCAATAATATTGAGAATACAAGAAGAAAATATTGTTCATTCCAAAATATTACATGGAATAACATCCTTTTATAAATAATACATTTCATTTATTTTTTGTTATTGATAGAGTGTTTTTATGTTGTCTATCATGAAGTAAGTACCCATAGAGTCATGTTGTTTTTGAAACTCAAAGTTCTTGGTAGTAGAAAATGATGTCAAAACCCCCAATAAATCCATTAATTCTTATCATATGTATCTAACTCTTTTTTTGGAATATTTTCCTAAATTTGATCCTTTAGATGTGAAGTATATATATTTTTTCATCTTATTTTGGAATGATTCTCATGTTACTATACCAAATCAAGTATATTTCTTCCATTTATATTTTATTTGTCTAGGATGGATCTATGGGGTAAGATGGGTTACGATTCCATTATCTAAAATTGAAATTTTAGTTGAGTATCTTTTTTTATATTTTAATCAATTAAATTTAATGAAATTTATACTAATATAAATTGATGACCCCATATACCATTCCAATTTAGTGATTGAAGATCCATATATCACTGTGAAATGACCCACACGGGAATTAATCTCACTACTTAGTTATTTAGGTTGGTATTAATCACAATAATAGTGGTTATGATTATTTGATATTTGAGTATATTACCCTATATCTAAATCCATCATTTGGATTTAATGAATTCTATTCCTATAGTGTCTTAGTTGTTAGGGATTATTGGATAGAGTATCCCATAAAAAATTCCAAAAATACTCTTAAATAAGACAATCCAAGGGCACCCAAATTTGGAACTAGATTACATGGAATGAAAATACATAGTCATTTAGTCCTTATATTGTTTACAAAATATAATACATGGACACCCAAATTTGGCACAAAACTCCCTGATTTGATTATTGAGGTCAAGACAAGTAGTTATTTAGAAGGAATATCATGCATAGTATTTTAGGGGTTTAATTTTAATGTCTCACCAATCATAATATACATCATATTCATATTAAGTTAATAAATATTGAATTATATAAAATATTTATCTTCTCATGTTTTATTTACTTGTGTATGCATGATTCTAATGATGTAGTTTTTGAGTCCTAGTTTCAACTACTAAATTAATGTGTTCTCACCACATTGAAGTGTAATCGTTTAGGCAACCAATAGTTTGTGTTATTCACCCAAAAAAAGAATCCAAAAATTTTCACATATATCTGAATACATCGTATGCCTAAGGTATATAAACTCTTCATATAAATTTCTAAAACTATATGAAATTTATATTATCCATATGAGTTATCCCATAGTGATACAAAACCAAACCCTTTACTTTCATTAGCAAGGGATGATCCTCTAGACAGGTTGGTAGTCCAAACCAATGTCCCTCTACCTGAAGAGAATTTTCCCAAGATAGAATCTAATTCATGATAATTCTAATACCCAATATTAAAAAACAATTCCAAAAAAAATTTCATGTTAAGAAAAATCATTTACGAAACCTGGAAATGGTAAATTAAATCCAAACATTATGGTGTCATACAAAGCATAAAATGGAAGGGTCTATCTCATAGAATAAACCTATCGCATAAAAAAATAAAACATAATTTTAACAATATAAAATCTTAATATACAAGAATAAGGGAATGAATGACTTATAAATAAATATAAATTTTATAAATTTAAAATATGAGAACTATTTATAAACCTATTAATATATAAAATAAAATTATAAAAATTTTGTATTAGTGTTTAATATTATGAGGTTTACATAATTTTAGATATAAACACTTTTATATTCAATTTTAATGTAAAATATTTTTCTTTTTACATTATATGAAATTTCAATAATTTGTACAATTCATGAATTAATTTATAATTTATTATATAAACCTTTACCATAATTTATATATAATATATATTATATTATTTAAACCATTCATTAATAAATAATCCTTATTTTTTATTTGTTCTAAATAATATTTTTAAATGAGGATTTATTTTTAATTTTAATGTTTTGATAAACTAAGAACTATCCATAATTTAAAATATAAAATTTTATATTTTTTGCCGTATTTTATAATTTTTAAAATATTTTTAATTTTCCCAAAAGATTTATAAATAAAAATTTTATTATTAGATCGAAAGAAATTCCCTATAATTTGGTAAAATGTATTGTAAATATTAAAATTTACTATTTGGAGTATTTTTATTGATAAATGTTAACAATAAATTTATATAAAATTAAATACAGAATATTTATAATTAATTAATTTAGAAAATCTTAAAAAATTCATATTTCCCAAAAATACCTTTTATTATTAATTATAATGATTTTAAAATCATAAGAAAACATAATATATTTTTAAGTTTCACCTTACACTTGTATAAGAGAGGTGAACTACATGAAGGTAAAAACAATTACCATTATACTGTACACTTATGTTGAGATGACACTTTTTTCATAATAAAATATGGTTACATAAAGATTTACTTTGTAACAGAACATTATGGAATGGTATAAAAATATTACAATTACACATCCCTATTTCAGTGAAGGTAAAACTCAATTAAATTTAACCAAATTTCCATGTAATGGTATTCCCTTTACATAGGTCCTATTTTGTAAGATTAAAATAGGATATCTTTACATCGAACCATATATGTAATGATATTTTAGAATTAAAATTATGCAGTACATCCCATGTTAAGGTAAAATACTATTACATTCATGTGTGACTCATCAGAGTTTTTAGGGGTAAAATGATTCTCTATTTTTTCTACAACTCAAAAAAAGAAGAATTATCATAATAATTCTTCTATTCCTTTCCCTTCTAATTATGTTAATTTATTAAAAAAAATTATACTTGATGGATTAAAACATATATTTATTAGTGTTACCATAGAAAATAGTTTCAAACAAAGCTAATCCAATTACATTGTATATTTTTTTTAATAGTGAAGAATACGTATTGATTTGATGAGTAGCCATTATTAGATTCAAATGTTAGAATTATTTTGGATCATTTTATAATTTTTTGGTAGTGAAAAAACTCCAATATAGGAATAATATATCATCATATAGTAGCAACCTAAAAGATATATATAAAATAAATAATACCAAATGTAAATATTTTATTTTATAAGAGGTTATTTTCAACCTTTATTATTTGGAGAAGACTTTATGAAGATTAAAGGGATATGTTAACCTAATATTACTTTCTCTGATTAGGAATACACTAGCTTTAGGCTCTCAATATCTATTAGAGGATACTGAAAGTTCTTAATGGTGTTTTAGCGCATTATCAATAAAGATGAACAAGTATTGGGAAGAAGGAAATTATAGGAAACATTGTATGAAATTTATAATCACAAATATAATAAAATTAATGATTGACCCACCACCAAAATGAGGAGAATAATATTTCTTTTATATATGTGAAGCTCAATACTTATTTATTAACTAAGACCATGTTTTATATTCATCGGGAATCATCTAATGATACCCATTATTTATGCTTTATTGATGAATCTAGTGAACACATTTAAGGAGAGTTATGAAATATTTTAATCCAAATTAAAACAAGTAGGTATGATTCTATAAACTTATAGAACAAATGGTTTTTATTATGTAATTTCATGAATTTTATACAAGTATATTTCATGAAACTGTCCATATAAACACATGCATTTTATTAATGCATTATTTGTGTACTTCAGGCCATATATATATATATAATATCAAAAACTACATATTAACATGTGGGAGAAATATATTATAATAATTCTTGTATTTTATACATGTATTCAATATAAATTCTTAATATATATGTATATTTTAATGTACATCTTATAGGTAGGGGTGATTCCAAGGACAAAATAGGATTCCCCAAATCACCACAACACCATAAGTGTTACTATGATCAAATAGATACACAATAATAAATAATATAAGAGTAAAATTAGTTCTCATATGAAATGCACAACCAAGTATACACATCAAGTCTTTAAGTGATATCCAGACCACCAAGACCCCAAACCCCACTTTCTTTAGCCTATGATGATAGGGATATTAATCTACCAATATAAATCATCCCATGAACTATATCATAGGTAAAAAACCTAAAACTAATCCTCAAAAACTATACCTTACTCAGGAAAAAGACTTTTACCAAGTGCTGATCTCTTTTCTAATCTCGCATGTATACCCTCATACTTGGGGTGAGGTCTCATACCACAACAATACTAGTATACTATCTCTCATAGGGTTTCATGTCAATACACTTTCAATTGCATCAAGGAAGAAAATATCCTCTTATTCATGACTACATCGACCACAACTCTCTCTCCATGTGGGTATCAAAATTATAACATTGAAAAATACCATCTCACTCAGAGTGGAACATTATAAAACCCTCCCAATCAGAAAGAGGCCAAGAATCCAATCTCACCATCAACCATGTCACTTGTTACACGATATATTGGATCATTCCTCTATCACTAAGTGTGAATTCAAACATAAACATCTTAGATTCCTCACTATTAATAATGGTAGTCTAGAATATCAACAATATCATTCCATAAAACCACAAGCATCTATATAAACACTCATGGCATGATCCCAACCATCAGTTTCAACATATAAATTAAAAATAAATTAGAAAATAAAAAAGAAATAAATGTCAAATATCCAAATAGTAGCATAATGAAAAATCTAAAAACAACCACCACAAAGTTATCACATAGGCTTATCCGAAAATAATTCCTCTTGGTTACCAAATCCTAAACCATGCATTAACTACACACACTATGTCCATTTTACCCGAGATTATCTCTCCACCACACATCATTAAACCATTTTTTATTCAATAATCCCAATCCATTTTCTCTAATCTACAATATCATTTAACTTAATTCTGACCAACCTAGAAACTTTACTAACAATGGATGAATATCACTAGGACTACTTATACATCTGAATTCAAGTTTTTCCAAAAAACCACTTATAAATTTTGTATAATAGGATGGTTTATAATAAAAATATGTATCCTCATGTAAAAATAACAACATACTCAAAAATTATTATCATGAAGTATAAACAATCATCCATGATTTAAATAATAAAATGTTATCCACATGTGGTCAACAAAACCAAAAAATATCACAACCCAATTCCTTCTAAATTTCCCTTAAAAACCAATCCAAATCTTTTTTATAAACAAATTATAAAAGTCCGCACATATTTTATTTACCCATTATGGAACCTAATATAAAATAATTGTAAGAAATTTTATTGAGAAAACACCACACATTTTTGAAATATGATTTCAAAACCATGACATTAAATCACCATTTTCACCACGAAATGTTATCTATAATAATTTTCTCTAGAAATTAATTTTTTTCATAAAAATACACTATCAAATGAAAATTTAAAAGTGATATCTCATTTATATTAAGGATTTTACTCAACTATCAAATACACCCAAAAGGGTTCCACTGATACTCATTCGACCACGGTTCCACGAATGAACCATTTAACATGTTATATGGTCATTATTGACTATTAAGATGATGTTAAACCATAAAAATTTATGAAACATGCCAAGAAGAATACGAATAATGATCACACATTAACATAAAATCATCCAAATAGAAACTAACACATTAATGTAAATGAAACATTCCTTAACGAATGTTATTTAAATAGATCCCAAACTCATTCTATCATTCTTTGTGTAAAGAATAACCTATATTATCCAAAATCATAATAAAATTAACTACGAATACATTTACAACCAAAATCACATGATGGTATAATTGATAGAAAAATAAACCAGTAATGTATTTTCATAAAAACCATGTGTAATGTGGTGTAGTCCATTCATGAAATTCACCTAGAACAAAGCCATACAAACCCCCAATTTATATACACAAATAAATTACCAAAATATCTCAATTTAACCAATAACCATAAATAAATTCATTGGTAAATATACCTCATGATCAACGATGAATAAAGTCAGTAACATATCCTTACAATACGTCATTTCTACACCACACACGAAATTCCGAGGGAGAAGTATGATGCGACCATGAACTAGTATAATCATCTCCTGAAAACCATAAGATGGTGATATAAAATTAGTGGATAGAAAAGAGGAAGATCAAAAAGGATAAAAAGATCTATCAAACCGTTAATCAAAGTTCAAAAATCATTCAAAACAACTGATATTGAAGGGTGGTTAATGGAGTATAATAAGATATCCATAAAAGATATCCATGTTATTCTAATTGAACGAATCCAATGCACCATAAGGGGTTCAAAAATAAGAAACCCTAGTAATTACAAAAAATTGCCTCTAAAAATATTCCTAGTAACTTGGTCACTATGTGTCCATCATTTTCACATCGTGACCCATCATTATTAGGGTTTCATTCCAACATTGTCCCTCTGGGTTGAGTGCAACCATCCACCCCATGAGCAAAGATTAGTTCCCTTGTAATTCACCATAATAATATGACCTTTATGGTTAGGATGTAATGGACCACCCTATGATTGCCTCATGATGTGACCTCTCCACTATCATTCCATAATAATTTAAAACTTTATGATTTGATACCATGACTCCCACTACCACATCACAAACTATTTCCTTTCTATTAACTTATATTATGATGTTAACCAAGTTCAAGTGTGATCCTATATCATATGTCCATAAACCTATGACTCTTATAATAATATATTGATAATATTACAACAATATAACTTTATACACCAACACCTAAGAAATTTACATGAGTAATATTCCACTGAAATGAAACTACTAAAACATCACACAAATCATTCAGAACATGACCAAAACTCTAATTCCTCAATTTGGAATTTTAAAATAAATATTCACTCATCTACCCAATGATGATAAAATGTCCCCTACTTATCTAGTAATACTAAAATCGATGGATATTTATAATTTTATCAAATTTCAATGGTCCCCACATATATATTTTTCTTATAGAAACTTTATAGTATCATTTAAGTTAATGATAATATGTATTGAGTTATTCATAAATATTTCCTATCAAATTTTCTATAAATGGTTAGGTGTAAACTATATTGCTCTGGAATTTAATAGTGATTTATTTTTAAGACTCTTATTAGGTGATGATTATTATTTTAGAACTGAGGTTCCCCATTTAGTATGGGAACTTGGTGGGAACAGATAACTCGTATTCTTTGCGAGGATATTTAAGCTATACTATAGAGAATGTTTTCTTGAAATGTTTCGTAATAACCCCTTAAGTTGTAAAGGAGTTATATTTGGTTCTTGATATTACATAGTAGATTTATATGGATAGTTAGGACCATAAACATTAAATTGTGATAGATCGGACCAATAAATATATTTGATTTTTTAGGATGAATTTAAGAAGTTGATTCTTGGTCATGGTATTCTCATTTATTTATTTCACAAGAGTGATTTCATCCCTATTAAAAGACCTTTAGAAATGTATTATAGCTTATGTTTATTTTCATTTTTCATTAAATATGGGGAGAATGATTATCTCTATGATGGTTCCATTAATTATGAACCTTTATAAGGATAATTTTTATGGTTTATAGTTTTCTTCATTCCATGGGGATTGGTAACCTATGGTTAGAAGGGTCATAAATGTTGAATCATTGAAGAAGATTAATGATGCAATATAATAACTTTTGTAATATTCTTACAAGGATATTCATGAGATAGAAAAATTCAGTATGGAGGTGAAGGATGTTTTCCCAAATTTTTGTATCTCAGGTTTTCCTAAGATGTATTCAACTAAGGGTTAATTGCATATGATTAATGGTAGATTTTTTTCCACAAATATTATTTAATGAAATTATGATCGACATATTAGATTTTTTCTATTCCTGGATGAAAAGGATTAATGTTTGGGAGGATATAGTAAATTTTTTTTTTTCAAAAGTGAGACTTAAATAATTTTTATGTTTTATTGTTTAGGACTCCTAAAAAGGGTAAAAAAATAAATTTACACTTGTGGTTGAAGAAATATAATTTTTTATGGTTCTAATAAACTCTAAATGTTTAAATTTCCCTTCGGTGATGTTCTGGTAAATTTATAAGGTATTTAAATATATTTTTGATATTTAATATCTACTACATAAATAAATATTTATCCAACAAATTTGAGATCATAATCTATCTGTGGAAACCTACTATTTTGTAATAATACATTTTTAAATAATTATAGATAATTTTAGAGATTTTTGTGAAGTTGGTTCATTTAGTAATAGCATCATAGGATTTAAAAATATATAATATGACCACATATTATTTTTATTAACGTGAATTAAGAAATTTAATATCTTTAAAATAGAGTTATAGAAAAAATTAATAAATAGTGGTTGTTCTCATAAAATAGGGTTTTTTCCTATGAGTGATATTATTCTAATGTATATAGTTCAAACCCTTGGACTCGTAGTTTTTAGGATTTAATGCAGAAATTATGAGAATAATTCACCCCTATTTAATTCTTCTATATATTATTTGGGAAAAGAATAATTAATTGAATTTGTGTCCTATTGGTGAAAGTGTTTTGAGAGAAATGCATCTTACACTATTTTCCCAATAGAAGAAATACCACATGTTCTAGGTTATCATTGTTCTTCATAATTTAGGTTACATCAATAACTGAGGATCAATATGTGATCATATAAATTCTTTGAATCACTAACAAGGTAAGATGTCTTATTATTTTATTCACCCAGTTCATGTTGGGAGATTTTATTTCCTTCCTATAATGATCGAACAACATAGAACCTTAAGATGATGAAATGAATGAAAAACATAAATGGATTAAAATACTATTAATTACTAAAAAAATGGTAGCACTTTAATCAATATTTATTATCAAGGATAAACCTATTAGGTTTTGTAATCGATGTAGTATTTGTTTTTTTTTGGTTTTCATTCGTCATGTATTATTTTGGGGGAATCAAAGGAAAAATAGTTTATATCAACATTTTTTTAAATAAGTTTTTCCATGATAAACATGTTTATGTATGAAAAAATTATAATGAAAAATAAAAAATAAAAATCATTAAAATAAATTATTATTTTCAATCTTAATACATTTGATACAAATAATTTTATCTTAATCCTAACATATTAATTGCACAAACTTTATTATTTTAGGATCATGGAGAGAATGAGGTTTTTAAAAGGAATTAGATTATATAATTAAATTATATTATTTTCTTAATTAATTAGTAAAATTATATTTTTACCTCGATCATATTTCTCCTTTAATCATGTTAGTTAAAAAATGTAAATATTTTATTTCTAGTGTGGGATAAATGTGGGGATGAAGACTCTATGTGTCATGAACCCCTCCCTCCAATGGTACCTCACCTGGGCCGATAATAAATAAAAGGAAATGATGACCCTTGAATTCCTCCTATAATAGGATATCGGTTGAGGGTATAAATGAGGTTATTTATATCATAGTAATGGGTGTCATTACCCTCTATATAAATTTAAATAATAAGAGATGAAAAGAGAAAACACTGAAAAATGACTAACTCATGATGACTTGAAAAATAATTTATATTTATGTATGTTGATTATAAAATATATATTCAGTTGGAACCTCCTTGAAATATAACTTGAAAAATGTGAAAGAATCATTACAAACCATAATTATTAAACAAATGAAAATAACAATTCATGGAAAAATATAAATATATTTTTAACATCCTCACCAAGGATCACTCCCCAAATAACACATAAAAGTAAACCATTATATATCAATATCATATATATATATAATAAGTTACATTTATTCTCACTAGTTTGTTTCTCTAATTCCACAATTCCACACAGCCTATACTAATTACTTCCAGAAGTTAACATGAACCTCATGTAACTATATCAAAACCATTCTATATTCTGCAAATCCTAAAACCTAATCATAATCATTATCAATAGTAACCTATTGCATGATTGAAATCCATTATAGGCTGTGTAAATTCAATATACCTCAAGACATCGTAGCCTATTCCCATACAACCATGGGAATCTATTGTCCCCATGATGGGATATAAGTTTGTGTGGTAGCTCAAGCCGTTACAACCCACAAAAAAATGTATATGAAAATCGATATCCATTACACAATAGTTTGAAACACACCCTATACCATAAGGAATTATAGACTAGTATATTTCTGTAAATAACTACAACCAAAGGGAGAGTGAGGTGTAGTGAGATGTCAAAAATCATTTCCCTTACCATCCTAGATGTCGGATAAAAAACCGATAAACATTTGGGATTCACCTATCTAACTAATGTAGGGGTGAATCATAAGAAATAAAAAAAAATATAAAACATATCCCACAAAACCAAACTAGGGGAATTTACTCATCCTTAGATTCATATGTAACTATCATCACACAAGACAACCATCTTCCATTACTACGGTTTAGATATCAACAAGAACACATGGGACAAATTTATATATTAATCAATTAATAATCCTTTAACTAATATTACTCACTTTTTATTTACAAGATAATAAATTAATATTATAATCTACATGTGGTTGGAACCATTACTTTTTTCTTTTATATTCCGGTATGTCATCATCATTTGTGATCATTGAGAACCAACCACCAAAATTTTATTAATTCAAATATCATTTCATAATTTTCATGGTACTCTATGAATCCATAATATTCTAAAACAATAAAAATACACATGTTGTGAATACATTTGACTATGTAAAGTAGTTAGAAACAATAATATATATATATATATATATATATATTGTAAAATCAATCAAGAATTAATAAGATACATGTATCGATGAGAAATTCAATCTATGAACTTTCCTCTACATCCCAGTGCCATTCCCGCATCATTTCACATAGTAAAATATATCTCTCCATCATCAGTATTTTCCATCACTACTACCTAGGATCCCATCCCATTTCTCATCAACAATAAAAAAACATTCTTAGTTTATGAATAGTAACATCTAGTCACAACAAGGATATGATCATGCTAGGAAATAAAAATATATCAAATGTGTTTTCTAAATGCACTGTAATGATAACAATGATAAATGTGTAAAGGTAGTCAGGACCCCTGTAAGTGAGGATGGGATCATTTAACCCTGTATATTTTTAATTTCGAAACCAACCACCTTTAATTCTAAATTTGATTTAATAGGTTTTTATGCATATTTTTTCCTCATCAAGATACCTATAGGTAGTAGATATCAATAGTCATAAATCATCAAAATTAGGGCATTGGAATTATTTCTATAACACTAAAACATATCATGAAGGGAATAAATTAATTATAAATCTTGTTTTTTAATTTATATAATCATAATTAAATGTTTAGGTTATTAAATTTTTTCTAAGAAATTGACCCTTCTTAACACAAAAACATCCATAAGAAAAGGAAAATATCATATCTAGAAAATAAAGAGGAAATAATAACATAATGTAAATGAAATTAGTTATAATAAAATCCATTTATTTAATTTATAAAACATTAAATATAAATTTGTTTAAACACATGATAAAAATATATTTCAATCCCTTAAATCCTTTATATGAGTTCATTATAAATTATTCTTCATGTGATTACACTTTTATCATTAAAAGATAATTCCAAGATTATGAAAATATAACAAATGAAATTACAGAATGTGATGTCTTTGAATTAACATTAGTTAAAATTAATAATAGAAATATTAATCATATTCCACAACATGTGATTAATAAGAATTTAGGATGATAAATTCGCTTCATTATAATATTATAATTCCACTATATATTATTACCTTCTTAATTATTTCTTCAAAATTTCCACATATTATTAAATAATCATTGATTTATATATTAATTTTTTTTATAAATAATCTCATGCTCATATACAAGGGAATCTAGAGATCAATTAATTAACATATTCCAAAAAACAAAAGTGAGTAATCAGACAACCTAACTAGTGAGAAGCTTTTACAAAATCATTGTACATAATGTAGAGTAGAAAGAGGGATGAAAAATCAATGAATAGACTTCAGAAATTTTAGAAGGGTTCATAAGACTCTAATGGAAACTATGGATTTCTCAAACTCAATTAGATTAATTTTTATTAAGAAATGGGAATAGAATTTCAATTTCGAATTAAAACATGCAATTTTTCAACTATCTTGGAATCATGGACAATATTTCCCAATTTACTCCACATTGAGTTGGTTTCCACTTAATAATATTTAATTTTCATAGAATAAATCATTTAAATCCCCAATCATAAATGTATTTAATGATACAAGTACCTTTATATTTTCATATTTTAAATCACATAGTTTATGATTTTACTTCCTTATTTTTTTTCATTGAAATGAATTTCTATATTTTTAGAAATAGTGAGAATAAATGAGTATTATTTACTAAATTTATAATTGACACTAATAATTGACCATGAATAGGGAAAACTAGGATTTTATAGATGACCAAAAAGCCAACCACACTACATGGATCAACCACACTAATAGGTGATCGAACACATGAAAAAAACAAGTACAGACTATATGACTATGAATAGACTTCATGAATGATTGATCATTTGATTGTGGATAAACCACATTAAGGATTGAAATAGAGAACAAAAAACCTGACTACACGAAGGAGACAAGTGACCAAAAGAACAAACTAGTAACCAGATAGACAATCAAGTGTTAGCATGAATAAAACCTATAAACAAATTTGAGAAATGATTGTGAAAACCATTATTGACACCTAAAATCCTAAAAAATGAAAATTAATGGTTTTATAAATTTGAAACAATAAATCATATACCCCTCAAACAATTTCCATCCTTGATAATTTTAAACAAAACCTAGAAGATGAATATAAAAATTTATAAACAACCTTCTATTGAAATACATCTCACTACTGGAAATCTGACTTTTCACAACGCTTCTATTCCAACGGTTTTCAAACCGTTGGGAAAGCCCAC
Source organism: Viscum album (assembly GCA_963277665.1). Classification (NCBI taxonomy): domain Eukaryota; kingdom Viridiplantae; phylum Streptophyta; class Magnoliopsida; order Santalales; family Viscaceae; genus Viscum; species Viscum album. The sequence goes on along the minus strand of OY728161.1, from coordinate 1,039,912,072 downwards.
TTTGAGGCCACTTTTCCCAATGGTTTGGCCAAACCGGTTGGAAAGGGTATGGCTTTTCCAACGGTTTGGCCAAACCGTTGGGATAGGTTTACCCTTTCCCAACGGTTTGGCCAAACCTTTGGGAAACTTATAACCATTGGGAAAGGGTGTACCTATCCCAACGGTTCTTCCAAAACGTTTGGAAAGGTCTCCCACATATCAACCTTCACCCAGAATCAAAATCCAGGATCAGAACCTATACCAATGGTTTTGACAACCGTTGGTATAGATCCTTTGATTTTTTATCAGTTCTTCTTACCGAGAACATTATATAAATCAAAATTTAAAATAATTATGAGAATGAATATATATATATATATATTTATGTAATTATGTTCACAAAACTCATGTTAGGTTAGTGGTTAAGTGGTTCAATGATAAACTAGGGGTCCTGGGATCAAATCCTAGTGAATGTTTTTTTTGAAATACATATACCAACGGTTCCATAACCATTGGTATAGATTTTAATATTACTTAAACCAATGGTTTCCAAAACCGTTGGTATAGACCTATCCCAACGGCTTACTTGGAAATTGTTCTCCAAACCGTTGGTATAGGTTAGTTTTCCAGTAGTGTCTCAAGGTTATTATTATAATAAGAACACAATTATACCACTAGAGGAACAAGAAATACAAGGAGGAAAAATCAAAAAATAGTCCCAACAAACACTCCCCTGGGAGATAACTTCCAAACATGGAAAAATCCAAGGATATGAAAAACATAAAAAAGAGAAACAATATCATAAATCACCATTATGTGAAATATATTGTTTCAAAAAAGGGAAAAAACATAAAATAGGAAAAAAAAATAAGGATACATATACTAGAAATGTGATTCACAGTCACATGTTATCTTCTCAATAACATCATTAGACAATACGATATGAACGAAATGAATAACATTATAATAAAACACCTTTTCATGACATTCGGAATCTAAATAGGGAATTTCTGAAAGGATTAACCCTATTTAATTTTGAGATCTCCCTATTCGATTATGTGGGAATCATAATTAAGATAGCAATAAAGTTTTCATATATGTCATTTTTTAATCCAACTAAAATGTGTGGTTAGTACTAACCAATACACCATATATCCAATGTGCACCAAGACCTTGGAATGCCTACTGAATGATAGATAACTATTAGGATCATGATCAAACTATCATTGACCAATAATGGGAAATGGATTTATGAATACATGATATCTCACATCGAACTGGAGAGGCATCCTTTTACTATCCAAATAGGATTTAAAATGACCACGAACCTACGTTATTCCATTTTTTTGTTTCCTATAACTTATCTAATGTTTTTGTATCAATTCTAGTCTGATAACAATAGACTCTCTAATATTATTCCAAAAAAAACATATACAAAAAATTTTAGATATACAACACTTAAAACAATGTCATACCAACGGCATAAAAACAACTTTTCTAGTAAGATAATACAACAACATTATGTGCCTCACCCAAGAACCATTAAAATATATAATTTATACATTAAACAAGTTATATAATTCATTGATATTCATATATTTCTTACGATCTATCTATGGATGAAAATTGTTCATAAAGAATAACCGAAATCCAATGGCACATTGAATACCTCTCTATAATATTGAGTTAAAACAAGCATCAAAATAATAAATTATAATATTCATAACTCTATGAAGACTCCCTTAATCTTATACTAATTTCTTGAAAAAAAACACTATGATCGACTCTATAATCAGAAAGAAGTGATCTGACATTGTCAGGTGGTCCACAATCACCCTTAACATCATAACCTACCTGATATATAAGTAATCTAGTGATGAAGTCCATTAAGGTGACCTCAAACTTCCACTATGTGAAATTAAGTAGTTGAACCAAACCATTGATAATATAAGAGGAAAACTATAAAATTGATCATTTCATGTTGGACTACTAAAATTAACTCCTCTAAGAATAATATATATTCATTACAATAGGATATACCACTAAGGGAGATCTTTAGAACTCATAGATAACCACCTCATGCATCACCAAAGAAACAAAAAGTTTTCCCTGGAGGAACACTTGATGTTATCCATACTTATTCCATCCCTTAGAAGCATTACCACTGAAAATTCAATCGTACCAAACCTCTCTACATTGGAATCCATCAACTGGGATTCCTCCTCCCATTTTACTAAAAAGTACTACAGCGATATCCAATAAATACGCCCTCTTCCATAAAATACTCTCATATTAAGGTGAAATGATTCTATCTCTTCCATCACTCTCCATTAGACTATAGACTCATCCACCACACAACCATGAAACTTCCTAATCATGGAATCCACCACATCATTCCATTTACCCAGTGTAAAGAAAATATTTATGTCATAATCTTATTGTAAATCTATCCACAAATAATAATTTCATATGAGAATACATACATCCAAATGTTGTGATCTATGAAGACCATGAAATGTTCATCAATGATATAGCACTTCCAAATATTCAAGGAAAACATAGCCTTATAAATATCAAGATCATGGGTGGAATAATTACATTCATGTGTCTATAAATAATAAAACCATGATAACTAACATACTTTTATTGTATTAACAAAAAACCCACTCAAAAACATAAAGTGTTACAAAATACCTTGAACACAACACCCTCCCGTGGTAAATGAATAACCACAGTAATAACCATATCCTACTTGAAATAATTTAAATTATCCTAGAATAAGTCAGTCAACGTAAATGCCTAATATTTCAAGGTCAATTCCATCATATGAGTCTATATCAAGGAGAAGTTGGGGAAAACCTACTATAATAACCAGTGACACCATAAAAACTCTACACCTCTAAAAATTTCGTATGGGCTACCCAAGAAACCACCACCTCAATCTTCGAAGGACATACAGACACCCCGCACTAAGGTATGATATTCCCTTATAATTAAACCTAATGGGAGTATAAATAACACTTACATAGCTTCCCCAAAAATAGATGAAAATAATTAACTCCCAAAAAAGCATGTAAATGATTTATGTGCTGCTCCTCCAACCTAGATAACAAAATGATGTTTTCAATAATTAAAACCATGAATCTATAAAGAACATAATGGGAAAAAACATTTAATATTCCCATGAACTTGTATAGAGAATTAACAAATTTGAACAATATTACAATGGACTCATAATGACCATAAAAATATCTGAAAAGATTCTTTGATATATCCTTATAATGATATCCATACCACAAATCAATATTCCAGAATCTAAATTCTACCTTAAACTTATAAAATAAATTATCAGTACATTATAGAGGGTAGAAGTTCATAACTATCACAAAATTCATATTAAACTAATCAATACATAGACATAAAATCAAATATTCATTAATTACATATAAAATTGGGGATACAGAGGGAAATGCACTAGGAAAAATAAATCCTCTTTATAAGATATATTCAATTTCAATCCATGGATCCCAAATCTCATAAGAGGATATCTAATATAGAGTCATTAACATCAAAGAAACACATGACTGCAGCTCTATTACAAATTCAATATCCTGTTCTTATTTAGGAAAGAAATGAAGGTAATAAAACACCCTATTAATCAACATTAATCGGTCCTTAATCAAACTCATTATCATCCACACCATAAATGAAGATAGAGCCACATCATACCTCTAACCCATCATAGGGTCTCAGTAACCAAAAAACATTGTCTAGTCTCTATCAATTTCATGGAATATAACACATATGCCAAAGAAATCCATAATAACTTTTACAGAATAAAATAAATCCATGTTGATAATGATTTCATATTGGTAAATCTATACACATAGGAAGTATCCCAAAGATAAATTATACCATGGCACTGAATCATAGTCTCCGAACACACCAAATTGGTAAGGTTGATATCCTATGGGTGTTTTCAACACCAAGGGAACTAGAATCATCTCCATATCATGTCCCAAATCATGGAATATAGAGGATGAAACATAAAATTTTGTAGACCCAATATAAACAAGGAATAAACCCAAGTTGAAAATAGGCAGATAATACCTCACATGACACTTTCTTCACCCGATTTTGGTAAAGGCATGTCATGCGTCTTGTGATTCACTACCACATGACCTTTATAGAAATAATACAGAACACCTCCATAATAATTCTAGGGAAACATTTACTTAATATGCGGGGTGTCATGGACCTATCCTATGTGTACCCCATCCCCTCTCAATTGATCATATGTTAGAGCATCTAGCTAATGCTGCTACACCAACTAATATTTCTATGAAAACTAAGATTGAAACTGGACACCTATCATATATTGAATTATAAGGAAGGTCATAAACCCTATATTTTGGTGTAAATAACCTGAGAAATAAAATCAAACCATTATCAACATATATTTAGTGGTCCTTTAAAAGATTGTGTTAGTTAAACCTGGTGAATAGGTTTGATACCTTCTCCATATTGCATGAAACTTCTTTTTGTTTCTAGGAAACTATGAACTAATAGTAATAAATATGCTTCACATTAAAAAATAGTGACTCACATATCATTATTAACAAGTCCTATCCAAAATTCTCCCAATGTCCTACACCCTATGAAGTACCTATAGGCATGTCTTCGACATAAACAAGGTTTCCTTGAACATGATCTGTGGATGAAAAGACTTTTTAAAATGACTCACCCTAGCCTCTTCATCTGGTAGAAGGTATGAATCATAATATAGAATGTTATGATATCATATATATGAATATTGAACAATAAAACTCCCATGATAAAGGGTGATAATTTCTTATCAATATACCTTATTATCATTTAATATAGAATCTTTGTTTGAATGTGGTCTAAAAAATCTTCTGATACCACAATCAGTTCCTTATGATACATGACAAACACTATTCACAACTACTGAGTTCAACCACTCAACATCATAATACCCAAGTAAACCATGTTCTCTTATTGGGCATAAATCAAACTAAAGGACATTTCCACCTACTTTAGACAATACTCTTTCCCCTAATCTAATATGATGCCCTCATACTTCTGTAGACCCTGGTGATGAAAATCGTAGTATCTTATTGACCAAGTATCATCATCATCATCATTGACCTACACAATGTGACTATCATCTATAACATCATACTAAATATTTTTTTGTATGAACCTAAAATCCACATCTAAAAAGAGCCATATCTTTAAAAGAAGAAAATTCAAAAACTCCAAAACCTAGGATATAATAAATTTTAAGATTAATTATTAAAAATCATTATCAACTTAATTACCATAGAAAACCTAATTCAAACACATGTGTAGAAATTAACGATGTGTGATCATTAAATTGGTTTATACCTTGAATGAAACATAAAATTTATTAAAATGTCCAATAACCATGATTTTCATCATGTTGGAACATTTGGGTGCCTAAAATCCTATATCCCAGATTTTCTCACTTATTTAAAATATATAAAAATCCCAAATAATGTTGTTTCTCAACCAACCCACGAATCCTAACCAATTATTAACTCTAATATTTATCTTCTCTCTCAACCTTATTTTTTGATAGCACACTATCAAGACCCCTCCCTCCAAAGGTACCATTATTGGGATATAAATGAATAAATGAATATTATGACCCATGAAGACCACCTTTGATAAGACATGGGTTGAATACTAGTACCAGGAGTATGAAAATCACACACATGGGAGAGATCACCCTCTAGATAGATTTAAAGAGTAAGATATAATAAGAGAAAAAACAACTATCACATTGGAGAACTAAACATTCATTCCCAAACCATATAATTTTATACATAAAATGATACGTCTAAAAGAACAATTGTATATACCAAATGTAAAATTTTAGTATAAACCATTAAGACCCAACAACTATTAAAAAAACTTATGAGAATGTGACATCCAACCTGAACACCAAATCCTATATACCTGAAAATAGTTTATATATATGTACAGTGATCAGAACATATATAATTTTTTAGATCCTCCCTAAAACCTCTCATGATAAAAGCTAAAGAATCATAATAAATCACACTGAAAAAAAATGAAACTAACTCATTTCTTAAACATTTAAATCTATTTTCCTATCCAATCAATAACTAACCCATAATTTAACACAAATTAGTAAAATATTATATATCAAAAGAATATATATATACATAAAACAAGGCACCCTTCTTTAACTTCCCTATTGCTTTGCCAATCTCACACCTCAATTCTACACATATTGTGATCATCACTTCCATAAGTAATATTACTCTTTGTGAAACCATATCATAATAATTATGCATCCCATATATCCTAAAAACTTATCATCATAATCTTTAATAGTAACTATGTGTATTACAATATGATAACCTAAAATTTCACATTCTTTTTTATATTAACAAGGTTAACATCTCCCTTGATTTTGTGGTGTCTTTGGGTAAAATGTTTGTATTTTTTGATATTTTCATGGGATTTGTAGTTAAGAACGTGATTTGGAGAACCGTGTTGGATAAAACATGAATCTTATAAATTTTTTATAGTAATGATTTCATGGTTATTGACCAATTTAATAAAATATATCGGTAAACTTTGTGATCATATCAGTTTTTTGTATTTCTGTCATTTCATGTTCTTTTTATTTTCCAATTTTACCAAACTCCTTCACCATTAAAGGGATAAAATGAGGAACCTACCAAGACGCCTCCATACACTTCCAATAACATTAATTGTGGTTTTAAGGATATTTCAAGGTTGATATTCAGCTGGAATGAAAGGAAAGAGAACATCTTCCCTCTTTTCTTAGTTATTTCTAATTTCTCAACTCTTATGGAACCGTAGTGGCTGTGTTGGTTGATTTAAAAGTCTAGGGTTTTTATAAGTTGGTGGTTTTGGTTTTTATGGGTTATTTCCCTTCTATTGAGGTCAAATATGGTGGTGTCTATTAAAGGAGACATGGTCATTCTAGATGACATATGATCCCCTATTTAATTTGCATTTATTTTATAGTTCCATGGATGTATAATGATATAAACCCATTTTAATCTAGTTAAATATGTATTCATGGAATATATATTTTGTTTTTTCAATGGTTTTCTATAATTTCATCAGGATTTTATCTCAAAAAATGGATGGATTTCAAATTTAAAGAGGAATTTCTTTTTAAAATGGGTTTTTATGAATTTTATGTGTTTTATAAAATCCCAAAGACGGATTTCATCTATAAAATTACTTTAATAATTATTATTTTATGCCAAAAATCAATTCACTATGCGATGTGTTCTTGTTTTGAAGGCATTCCACATTTTGTTAAATGGGTGTATAACCAATTATTAGAGTGTTTGATGATGCCTTTGGTTATTTGAAAATTATGGTGCTCTGATTTTATTCATTTGATTTTCAGAATTCGCCGTTTTTAAAGGCGGGTTAGTAAAGGGATTCCAAAATATGTGATTCTTAGTTTAAAATAAATGTTCCATTTGGAAACTTGTGAGAAATTTATTTTATACATTTATTTTTATACATTTTTGGTGACATATTGTTTTCCATTGTTGATTATTAAATACATGTGTTTATGGTTAATTTTATTTTTTTTATTCTTCTAATTATGATTATGGGTTTAAGATCTTGTTAAATGGGTGTTATAGGAGTAATGGATCTTTTTGTTAAATTATTTTTCCAATCTCCATGTTATTATGATGTGATTGAAATATTTTTGTTTATTATCCCACCTCATTTGTCCATTACATAAATAATCCTAGGTTATTGAGTGGAAAATTGAGAAATTAATACCCTACTAGTAGAAAGTTACAAACTAGACAGTAGCCCCTATTTTAATTTTATAATGTTTTTAAGGGGTGTTTTACAGATGAGGCTGGTTGAGAACGATTCAGGTGGATAGTTATAAGACCATACAACTAATGATGGTTGGTTTCACCTATAAATATTGAGTGTTATACCATTATTCTCTACAGTGTTTCTATATGGTATTTATAAATTTTTGTGCTTAATTATTATTTATTTAAAAATGAGTTTTTTGTTTCTTGGATTAAGTTATCTTCTAATTTATTTATCTGATTTTTAGTTGAGACTGGATGTTGACTATTTTTATCAATTTTATTATTTTCATTATTTTATAACCTTATATGTATTAACATCTTATTATTTTTTACCCGTATTCCATTCATAAATTTGACATGTTTGTGTTAATGTTTTGAATGTTAAAATGGGTATATATTTCCAATTTCTAGTTTTCATTAAAATGAATTTGAGTTTTTATTTTTAATACATGGATGGTTCTTTTCAAAGGAAATGTTTTAAATGAAAAAGGAAGGTTTGACTTTGGTTTTCAATGAAAATAATTGTGTAAAATAAGTCCTTAAGTGTTTGTTAATATTAAAATATAAAAATTAAATGAAAATCTACATACTCATATTTATTTTCAAATTTGAATTATTTTTTCCTTTTATAAAAGTAATGGAATATAATCTTTATGGCATCATACTAGGAATTGCATCACACCCTATATACTCAAATTGGTGGTAATAAATTCTATGTATTTTTATAGTTTTCATGTTTTGGTCTACAGGTTAGATTACGACCAATATCATGTTGGAAGTGGGTGATTCTTAGTTAAAGTGGTGTCTTAAGAGTCACATGGTGGTGGATTTGTTTGACTTTTTGGTTAATTAGACCATTTTGGTCATTGACTGTGTATTTGCTTCCCCATCATTCTATTTCTACTTTAGATTCATTTTATTTTTGTGGTATTTAAACATATTGTATAAAGTGGTTTTATGATTTGGAATTTTTATGGTAAACTATTTTGGTCATTCCTTTATTTATTCCATTTTTGGATGTTGTTTTCTTAGTGCTTATATGGGAAAAGTTTATCTAATACATGGATACCTCATACTATATTCCTTATAAAAGCCTATTGTTTTTTTCACGAAGTTGAAATTATTCCCATGTGATCTCTTGTGATTCCCTAACACGTGGTTCCTACCCAGTGTATTTTAGAATGTTCATGGGACCTTATGGTGGGCTGACCCGGGTGACATGGTGAGCTCACCTGGGACGATTTTTCACAAAAATGTCATAAAATCCTTATTTTTATATGAGGAATAATGGTAGATTAGAGATAGAATCATCCAAGATTGAGTGGTGGGTGTGGCGGAGTGTTTGGATAGGTCTTTCTTATACAAAGCCATATGATTTCTTGGGTGGTCAATAGTTAAATAATTCAGGTTTTACTTTTATTTATTCTAGTTATATTTTGTTATCTTTTACTGATACTATGAGTTAATTGAAGTCCATGTTTGATTTTCAAAAAATTCCTAGTTTCATAGTGATATTGGAGTCAAAAAATGACACACATAGTTAAGTTTCACAATCTTTCAAACCATGGGAAGGTTGTGAATAACTATTTTCAGTAACATTTAGCAGTACTATCAGGGATGTCAAACTATTTGAAAAACTATTTGGCTAAACCATGTGCAGTGTTAAACATTTTTCAATATTTTGTTAAATACTTTATTACAATTAACATCTCTTTTGATTTATTATTCATTTTTAGTAATGGGTAGGAATTTAATAGATGATTATTGTTTCTTAATCAATTTTTAGAGTAATGTTTAATTTTTCTGTAATTATGAATGTTTTTAAAACATTTTTTTAATTTCGTTTCTTAAATGTTTTAAACTTTATCAAATAATATTTATTTGGATGAATTTTTTTTTTGTTTTGGGTTTCCCAGAATCAATGTAATTAATTTCATGTTCAAATATGTGATTTCAAGTATAATTGATTTTTTATAATAATGAAATTCCTTGTTTTTTTATGTTTATCATTGTTAAAAATGATTTTGGTGACCACATGTGGGTTTTTAAGGTGAAAATAAGGCATTTTAAAGCTATTTTGAAATGAAATTACTATGACTGTCATGTGATCATTTTATTTAATTTTAATTTCATATCCCTTATATAATATATTGGGGTAGTTTTCTTAAAGTGTTTTTAGTGATATTTGAAATTGTGACCCGAAAAAAGGAATTGACTATTAAAGGAGAGAATGTCATGAGTTGTTGTTATAGTGATCCTAGTGTTTTAGTTATGATGTGTAACTCTACCAAGACTATAAATGGTGTGGGGAGGGCATGTTATTCTTATCTTTTAGAACATGGGTGTGCCTTTCTATATTGGAATCCCCTAGCATTTTGGGAGGATGAAGGATACCAAGAGGTATCATAGTAGCTAACTAAGGATGAATAGAACTTTGATTCGCTAAGAACTCCCATAATATCTATAGTGAGGTGCAACACTCCTTTTTTCAAAGGATTAGGTCTACATTAGTAGAATATCACTATCCACAAGAAATCATTTAAGATTTTTTCTAAGGGATATTTCATGGATATCTTGGTCTAACAATTTTATCCTAAGGAAGTGATAGTTGGGGAGGTATTATAGATCTTATGTGATCATCTGGGTGGAATGTAATTTATAGAATATATTGAAATTTTTTCTATATTGGTCCCTTTATCCCTATAGTTGGCCATTTAGGACTCAATGATGGCTTAGTTCATTATAAGTTTCCTTTTTCAAAATCTTAGTTGAGTGGTGGTTTAGTCTGGCCTGAATACCTATGTGTAAGTTATCAAAAATCCTATCATCACTAAGGAATTTTTTATAAAGAAACAAGTTGTATTTGATGCTTTGAACCCAGCTTGTTTCTCTAAGGGTATCCCTCCAATTGATAAGCATGAGTAGGAATGTGACGATGATGAGAAGTTATCTCCCCAATATGGTGTTCCTACTTCCATAATGTGAAATACTTTTGAATAATTTTAGTTCGGTATGTCTAAGCATGCCATCCATATTTCCCAATAGCTTCGAGGACCATTCATATATACAACCATCTCATTCCCCTTCAAATGTTTTCTATGGTAAGATAATTTAAAAATAAGATCTTCCAAACACATATTTAATTTGGACAATAGCCTAGGGTGTTAATTATATTGGGGAGGTAGAAGCTGAGCCGTAGTTTTTTGATTTTTATCTTTTACAATCTTTATTTTGTTTACCCATTTACCATATCTTATATATATCAATTTTTTTTTGAAATAAATGAAATAGATTCAAGAAATGTATTTATGTCTTTTGAGATGTTCTTGCCTCATTTATTTGTGACTATTTTTGTATCATGTGTATGGTGAGGAGGATGGATTGATATTTTTTTGTGGATAACATGGGAATTTATTGGTTGTTGGATGGGGTAATGGTTATAACATGTTTGTTATCGATTATGCCATGAGAGATACTAATTTGAGATTTTAATTTATAATAATCATTTGTAGGTTTTCTATGAATTTATCCCTAAGTTTCAATTCATACAGTTTTATGGCTTGTGTTCAGAATGATGTTATTCCATGTATAGTCTTGTTTGTGCTTTCGGTATTTCCCTATTTTTAAAGAATATTTTATATTGGTAATTTGATCTAGTGAAATTTCATTTTTTTTCTCAACGATGTTGTCTCTTATGTTTTTTTGAGCTGGTTTTCTTATAGTTATCTATGGTTTGTAGGGTATTATTCTTTTCTCTTTTGATTTGTAGATCATGTATTTTTGTGATGTTAATTATTTTCAGTTTTTGTATATTTTTTCACAATTTTATAAAACTTTTAAATAAAGGACATACCTAATTTAGTAAAATATATGTTTTCCCTCATTCTGGTGGAGTTATCTTCCAAGATACTTTTGTTTCGGATGTCATTTTGATTCTATATCATGTTTACATTGATGTTCTAAAAGCGGTGACCATTTTTATCCCCTTAGTTTGGTATGGGTTTTGAGTTTTTTTAGAAGTGGTATGTACATTTATATTCCCCAATCTAAGAAGATATGGGAAGTGACCATACCAATGTGTCACGACCCATCCCCTGGGGCCCATGTTGTGACTACCCCATGCCCGCCTCCCATAGGCCAGGGGCTGGCCACTAGCACTGAGTAGGAATATCCCAAATAAATGTGAATAATTTTCCTAAGTACATGAACACATGCACAAAACTCCAAGGAAAAAATTTTGGATGGTGAATAAACTATTTAAACAAAGAAAATGTAAGAGAGTAGAAAACTGAAGGTAAATGTGGCTAGAATACAAGTCCAACAGAAAAAGAAAAGCAAAAGTAAAAGTCACTGGAACTCCTCTGTAGAAAATCCTACCTGAAGGGTGGGTATAAAAACATATGTCTAAAATCATAGAAGCACGTCTCGTCTGTCAGGTCACTCTATGAACCACCTGGCCTTGGTCCACCAATGACTCCGTCAAAGCATTGATCTTCGGAACAAGACACGGCATGTTCAGGGTGAAGCATGTGCAAAGGTGACTAAAAAAATACTGAATAGGGACCCCAAACCCCAATGGTAGACCACAAAGCAATACAGAAAGAAGACAAAAAAAGAGGTACATAATGTGTAACCTCTAAGGAGTAAATTCAAGAGAGTTACTAGACTCTGCTCACACAGGTATAACATAAAGTATAGAATGAAATGTTATTAGTCATAAAGTTGAACATCTCGTACTACTAATGAAATCATCCCCAATGAGTCAGTGATTTCTGTCGGGCCACTGAGATCCTCTGGTCTGCTGTGCCAAAAAGGTATGATTGGTTTCATGTCCATTGTGGTCTGCTCCTCTGTCAGACCACAAAGGTCCGATCGGATACTGAACCACTGAGTTCCCCTCGTATATCGGGCCACTAAGGTCTTCCCGGCTTCTGGGGCAATGATATTTTCTCATATTCCACACCACTTGGGTTCACTCATCTACCGTTCCACGGAATTCCACACATCTTCCAGGCCACTGGGGTCTGCTCGGCTATCGGGCCACTAAGGTCCTCCCATCTTCTAAGCCACTGAGGTCCGCTCGGCTACTAGGCCACCGAGGTCCACTCATTACTTCCTTCTTGTCACGTCCTACCATAGGATTTCTGCTCATATTGCGCTTGATTCTGAGAGAATCTCTTACTCAACCCATAAGTCAAAAATACTCCTACATAGAATCCCACTTTGTTTATTTCAAAAGGAATGCCTTTTTGTGAGGTTCCCAATTCCACAAATGTCAATTCCATTGGACGTATAGTTTAGATGTCATCTCTATTTTTAAAAAAAGGGGTCGGTGGGGTCCAAGTTATGTCTGACCTAGTTGAACTAACTTGACTCGGCCCAGGGCCGCATACCTGGCTTAGATCCGACCCTATCTGAGTCTAACCCATCCCAGACTGACAGGGCTGCAGATCCAGTTTGCTGGGCTGCGGGTCCGGCTAGCTGGGCTGCAGCATCAGCCCACTCGGATGCCTAGGGTGGCCCACCTACTCCTATCCAGCCCACTGTGAGTGGACTGGCTTGCCACACCCGGATGTGGGGGGGGGGGGGGTTGCTGAGTGACCACCCCATAGGTCTCCATAAGGCCCTCATGCCATTGTCCCACTGGACCGTGGCCCTCTGGCCTTATGACTAGGATTGATGACACGTTTTCCGGAGACCCCGCCGCCAACTACTTTCGGCGTGTCACGAACCAGGCTTTGTTGACACTGAATTGGGAACCCGAACTGATCTATGCCATCGGCCAAAGGGTGATCTCAATCCCCATGGGTTGTAAACTAGTTCTAGGCATCATTACAGTAGACAAGGGAATGGTTTCTCCCAAATATATATAATAAAACCAACAGTGGTAAGAAATGGACAACCTAATACACATTTATAAAAAACTAAACGGATCGTCATGTATACCACAAAACTTGAGGTACAACTGAATGATACAACTAAACTAACCAGACCTAACTACCAACTAAATCAATGTGACCTTGTTGGTAACTTTCGAATACAAATATCACACGTCGCTCAAGGCGATCGAACCCATTTTGAATCCTATACAAGGTCTCAAAATAAAAAACACTTGTAGGTGTGAGTATTAAAACTTAGTAGGATAACCCAATAATCTATTACAAAAAAAATACATTAAAATAAATGAAACATAAATTTCATGTTTGAACTACAATATATAAAAGTAATGTTTTCTACATGATTACTCAAAACAAAGTACAACCCATTTCCATTATTCATTTCCAAAAATAGATTCATTCAACTACTGTGCCAATAGAATTTTCAATGGAAAGTGATGTTTACATTTTCAGATTTGTAAAATAGGATAAAAAACATTCATTTGAAAAGAATTTTCATAATCCTTATTAAAACCAGCCTACCACATTCCAAGAAAAACAATACAGAAGAAGGTGTGACAGTAATCACACAACAAGGGAAATGTAAATGTACATACAAGAATCATATTCATCACTACGAGCAACTGAAAGCCAAGTTGACCTGGGTGAACCTAAGAGATCAACAATAATTCATAATAAACCAAAAAATGAGAACTCATTCCCATTAACATGCCACATATGATGAAATAAAAATTCTAAATATTCTCAGACATCTTCTCCCAAGCAGGCCGAGGGAAAATCTCATGGCAATAAACCCAACATATCCACCTATTATGGGCCACTAGTCAGTTCCATAATCCACTGGTATAGAAATAATTATTAGAATATTCTCTCAATAATGTTGGTTTCCATGTCTCATGTATATAATACGGGTAAGCCAACTGATTCCATCTGAGCATCCAATCACAACATATATATAATTACAATTCATAATAGACATCACCTCGAGTCACTCCAAGGACTGATCACATACCATTAATCAAAAGGAACATAAAGAGTCCTACCCAAGGCACCTCATAACGGATCACAATGATTACTCATTAAGTATATCCCATCCATTATATACCTAAAATAATGTAATGATAAACATCCACATGAGGTTTTCATAATATTCATTTTCATCATTTTTTACAAGGTTACCGAATGGGTCTTTAAGCATTTCTCAAAACTAACTTTTGCGAAAGGTACACATTTTATTTTTAATAAAGACGTTTATACACATAATTTACATAATAAAAAAACTTTCATAAATACATTAGAACATCAAGGTTACACATCCAACACACAACCATTTTTTATATGGTTTCCAAACTGGCCATTTTCTGGCAACTCGGGTCAAAACATGCTTACCACCAAATACCCATTTGTTTTTAAAACCAAAATGAATTTTTAAATCCATAAAATTTCCCAAGAATTCAATTTTTCATGTTACCAATGTATTTATAAAACCAAAAAAAAATTAATTTGAATTGATCTAGGCATATAAAATTCAACGAGGCAATTTACTCAACCCCTGACATGAACTTTTTAACTAAACAACTTATTTTAAGCACTTGAAAAGGGATAAAATAGAATTTCCATTCCATAAATTTATTCAAGATACTAAACCATGTTTAAAATACAAAAATATAGGTTCTAAAAATCAAAAAATAGGTGAGAAAGATAACAAAACATTTAGAAAAAAAGTTGGTGTGCAATTTGATAACAAAATAACATTACTTTTCACAAAATAAGGCTCAAACAACCATTTTTTACACCAAGAAAAATATAAAAAGGCTGAAAACTGATAAAAATATATATCTGGCGAGAACAACGATACAATTTTGAAAATTAAATTATAAAGTCATTTACATGGGGTATCCTACCTCAAATCCTTGGCAGAATGGAAATGCACACCTGATATCACCATCATATGGTTTATTAAACCTAAAACTATGACCACCAGCCAAAAAAGAAAAAACCCCCCATAAAAATCATGGTATAACAGAAAACTAGTTCTATCATGACTAGGTGAGAAGATAAATCCTTGAAATTATGGAAGGAGGAGGAAGAGGGATGAGAAAAGAGAAGAAATATCACCTTGGAAACTAGAAAACACTTTTTCTTCCCATAGATGTACACCCTTAGAGAAATGGTAATGACTTGGAACTTATTGGAGAGGATCCATAGGTTTTGAAGAACTAGGGAATGAAGATTTGTGGAAAAAATAGTGTGAATTGATTGATTTATAAAAGAGACAAATTACCTTTGGAAAATCTAGACAATTTGAGAAACATTGAGAAGTTTTTCCATAATACGTGACTAAGATGAGCTCAAAAGAGGGAAAATGGAATATGGAGGTTCAAATTTTTATCTTTGGCATTATTGGGAGGTGGAATCATATAAAATTATAAAACTTTTAATAAGATATAAAGGAAACAATTTTTTTAAAAATGGAAATGGGCCCCCAAGTTGGCCCAATACCTGAATAAAAAACCCAACATCACCGTGCTTATGAATTCCTATGGGGTAAAAAAGTATATGGTGGTTTTAATATGTGATGATAGTACAAGTGGTCAGTGTAATGGGTGAAAATATTCGAAAAAAATAATTTATAAATGAAACAAAATTTGTTTTTAAATCTGGAAATGGTATCCCAGTTTAGCCCAAATCATGAAGTAACCACCATTTCTCTAAAAACTCCCAAACAAGAAACGGTTCACCCAAAGTGGGATGATTAGAAATATATAGAACATAAATAATACACAATAATATCCCCCAAAACCAATGAAAAGGATCATTACTTCCTACAAATCAGATCAAAAAAAGACATGAAAAACTAGGTGTGATAATTCTCCCACCCATTAAAACTTTCTTCCCCCAGAAAGCCATAACACATTCCTGCTGAAAGATCAAAATATAAGGATTACATATCAACAAATTAAATAATCTAGTGAAAAGGAAATATTATCCACCATCAATGTAAATTAATTCTCTAGCTCAAATAAATAACCAACTCACAACCACTTCATGAGAATCAACTGAAAGATCAAGCCACCACCTCCACAACCAAGCCAGGAACCGGATTGTTTGTCCTTCTCCCAATGAACACAAAAATCACCCAAAACAAATTGAACTTATGAAAACCAATAATTCTAGGGGAGTCTAGAATGGACTCCACAAAATTAAGAAATAACTAGTACTAGAAAATTTCTTAGGAGTAAAATCAACAAGACCTGTGGTGGGTCTCCCCACCATTATATACCTACTAGAAATGACCAAACAATAATTAAATATTTACTAGAATTGTTCCTCAAATGAAAAATTTCACTTAAAAAATCCCACAAAAACCTAAAAACCCTAGTTAAGAGGGTTGCAACATGATCATCTATACCACCCACTCACAAATATAGGGTACAAGAAATAGGCCCACACCTTTAACATGGATAAAAACCCCACCACTCGGGGTAGGGAGGGAGGACGACCCAATCGTTGGTACACTAAAACCACAAAAGATATACCGGAACCACCCAACATCAACCACCTATGAATAGGTGAAACTAAGACCGCACCTGATTAACGTTGTCAGTCCAGACAAGGAAATTGATCAGAAACCCACATCTGATAAGTCATAACCATAGACACTACATGAGGGGTAAGTTTACCATGATCTTTGCGGAAAAAAAGAATAAAAAATCACAGAGATGAGAGACCACAATAAAAACATTGAATCTTTGATACCATAATGGTCAAGGAAAGGGCTTAGTCAAGCTCCCCACACCACCGGAGATTTCCTAACTATGTGGAAATCTTCTCTCTGAGGCCTATGGCTGGAGCCCTGATGTTTGAACATTTCTTTTTCCATAGCAAGGAGCTATAGATAACCACACACAACGAAGCTCACTTTCCAAACAACTCACCTTCATATAAATAGGAACTCAAAGATACATAGTAACATTCTCTCTCACTCCGAACAAAGAATAGAATGGAAAAGGAATACAGAAAAACACATCAGCATCACTGAACACAACTGTTACATCCAAAAGATTCCTCGAAAAAGGGAAACACATTAATTCATTCCCAAATAGCTCTCTATTCCTGAATAAAAGTTGTGGTAACATCTGAATAGGTGGATTTAATGTTTGAAACAAATCCTTATGATGATCAACTACAAGTATTTCAAACAATGAACCATCTGTTGCCACATCACAACATCCAACATATCTTTATAAACCCACTAAACATTGTTCCAAACCCTAGCCACCAATAAGATACCATCTCAAAACACACAAAGTGTATCACTTTCAGATCTTGAGGAATCTTTCCAAACCAAACACGCTTCTAAAATATGAAAAATAAACCCACAAAACACTAGTTTACAAAAAAAACTCATCTTAAAACAATTTTGAAAGAAAAATAACTTTGTGTATTTGCACATTAACCAATGGTGTTTCATCAAATTCTCACTCACATACACATTCTCTTTCCACCCCGAGCACCCAAAACCTACACCGTACTGGCCATCCATCATCATATCTATACAAAACCATGCATATGAGAATCCATGAAAACATCGAAGGCTAAAAAAATCCTAATTTTATATGAAAAAAATTCAAACCATTTCAGAAATCATGTACCTTCTATAGGGACACTAACCACCACGTCAAAAACCATATTCATATTTCCAAAAAACAAACCATTTTACGAAGCATGAAAAAGAGAACCCATAGGTCTCCATAAAAATCCTCGCCCTTTTTTCAAACCAATTTTCAGCATCTCAAAAAACAACACATTTTCAAGAACCATTTGATTTAGAACCCATTTCATTTTTTTTAAACAACAACCAAAAAAATAATTCCATTCCAACATCCCTTTCCCATTCTAAAAAATACATCAAGGTCTATTTTCTTAATCCGATTGCCACAAAGTCCAAAACCCTTTTTAAGAAAACACCATCTTCTCAAAACCAATTCCCAAAACTATTCATCATATTCAAACACTCATGAACAACACAAAATATACCATTTTAAAAAAAATTCAGAATCATATTAAAATAAGTCATGCCTTCAAACCATTTTATTATAATAAACCATAAGTTTAGATTAAGGAAATATGATCCTATTAAATAATTCCACTTTCTCCCCAAAAAATTGTTTAAAAAAACCCAACATGAAAAAAATCATTCTTATATTATGAATAAAAAACCCACATCCTCAATTCTCACAAAAGTTTTTTCAAAACAAAATTCTGAATTCAAAAAAAGTCCAAGAGACCCACAAAAGGGAACAAGTGTCAGTGGGTGAATTGACCATATGGTTGGAGACCATATTTCAAACACTCCAACAACACAGATATCCTTCTTAGGACCTTGCTATAGATCCACATGGATTTATAGGCCTTGAAAGATCATAGAGACCACTGGTCCAACTCCCTGTGTTGTATCCCAACATCAAACAACGAATAAGAACAAAAGAGACTAACAAAACTGGACTTCCCATGGGCACCTGAGTATCTGAACGATAAAGAGTTTGTGAATCTCTCCCTGAACCTACCCCTCAAGTCCTAACAATCCTACTCTATATACATTGACATCCCCAAATAACAAAGGGTTCTCTAAAAATAAAGGTCTTATAGGAGATGACCTCCTTTGATACCATTTTTTCATGAACCAACCCATGTCGTCTCTGAACCGAGCAGCTAAATTGATCTGTGGCATGAATAAAAGGGCATTACCAATCCCCACGGATTGGAAACTAGTTTCGTATATCATTAGAGTAGACACGGGAATGATTTTTCCCAAATATATACAATAAAACAAACAACATAATGAAATTGATATCCTAATACACATTTATAAAAAATTGAACTGATCATAAAGTATACAACAAAACAAGAAGTACAACTGAACAATACAACTAAACTAACCCGAAATGTTGACTAACTAACTCCATGTGACCCTGATGGTCACTCTCCAACACAACGATCACTTGTCGCTCAAGGCGATCAAACTGAAACTGAAACCTGTACAAGGAATAAGAACATAAAAGAACTATAGGCGTGCGTATTAAAACATAGTTGGATATCCCAATAATCTATTCCCAATGCACATCCTTTAAAATAAAATAAACATAAATTTCAAGTTTTAACTACAATATATAAAAGTATGTTTTTCTATATGATTACTCAAAACAAAGTACAACCCATTCCCCTTATTCATTTCCAAAACTAGATTTGTTCAAGTAGTGTGCCAATAGCATTTTCAAGGGGAAATTAATATTTACATTTTCATATTTGTACAAAAGGACAAAAAAATTCATTTGAAAAGAATTTTAATAATCCTTATAAAAAATATCCCACCACTTTCCAAGAAAAATAGTACACAAGAAGGGATGATAGTAATCATACATCAAGGGAAATGTAAATATAGTTACAAGCATAATATTCATCACTACAAGCTACTGAAAGACAAATAGGATTGGTTGAACCAAGGAGATCAAGAATAATCTAGATAAAACCAATACATGAGTCCTCATTCCTATTAACATGTCACACACAATGAAATCAAAACACTCAATATACTCGTCCATCCTTTCATTGAAGGCAGAGGTGAAATCACATAATAATAAACCCAATATATCCTCCTACTATGGGCCACTAGTCAGTAGCATAACCTACTAGTGTAGTAATCATTCATAGAATATTCTCTCAATAAGATATGTTCATATGTATCTAGTATCTAATGGGGGTGAGCTAGCCGATGGCATCAAATCATCCAATAAAAAAATATATAAAATAATATTTCACAATAGACATCACCCTGAGTCACTCCATAGACCAATCTCAAGCCATTAATAAAATAGAACATAAAGAGTAAAACCTGAGGAACTCTCATAATGGATCACAATGATTCCTTAGCAAGGACATCCCATCCATTATATACAAAAAATCATGGAATGAGAAACATCCACATGAGGGTTTTATAATAAAAAAATTCACCATTTTTCTCAAGGTTGCCAAACAGGCCTTTAAGCGTTTCTCAAAACTAACCTTTTCCAAAGGTAAAAACTAAACATTCAATAAAGAGGTGTATAAACACCATTTAAAGTAGAAAAAAATATTCATTAATCCCTTAAAACATTCATGTTACACATCCAATGCACAACCATTTTTTATAAGGATTCCAAATGGCCCATTTTTTGACAACTTGGGCCCAAACATGCTTACCACCAAAAACACATTTGATTATAAAACCAAAAATAAATTGGAAATCCAAAAAACACACAAAAATACAATTTTTCATTCATTTTATGTATTTATAAATTCAAAAAATTCCTTTTAAATTTATCTAGGTGCAAAAAATCCAATAGGGCAATTTACCGAACACATGACATGAACTTTTTAACCAATTTTTTTTTTGCATTTGAAAAGGGTTAAAATTCCATTTTCATGCAACACTTTCTTCAAGTTAATTAACCATGTTCAAAATACCCGAAAATAGGTTCTAAACATAAAAAAAATCAGTGCAAAATATAACAGAACATTTAAACAAACAGTTGGTGTGCACTTTTATAACAAAACAACATTACTTTTCACAAAACAATGCTTAAACAACTGCTTTTCACACCAATAAAATTTTCCAAAGGCTGAAAAAAATACTAAACATCTATTTCTTGTGTCAAAATAAATAAAATGATAAAACATAAATTATAAAGGCTTGTTAAAGGGGTATCCTACCTCAAATCCTTGGAGGAATGGAAACGCACACCTGATATCACCATCCGAGGGTTTGTAAACCCTAAACCTATGACCACCAGCCCCAAACGAATGGAACCCCCATAAACAAATCAGGTCATAACAGAACCCTATTTTGATCGTGACTAGGGGAGAAGTGAAAACCATGAAATAATGGAAGGAGGAGGAAGATGGAGGACAAATGAGAGGAAATCTCACCTTGAAAACTAGAAAATTTGTTGTCTTCCCTTAGATGTACTCCCCTATAAAAACATTAATGGCTTGAAACTTCTTGGAAAGTCTCCTAAGGTCTTGAAGAACAATTGAAAGATGATTTGTAGGAAAAATAGTACAAATTTAAGGATTTATAAATGATACAAATTAATTTTGGAAAATTTGGACGATTTTAGAAATGTTGACCAGTTTTTCCCTAATTAATGACGAAGATGAACTCCAAAGAGGGAAAATGGAAAATGGGGGTGCACCAAGGGTTATTGGGACAGAGTGGGAGGTAGAATCACAGAAAATTATTAATAAATGAATAGGTATAATAGTACCAATTTATTTTTTTAAAACTAGAAATGGGCCCACTGGTTGGCCCAATACATGAATAAATAACCCAAATTCAATGTGATTATGAATTCATAAGGGGAACAAAAGGATATGGTGGTTTGAATACTTCTAGGTAGGATAAGTGGGTAGTGGAATGCGAGAAAAATTTTGAAAAAAAAGATATATAAATGAAACAATATTTTTTTAACTCTAGAAATGGGCTCACAGTTTGGTCCAAATTATGAAGTGACCACCCTTTTCCAAAAACTCCCAAACAAGAATTGGGGCACCCAAAGTAGGATGATTAGACATATATAAAACTTCAAAACTAAACATTAATCACATATAAACCCCATTAAAAGGATTATTATTACCAAAACAACCATGTCAAAGCAAAGACATGAAAAACCGGGTGTGACACAATGACCCTTATCTTCCACACTGCGATCGATGCCACAAGGACATCCATTGAATGTACCGGAGTGCCTATGGTTTCTTATATGGGAACCAAAATTGCTACGGTGGTCTAATATTTGTCTCATGAGAACCTTCATAATTCTCATGTCATCGTCCCCATTACTACATGCTCTAAGTTATTTATTCATCGATCTGAGGGCCCAATCATGCCTGAAACCTCCTGACAATGTTTGATGTGACCACATGGGTCTGTCAGGGAAGAATCAATAAGATGGGGGTAAGAAGAGAACCAATAAAAACTGAGTTATGGACTACATACTTGTTAATTCGGCCTTCATTCATTATGTTTGAAGGAAACTGAGAAGGGGTAATTATCATGTTTTTACCCTTCAAGTCCCGCAACAATTAAACCACCTCGCATGAATGAATGAACCACAGAACAACCTATTAGTGGGTTGATCTATGTTCATCATTTGGAGAAAAATAATTCAGAACCCAGATAAAAGAGAATAAAATCCCTACCTAGAAAATTGATCGGTCGAAGTTAGGGTTCGATCTTAGTTGGCAATCCGTTAAGAGACATCAGGACTTTCCGTCTCATCGACCATCGATCAACAAGCTGTCATCATCGGTGATTCTTCATTCATCATTATTCGTTTCTCACCAATGTAATTCCTCTAGAGCCTTATATAAATATATCGGGTCATCCCCTAATCTTGAATCTCTATTAAAAAAATAAATAGAGTAAACACGTTTCATCATTTTTGTTACATAGAGTTGTCACCTCATTATGCTATTTCATTTATGAAATGAAACAACATTTATATTATGATGGAGTTGAACCATCATTACACTCCTTCATTTCTGAAATAAAAATGATGTCTTGATGTTGTGTTGTAGTGAATCTTTTTTGGATAAAATAAACATTCATAAGTTTATTTTATTTTTCTTTAAAACTCCTAAAAATTAAATTTAACCCTCAACCCACACCGATCAAGTTTAATCCCCGCCAACTAAAACAACACATTCATGAGATCAACGGTAATCTATAATTTCCAATCCGAGTTACCATTTTTGAGTTATAAGGAGTTGTAAATAAAAAATTATTTATTAAAATTATTTTATTTATAGTCACGTTATAAAAACTACATTCCACAGTTAGCCCACATCGGCCAATGTTAGGCTCTTCTTGAAGAATTTACACCCTCACAAGCTAACGATGGTCTTATATTTTCAATCCAAGTCACCATTCTTGAGTTATATGGATTTGAATGAACAAAATAATTTTATTTAACTATGTTATTATCGGTTATTCCATTTTCGTGTTTTTTCACAAGAGGCCCATTATAACTAAACATAAGTCACGTCTAGGGTAAAACAGCCATCCTAAATGTAATGGTGCCCTCATATTTCTGATCTGGGCACCAGTTTAAGAGTTCGTCCACATTTTGAGAAAACATTATCAGGTATTCTATTTAAAAACCTAACATTTTTTAATAGACAATTCCAGAAAAATTGGGCCTTAGAATCACACACTATCTCAGCACATGGTCTCATAATTTTCCTAGAATGTTTCTAAAAATGAAACCAAGAAATATGAGTTATTACATCTTTCCCACTTTATTTCTTTATGTCCCTAAAATCTAAAACATGGGATTCCTAAAAGTATGAGGTCATGATCACAAACCTGAGCCTCCTACTCCCACATTCTTTCCAAAATATTATTATGTTTCCACTAGACATGCACTAGAGGAGTTGATCACCTATAGAGGGTCATATCCTATCAATGTTATAGAAGCTCTTGGGCACACATAGCCCTTATATTTTATGGTGAGATCCCCGTCCCTAAGAAAGGTTCTCAAGGTTTGTCCAAGGATGAGTCACCTCATCGTAAGAATGGGTAGTCTAAACCCCGCCATCTCCCTAATGAGTCGTGTTGAAGGCTCACTTCAAGAACCACCATCTAATCTAATGGTGTCTTGACTAGACGAAAAAATCGGTCCCCACCTCAAGCCAGTCCTTATCCACTTGTGAGTCGGGATTTTTTCAGAATCTCATGGGTCTCTTTCCTAAAACTCATGATGTAATCTCATCCAACACATATCATCAAATAGTAATATGAGTACCATGTGCTACTCTACATGTTTTGGTATAGCTGGTACACCACCTAGTGGTTTTTTCTCTTGTATTAACCCATGTACCCATCTATTCACCCCACAGATCATCCTCATGATCATGCAGTGTAATCTGGGCTGGCTATCTACGTGGAAGCATATTGAAACAAAACAAGATATAAAATGATCAGAAGAGTATACTTGGTGAGATGACTTAATAAAGACGTGGAAAACTCAACCGATGACTATACGATGCATGTACCATTATTTTTCACAAAAACTAGTGTTATCATGTATTGAGTTGAAAATCAGAATTCACGGTCTTATTGTTTGAATATGTCGGCCGGCACACCAACACTTGAATCCCTATATTGAAAGCTTAACTCAAAAAACATAACACAATTTCCTCAAATAAAACTCATAGACCCTAGGTTATTATGGTAGAATATAACTCTTCTAATACCTCTATGTCATGACCCATCCCTTGGGTACTTTGCCATGAAATTTTAGGCTCTACATAAGGAAAGAACACCCTCACAAGCTTAAGGGTGGTCTCATATTTTCAATATGAGTAACTGTTCATGAGTTATATAATTTTTTTTAAAAATAAAATTATTTTATTAACAGTTATGACATTTTTGGGTTTTATAGCTGGAGGCCCCCACTAACTAAAATTAAGTCTCCTAGGGTAAACCCACCATCCAGAATGAAACGGTGCCCTGAAATTTTTTATCCAGGCACCCATTTAAGATTTATTCGACATATTTAGGAAAACTACTCATGAACACTATTTAAAAACATAAAATTCTTTGACAGATCATTCCAAGCACATAGGGCCTTAGAATCCACGCCGTCTTAGCACATAGTCTTGGAATTTTCCTAAATATTTTCTAAAAATAAATCCGGTAAAATATGAGTCATTACATAATGTATTGTTTGGAATATCTCCATGGTTTTTCTTCAATTATGTTCATTAATTTTTAGATTATTAATGTTTCATTGGTTAGAGTGTCTTGAATGATTATTGAATATTTCTTATAGGGAGTGGGCTGCTCTTATCTTGTGTTCTTAGTTTCAGGTCCAGGAAGTCAGGCAGTTGATCATGTCCTTGTTTGATGTGAATTGATCTTGAAATATATATATTTTTTATGTTATTAATGAACATATAGTGGTATAAATTATCATGGTGGGTTGATTTTTTACATCCCAAAATGTCAGGATTGTTTTTATATTAGTAATAATAACTTCTATCTTGAGTTTAGGTTGTCTCGAGGGGAAATTTTTATATTCTTAAATATTTTCTAGGACTGTATGGATATGAACACGATTTTGATAACCTTGCCAATGAATCAATGTTAAAATTGTAGTTTTTATTATTTTCAATTGCATGGTGACATCATGGATTTATAAACATTGTGGGGATACAAAGTAACCTCCTTGTTTTTTGATTTTTATCATTTCATGTTCTTTTAAAATTGGTATCTTCTTAAAATACTCTACTATTTTAAGGTCATGAAAACGTCACATACCAAGACATCTTACTTCTCCTAAAATATAATCCTTTGTGTCTCTATGGTTATTTCTATATGGATATTTACCTAGATTAAAATCTAAGATACTATCCTGTCTTCATTTATTGGTTATTCTTATTTCTGTATTCCTCTCTAACCATAATGGACAAGTTATCTAATTTACATGTCAAGGGTTGTTTTAAAATGTTGGTTTGGGTTTCTTGTAAATTTTACCATTCTCTTGATACCTTATATAGAAGTGTTCATCAATGACTACTTGGTTATATTGGTTGAGGTAGGTGTTTCTATTTCATTTCCTTTTAGTTGATAGTTTCAGGAATTGCAAATTTTTTAAACCCATTTTAATTTAGATAAATATTTTATATGATATCTATATGATGGTTTTCAAAGGTTTTATATAAATTATTTGGGTTTTAAATTGCAATGATTAGTGGATTATATAGTTAAAAAAAATTCCAATGTTAAATGTCCTTCATAGTAATTTATTCATGAGGTTTTGGGCCAAAAATCAGTTCACTAAGTAGAGTGTTCATGTTTTAAAGGAATTTCATGTTTTGTTAAAGGGATACATATCCTTTTATTGGATTTATTGATTATAAATGTCGTTATTTGGGTATAATGGTACCATTAATTTTTATGTTCTTTTAAAAATATAACTTTTTTAATCGTAGTTTTAAAAATGTATTTCTAAAGGTGTGATTCTTGGTTTAAATTAAAATTCATGTTTGGAACCTTGTGAGAAAGGTATTTTATTGATTATTTTAAAACATTGTTGAGATCTATGTAAAGACCCTAAAATTTCGTTGAATTTTTTTTCTTAAATACAGGGGCTTTTTTATGAGTCCGTGAATTTTTACGGCACTTGATTCCAAGGACCGGTGTGCCCAGAATCAATTTCTGATGTTTTGTTTGGGTACATTTAGTAAATGTACGAGATGGTATTTATAACTTTGGAACCGGTGCTTAGAACTGAAATCTGAGGGCACTATCGAACTCGAAATGCCGGTATTCGCTTAAGAATACTTTCACCTTGACGGCGGATGACCGAGAATAAAAGTTATTTTTTGGCTTTTTATAAAAAAATAATAATAAAATAATGTGTCCAACACTTTGTTTTATTTTTGAGCCACCATGTGTGTGGGTGGTTGTTGGTTAAAACCTCCACTTGGAAGTTGGGGGTCAGACAGCCACACCGTAACCTCCCATGAGAGGTTACGGTGGTGGGGCCCACCAGAACATAACCTCTAGTGAGATGTTACATCGTGGGGACCACACGAGACTAAAACACCCAATTAATGGGAGGGTGGAAAATCTCCCAAATCCCCTCATAAATTAGAGGGGAGTCCCTTGACCTCCTCTATCATTAATTGGTACCACCTCTCCCTTTTAATTAATTGCGCGATCACATGTAATTTATTATGATGAGCCTCTTAATTTATTCCTCCATTTTGAAATTGTTGTTCCTATAAAATAATAGATAAATTATTTTATTTTTGGGTTGGCAATTCTCATTTGGTGGGATCTTGAGAGGAGAGCTTGTGAGAAAAGAAGATCATCCAAAAAAGAACGAAGAACACGAACAACACTGTTAACAACTTTCTTTGACTTCCTCCCTCGAATCCTACCAACGTGGAGTGTCTTCCACGTCTGACGCAGCTCGGGGTTGGTAGTGCATGATGAAAATGGCGAATGATGAACTTCATCATATTATTTCCGCAAAACCATCAATGAACGACGAACGTCGATTGACGAATCAAAGGTAGGGGGTTTACCTTGTGTTTTACCCCTTTTCTTTTCTCGTCATTGTTTGAAAAGAAATAATTGTGTGGATGTAAATAATTGATGTTCATCTTTCCTATTTCGATGATCAAATTGATATCACTATAAACGAAGAGGATGCGGGCCAACCTAACATGGCCCGAAATCCTACACTGATTCTTCTTTCTTGTGGCGTTCTACGGCATGGCGATGAGGCTATGACAACAAAGGTGACAATGACAAAGGCCACGCTACCCACAGCCTCAGCGAATCGCACCACCCCAGTGTCACACCAAAGCTTCTGGCCAACCACCGCCAGCCCGAGCGGTGCCTGACACGCCTACCAGCGACCTCAATGTGCCCTACCCAGTGTAAGACCCTCCGGCCCGCAGCCTCCCAGCGCCCTGCCCAACATGCGGCCCGCCTTCTCATGGAAATATGGCACCCCCTCACCCTAAACGGTGCCCAGCCAGCACCCCCGCGACGTGCCTGGTGCGCGGCCTGCCTTCCGCCGGCACTACGGCGCCCCCATGCCCTGTCGGGCCCCCTATCGGTGCCCCCACGGCCTACCCTGCGAATGACCCGCCTACCCGCAACCCTCCAGTGCCCTGCCCAGTTCCCCTGCGCCCTGCCAGGTGCCCTACCCGTGCCCCCATGGCCTGTCCGGCCCCTGCGATGGCTGGCTCGGTGCCCTGTCGGCGCCCCCACGGCCTGCCCGGCCCCTGCCGCGCCCTACTCGGCGCACCTGCGGCCGACCCCCACTCAGCGCGTCCTGCCCGAAGGTCTCTTGACCGGCCCAAATTCCCAGACCGAGTCCCCTGAGCCACGCCCCTTGCAGCGTTGGCCGAATCGGCCCTGAACTTCAGGCAGAGACACCTACGTTGCGTCCTCTGGGCCGAACCACCCTCACAGTCCGCTGGGTTGGTCCCAGTGGTCCGTGCAAAAAACTCAGTGGGCTGACTCACCCAACTGGCCATTTCAGACCCAGCGAGTCAGACCGGGTCGACCCTGACTGGGTCGGCCCAGATTGGGGTAGGCCGAGTCGGTCTGACCAGGTCAGACCGGACCCGGTCCCATTACTGAACCTTTAGCTTATTGAGCCATATCTTTAGCACCAGACGTCTGTTTGACGAACGGTCAGTGGCACCCTTATTCTTTGAGAAAATTCATGCCGTTGAGAATACCTTACTAGAGTTCGGGGTTTAGTTGATATATCGTCAGGATAGATGGTACACGAATTCAATGGGGCCCCTGGGACAAAAAGGCTAATAACTAAGAGACTGAGCGTCCGATTGACCCAATGTTTGTTGCGTTGAGACCCCTATGACGTGGAGGAAATTTTAGATACTTCTATGTGGGAATTTGTGGCAGTTGGAGTATTGACCTGTAGCTTGTGGAGCAGATCTTCCAGAGACGAGAAAGCATTTGTGCAGGAACCTAGTAGCTGGATGAGACTTGACGACTACTAACCGATTAGACTCGGAGTGATTCAACTATCCAAGTGGGTAGCACCTCTATGTGAGCGCGGCAGACCCACGGTACTCGACACATAGATTAGCTCAGCAGGCTACCATGGGAGGGCCTCTGTGTGAGTGCAGCAGACCCATAGTGGAGAGCGCCTCTGTGTGAGCACAGTAGATCCACGTTACTCGATAGGAGGAATACCTCAAAATTCCAAGTTAGTGGGAAGCACCTCTTTGTGACACGAAATACCCATTGTACTCTATAGGGGAGGAGTCCTCCAGCAGCTGAAGGTTCAGATTAATAAAAATCATGGTTTGAGCTGAGTCAATGACTTTTGTGTTTTCCCCATGATTCTGATGGGTTAATGGATAACCTAGGTATATGTATGGGCATATACCCAATTAATGGTTATCTGTTGATTTCATACTTTTTGTTTTATCCTTCTTGGATTTTATGAGACCTTGGGGGTCTTGGGGTCCTTAATGAGTATCGTTATACTCATCCCTGCACTGGCTATGCCTGCACCTCGTTGTGTTGGTTGCAGACAACGAACAACGCTGACTAAGGCAGAGAGTAGCAGGACTGGACGATACGTGGAGTTCGACCACTATGTGTGATGGTACACAGAAGAGACGAACGGATGTGGAGTTATGAGGAGTCCATTTGTACATAACCTTTAGGTAAGAACCCCGGATGACAGACTAGTAGTTTCTTTACATTTCATCAGTTGTACTTGCTTTCAGTTGTACGTGTACTTTCCTGATGGGCTTGTATTGCCGGCCCCTTTTACTTTCCAGCACTTCTTTTGTATATAGTTTTTCTTAGTGTTTTTCTTCCAATTGTGTACTCTGATGTGTTTTTTTCAGTTATAAAGGAAATGCCTTCCCAGTTTAGGGATTTACACCTTTGGTGCTAGTCACTAGCTTTAAGCCAATGGAAGGTGGGCTTGGGGGTAATCAGGATACGGGACCCGGGGGACGAGTCATGACAAATTGGTATCAAAGGAGTCGGTTCTATCGTAGAACTTTTAACTCTGATATATCTTTTCTCTAAAGAAATATTGTTAAGGGCACTAAGTGTGGTTTTCAGTTCAGGGAGTCCCGTGTTAGTGTGGGTGGCCGACGTATCCAAACATAAGTTCCCTGACTTCTAATTTCCGACATAGTGCACAAAAAAACTGATTACGTGCGTCTTTCCAAATGTTTTCTTTAGGTAATCTCAACCAGGTCATCTCACTAGGTATAATCTTTTGACCATGTCACATCTATTTCTTTAAGGATGCCTCCCCGTGGACGACCAGTTAGATCCTTGAGAGTCGTACATACTGATAACCCACTGAGCGATGAGGCATCGGTGTAGGGCCCTTTACAGTGGAGGCACTAGCGGTTCTACCTCTCATTGGACCACTGATTCCACCAGCCCCAGCAGTAGGAGATGAACACTGCTTGAGTGCGTTTCAAAAGTTCCAACTCCAGTGGCCACCTAGGTTCAGGGGAGACATAAACCAACATGCGGCTGAGGATTGGATGGAGGTTATGGTGATAGTCTTCAGGCTAGTAGGAACACCATCAGACTTCATGGTGATCCTTGACACGTGTCTCCTTCAGGAAACAACAGGAAGATGGTGGAGCTGGATGCTCTAGGTTCATGGTGAGGCAACCCTACTTGGGGAGGACTTCAAGAGCCTGTTCCGGGCATAGCTTGTACCAGCCACACTTCGTATGGTGCATATACACGAGCTACTTAATCTTCAAAAGGGAAGAATTAAAGTAGCACAATATTCAGAGAGGTTCACCGACCACTCACGCTACTCCACAGAAATGGTGCAGGACCCATTCATTAGGGCCCAGGCCTTCGAGCAGGGGCTCAGACAGGAGATTAGAGCACCGCTGATCTCACTCAACATCCCGATGTAGGCGGGGGTGTTAGAAAGATCCCTCCTAGAGGAGAGTTTCCTTACTGAGTAGTCTCCAGCAGTGAGACCCACTACTGGCTGACATGCATCGGATTCTTCTACAGCTAGTAGTATACAGATGACGCAGAGGTCCAAGAGGACCAGACCTACTGGTGGATGACTGTACGACTCAAAATTGGTTGTGTGGGGCACCCAGAGTGGAGACAGAACCAGAAATTCCAGGATCAGACAGTGTTACTCATGCCGCGGGTAGGGTCACATGGCTCGTGACTATCCAACCTGTCGTACAGATGATCATCAGACTGTTGAGGGACCTCCCAGGAAGAGGAAGAGGTTCAAACGAGGTGGTCCACAGGGAGGAGGTGGAAGTGGCAGAAGAGTTATATGTACAGCTGGTGGTGGATGACATTAAGAGGTGTTACCACCACCACCACCAGGGGGTCCACCCCGACTGTAGAGAGCGGGTAGACATGGTAGATATCTACTTCAGGCAGATGAGGCCTACGATCATGGTTCTCTAGAGATGATTCGAGGTACGATCTATGTCTACTCCACCTTATATGCAGTTCTTATAAACACAGGTTGCAGTCACTCATCCATTTCCACCACCCTCGTTCGAAGATCAGAGATTATGATGAAGTCATTGGATCAATCCTTATGGCTAGAGACTCCTACGGGAGTAGATTCGATGATTACACACTGGTACTGGTAGTGTGGGATTACTCTAGTAGGAGAGAGCTTTGGCTGGGATATCCTAGTAGTGACATCGAGGCCTTACAACGTCATCTTGGGTATGGACTGGTTATCTACAGTCTATGATCAGATCGACTATATTTGGGGAAATGTGCAGAGTGTCCGCACGTATGGGACTAAGTCTACCTTCACCAGTGAGAAGGGTGCCCTTCCAACACATGACGGTCTTACTCGGAAGAGGGTTCTGCCGATCACTCACTAGTTGGCTTACCTTACCCTCTGAGTAGTTGATGTGGAGAGTCTGACTTATCCTATAGTGGTGGACCAGTACACATATGTTTTCCCTGATGATGTTCGAGGACTACCTCCTCACAGAGAGGTGGACTTCTACATTGACCTGTACCCCGGGACGACACTGATATCTACCCCAGCATATCGGATGGGTCCCGCTGATCTTTGCGAGCTGAGCATACAACTAGAGGACTTGTAGGGGAAGAGATTCTTCCGGACCACTTTTTCTCCCTGGACAGCCTCGATTCTGTTCGCCAAGAAGGCGAATGGGAGCTTGAGGCTCTGTGTCGACTACCGTCACCTGAACCAGGTGACTGTAATGAACAAGTACCCACTCTCGAGAATTGATGACCTATTTGACCACTTGAAGGGAGCACTGTGGTTCTCGAAGATACACCTTAGATTAGGCTATCACCAGCTCAGAGTTCGAGATGAGGATGTGCAGAAGATTCCCTTCAGGTGTCGTTATGGCCACTACGAGTTTTTGGTTATGCCCTTCGGCATAACCAATGATCCAGTAGTGTTCATGAGTCTCATGATCATTATATTCTAGCCTTACCTCGATCTATCTATTGTAGTCTTCATTGATGATATTCTGATCTACTGGACTACTGAGGAGGAGCATGCCTACCATTGGCAGGTAGTACTGGACACACTCTGAGAGAACCAGATTTATGGTAAGATCTCGATGTTCTAGTTTTGGATTTGAGAGGTTAACTTCTTGGGACATGTCATCTCGGAAGTTGGATTTTTAGTGGATCCAGTGAAGATCGAGGCGGTACTTTCTTGGCATCCACCCAGGAGTGTGACGGAGGTACGAAGTTTCCTGGGTTTGGATAGATATTACCAGAGGTTCGTTCCAGAATTCTAATGAGTTGAAACATCACTATCATCCTTAACAATGAAGTGGAAACCCTTCATGTGGTTAGAGAGAGGATAGCGGAGCATTCAGGAGTTGAGGCAGAGGCTAACTAGTGCCCCCATCATGAGGCTTCTGGAGGAGGGCGTAGGGTACGTAGACTACTGTGATGCATCATGGACCAGAAAAGGATGTGTCCTGATGCAGGAGAAACCAATGACTTCTTATGGGTCTCGGAAGCTGAGACAGAATGAGCATAACTATGTCACCCATGACCTGGAGTTTGCAGTAGTGGTTTTCACCTTGAAGATTTTGCAGCACTATCTAATGGGAGATCATTTTACCCTGTACTCTGATCACAAGAGTCTCAGGTATATCTTCTCTCAGAAAGAGCTGAACCTTAGATAGTGACGTTGGCTTGAGTACCTCTAAGACTATGACTTCGAGATAGTGTATACTCATGGGAAGGGGAACATTGTTGCAAATGCGCCTAGTATGAGGACTGGTATACAACTGTTAGGAGAGGTGATAGAGTAGTTGGCTGCTTTACAAATATCCTTTGTGGATAGAGTCAGAATAGACTTCCTTCAGTCTCTTATGGTCAATCCCCCACTTCTTCAATGATTCAGGGAGCCACAATATGGGGACGCTGACTGAGAGTCACCATGTGCTCAAATATCCACAGGGAAGACACCTGATGGATTCTCTGAAGGTGGGGAGCATGTCATCCTCTTCCAAGGATGTACCATGTTACCAGTGGAACTTTAGGAAGAATTGTTGATGGAGTTCCACACATCCCCTCTAGCGGTATATCCAGGAGTGGCGGAGATGTACCGTGACCTTCGAGGACAGCACTGGTGGCCAGGTATGAAGAAGGAAGTAGCAGATTTTGTATCATGGTGCCTCACTTGTCAGCAAGTGAAGCCAGAGCACTAGGTACCAGAAGCCTTGGTTCTTCCCTTAGAGGTCTGAGAGTGGAAGTGGGATGGGATATCCATGGACATTGTGACGGGTCTTCCACGTACATCTAAGGGTCACGACTCAATTTGGGTGATCATCGACTGGATCACCATGTCGGCCCACTTCCAACTGATCAGAGAGAAGGGTTCGGTAGAGAGATTGGAACTCCTATATGTGAAAGGAGATTGTGAAACTAAATGGAGTACCTTCCTCTATTTTCTCTGACCGTGAAGCACGGTTTACATCCCGGCTATGGAAGGGGTTGTAGGAAGCTTTCAGGACACAACATCCCTTGAGCACCACCTTGCATCCTCAGACAGATGGTCAGACTGAGCGAACCCATCAGAACCTCGAGGACATGCTACAGGCTTGTGTCCTCG
Organism: Viscum album; assembly: GCA_963277665.1. NCBI lineage: Eukaryota > Viridiplantae > Streptophyta > Magnoliopsida > Santalales > Viscaceae > Viscum > Viscum album. The sequence goes on along the minus strand of OY728161.1, from coordinate 1,039,877,614 downwards.
TCTTCGGTCGCAGATGGGAGGATCACATACCTTTGGTGGAGTTTTCTTACAAAAACAGCAATCACTCCACCATAGGGATGGAACCTTTTGAGGCATTGTATGGGTGACCTTGCAGATCACCCTTGTGCTGGACTGACACTAGGGAGTCAACACTAGTGGGGCCAGAGATGGTGCGAGCTACTACAGAGAAGGTGCAGATCATCCAGGAGATGAAGAAGACTTTACAGAGTAGGAATAAGTCATATATTGACAGGATATGGAGACCTCTGTAGTTCGAGGATGGCGACCACACCTTTCTACGGGTCTCACCTCGATATGATCTACAGTGATTTGGATGAGGTAGAAAGTTATCTTAGAGATTCATTAGACCTTTCCAGGTCTTCATTAGAGTATTAAAGGTGTCTTACCACATAGCTCTTCCACCACAGTTGCACCGGGTTCACGACGTGTTCCACATGTCTCAGCTGAGGGGATAAGTGCACGACCCTTCCCACATCATCGACCATGGAGAGCAGGACATCGACGATGGGGAAACGTTTACGGAGGTTCTAGTGAATATTGATGGTTGACAAGAGAGGGTCCTACGTGGACGGTCAATACCTCTAGTTAACGTATGCAGGCAGCATGGGAACCTCCAATTGAGCACATGGGAGCGGGATGCTCAGATGCCTGCGCAGTACCCCCATTTTTTCCCATAGTTCAAGTTGTAGCATACGAGGTTGTAAAGTCCTGAGGTGGGGAGAATATAAAGACCCATAAATTCCATGGAAATTTTTTTCCTAAGTACATGGGATTTTTTACGAGTCTGAAAATTTTTACAGTGCTTGATTCTGAGGCCCGGTGTGCCCGGAATCAATTTCTGATGCTTTGTTTGGGTATGTTCTGTAAACGTACGAGTGGGTTTTTATAACTTTTGAATTGGTGATCGAACTGAAATCGGAGGGCATCATTGAACTTGCAGCACCAATATTCTCTTAAGAAGACTTTCTCCTTGATGGTGGATGGTTGAGAATAAAAGTTAGTTTTCGACTTTTTATAAAAAAAAATAAAGTGTACGACACATTATTTTATTTTTGAGTCTCCATGAGTGAGAGTGGTTATTGGTAAAAACCTTCACTTGGGAGTTGGAGGTGGGACCGCCACACCCTAACCTCCCATGAGAGATTATGGTGGTGGGGCCCACCCGAACATAACCTCCCGTGAGAGGTTATGTCCTTGGGAACACACGAGAAAAAAACACACAATTAATGGGAGGGTGGAAAATCTCCCAACTCCCCTCATTAATGAGAAAGGAGTCCTTTGACCTCCTCTACCATTAATTGGTTCCACCTATCCCTTTTAATTAATTGCGCCAACACATGTAATTTATTAAGGGGAGCCTCTTAATTTATTCCTCCATTTTGACATTATTATGCCAATAAAATTATAGATAACTTCTATTATTTTTGGATTAGAAATTCTCATTTGGTGGGAGCTTGAGAGGAGAGCTTGGGAGAAAAGAAGTTCTCCCAACAAATAGAGAAGAACGTGAAGAACACTACCAAAAAACTACTTCCACTTCCTCCCTCGGATCCTACCAACGTGGAGTGTCTTCCACGATCGACACAGCTCGGGGTTGGGAGTGTGTGAAGAACACAACGAACGAAGAACTTCATCATCTTCTTTCTGAAACACTGTCAACGAATGACGAACGTCGATCGATGAATCAAAGGTAGGGGGATTACCTTATGTTTTAACCCTTTTCTTTTCTCGCCATTGTTGGAAAATAAATCGTTGCATGGTTGTAAATAATTGATGTTCATCTTTCCTATTTCGATGAACCAACTGATCTCACTTTAAATGCGGAGGATGCCGGAAAACCTAACATGACCCGAAATCCTCTGTCGATTCTTCTTTCTTGTGGCATTCTATGGAATGGCGATGAGCTGACGACGACGAAGGAGGCAACAAAGAAGGTCGCGATACCTGTGGCTTCCGTGAATTACGCCGCCCCCGCGGCGCATCGAAGCTTCCGGCTGACCATCGCTGGCCTGAGCAGTGCCTAGCCCAACTACCCACGGCCTCCAAGCACCCTAAACGGTGCGCGGCCCGCCTGCCCGCGCTCTCCCGGCACCCTGCCGGGCGTGCGGCCCGCCTGCCCGCAACCTTCTGGTGCCCCCGTAGCACCGCGAAGCTTCCGGCCTACCACTGTCGGCCCAAAAAGTGCCCGACCTGCCTACCGGCGGCCTCCCGATGCCCTAAACGGCATGAGACCCACCTGCCTGCGGCCTCCCGGTGCCCTGCCCTGTGTGCGACACACCTGCCCGTGACCCTCCGGCATCCCTGTGGCCCCCCGAAGCTTCCAACCGACCACCACCAGCCCGAGTGGTGCCCGACCCGCCTACCCGCAGCCTCCAGGCACCCTACCCGACGTGCGTCCCTTCTACCCGGGGTCTCCTGGCGCACAACCCTCCTCCCCACGACCCTCCGACACCCTGCCGGCACCCCTACGGCATGCCCGGCGCATGACCTTCTTTCTTATGGCCCTCCGGTTCCCCTACGCCCTGCCCGGATCCCTACCTGCGCTTTCACAGGCTGCATGGCACATGGCCCTCTTACTTGCGGCCCTCCGGCGCCCTGTCACGCCCTTCCCTACACCCCACGCCATGACCGACCCCATGTCAGAGCCCACACGGCCTACCTGGCGCCCCTTCGCCCTGCTCTGCGCCCTATAAGCGGCCCCCCGGCCTACCAGGCCCCTGCAACAGCCTGCTCGGCACCCCCGCGCCCTACCCAGTGCCCTTCTGGGGCCCCCACGGCCTTCCATGCGCCCTGCCAGCTCCCCCGAGGCCAGCCCGGCCCCTGCCTCGCCCTGCACGGTGCACCCGCTACAAGCTCACTCTCTGCGCGGCCTGCCCGCTTGTCTCCCAACCGGCCCGACCTCCTGGGCCGAGTCGCCCGAGCCGCACCCCTCGCGGCACTGGCCAAAACAGCCCCGACCTTCGACCCAAGTCACATACGTGGAGACCTCCTGATCGAACCGCCCTTGCAGTCCGCTGTGCCGAGCCCATCGGTTCGGGACAAAAACTTAGTGGGCAGACCAGCCCAACGGGCTGGGTCAAACCCTGCGAGTCTGACTGGGTCGACCCAGACCGGGTCGGCCCAGACTGGGTTGGGCCGAGTCATTCCTCCCGGGTCAGACCGGTCCTAGGCCCATTACTGAATCTTTACCTTCTTGGGCCATATCATTGGCACTGGACGTCCGTTTGAAGAACTGTTAGTGACACCAGTATTCTTGGAGCGAATCTTTTCAATTGAGAATACCCCAATGAAGTTCCGGGTATAGTTGAGATTAGGTCAGGTTGGATCGTACACGTATCCAACCCGCACCCCCTGGGACTAGAAGGCTAATAACTAACAGACTGGACATCCGATTGATGTGTCATCTATTTTTTTGAGACCCCTATGACATGGAAAACTTTTGAGATTCTTCTACGTGGGACTTCGTGATAGTTGGAGTATTGACCAGTAGCTTGTGGAAAAAATCCTCCAGAGACGAGCAGACATTTGTGCGGGAACCTAGTAGCTGGATGAGACTTGACGAATGCTGACGGATTCCACTAGGAGTGATTCGACTAGCCCTGTGGGATGCACCTCTATGTGAGAGCGATATACCCACAGTACTCAACACGTGGAGTACCTCAATTTGCTACCAGGGGAGCTCCTCTGTGCGAGCATAGCAGACCCATGGTGGAGAGCAATCTGTGTGAGCACAACAGATCCATGGTACTCGACAGGAGGAGTACCTCATCAGTCCATGTTAGTGGGAAGCATCTCTATGTGACGCGGTAGACCCACTGTACTTGATAGAGGAGAAGCTCTCTATTAGACAAATGTTTAGATTAATAAAAATCCTGGTTTGAGATGAGTCAATGACTTTTGTGTTTTCCTCATGATTGAGATGGGTTACTTGATAACATAGGTATATGTATGTGCATATACCTATATAATGGTTATCCATTGATTTCATACATTGTGGTTTATCCTTGTTGGATTTTCTGAGACCTTGAGGGTCTCGGGGTCCCTACTAAGTATAGTTATAATCACCCTACACGGGTTATGCCCACATATCATTATGTTGGTTATAGACTACGGACATCGCTGACTAAGGCAGAGAGTAGCAGGACTGGACGGTACCCGGAGGTGGACCACTCAGTGTGACGGTACACGGAAGAGGCCGACAGACGTGGAGTGCCGAGGAGGCCATCTGTACCTACCCTTCATGTAGGAACCCCAGAGGATGAACTAGTAGCTACTTTACTTTTCTTCAGTTGTAATTTATTTCATTTGAACTTGTACTTTCCAGTTGGGCTTGAATTTCTAGCCCCTTTTACTTTCTATCACTTATTTTCAATATAGGTTTACTTAGTGTTTTTCATCCAGTTGTGTACTCTGATGTGTTTGTTTTCAGTTATAAATGCAATGATTTCCCAGTTTAGGGATTTAGGCCTTTAGTGCTAGTCACCATCTCCTGACCTATGGAAGGCGGGCTTGGGGTAGTCACGATATGGTCCCTCGGGGATGGGTCATGACAATATATATTTTTCATCTATTGAAACATATATGCATGTGTTCATGGTTAAATAAAATGTGATTCATGAATTTGATATTTATTATGTGTTGTTAATATTATTAGATTGGTGTTGGGGGTGTGATGGATCTTGTAAATAGATTATGTTTCCTAGGTCCATGTGATTTTAATATGAACTACCCATGTTTATTTATTGGCCCACCTTTTTTAGTAATTCATCGGGAATTGTAAAATATTTTGTGGGAGATCTAGGGAACTATGCCTTAATAGTTTAGATTTATGTGCTGGATAGTATCCCCTTGTTGAATGTTAGGACCTGGATGGGGGATGTGTGATTGATGGGGCTAGTTGAGGGAAATTTTGGTGAAGAATTTTACGAATTTTTACCCACTGATAGTTGGTCCCACCTAGACACATTTTGTATTGTTCAATTATTCCCTATAGTGTTACCTTATGATTTGTATCAAGTGTTTAGGTATTTTATTTTTTAATGATTTGTGTGTTTTTTTTCATCGATTGAGTTTTATTTTGATGTATTTCTCTCTTTTGTGGTTTATTATTTAAGTTTTCTAGATTAAATTTTTTTTATTGTTATCATTATTTTATGACCTTACACAGATTTTCATACTATTATGATTTACCCTTGTTCCTTACTTATATTTTTTGTAGTGTCTATTACCATTTTCAATATAAGGGGTACTTTTTTTCATGGTCTAGTCCTAATTGAAACACATCTGATGTGCTTTTAAAACTATGTTTATGGGTTTATATTAAAATATAATTCTATAAATAAAATGATAACGTTGGACTTGGGTTTTTAAAGGAAATAATTGTAGAAATAAAGTGATTATCTATTTTTTGATTTCAAACAGTGGAAATGAAATGAAAAATTATTTGCTCATATTTATTTTCAACAAATAATTATGGTTTTATATTATAAAAGCAATAGAATTTAGTATTGGTGGCATTGTACTGGGTGTCAGATCACACCCTACATACTCACATTGGTGGGTATGTAGTCTTGATGTATTTTTCATGTTTTTATGTTTGAGTTTATATGTTGGATTGATTTTGATCTTATCTGGGAAGAATTTATTATTGAGTTATAGAGGTGAATTGAGATTCAGGGAGTGGCTATGTGGTTTGAATCCTACGTTCAATGGATTAGTTTGGGTTATGAATGTGAATCGTCTTCATTGACCATCTATTTTAGTTTCAATTTCATTTTCATATTGTGGTATGAAGAAACTCATCTTTGTATGTGGTTTTAATAGTGGATTATTATTTATTGGGAATGGTTATCCAATTCATAAAAACATCATGTGTGGTTCCATGTTATAACCAATTATTTATCCTTGTTTTCTTAAGCGTGAAATTTTTCCCATGTCATCTGTTGTGATTCTCAAACACTCATTTCCATCCAAGGGTGATCAAGAACATTAGTCAAGACTTGTGGTGGGATGACTCGGGTGACATTTCAATTCATCCCCGACAATTTTCTCACAACTTGGAATCCACTAAGATCAATGAAAATGAATTATACCTAAATCCATTGAAACCCCTACATGTACACCCTTGGGAAGGAATTTACACCATGATATTATTCAGGTAAGTGAAGTACATCATGTCGTTATGGCCCACACAAAAAAAATTTACAAAGTTAAAAACCATCACACTATGTTTTGGAAGATAACATATACCATAATCCATTATAGCATAGTATATTCGTACACATAACTACATCAAATGGTAGAGGGGGAGAGGGAACATTCAACCCTCCATTCCCTCACTATCATATATATTGGAGAAAACACACCAAAAATAATTAGCTGTTGTATGATTTAACAAAGTAGTGGTTAATCATATAAAATCTGGAAAATATTGAATATAAAACACAAAATCACACTAAGGGAAATTAACCAGCCTTAGACTCATTTTATGAAATCGTCCACAAGATACAAGACTACTACTACAAAGATTAAGATATCAATACGAATTCAAGAATAAAATTTCTAAATTAATTTATTAATCATGAATTTATTTGTATTAATCAGGTTTTTATTTACATGGTTAATACTTTAATTTTATAATACAGGTTCCTTTGGAAAAAAATCCTTACATATATCAGCAAGTATGGAATCATTATATGTGATGACCAAGAACAAAACCCATTATTTAATTAATTCTTTTATCATTTTGAAATTATTCAGGTACTCAAGGAATCTATCTAGCTATACCACATTAAATATTAATTTTCCATTCATAAATTCAGAGTGTTTCAAGAAATTTTAAATCATCATAAAATTTGTTTGGTCATTGTTCTATCAAAAAAATCATTAGAGAAGAATATATATCGATAAGAAATCTCTACTCCAAATTTCTCCCAACATCTCTTTTTTCATTCCCACACCATTCCGATTTACACATTTTATCCCTCTATTATTGACATTGACCATCATGGCCGACCTAGTTCCCATCCCATTTCTCATCATCATTCTCAACCATTCTAGGTTCCCAAAAATTCAGATCAAGCTTCAATAGAGATTTAATCATCCTAGATAATACAAAAATATTAAACATTTTCTATACAAAAATTTGAAAGGAATATCATCTATAGTTTCATGTTATTAAATTATCTTTCAATAAAGGATAGGCTCGATCAACCCTAAATATTTGGTATTTGGTAACCAACAATTTATAATTCCAAATATTAATATGATAATTATTTATACATGGGGTTTCATTATTAAGAAAACTATTTAAATTGACTTATAATTACAAGATTTTATTTGGAATATATTCTATTAATTATTTATAAACCACTATATATTATCATGAAGAGAAGTGATTAATTATCAATCCTATTAACTTAGTCAAATCCCAATAATTCTGTAATTATGTTGCTTCAAAATTTCAAATAAATTAACCATTATTAAGAATCAAAAAAACTATACAAAAAGGATAATACACCATCTAGATACCGAAGTGGAAATAATAACATCGAGTAAATGAAAGTTTCCATAGAACCCAACCAATAATTTAATCTTCAAAACATGAATTATTAATTATTTTCAACATTTATAAAGTTGGATTTTAATTATTTTATTATATAATATGAATTAATTAACAAGTATTATTTATGTGATTACCCATATACCAATCTTAGATACTTTCCATATTATCAAAATATAATAATTAAAGTGAAAAATTATAATATTTCAATTTCAATCAGTTGAAATTAATAATAATTAAATTAATCATATTCCAATGCATGTGATTTAGTAGAAACTGGGATAATAAATTCATTGTGTGTTAATAATTCAAATCCATTGTGCATTATTACATTATTACATAATTCATTAAAATAATCATAGACTATAAAATAATTATTTATTTTATGATTATAAATATATTTTGATCAATCCCATCCACTTATAAAAGAATCTTGAGAAATATTAATTCACACCATATGCAAAACAGAAGAGAACAATCACATCCTCTACCACTTGAAAAACTTTCGTGATTTTTTTACAGCAAAAATAGAGTAGAAATAGAGATGGTCTCAATGTACCAAACACACTATAATAGAATCAAGAGATTATAAAATGGTTTAAAAGACTCTATGGGAAGTTTTTTATTAGTAAGACTCTTGAGGAAGCAGGTATATTGAATTATTTTAAGGAAATATCCTTCGATTATTGAAAGATACAATTTCATATATGACATGTAATGTTTGTATGGAATTGCTTGTATAATCATAATTGATTAGGTCACCACTTAATACCATTTAATTTTTATAGATTGACTCATTCAAATATCATATTATAATGAGAATCAAATATATAATTAGATTTATAGATTTTGGTTTCAAATCTAATTACTTAATCATTTTTTGAATTATTTTTTCATTAAAATGAATGTACATTTCATTCTTGAAACACTGGAAAACTTGGAAATTTTTTCTATGTATAGTGTTGACCATGAGATATTATCATGTAAAGAAACCACATGGAATAGCTACATGAAAAAAAAATAAACCTCCCTACATGGATCGACCCTAAAACAAAGGTATCACCCACCTAAAGGAATGTATGAATGAAATGTATGACTATAGACTAACCATATGAAGGATCATATATATAACAGAAAATAGATTGTATGAGGGATCGATCATGTGACACAACCAACTGATTGTATGGAGGAACTAAGTGACCACACTAAAAAACCAAAAAATTCCTGGTTATTTAAGAGGGGTCATGAATTTAACTTTAAAACTATGGGGGGGGGGGAATTTGAGAATACTCTTAAAACCTAAATGCCTTGGAAAATATAAATGGAAGGGTTTTATAAATCGAAAAACATGAACCATGTTTTTGATGAATTTTTATTTTAAGAAATTTACATAGATCATTTCTCAAACATAGTTTATTATTATTCAATATTATATAAAATAATAATCAAATTGGACTAAATTACTACATGATAATATATTTCTATATGAAATAAAATATTATTTGAATAATAATATCCAATTTATAAACTTATTCATCTCCATATAATGATTATTTTCTTGTCTCATAATCACAATATTCAATGAGTCCAAACATGATTTGAATATTAAGTGGTTGGGTATTCCTTTTCCACCATCATCATGAATATTTTATCCCATTATACATTCTTTTTTTTAATATGGTTTCACAATTCTATAATAGAGGAGAATTTAATAATCATGGTTTTGGGAATGTTGTATTGACGATAAAATAATTTCAGGCATGGTTTGACAAATGAAAAAATTATGATGATTGGGAGATTAAGGTTTCCTAGTAATCTCCCTAGTGGTGTAAAATTATTAGTTCGAAGGCAACAAGATTAGATGGTAGTGGGGGTGTGACCAAAGGTGATGATTTCAACAGTAGTCATGACATAAAAAATAGAGTGACTGAAAAAATCATGACAACACAACATTTCATTAGATCTCACTCATTAGGTAAGTCTAAAATATTTATTTCCATATGGAATGACTGTCAAATGACATATAGCTCCCCCAAAAATCTCACTGTGTGACTACCCATTTTACTTGGAATTTTTAGATGTGGAGAGTTTAAAAACACACATTGTTTTACTTTGAGTAACACATCATGTATCACTAGACCGAGTGTCGCAGCATATGCCGTATATATATCTATGACTATCTAATGCAGAAATACCCACATGATGCGAAAACCACCTATACACATAGTGTAACCCAGTCAATCTAATAAATATCTAAGGTTCTTTTTAAATTTTTAAGATTATGTATTATTAATTACAGAGTCATTATTCCATTAGTTGTTGTGTATAGATAACTACATGTTGTCTAGTTCATCACACACCATGTAGTCTAGGTATAGAAGTCTAGGAATTACCTTATTAAGAGTAAAATTAGAGCATGAACCTCTTATAATTACATTCTATGTACCCTAATAGGCACAATGTGTTAATGGATTTCACATGTCTTTAGCAGTGGCAGTACATGACCAACCTTACATGAGAGAGATACATACTGTAGACCCTATTAGACAATCCTTGTACTACGTTATTTATAGTTTTCACCATGATTTATTACCCAAATAATGGATTTGGATGTATGAGTAGTCAATTCTATCTATATTCTCATATGAAGTCCAACAATATGATATACGTATTCATTAGAAGAAATTTATATTAGGATCCAACCATAAAAATTACATATTCTAGTGGGTTTAAACTAGAATTCACTTTTTTTACATTCCCAAAGATATTTTAGCTTAATATTTTTCGATATTTATGCCATAAATATTGTATAACAAAAAAATATAAATATAAAGTCGACACATATGATTTATATCCATTTCTCCCTCAAAATAAAACTTTTAAAATAAAACATGATTTAGTTTCATGAATAATATTCATGAAAATCAACTTGAATTACTCCCTTCCATTAACCATCATTAAAACCAATGAAAAACCTTTTAAAACTTGGGATGAGCACAAAAATATACTAAATGACATAAAAGAAATAAAAGAAACCTCTTAGTCCATGTTTACTTAAAAAATTACTTTTCAAATTAATCTTTGATAAAAAATAATATTTTGTACCTATGAAATATCAATTTTTACCAAAATATTTTCATAAAACATTTCATTAGAAACAATAAAAGAAAAAAATTAAACTCTTAATGTTTTATTTGAGAAAATGAAAAAGTGATGAAAACTTTTTCACAATGTCATAATTTTAACCCTTAAGAAGTAATAAAACAATTTTTTTAAAATAAACTCATTTCTAACCTATTGAGAAATCATTGTAATACCATACACCCCATATAAAATATACATAAAACATATGGGTATCTTGGGATATCATTTTACATATCACTATTAATAATTGAAGAACCACACCATCAACATCCATACCCGAGGCATTGTAGGGCTATCACGGACCCACCATTCTTTAGTCGGTTATGTAACCACCTATCATTAGTTCATAACATATCCAATCATCCTTGTTTTTTCATATAACCACCCATAATTAGTTTATAATGTAACTATAGATTATCATAAATAATTTCAAGGAAACATAAAATAATGATAACTCATAAAATCTTTCAATTTTCATTATTATAATCATAAAATAATCTTTTCACCTATATGAAAATATTTTCAGACAACAAGAAATTTCATTGTCACTGTATATGTTAAAATAGAACCCTCCTTATTTCTTTTTATCAAATTATTTCATATAAAACATATAAAAAGGGAAATTTAAAAAAAATTGACATAAAGTACAAAGATACAAAAAATATACTTTATAAATATTTTCCTTCAATATAAAAATATATATAATGTTTTTTATAATATGTATGTTGACGAAAAATATTTGAAAAATAAATGTTTAATACAATATTTTTTTAAAACAAATCCACTTACCAAAATCCAAACATTTCAATCAAAAGCCCCATAAAAGAATAACATTTATTATTTAAAATTTTATTATAATTGATAAGATAATGATATAACATGTCCAATGGGCTGTATATACACATCATAATATTAAATATGCGCACAACATAAAAACTTTTCTCAATTAATGGATATTGAGATGATGTCCCTTACCTTGAGTCTGACTCGTCACATACCTTATGTATATTAAAGAATAATAAAACTATGTTAATTATTTACATTCTTAATAAAAATATTCATTTTTATTATTTCTTTTATTCTATCTATTACTGTTATATATATAATTATATAATCATTTATGTTCACTTCGAATGTATTGATGGTATTCATCTTATATGTCAAAAAATGACTTTTCTAGGTTATCTATGGTCAAATAAGTCAATACATAAACATATATAGAATAATAATCATGAAATATTTATCATTTTTGTTCATCAATTATACTTTTAAAACTATTCATAAAATATTTTAATGAAAAATTAACTAAATTAAAATTATGGAGACTGTAGGCCATACATAATCATAAGTTGCATTTATATTTTTAAAAAGTAGTCATGGGAAGAATTTATGTAATATTTTATCTTCAAATAATTATAATAATACCATAAATAACATATTTTTTTTAAATATACTTATATAAATCACCCATATGTTTTTTTGATGAAACAAAATCACATTACTCCATGAAGGTTGTATCCCACACATATGTATGAACAACAATATCATTTTTCAATGTCATGAAAGATAATAATGAATTTAATATATAATATTTTTAGAATGATATATATGTCATTAATATCATAACTATTTTCTTTTATATCAAAAATATTCATTAACTTAATCCTTATTATCTTCCACATAAATTGTTAGTGAAAAACGAATCACATTGCTTCACGAGGCGGTAGTCCACCATACACATGAGAGACATTATCATATCCCCCAAAGAATAAAATTAATGATGGTATATGTTATGTGAAAATTATATAAGTGTAATTATATAAAAAATATCATATATATATATACAATCATTGAGAGGTGATGATGAAAAATGAATGACATCAGTTCATGAGGCAGTAGTCCTCCATACACATGAATAGTTATTTCATTTCCCAATCGATGGAAGAGAAGAAATATTTAGGTTTTGTGATTAACATAATAAAATATATGTATAATTTAGACCGTAGTTTTATTATATAATCATAATTTAATAGTATTTGAATGATCTTAAATAAGAAATAAAATAGAAAACACTTGGTTAAGCATGATACCTCAACTTCAGAAAACATCCATAGGTTAGCACCAAAAGATTTATTATTATTTATTTATAATAAAAAAGGGGATTTAGGTCCTGGGGAATAAAGTATTAAATATATTTTGGACATTACTTTCCAATAATTTTTTTTATGGTCTAAAGTGGAGAGGAGAGTGTGTGTCCTTTTACAAGAATGGAGAGTGAGAGACTTGTAATTTTTGAAAAGAAAAATGTTTACCCACATTTTTCACATGTAAAAGGATAAAAAATGGAACTTATAGAGACACATATATTATAATTTTGAAATATTTCTATTAAAAATATTTTATAAAAAATATGTCATTTTAATCCTTATCGTTTTACCTTAACCTTCGGAAATTTTTTTTTTACCTTAACCACGGTAACATGTTTTAAATGTTTTCAATATTAATTATGACCAAAAATTAAGTTTACCATTTAATATAATATAAAATATATTAATTATTAATATGGAATTCATTTTACCAAATTAAATTTGAAAAAATTTATTGAATTTAATTTAAATGTAAACCTACAAATGCGATGAAAATTGACTTTTGAAGAAGTGTATTTTTTAAGAAAATGATGGTTTTATATTTACTCAATGATAGGTAATAATAATTATATTAATTTTAATTATTATTCTTTCATATATAATATATAAATTTCATTTAAATCATTCATCATTAAATGTTTTTTAATTATATAAAATGAAGAATCGTTAGACTTTAAAAAGGTTTTTAGAAAACTATCATTTTTAAACTCAAAAATAAACATATAATTAATACAATATAAAGTTGATTAAAATATATTTAAGTGGAATAAATATAAATTAAAAGTAATTAAGTTACCTCAAATCATATTCAAAAAATAATTGGACTTGTAAGTTACTAAATTTAATGAAAATATAAGATATTTTTATAAAAAATATTATTTTTGAAAATTCAAGTTGGAAAATCATTATTTTCCAAAACAAAATCCCAAAATTACACACTATGATAATTTTGATATGATAATTTAGAAAAAATATTCATTTTTTCAAATTCATATTATATTATTTATAAACTAAACATTTAAATAAAACCTAATAAGAAACGATTTTAGTTAAAACTATTTCCATTTTTATTTTAAAACAATTTAATAATTTGGTAATGAAAATGAATATATAATTTGACTTAATTAACATGAAAGTTATATATTCAATGACTAAATGGGTTGTTATATTATTCTCCCATTTGAAAATTGTCTCTTTTAAATTTTGTTTAATTATTAAACAAGTGGGAATATCTTTCCATCATAACATTTTCATATTCCCAAGTTGCTTCTTTAAGCATTTTTTTTCTATTAAACCATTTTGTAATATATTACCATAAAAGTTAAACTAGAAATAAAATGTGTACCTAGGATAATCCTAGAATAAATTTCACTTGATAGAAAATTGATCCCACTTTATCTTTGATTTTATATGGTCAAATAATCCATGGAATTAACTTCCCCTTTTTACTAAAATTCATAACACTCTTCCACGAAGATGATTGATGAAAAAAAATATCACCTACCTTGAAATAAATACCTTTCCATCAATTATCCATATAAATTATCTCCATAATCTAATATATCCGCATATATTTCTAAATCAAAAAATCCATACCTGAATTTTCCTATACTAATTCGGGTCCAATAAACATCATTTCTCCTTCTTCATCCCAAAAATATATTTTCCAATATCTCTTTCCACAAAATCCCATAAAAATTTCCATCTATATACTAGAATGAAAACTACTATTATAAGAAAACTCAACTAAATAAATATAATGATAAAAATTTACTTGGGGATCCATTGAACAAGAATAATACACATATTATAAGGCATGAATCACTCACTCATACTATCTGTTATATTGATGAAGAATAGCTATAATAAAATTTAATTCAGTACCCAACAACTTCTAAAGTATTTTCCTAAAATTACATCTGAACATGGGATCATAGTATGATATAATATAGGGAGGAACTCCATTTAACCTAAATATCTATATTAGATATAGTTGAGGAATATAATCATAATACATCCTATCTTGAATGTGAAAGAAAGGTTTATAATTTGTTAATCCATCAACAAAAACCTAAATCACATTATTACCTTGAATTTTATTTTGAAATTTCCCCATGAAATCTATTTATATATTTTTTCATTTCTACCCTAGTATGGTAAAAGGTTTAATAATTCCCATTGGTAATTTATATTCTTATTTAAACTACTAAAAAGTAAAATATTTCATAGTAAATTTAGAAATATTTATTCCCATTTCATCCCACAATTAATACTCCCAATGTTCCCAGTATATCTTAGTGCTATCAAAATGAACAAAAAATAAAGAACTATGATATTCATGGAATAAAACACTTTGAGCTGAAAATCAAAAGAAACATTGAATATTTTTTCAAATCTAATAACAACTTATTCATCAAAATTATACTCAATAAACATAACTTTATTAATTTACTATACCTTTATCTACAATCATTTACCCTCCTTCTAAGATTTCATAATTATTTCTGAAAAAGTTGATTATAGTAAAAACTAAAACAAAATGGAGGATTTCCCTATATCCAAATCTTCTAGGATAAAATTCAACAAATCATTAATAAAGGTGTCATGTTCTAAATATACCATGGTCTATGTAACAAAATTGCTCTTACTCAATACATCAACCACTTTGGTTCTTTTCCAAGGTGGAAATAAATCATTAAATCATTACCCTTGATCAGTTTCTTCCATCTTCTCTATCTCACGTTATATTATGTTTTAGTGAATACACACTTAAAAATATTATGATCATTATATATTTAACACATTACTCCATAAATATTATGCATCCATATTTTTAAATAAAAAACCATCGTAGCTAATTCTAAATCGTGTGTAGGGTACTTTTACTTATGAGGTGTCAACTGATATGTAGTATAATTAATTACCTAAACATTTTTCATTAGTACACAACCATGTACCTTCAATGAAATATAACGGTAAAATAAAATTATTATATTTCAATAAAATAACCCAAACTGGAACATTCACCAATATTATTTTTTATTTATGGAAAAAATCATATCACAGTTTTTTCCATATGAATTTAAATCTATTTACTGTTAATGTAGTCATAGGGATAGATGAACAACAAAAGTTTTCAAAACAAATATCTATAGTAACTTAATAAACTAATAAAACTACATATCTCTATGAAATTTTTTAGGCCATGGAAATTCTACGACAACATTAGTTTTAAAAGGTTCAATATTTATTCCATGTTTATAAATAGTGTGTCCAAGGAAAGAATTTTGTTTCTACCAAAATAAACACATACTAAATTTTCAATATTCTTTTTTTTCTTTTATGGTTCTAAAGACAATCCATAGGTTTATTTAGTATTAATAATGAATTTTAGAATATATTAAAATACCATCAATAAAATTAACCACAAACTTATCCAAAAACACATGGAAGAACCTATTCATAATGCTCATACATACTGAAGGTGCATTAGATAACCCACAAAGCGAATAACTATGAATTCATAATTCACATATATAGTCTAAAACATTATCTTTTTAAAGTCAACCTCTTTAACCTTTATCTGAGGATACATAGACCTCATATCAACCATTTAGAAATACTTATCTCCTAGAGCAGATACAAAATTCATCAATAAGAGGAAAATGATAATCATTTTACTAGTGATGTTATTCAACGCTCTATAATCAGTACAAAGCCTCTTGGAACCATCTTTCATTGTAAAAAAACATAACATAATCACTATGTCGTGAAGTGATATGAACAATGAAATGTTTATTAAACACCTCCTGCAATTACTTTTTCAATTCTAAATGTTCCACTTGATCCTTCTAATAAGGGGGTTTCGAAATAGTCTTAGCAATAGGTACTAATTCAACCATAAATTAAACCTCTCGATCAATAATAAAACTAGGAAAATCATCATAAAATAAATCCATGTATTCATTCAATAAGAGAACATCACAAATTTGAACTATTTCCTTATAGTAATATGAGTTAGGTAACTTTAAAGAAAATTCTTAATCAATTTCTCAGCTTCTTAGAATGTTATCAGAGGTATGAAATCATTTAACAAAACTTTATTATTTATAAAATAAATCCTATAATGATAATCTCTATTCTAATCCAGACCCAAACTGATGTTAAACTCTACTATGAGTAGTTAAATAATGTGTGTAGGAAATACCACTCCACTAAAAACAGTAATAAGATTGTTTTAAATCTTATTAGATTTAATATTTTAATCAGGATTTTTCAGAAAAATTTATATCCTCTTTTTATGTTGTGACATTCCCATTTTACAAGGAAATTTATCATAAATGAAAGAATGTGATGATACTGAGTCCAAAAGGGTATCGCCATAATTCAGATAAAACAGTATCATACCTTTCACCACTTTACATGATGACCAAACATCAACCATATTAGTAATAGAATTTTCGAGAGCCATTTTCTTTCTATCATGATGATTTCCAAATTGAGTAAGAAAATTAGAGAACATATTGGCATAATTACCCAAATCATTGTAACACCCGAGACTTTTATGTTATATAAATCATCAAAGGAATCTTTTTCTACACAACACTTGCTTGTCTTGCTTTACACGCAATCGCAACCTTCCTCGATAGCTTGCGTCGTACACAATACCGAGTTTCACTAAACAACAATATGCTATTAAAACTAGTCGTTATGAATAGTAATAACCACTTTTTGAAATTTTATAAATTTTATTTTTCAAAATGGACTTCATTTTCGGACTCAGAATATCGAAATTAGCCTAGGGTGAAATTTTGGTATTTTTCTGAAAACTTTCAATTTTTGATGAATAGTGAAACCACTAAGTGGTAGGTTAAAAACTGAATTTTGCATAAAACTTAATTTTACCGCTTCTGTGAATGGAATTTCAAAAATCCGAGAGACACGGTTAATATCAAGGACTAAAATGTGGTTCAATGAGATGAAAATAATTTTTTGGTGAATAGTAACTTTTTATTTTTTTTACCGCAGTTAATAGTTAATAGGGTAACTAAGGGTAAATATGATATTAATATTACCCTAACACATGTCCTAATTCTATTGGACAAGTGTAATTCGAGCAAAAACAAACTTAGGAATAAAATATGACCATTTAGGCCCACTTGGATTAGATTAGGACTTTTATTATTAATTTATTTAAAGAAGGGTTAAAATAGTTAAAATCAAAGTTTAATAAGTAAATCATTTTTAATATAGGGTTATACATAAGATAAATTCGACTGTAAATATTCATTAGAAAGCTAAAAAGATTTCCTACATGATGGTATTTTATTTTTAATTTTTAGACATCAAATAATTTAATTTATTTATGACACAAAGATGATGCAGTAATTATCTTATTAATGAAATATTGACAAAATTGATAATATAAATACCAAAATAAATGTAATTTGAGACTTTTTATGAATTCCACTAATTTTCTAGGTTACTATGATATATTAGTATTGATTTAATCAACTTGGTTCGAACATATAATTCTGTTATGACTTTGACAAAAATCATATATCAAATAGTGTCAAAATTGACACAAAATAGTTTTTAAATCAAATATTATATTATTAATTGTTATTTTATTCCTAAAAATCTAAGGTTCGGCCAAATGACTTAGATAAAGATATATATATTAATAATAAACAATTTGGGGTTCGTTTGGCATGTTATAGTAAGTGTATTAACCATATAGTGAAAGAAAACAAAAAGACACGGTAAAAGTTAAATTAATTAACTTAGAGATAAATCTAATTGATAAGGTTAAAATAATATCCTAAACTTGTCTAAATTCTATTGGTTGATAGGATTTCGACCCATCCCCACTTTAGCTTCGAAATAAGACCCCTTGGAACCATTATAAACCGATTTTGACTTTAATATAAAATAATATTTTGAGATATTCCTAAGGTGCCCCTCTCCTCCCTTATAAAAGGGCACCTCCTCCCCCTCCTCCTCACACCAATTTGAGCACTCAAGCTCGGCCAACCCCTGCCATTTTCCCTTCTCCACTTCCCTAGAATAATCCTAGAGGTCCTGGTCTTCTCCAAAGACCAATCTTAGTTCCTTAAGTGGAGGATTCAAAAAGGCGTTCCAAAGAAGAGGTAATATCCATTACCGATCTTTTCAATTTCTTTCTTTTTTCAACTTCTTCTTCTTTAGTTGTTTCATGATAAAGTAATAACATCAGTATTACTTACATACTGATATGTTATTATAAATATGAAACAACCCTAATTCACCTTCTATCCATCCTACGGAAAAAATGAAATCACCGCGCGTGCGTACGTACGGAATACCGTCTCCACGCCGTGGTGTAATCTATTTTCCACCATCACCTTACAAGGATGGGTATAATGGTGTAATGAGTAACTATATATGATTATTATTAAGTAATATTGATACTGAAATAATATATATATATATACTCCAATACAATTCCACGATCATAGGAACGATATCATCACTCGTGCGTACGTACGGAATACCGTCTCCACGATGTGATGCGACTCGTTCTACATGATCTTCATTTCATAATGATTGTATAAATGAATTGAATGAATGAATATGGTATATACTACACTAATACCATTCTGGAAATGAATTATCTATAACCTAAATATAAGAATAAGAATTTATTCGACAAAACACGCATAAGAACAAAAAGTTATAAAGACCCGAGTAACAAGTAACAATGAAATATTAGTAACAAGAAGCTAATAATATGACCATATATGATCTCATATCAATATGTATGATTCTGGAATAAGTCAATAACATTATTTAAACCATTATACAGGAGCTTCGGACACGTACAAAGCTAATCGGACCTAAGGTAAGGGAAATATCACAATCTCATTGTTATCCGAGATTGTTTATTCGTAAGTATTTACTGGGGTGTATTTTATCATCCACATCCATGTTCCCTCAATATGTAATATTGTTTCCATTCACTTGAAATAGTTTAAATCCAATTTTACCCTTAGGTGAGTTTTTAGTAAAGAATATGAAAGGAATCTTTTGTCGTTTTTCCGTACGAGGTACTTTTTGACTTTTCCGACAAAAGTACGAAGAATGTTTTTTTTAACTTATACGGCACGAACGGATTTCTACTGTTTTATAAAGCCTTATTTTCATGAAGCTTCCTCTAAAATATTTCATGACTATTTTCAATAAAATCTCTTTCTTTTAAAATTTCATGATGTTTTGTGAAAAGAAATTGATTTTGAAGAAGAAAGGATATTTTCCTCAAGAATTCAATTCAATTGTTTTATCAAAATTATTTTCCATCTAAGTTAATAAAGGGTTCTGTTTCTATCCATATTTTTACATTGGATTGACTATGTTGTGATGGAATTATGTTTATGAATTCCTTTATCATATATGAATTGATTTATGATGTCATGATGTTCCAAGAATCCCATTTTTGTTATATGTGTTATGCGATGATGTATGTTTTATGATTATGTGGCACACATAAGAAAGGATTCATTATAAGATGGGTGGGACCTATATCTCCCTCCAATGCATTGGGTAATGATTTTATATCTCATGAGATAGACATGGCTGGAACGGAAGGTTATTTCGGTTCAGTGATACAGGACTGAAACGAGGAGTGAACTCGGTTCAGAAAGGGACTTTGTCCACTAAGATAGTCTTGGCGATGAGTCATGACTAACAAGAAATGATTTTCCATGATTATGTGTGCATGCAACAAAGTTTCAAGTTTTATGTTATGATTTTGGGGATCTCATTTTCACTTCTATGATTTATTCCATGTTAAGATATTATGATCTCTTTTGCAGGTTTTGATTTTCATAAAGATATGATATGATTTTTATTTCCTTTATTTTCCCTTGCTGAGCATTTGAGCTCACCCTTTTATGTTTTCTTTTCCCTAGGTCAGGAAGATGGATATTAAGTAGAATATGCTAAAAGGGACCCTAGATATGATGAAATAAATGGGAGACACTGTAGAAGATTTATGAACCAGTTGTTTATGTTTCCCAGTTTCTAAAGACACTATACCTATACGGTCCTTTGTGGTTTTGTCATATGTTGTAATAAGTGTGCTTCAATTTTGAAGTATTAACAATGTATGTAAAGTGTGGGTCGTTATAGTTGGTATCAGAGGAAAGGTATAGTCAACCTTTGGAAACTAGGATGTGAAAGCCTTAGTAAGAACCCTAAGAATAAGTCTAAGCATAGAACACAATCTTAGAAATGGCCATGAATAACCTAGGATAAGACCATAAGCATGAAAATTTTATTCTTGAATTATGTGGTTTCCTATTATAATTAGTGTTGCTCACACTATTCTTCTTGGTTTTAGTCAATGGCTGGAACCCGAAGGAACCGTGTTAATGTGGAATGCGATGGGCAATGCAATGATTGTCCCCCTGAGCAACCAAACGATATGGGAGCTGGAATGCAAAATCTTGTAGCCATGCTCACGCAACTTTCTCAAGCTATGAATCATGCAGGATTTCCAAACGAACAAAGGAGGGAGCAACATTCTGTTGAATCCTTCATGAGGCAGCGTCCACCATCTTTCAGCGGGTCTACTGATCCATTAGTTGCTGAACAATGGATTAGTACTACTGAAAAGATATTTTCAGTTCTTCAATGTTCTGAGCATGATAAAGTCATCCTAGCAGTGTATCGTTTGGAAGGAGATGCTGATCAATGGTGGAATCTTGTTAAGAATACAAGGCAAAGGGATGAAATTGAGTCTATGGAATGGGACGATTTCAAGAACTTATTTTTCAATAAGTACTTCCCTCGTATTCTCCGAACAAAGATGGAGAAAGAGTTCCTTGAACTGAAGCAAAGGGATGATGAATCTGTTAGTACCTATGAAGCAAATTTTACAAGACTTGCAAGGTACGCTTCTGGTATTATTATCCAACCTGAGAGTAAGATCGATCGATTCTTTAGTGGCTTAAAACCAAGTCTTCGAAGGGCGTTAGCCATAAGGGACTTCAATAGCTACGAGGAAATCGTTCGATGTGCTCTCAAAGTCGAGATGGAGATTGGAGTAACCCATCAGTCACATGGGTTTGATAAGAAGAGGAAGATGGAATTCAAAGAAAAATCTAAAGAGCACACGGAAAAGAAGATGAACTTTCCCTTTTGCTCAAAGTGTGGAAAGAAACATGGAGGGAGTTGTCTTAAAGGGACAAGTAAATGTTTTAAATGTGGAAAGGAAGGTCATCGGGCATTTGAATGCCGTGATAATGGGAAGAAGATGTCTAATGATGCAAACAAAGGAAGGGATACACAGAATGAACCTACTACACTTCAATGTTTCAAGTGCAAGGAGATGGGGCATTATGCCAATCAATGCCCAAATCCAAGGGTTGATGATGATGGTCGACGTCAACAAAATCTTAAGGCTAAAGACAAAGGAAAGTCACATGCAATTTCTATCAGCGATGTGGAGTACGATAACGATGTGGTGAAAGGTACACTTACCATCCATTCTAAAGTAGCAAATGTTTTATTTGATTCTGGATCCACCCACTCTTTTATTTCTGAAGACTTTTCTAAGGGTATCACCGTATTACCTCAACAATTAGATGTTGAGTTAGCCGTGACAACACCTAATGGCACATCAATCGCATCAAAAGTTTATAATTCTTCTCCGATCGAAGTTTGTGGGAAAGTGCTTCCTGCAAATCTTGTGATCCTTCCTTTAGTGGAATTTGATGTGATTCTTGGCATGGATTGGCTTTCTCTACATGGAGCTCATATCAATTGCCAAAGAAGGGAAGTCACATTTCATATTCCAGATCAATCTACGATCGTCTATCAATGCAAGGATGAACATAACCTTCCAGTGGAAATTTCTTCCATCTTATGGGTATTGATTCCACTAAATGAAGGTTATTTATCTCAAATAGTTGGTGAGAAACTCACGATTAAGAATATGCCCATTGTACGGGAGTTTGATGATGTCTTTCCGGAGGAATTACCGGGTCTTCCACCAAATCGTGAAGTTGAGTTTTCAATAGAACTCGTACCGGGTGCTTTGCCTATTTCAAAGACACCTTATAGAATGGCCCCAATTGAGTTGCAGGAATTGAAGAAGCAACTCCAAGAGAATCTTGATAAGGGATTCATACGCCCTAGTGCGTCACCTTGGGGAGCACCTGTTCTATTTGTTAAGAAGAAAGATGGATCAATGAGACTCTGCATTGATTATCGAGAACTTAACAAGATCACTATCAAGAACAAATATCCTCTCCCACGCATTGATGACTTATTTGACCAACTACGCGGAGCTCAATACTTTTCCAAGATTGATCTTTGTTCAGGGTATCATCAATTAAGGGTCAAAAGGGAGGATATACCAAAGACGGCTTTCCGTACAAGGTATGGACACTATGAATTTATAGTGATGCCATTTGGTCTTACTAATGCCCCTGCTATCTTCATGGATCTAATGAATAGAGTCTTTAGAGACTATCTTGATCAATTTGTGGTAGTCTTTATAGACGATATTCTTGTCTATTCAAAGAGCAAGGAAGAGCATGAAGATCACTTGAGAATTATATTGAAGACCCTGAGAAAAGAGAAGCTTTATGCCAAATTTACCAAGTGTGAATTTTGGCTTAAAAAAGTTGCATTTTTGGGTCATATAATCTCAAAAGAGGGGATATCTGTGGATCCAGCAAAAACAGAGGTTATCGAAAGATGGTCGAGACCAACCACAGTAACTGAGATCCGAAGTTTTCTTGGTTTGGCTGGATATTATCGACGTTTTGTAAAAGATTTTTCACGATTATCTAATCCACTCACCAAGTTGACTCGGAAAGGAGTTAAGTTTGTCTGGACAGAGGAATGTGAAGAGAATTTCAAGGAGTTGAAAAGAAGGTTATCCAGTGCACCTGTGCTCACACTGCCTTGTAGTGGAGAAAGGTTTGTGATCTACAGTGATGCATCCAAGAAGGGATTGAGGTGTGTTCTTATGCAAAATGATATGGTGATAGCTTATGCCTCACGACAGTTGAAAATCCATGAGCAAAATTACCCAACACATGATTTGGAGTTGGCTGCGGTAATCTTTGCATTAAAGATTTGGAGGCATTACCTTTATGGTGAAAGGTGTGATATTTATACTGATCATAAAAGTTTAAAGTATATTTTCACACAAAAGGAGCTGAATATGCGCCAAAGAAGATGGTTGGAGCTGATTAAGGATTATGACTGCTCAATCCATTACCACCCTGGGAAAGCAAACAAGGTGGCAGATGCATTAAGTTGACAAGACCATGCTAGTTTATCCATGATGAGGATCACAAAAGATCCAATATTTATGGATTTACAAAGGATGGATCTTGGAATTATAATGGAAGGGGAAAAATCTTATCTTTCTCAAATGAATGTTCAACCATCTATACATGTGAAGATTAAAGAGGCACAGAAAGAAGATGTCGAGTTACAAAAGAAGGTGAGAAATGTTCCTGAATTCAACCTTGATTGTGATGGGATAATAAAGTTCAGGAATCGGGTTTGTGTTCCTCCCATCCCCGAATTAAAGAAAGAGCTGCTGGATGAGGCTCATAGTTCTTCATTCTCTATTCATCCTGGAAGCACGAAGATGTATAGGGACCTGAAAGAGTACTTCTGGTGGGATGGCATGAAAAGAGATGTTGCTGAATATGTCTCTCGATGCTTGGTTTGTCAACAAGTTAAAGCTGAGAGACAGAAGTCTAAGGGGATGTTACAACCATTACCCATACCCGAATGGAAATGGGAAAACATCACTATGGACTTTGTCACAGGACTTCCTAAAACATCCAAAGGCAATAATGCTATCTGGGTCATAGTTGATCGTCTTACAAAGTCTGCACACTTCATTGCTATTAGAGAGGATTTCTCTCTAGATCAGCTTGCCAGGATATATGTAAAGGAAGTGGTAAGATTGCATGGAGTACCACTTTCTATTATATCTGATCGAGATCCGAGATTTACCTCGAAGTTTTGGCGAAGTCTTCAGCATACTCTAGATACAGAGTTGAGTTTCAGCACTGCTTATCATCCCCAGACAGACGGTCAGTCTGAGAGAACAATTCAAACCCTAGAAGATATGTTGAGAGCTTGCTCTATGGATTTCAAAGGAGGTTGGGATCAACACCTACCTTTGGTGGAATTTTCTTATAATAATAGCTTTCACTCCAGTATTCAGATGGCTCCTTATGAAGCTCTCTATGGAAAGAAATGCAGGACTCCAACTTGCTGGGATGAAGTTGGGGAAAGAAAGCTATTAGGACCTGATCTCGTTGATGAAATGGCAGAAAAGGTCAGATCTATTCAACAACACATAAGAGCAGCTCAGAGTCGACAGAAAAGTTATGCCGACAATCGAAGAAGAGACCTAGAGTTTGAAGTGGGTGATAAAGTGTTCTTACGAATATCTCCCTGGAAGAGGGTTATGAGATTTGGAAAGAAGGGGAAGTTGAGCCCTAGATATATCGGTCCTTTTGAAATACTGGATCGTGTTGGGAAGGTAGCTTACCGATTGGCGCTTCCACCGAATCTCTCTCAAGTTCACGATGTGTTCCATGTATCTCTCCTGAGAAAGTACATACCAGATCCTTCACATGTACTCAGCTCAGAAGTTGTACCGCTGGAGCAAGATTTTTCTTATGAAGAACAACCGATAGAGATTCTGGATCGTAGTGAAAAAGTCCTACGAAACAAGACCACTCGCTTGGTGAAAGTTTTATGGAGAAACCACCAACTTGAAGAAGCTACATGGGAGCTTGAGGATATGATGAGGGAGAAGTATCCTCATTTGTTTGTTGCAAAGTGACGAATTTCGAGGGAGAAATTCTTTTTAAGGGGGGTATAATGTAACACCCGAGACTTTTATGTTATATAAATCATCAAAGGAATCTTTTTCTACACAACACTTGCTTGGCTTGCTTTACACGCAATCGCAACCTTCCTCGATAGCTTGCGTCGTACGCAATACCGAGTTTCACTAAACAAAATATGCTATTAAAACTAGTCGTTATGAATAGTAATAACCACTTTTTGAAATTTTATAAATTTTATTTTTCAAAATGGACTTCATTTTCGGACTCAGAATATCGAAATTAGCCTAGGGTGAAATTTTGGTATTTTTCTGAAAACTTTCAATTTTTGATGAATAGTGAAACCACTAAGTGGTAGGTTAAAAACTGAATTTTGCATAAAACTTAATTTTACCGCTTCTGTGAATGGAATTTCAAAAATCCGAGAGACACGGATAATATCAAGGACTAAAATGTGGTTCAATGAGATGAAAATAATTTTTTGGTGAATAGTAACTTTTTATTTTTTTTACCGCGGTTAATAGTAAATAGGGTAACTAAGGGTAAATATGATATTAATATTACCCTAACACATGTCCTAATTCTATTGGACAAGTGTAATTCGACCAAAAACAAACTTAGGAATAAAATATGACCATTTAGGCCCACTTGGATTAGATTAGGACTTTTATTATTAATTTATTTAAAGAAGGGTTAAAATAGTTAAAATCAAAGTTTAATAAGTAAATCATTTTTAATATAGGGTTATACATAAGATAAATTCGATTGTAAATATTCATTAGAAAGCTAAAAAGATTTCCTACATGATGGTATTTTATTTTTAATTTTTAGACATCAAATAATTTAATTTATTTATGACACAAAGATGATGCAGTAATTATCTTATTAATGAAATATTGACAAAATTGATAATATAAATACCAAAATAAATGTAATTTGAAACTTTTTATGAATTCAACTAATTTTCTAGGTTACTATGATATATTAGTATTGATTTAATCAACTTGGTTCGAACATATAATTCTGTTATGACTTTGACAAAAATCATATATCAAATAGTGTCAAAATTGACACAAAATAGTTTTTAAATCAAATATTATATTATTAATTGTTATTTTATTCCTAAAAATCTAAGGTTCGGCAAAATGACTTAGATAAGGATATATATATTAATAATAAACAATTTGGGGTTCGTTTGGCATGTTATAGTAAGTGTATTAACCATATAGTGAAAGAAAACAAAAAGACACGGTAAAAGTTAAATTAATTAACTTAGAGATAAATCTAATTGATAAGGTTAAAATAATATCCTAAACTTGTCTAAATTCTATTGGTTGATAGGATTTCGACCCATCCCCACTTTAGCTTCGAAATAAGACCCCTTGGAACCATTATAAACCGATTTTGACTTTAATATAAAATAATATTTTGAGATATTCCTAAGGTGCCCCTCTCCTCCCTTATAAAAGGGCACCTCCTCCCCCTCCTCCTCACACCAATTTGAGCACTCAAGCTCGGCCAACCCCTGCCATTTTCCCTTCTCCACTTCCCTAGAATAATCCTAGAGGTCCTGGTCTTCTCCAAAGACCAATCTTAGTTCCTTAAGTGGAGGATTCAAAAAGGCGTTCCAAAGAAGAGGTAATATCCATTACCGATCTTTTCAATTTCTTTCTTCTTCAACTTCTTCTTCTTTAGTTGTTTCATGATAAAGTAATAACATCAGTATTACTTACATACTGATATGTTATTATAAATATGAGACAACCCTAATTCACCTTCTATCCATCCTACGGAAAAAATGAAATCACCGCGCGTGCGTACGTACGGAATACCGTCTCCACGCCGTGGTGTAATCTATTTTCCACCATCACCTTACAAGGATGGGTATAATGGTGTAATGAGTAACTATATATGATTATTATTAAGTAATATTGATACTGAAATAATATATATATATATACTCCAATACAATTCCACGATCATAGGAACGATATCATCACTCGTGCGTACGTACGGAATACCGTCTCCACGATGTGATGCGACTCGTTCTACATGATCTTCATTTCATAATGATTGTATAAATGAATTGAATGAATGAATATGGTATATACTACACTAATACCATTCTGGAAATGAATTATCTATAACCTAAATATAAGAATAAGAATTTATTCGACAAAACACGCATAAGAACAAAAAGTTATAAAGACCCGAGTAACAAGTAACAATGAAATATTACTAACAAGAAGCTAATAATATGACCATATATGATCTCATATCAATATGTATGATTCTGGAATAAGTCAATAACATTATTTAAACCATTATACAGGAGCTTCGGACACGTACAAAGCTAATCGGACCTAAGGTAAGGGAAATATCACAATCTCATTGTTATCCGAGATTGTTTATTCGTAAGTATTTACTGGGGTGTATTTTATCATCCACATCCATGTTCCCTCAATATGTAATATTGTTTCCATTCACTTGAAATAGTTTAAATCCAATTTTACCCTTAGGTGAGTTTTTAGTAAAGAATATGAAAGGAATCTTTTGTCGTTTTTCCGTACGAGGTACTTTTTGACTTTTCCGACAAAAGTACGAAGAATGTTTTTTTTTAACTTATACGGCACGAACGGATTTCTACTGTTTTATAAAGCCTTATTTTCATGAAGCTTCCTCTAAAATATTTCATGACTATTTTCAATAAAATCTCTTTCTTTTAAAATTGCATGATGTTTTGTGAAAAGAAATTGATTTTGAAGAAGAAAGGATATTTTCCTCAAGAATTCAATTCAAGTGTTTTATCAAAATTATTTTCCATCTAAGATAATAAAGGGTTCTGTTTCTATCCATATTTTTACATTGGATTGACTATGTTGTGATGGAATTATGTTTATGAATTCCTTTATCATATATGAATTGATTTATGATGTCATGATGTTCCAAGAATCCCATTTTTGTTATATGTGTTATGCGATGATGTATGTTTTATGATTATGTGGCACACATAAGAAAGGATTCATTATAAGATGGGTGGGACCTATATCTCCCTCCAATGCATTGGGTAATGATTTTATATCTCATGAGATAGACATGGCTGGAACGGAAGGTTATTTCGGTTCAGTGATACAGGACTGAAACGAGGAGTGAACTCGGTTCAGAAAGGGACTTTGTCCACTAAGATAGTCTTGGCGATGAGTCATGACTAACAAGAAATGATTTTCCATGATTATGTGTGCATGCCACAAAGTTTAAAGTTTTATGTTATGATTTTGGGGATCTCATTTTCACTTCTATGATTTATTCCATGTTAAGATATTATGATCTCTTTTGCAGGTTTTGATTTTCATAAAGATATGATATGATTTTTATTTCCTTTATTTTCCCTTGCTGAGCATTTGAGCTCACCCTTTTATGTTTTCTTTTCCCCAGGTCAGGAAGATGGATATTAAGTAGAATATGCTAAAAGGGACCCTAGATATGATGAAATAAATGGGAGACACTGTAGAAGATTTATGAACCAGTTGTTTATGTTTCCCAGTTTCTAAAGACACTATACCTATACGGTCCTTTGTGGTTTTGTCATATGTTGTAATAAGTGTGCTTCAATTTTGAAGTATTAACAATGTATGTAAAGTGTGGGTCGTTATAATCATTGTAATTAAAAAAATTAATATTTGATTTTCATTGCAAGACTGGTCATTTTTATTACAATCATGATCCTCATAACCAAACATATCATATCAAAAGCACTTACCCAAAATTTTAAGACATTACCCAAGGTATATTTTACTATAGTTATCACAATATGGTAACTTGATTTTCGTATCTCTAGAATTTATTAATCCAGTCCTCTGATTTTTTGGAAACATATCACTTTTTAGGGTTTATTTCATTGAATTCTTAATGACCAGAATATTAAATTATAACTTCTCAATATATTAAATAAAATTCTCAGATATTTTGAATTCATGGCGTGAAAATTCCCTTTCGATATTATAGATTCAATCCTAAGTAAAACTCAATAATATTACTATCACGATACGAAATAAAATTTTTTATATACCAAGCCAATCTTCTTTAAATTTCTTCATATACATCCACTGAATCTTTATCATTTTTCTACAATTCAATGAATGTTTTCTTCACCCAAATCTAAAAAACCTTAGGGAAATATTTTTAATGTAAAAAATATTAATTTCCCCCACTCCATGGAATCAAGTTCATATTTCTCTATAATATTCATAAAAATAGGCCCTCATCGATCAAATTCTCCTTAAAAAAGATAAATGTAAAGGGTTATCTTTTGATGCTCCAAACACACCATGAATTCAAATATGTTCTCTAGGGAATTTATCAATCCATCGGCTACCCTAGGGTCATATGATCACTGAGTGATGGGAAAAATTGTCTCATTATATTCTCCAATATTGACATATTCCTCTATGATAGATCTGTATTCTCCTAAGCATTGATACCACCACCATTTATTTCTTGAATTAACTAATCTATCACTATAAAACTGTTATATATTATTCCCAAAAAATATTGGGGTGTGGATTTATAAGGATATTTTACTCATGGTTCCTTCCCACTATAGTTTCCCCATTTCCTCTACGGGAAACCATTCTGAATAGAAATAGATTTAACAAATCAACAAGGCAATATTCAAATTATACATCATTTCAACTTAAACATAACGTATAATATTATCCAAACTTCTAAAATTATATAAAACTAGCTCTAATACCAACTATAAGAACCGTACTATAAACATTATATATTATAGTGAATTTAAACTAGTATTAACAATCTTAAATTATAATATATCTTATAGGATTATATTTCTAGAGATTTATGTCAAAACTATTACCTAAAAACATATAAATATATTCCAAATAGAAACTTCTACTCATTATACATTTTCCTATAATATAAACTTCTTAAATTAAACATGATTTCTTTTCATGAAAAATACTCACAACTTACAACATGAATTATTACATTATATTACCCATACATAAGCACTGTGATTTTTCTAAAACAAGGGATGATCACAATAAGCTCGGTAAGGGACATAAAACAAAATTAT
Organism: Viscum album; assembly: GCA_963277665.1. NCBI lineage: Eukaryota > Viridiplantae > Streptophyta > Magnoliopsida > Santalales > Viscaceae > Viscum > Viscum album. Next base: position 1,039,846,780 of record OY728161.1, on the reverse strand, counting down.
GAATCCTTTTAGTAAATGATTACTTATAAAAATTATCCTTTCATAATACTCTTTGGGATCCAAAAAAAATTTATTATCCAAAAAATTACATTCTTTTACCAAATATTTTCTTAAAACAATTCAAAATAAAAATAAAAGGAAATAAATCATAAATTTTTCTTTGAAAACCTGAAAATGTTTTGAAATTTTTTTCACAAAGTTATATGTTTCCCCATTATGAAGTAAAAAATACTTTATTGTGAAAATTAAATCATTGTTTACCTTTTTATAAAACATAAGAATACTATAAAAACCCATAGGAAGTACATATAAAACATATAGGTGTCTTGAGAAATCAATGGAATATCTATATGGATGAATTATATAACCAATAAAATAGAGGTCTATCATAGACACACCCATCCTTAGTTTATAACATAACCACCAATCCTTGTTTCATAATATAAACACCCATAATTGGTTAATCACAGAACCACCCATGCTCAGTTTATAATGGAACCACCTATCATAATAAATAATTTACAATAACCATAACATAATCACAACAAAGAAAATATTTCAATTTTCAACATTACACTCCAATAATATTCTTTCCCCCCATAAGAAAACAAATCTGAATATTGAAATATCTAATACATATAAAACCCCATTTTCAATACCAAAATACATATAATAAGGGAGATATTTTTTTAATTGAAGAAAAAATGAAATAGGATATAGGATAAAAATAATAATAGAATAATGGTTATAATTTTAGGATAATTCGATGTTATTGTATGTGTTAAAATATAAAATTAATTTGGTCCTTTTTTTCAAAATAGTCCGTACAAAACTTGCAAAAAGATTAATTTTAAACAAATTAGAAATAATGTCAAAATAGACATTAAATTTAATTTAAATATATTTTATGTTAAAATAAAAACATAAAAAAATTTAAATATAGACATGGAATAAAAATTATGGAAAAATAAATCCTTAAAATATGTTTTTTTAAATAAAGTACCTTACCACCTTTGAAACATTTTAATTATAAGACCCATGGAAGAATAAAAATTAAAAAAAATTAAATATAAATACAATGGATAATTTCCTGATATAATATTTCAAATGGTATTTATATACACCATATAATATAATATATGTGCAAAATAACAAAATATTCCTCATCAAACGGGAATTCAGATGAAGTCTCTTAATTAAGTCTGACTCATCATGTATATTCATTATGCTCATGAATAATAAACATATATAATGTATTTAATTTCTTAAGAACCATTTGAATTTTTATTATTTGTTTTATTTTATGTCTTACCATTCTATACACAATTATTTAATCATTTACGTTCACTTCCAATGTTTTGATGATATTAGGATTATAAGTCATAAAAAAACTTTGGTATGTTGACTATTGTCAAAGAGGTAATTAATTAAATATCACTTGAATAATAATAATGAAATATTTATTATTTTATTACAGAAATTATTCTTTTACAACAAATCCTGAAATATGGTTTTTAATAATGAATTGTGTAAAAATCATAGAGATGTGAAGTTATATATACTCTTGAGTAACATTTTCATTTTTCAATGATCATTCTAGAAAGAATATAACATTTTATTAGTGAATAATGACTATAATACATAAATACTATAATATTTACTAAATTTTCATTTCTATACCATATTATTTATACAAATATACTTATACATATCATCCATGTGTTGTTTTGATGAATAAATAATCACATCTCTTTATGGAGGTGGTACTCCACATGTAAGCACGAATGTCGTTCTCATTTTCTGGTGAGGGGAAATGTAATAAATTAAATGATATAATGAATTTTAATAAGGATAAATATGTTATTAATACGATAATTATTTCTTATATATCACATATATTCATTAACTTATTCCTTATAACCTTTTATGTAAAGCGTTAACGAAAAACCAAACCCCACCCTTCTTGAGGCGGTAGTCCTCCGTACACTTAAGCGACATTATAATATCCCAAATGGAATGAAAAATTAGAAGATATATATATATGATATCATAATTTTAGAATTATAATTTCATAAAAAATATCATATATATATATATATATATTATAATAATTTATGAGAGGTAGTGATGAAAAAGGAATGACATTAGTTCGTGAGGCGGTAGTTCATCATATACACATATAATGATTTCATTTCTCATTTGATGAAAGAGGAGAGGGATTAAGGTTATTAAATTTACATAATAAAATATAAGAAAATGTTATATAATTTGGTTATTATATTATCATGATTTAATAAAATTTGAAGGAGGTGGAAGAATAAATAAAATAAAAATTCTCGGTTAAGCATGATACCTCTTCTACAGACAACCCCCGTAGGTCAGCGAAAAAAGGCTTATTGGGATGGATTTATAAATAAAAAGGTGATCTAGTTAATAGTATAGAAATAAGGAATATATTTTTTGTTATTTTCTGATAAAAATGTATTTTAATTTGTGAATAAAAGAGGAGAGGGGTGACATTTTATAAGTGAGGTGGGTTGCACAATTGTGATTTCTGATAAGAAAATGTGGTCCCCATATTTTTGAAATTAAATATAGATAAAAATGGAAAAAATAAATTCATAAAAATTATAAGGTCTAAATATTTTCATCCAATATATTTTAGAAAAAAAATATGTCACTCTATCCCTTATCATTTTATTTCTCCACCCTTGGTAAATCCATTTTTACCCTAACTACAGTAAAATATTTTTACTATTTTCACTATTCATTATATCGAAAAATTAATATTACATTATTTGATAATATAAATTATGTTGAATTAAAATATTGATTCCAATTTACAATATTAAATTCCAAGAAGAGGCATAATTTTATATAAAATTAATCCCACCGACACAACAAAAAAGTAGTTTTTCTAGAAGTGTGATTTTCATAAAAATGATGATAATATATGAACTCTATGAGTAGTAATAATCTATATATGAATTTAAATTAATATTTCTTGATATAGAATATATAAAATAATTTAAATAAATCCCCATTAAGGTGTATTTAATTAATTATAAAGTAGAAACATTATGCACTTTAAAAGAGTTTCAATAAAATCCCATCTTTAGACCCAAAAATAAACATATAATAAAATATAATAAAAAGATGATTAAAATGTTATTAAGTGGATAAATATAAATAAATAATAATTATTTTAACTTAAATCATATTCATAAAATAATGGTACATTTAATTTCTAAATTTATTGAAATTTAATGACATTTTTACAAAAAATCTGTATTTTCACTATTTCCCAAAAAATCAGTATTTTTTGAAAAATCCAAAAATTTCACTTTAAGTTACATTTTATATTATGATTTCAAAAATAAAATTAATTTTTTTCAAATTAAAACTCTTTAATTTTGAAGTTAAACATTTAAAAATAACTTATAAGAAAAATGTTTAGTTAAAAATATTTCTTTTTTGATTTAAAAATAAAATAATATTTTAATAATGAATATAATAATATTATTGATTTTATTTAAAATACAATTGATTTATTCAGTCCTTACCAGGGTTTCAACAGTTCAAATTATTTTTAGGATAGTTCAAGGATCACAACTCTACTAGGGAGAAGACATGTAGCATGTAAGATGGATGGAGCCAAGATGGGGTTGTTACTCCCTCATGTGTTAGGGTGTGGTCCTATATGTATAGTGTTTTTTGTAATAACCTAGAAAAATATATATTATAGGGAATGATCCCACATAACATATATAGAGTTTATGTACCCCCGCATGTGTTGGGGAGTGGTCTACCATTAGTGCATTTAGTACATTCCCACGTATCAAGGTTGTGTACATTATTAGTGAAGTTGGTACTCCCCCATAGAGGAATGTGACATGAAAATGGGTATTATAAGTCTTACTTTACCCTAGGAATCACTGGTCACTTGTGTGATTTTATTCCTGGTGATTATGAGCTATAGAGTCTTGGTTTCTTTACTTTTTTGTGGATTTCTTGATAGTTTTTCATATATAGTTCCTTTACGGAACCATTAATTATCACCTATTCAAGGGTTTGAACTGAACTGTTGTTTTATAATTTTTTTGTTTTCAAAGATTCCAAATGAGTATTTTTATACTCAAGCATAAATGGGATATGTTCCCACATGGGTTTTGCCTATGAATATGATGCAATATTTAGAGATTACATCGAAATACATTGACCTAGTGGAGTTAGTGGAGATGTTTCTCATCCGATGTTTATAGTTTACTTGGTAGAAAGTTTCAAATGGTGTTTTTAGGGGACCCTATATAGATGATGTGTCATCCCATACTTAGAGTCTTTTTTACCTGGTGGTTATTTTCTTCTTCATAGGTATTTTCAATTGTGAATTTTTCCTCTATATATTTTTACTTTTTATTTAAGTATCATTCTCTCGATGTATAAATTTGAGTTGTTAAATATTTATTTACTCATGATATTTTATTTTACAATATATCATTTAATCATTTTTGTTATATGTTTTTTTTCGGCTATGGTGTCACGACCCGTCCTCGGGGCCCGTGCCGTGACTACCCCAAGCCCGCCTTCCATAGGCCTGGGGCTGGCGACTAGCACCAAGGCATAAATCCCGGTAAAAAGGGAAGGCATTACCTTTGTAAAGTAAACAAGCACTATAGAGTAAGAAAGCGGGAAAAAAAGTAAACACTAAGTAAAAGATGGTACAACAGTAAGTGCGGAAAAGATGTGCTGAAAGTAAAGGGGCCGGAAATACAAGCCCAACTGTAAAGTACAACTGAAAGGGGAAAAACAACAACTAAAAGTAAAAGCCGCAGCATCGAGCCTTTCTCTGGAAGTCCCACCTGAAGGGTGAGTACAGAAATCCTCCACTACTCCTTGGGTCCAGCCTACCGCTCCGAGCACACCCCGCGTAGTGGTCCACCTCAAGGTATTGTCCTGCTCCGCAAGCCTCCACCACGATCAGCGCTGTCCATCGTCTTCAACCAACACAACAAAGTGCGGGCATAGCCCGTGTAGGGGTGAGTATAAGCTACTCAGTAGGGACCCCGAGACCCCCGAAGGTCTCCCGAAATCCACAAAGGATAAGCCACAAAGGAAAGATACAATCACGAAGTCACAACCGACACTGCTTAGGTATATGCCCATACATATACCTAAGCCATCAATCCCCGTTCGGCTCCAACACCCGAGCCCAAGAACAATCCAGTCCACACAGGATAGAAAAAAGTAATCCACATAGGATACCTCAACACAATCCACAAAGGAAAGTAAGCAGTAAATCCACACAGGATGGTTCAACACATTCCACAAAGGAGAGTAACACAGGATTCAGCTCACACAGGTATACTTCTTCAAATGACAATAGAGATGATCACTGATCCATCTAAGTCATCGGACCCACAAAGGATCGAAAGGTACTAACCCCCGCAATGACCCACACAGGATCGGACCCACACAGGATCAATAGGTAACTAACCCCCGTAAAGACACACACAGGACCTGTAGGCACTGGCTCACATAGAATCGCTGAGCGCTGACCCACACAGGATCAGATCCACACAGGATCTGTAGCACTGATCCAGGTAGGATCGCTGAGTGGAGTAGTCGTCGCAGTCCACTGAGGATCTCCGCACAGTCGTCGTCGCAGTACACTGAGGATCTCTGCATAGTCGTCGTCGTCACAGTAGCAGTTGCAGCCAGCTCTACGGTTCCCGCACACAGTAAGCTCATTCTGGAGGGTCTGCTCCACGAGCCGAGAGGTTGATACATCAACTGACACATAGTCCAGAGTTGATGTATCCAAAAGTTCCGTATCGTCAACAGGAACTCAACGTCGCAGACGGCGCGTCAATCAGACGCCCGATCTGAGAGTTATTGGCTTATTCGTCCCAGGGGCCCGATTGGTATTTAAAGTAAAACCAACCCGACCGTACTCCACCTGCGTCCAAACCTCGGGCGGAGTATGCCAAAAGATCCGTCTCACTTAGAGGAAAACAAAAAAGTCGATGGCACGTCAATCGGACGTCCGAAGCTCAAGATATGAGCGTTTCCGCTCCGAGGGCCCGGTTGGTTTCGTGTATGAACCAACCTGGCCGAACCCAATGTATTCCGAAACCTTGAGTGCGATATACCGAAACGACCGTCTTGATCCAAGGATCGGATCGCTGCTGAAGGCGTGTCGTTCGGAGGCCCGTAGCTCAGGTTATGGGAAAAAGACCGAAACGGTCTGAAGACGGGGGGTCTGGGCCCGGACCGACCCGGCCCAACCCCCCTGGGTCGGCCCGAACCGGGTCGACGCTGTGGCTTTTACTTTCAGTTGCTGTTTTTCCCCTTTCAGTTGTACATTACAGATGGGTTTGTATTTCCGGCCCCTTTACTTTCAGCACAGCTTTTCCACTCTTACTGTTGTACCAAATTTTACTTAGTGTTTACTTTTTTTCCCACTTGCTTACTCTGTAGTACTTGTTTACTTTACAAAGGAAATACCTTACCTTTTTATCGGGATTTACGCCTTGGTGCTAGTCTCCAGCCCCTGGCCAATGGAAGGCGGGCTTGGGGTAGTCACAGCACGGGCCCCGAGGACGGGTCGTGACAAATTGGTATCAGAGGAGTTCGGTTCTACCGCAGACTCTGATCTTTCTTCTATGTGAAGCAATAGTGTTTAGTGTATTGGGTGTGGTTATCAGTTCAGGGAGTCCAGTGTTGGTGCGGCGGCCGACGTATCCGTACACCAGGACCCTGACTTCTGATTTCCGACTTAATGCACGAAAACATTGATTGCATGTGTGTTTCAAGTTTTCTTTGTGATTACTTTGTATCAGCTCACCAGGTATACTGTTCTATCCGTGGCGCACCTGTTTCCTTTTCAGGATGGCCCCACAATGGCAGCCAGCTAGGGTTCTGAGAGTCGAGCATGACGACAGCCCGCCGAGTGACGAGGCCTCGGTACAGGGCCCGTTGACAGCAGAGGCACCGGCGGTACCTCTACCTGCCGAGCCCCCGATGCTTCCTGCTCCAGCTGCTGACGATGCACGTCGCCTCTGTGCACTGCATGAGTTCCAGTGCCAGTGATCGCCCAGGTTCCGCGGGGAGACGAACCCCCAGGCAGTCGAGGACTGGCTGGAGGCAGTCGTACGAGTTTGTAGGCTAGTGAGGACACCAGCAGACCTCATGGTGATCCTTGCGGCGAGCCTACTACACGCAGCATCGGGCCGATGGTGGATCTTGATGCTCCAGGTGCACGAAGAGGCATCTCTCCTCTGGACGGACTTCGAGAGCCTCTTCCGCTCAAATTTCGTCCCTACCACCCTCCGTGCGGTGCGCATCCAGGAGCTCCTTCAGCTGCGGCAGGGCAGCTTGATGGTCACCCAGTACGCGGCGAGATTTACCGATCTCTCGTGCTACTCGACAGATATGGTACGGGACCCCTTCTTCTGGGCCCGGACCTTCGAGCAGGGATTGAGACACGATATCAGGGCATCGCTGATCTCCCTCAGCATCCCGACCTAGGCAGGAGTGTTGGAGCGAGCCCTTCTGATCGAGAGCTTTCTGGATGAGTCCACAGCGAGACCTACTGCAGGGCGGCAGGTAGCGGAGTCTTCGGCAACAGGTAGCCGACGGATGAATCATGGGTCCAGGCAGACCAGACCTTCCGAAAAACGACCTCAGGACACTGGATTAGCAGTGCGGGGCACACAACGCAGAGCCAATCTTTCGAGAGGCAGGCAGTGCTACACAAGATGCGGGTAGGGCCACATGGCTCGTGACTGCCCGACCCGCCGTGCCGAGGAGCAGCAGACGGTGGAGGGGCCACCCAGGCAGAGGAAGAAGGTCGACTGTGGGGGTCCTCAGGGAGGAGGCGGACGAGGCAGGGGATCTGGCCGAATAGCAGGCAGTGGGCGACGCTTTGAGGCTCTGCCACCAACACCACCAGGAGGTCCACCTCGACCATAGGGAGCTGGCGGGCAGAGATAGGCACAACTCCATCCAGCAGAGGTCTATTACCACGGTGCTCCAGAGATGATTCAAGGTATGATCTGTGTCTATTCCACACTTGCTGCAGTTCTTATAGACACAGGAATGAGTCACTCCTTCATAGCCGCTGCCCTTGTTCGTAGCTCAGAGATTCCGACAAAGCCGTTGGATCGATCCTTACGTCTAGAGACTCCTACGAGAGCAGACTCGATGATTACACACTGGTGCCGGCAGTGTGAGCTTACTATAGGAGGCGAGAGCTTCGGCTGGGATCTTCTTGTAGCACCGTCGAGGCCTTACGACGTCATCTTGGGCATGGATTGGTTATCTACAGTTCATGCACAGATTGACTGTATTAGGTGCAAGGTGCGATGTGTACGCACCGACGGGAGAAGGTTCACCTTCACCGGTGAGAAGGGAGCCTTTGCAGCATAGGATGGACTTCCGCAGAGGAGAGGACAACCCATCACTCATCAGTTGGCTAGCCTCATCCTAGGAGCAGTTGACGTGCGGAGTCCTAGTCTTCCTGTAGTGGTGGATCAGTACGCGGACGTCTTTCCCGACGACGTTCCAGGTCTACCTCCTCACAGAGATGTAGACTTTCATATCGACCTGTACCCTGGGACAACCCCGATATCGACTCCAGCATATTGGATGGCCCCGGCTGAGCTTCAAGAGCTATGGGTACAGTTGGAGGACTTGCAGGGTAAGGGTTTCATCTGACCCAGTGTTTCACCCTGCGCTTCCCTGATATTGTTTGCCAAGAAGGTTGATGGGAGCTTGAGACTATGTTTCGACTATCGTCTCCTGAACCAGGTAACAGTGAGGAACAAGTATCCGCTACCGAGGATTTATGACCTCTTCGATCAGTTCAAGGGAGCAGGGTGGTTCTCGAAGATAGACCTCGGGTCAGGCTATCATCAGCTCAGAGTTCGGGATGAGGACGTGCAGAAGACGACCTTCAGATGTCGGTATGTCCAGTATGAGTTCTTTGTTATGCCATTTGGCATAACCAATTCTCCAGTAGTGTTCATGGGCCTCATGAACAGGATCTTTCAGCCATACCTCGATCGATTTGTCGTGGTCTTCATCGACGACATTTTGATATACTCGACGACTGAGGAGGAGCATGCCTATCACTTACGTGTTGTACTAGACACACTCCGAGAGCACCTGTTTTATGGAAAGATCTCGAAGTGTTAGTTTTGGATACGTGAGGTCCAGTTCTTGGGACACGTCATTTCTGAGGCGGGAGTTGCGGTGGATCCCGAAAAGATCGAGGCAGTGCTAGCTTGGGAGCCACCCCGGAGTGTGACGGAGGTGCGGAGTTTCTTGGGAATAGCTGGATACTACCAGAGATTCGTGCCAGACTTCTCCAGAGTTGCAGAACCGCTCTCAGCTTTGACAAAGAATGGGAAACCCTTTGTGTGGTCAGACAGAAGTCAACAGAGCTTCCAAGAGCCGAGACAGAGATTGACCAGCGCACCTATCTTGAGGTTTCTTGAGGAGGGAGTTGGATACGTAGTCTACTTCAATGCATTAGGGACCAGACTCAGATGTTTCCTGATGCAGTAGTGTGCCGTGATTGCCTATGGATCACATTAGTTGAGGTCGCATGAGTAGAACTACTCCACACATGACCTGGAGTTAGTAGCAATGGTCTTCACACTGAAGACATGGCGGCACTATCTGATGGGCGAGCGCTTTACAGTCTTTTATGACCACCAGAGTCTCAGGTACATCTTCTCTCAGAAGGACCTAAACCTGAGACAGCGGTGATGGATCGAGTTCCTCCAGGACTATGACTTTGAGATAGTCTATACTTCTGGGAAGGGGAACATGGTAGTCGATGATCTCAGCAGGAGGACGGGCATTCAGCTACTTGAGGAGGTGACAGAACAGTTAGCCGCTTTGCAGATATCCTTTGTGGATAGGGACGGTGCAGCCTTCCTTCAGTCTATCATAGTCACCCCTCCACTACTACAGTGGGTCATAGAGGCACAGCGTGGGGACGCCGACTGTGAGACGTGGCATGCGCAGTTATTCTCAGGACAAGCACCTGATGGATTATCCTTTGGAGCAGAGCACAACATCCTTTTCAGAGGACGTACCTTGGTACCAGTCGCTTTACAAGAGGAGGTGCTGAGAGAGTTTCACACTTCTCCCTTGTCGGTACATCCTGGAGTGGCGAAGATGTACCAGGACCTTAGACGATAGCACTGGTGGCCAGGCATGAAGAAGGCTGTGGCACAGTTCGTTTCTCGATGCCTCACCTGCCAGTAGGTGAAGGCAGAGCACCAGGTACCAGCAGGCTTGGTACAGCCCTTGGAGGTCCCAGAGTAGAAGTGGGACGGCATATCTATGGACTTTGTGACTGGACTTCCATGTACTTCCAGAGGTCACGACTCCATCTGGGTGATTGTCGACCAACTCACCAAGTCGGCTCACTTCTTACCCATCAGAGAGCAGGGCTCAGTGGAGAGCTTGGGGCGTCTCTACGCTCAGGAGATTGTACGGCTTCACGTTGTGCCATCATCTATCATCTCTGATCTAGATGCTCTCTTTACTTCCCGGATTTGGAAGGGGTTGCAGGAGGCGTTCGGGACGAGGCTACGTCTGAGCACCGCCTTTCACCCTCAGACGGATGGTCAGATGGAGATGACCATTCAGACTCTCGAGGAAATGCTCAACGCATGTGTCCTTGACTTTGGTCGTAGCTGGGAGGACCACCTACCCTTGGTGGTGTTCGCATACAACAACAACTACCACTCCACCATCGGGATATCACCATACGAGGCGTTGTACGGCAGACCTTGCAGATCTCCTTTGTGCTGGATAGACCCTGGGGAGTCAGCACTTGTGGGAATAGAGATGGTCTGGGCCACGACAGAGAAGGTCCAGGTCATCCAGGAGCGGATGAGGACAGCTCAGAGCCGGCAGAAGTCTTACGCTGACAGGAGGTGGAGGCCACTCGAGTTCGAGGATGGCGACCACGTCTTCTTGCGTGTCTCATCACGATATGGATTACGGAGATTTGGACAAGGCGACAAGTTGTCTCCATGCTTCATCGGACCTTTCCAGGTCCTCAGCAGGATTGGAGAGGTGGCTTATCGCCTGGCTCTACCACCTCAGTTGCACCGGGTGCACGATGTCTTCCACGTATCTCAGGTGAGAAGATACGTGCACGACCCGATGCACATCATTGACAATGGGGAGCTAGACGTGGATGATGGGGAGACTTTAGCGGAGGTCCCGGTGGAGATCGAGGATCGACAGGAGCGGGTCCTACGTGTAAGATCGATTCCTCTTGTGTGCATCAGATGGCAGCACGGGAACCTCCAGGGGAGAACAAGGGAGCGGGAGGCTCAAATGCGTGCTCAGTACCCACATTTGTTTCCCTAGTTTATGATGTATCTTTACAGGGACGTAAATCCCTGAGGTGGGAGTGATGTAAAGACCTGAAAAATTCAAGGGAATATTTTTTCTTAATTTTCTTTGGATTTTTCCAAGAACGCAGTTTCAGACGGCACCTGATTCCGAGGCCCGGTGTGCCCGAAATCATTTTCCGAAGTTTGGCTCGGGTACGTTCAGTGAACGGACGAGCGGGTTTTTCTAACTTTTGAACCGGTGCTCGGAATCGAATTCTGAGGGCACCGATGGAATCGCAGCGCCGATATTTTCTTTGAAATGCCTCTTCCGGAGTTGCGTTTGCTTGGTTGTGGTTTTTAATTTTTGGGTTTTAAGTTATGAAATAAAATAATGGTGTGCGACAATTTTATTTTTATTTCACTTAAACCCTCTTAAAGACCACTTTAAGCTGCTTAAGCTCAGTAGAAACGGATAGGATGCGATCCAAAATATCATATCCACTTGATAGGATATTTGTGGTGTGGGGCCCGAATGAGCCCCACCGTTTCTTTTCCGCTAAGTAATGCACCCACGAAAACCCGTCATTATGAAAGTCAACTGACGCGTTTTCTTATTTCTTAACCCACCAATTAATTGGGCGGTTTTATTCGTTGAATTAATTCTATGAATTAATTTAATCGTTTCTTAACCTGTTTTCAATCCGTTGGCGTAATAATAAAATAAGACCGATGCACGACTTCTGGAAAAATATTCGTTGAGAGGATTTGACAGAAACCAAGAGTTCTTCATCCTCCTTCGCGAAGAACGTGAAGAACACGAAGAACGCTGAGCCCTCAGAAATCGACGACGCGACGCCAAGTTCCCGCGACAACCATCGATCGGCAGCGACAAGGTAGGGGGTTGCGCTCTTTTTTTAATTTACTTTGTGGATTAAAACAACAATATGGATTTAATTATTATTAATTAAATCTGTTGTTTCTTGGTCCTCGGAGTTCGTCGACGCAACGCCAGATACCACGACGACGCGATGATTCCCTCCTTCCGCGACGAGAAATTCCGTGAAGAACGCGCGTGCGACGACTTGACGGGGTAGGGGTTTTTGGGAATGGTTTGACTCCGTGGATGTTTTCGTTCAAAACAAAGAACCCGGTTTCATAAGAACAATTTTAATTTATTAAAATTGTTTTTGATATGTTCTCCATGTATTGATAATTTCTCCCTACTGTTATCATCTAACGCGGAGGGTATAGGCCAAACAAACACGGCGCAACAACCCTCCGCAGTTCTTCGTTGATGCGAGGATTGGCGGGCGATGACAATACATGCCACAGAGACGATCCGTTGTTTTCGCAGTGAAGAACGGGACCCGGGAGGAGCTTCGGCGCAGACAGGAAGGAAAACAGACCATCGGAGCAACTCCGGTGGCCCGCGAAAGCCACCGGTGGCGCCCCGGCGCGCCTCCGGACAGGGCCGCCGCGGCTTCAGCCGTGGCGGCGGTGGCTAGCGGACCCATGGCCGAGCGGGTCCGGCTCACACACACAGGATGTGGCGAAGCCGCGTCCACTGAAATCCAGCGCGACCCCTCAAGGGCCGCGACACTTCCGTCCTACGGGGGCAGCGCCCCGCAGCTGCCACGCTCGGCCTCTCGGCCGAGCCGAGCCGGGTCGCGCCCTGGCCGGACCGGGCCACGCCGAACCGGGTCCGACCCAGACCCGGGTCGGGTCGAACCGGTTCGGGCCGACCCAGGGGGGGTTGGGCTGGGTCGGTCCGGGCCCAGACCCCCCTGTCTTCGAACCGTTTTGGTCTTTTGCCCGTAACATTAGCTATGGGCCTCCGAACGACGCACCGTCAGTGGAAATGCGATTCTTGGATCAAGATGGTCGTTTTGGTATATCGCACTCAAGGTTTCGGAATACTTTGGGTTCAGCCGGGTTGGTTCATACACGAAACCAACCGGGCCCTCGGAGCGGAAACGCTCATATCTTGAGCTTCGGACGTCCGATTGATGTGCCGTCGACTTTGTTGTTTTCCTCTAAGTGAGACGGATCTTTTGAAATACTCCGCCCAAGGTTTGGACACAGGTGGAGTATGGTCAGGTTGGTTTTTCCTTAAAAACCAACCGGACCCCTGGGACGAAAAAGCCAATAACTCTCGGACTGGGCGTCCGATTGACGCACCATCTGCGACGTTGATTTCCTTTTGATGATACGGAACTTTTGGATACATCAACTCTGGAATATTTGTCAGTTGATGTGTCAGCCTCTCGGCTCGTGGAGCGAACCCTCCTGAACGAGCTTTCTGTGTGCGAGAACCCTAGAGCTGGCTGCAACTGCTACTGTGACGACAACGACTGTGCAGAGATCCTCAGTGGACTGCGATGATGACTGTGCGGAGATCCTCAGTGGACTGCGACGACTACTGCACTCAGCGATCCTACGTGGATCAGTGCTACAGATCCTGTGTGGGTCAGCGCTTAGTGGTTCTGTGTGAGCCAGCGCCTACAGGTCCTGTGTGGGCCCGATCCTGTGTGAGTCTTTGCAGGGGTTAGTTTCCTATTGATCCTGTGTGGGTCTGATCCTGTGTGGTTCATTGCGTCGGTTAGTATCTTTCGATCCTTTGTGGGTCCGACGACTTAGATGGATCAGTGATCATCTCTATCTTCATTTGAAGAAGTATACCTGTGTGAGCTGAATCCTGTGTTACTCTCCTTTGTGGATTGTGTTGAACCATCCTGTGTGGATTTACTATTTACTTTCCTTTGTGGATTGTGTTGAGGTATCCTATGTGGATTACGTTTTGCTTTCCTGTGTGGACTGGATTGTGCTTGGGCTCGGTTGTTGGAGCCGAACGGAGATTGATGGCTTAGGTATATGTATGGGCATATACCTAAGCAGTGTCGGTTGTTACTTTGTGACTGTATCTTTCCATTGTGGCTTATCCTTTGTGGATTTCGGGAGACCTTCGGGGGTCTCGGGGTCCCTACTGAGTATCTTATACTCACCCCTGCACTGGCTATGCCCGCACTTCGTTGTGTTGGTTGCAAACGATGGACAGCACTGATCGTGGTGGAGTCTTGCGGAGCAGGACGGTACCTAGAGGTGGACCACTGGGCGGGGTGTGCTCGGAGCGGTAGGTTGGACCCGAGGAGCAGTGGAGGCTTTCTGTACTCACCCTTCAGGTGGGACTTCCAGAGGACGGCTCAACGCTACGGCTTTTACTTTCAGTTTCTGTTTTTACCCTTTCAGTTGTACTTTATAGTTGGGCTTGTATTTCCAGCCCCTTTAATTTCAGCACAACTTTTCCGCACTTACTGTTGTACCAGCTTTTACTTAGTGTTTACTTTTTTTCCCGCTTCCTTACTCTATAGTGCTTGTTTACATTACATAGGAAATGCTTTCCCTTTTTACCGGGATTTACGCCTTGGTGCTAATCGCCAGCCCCTGGCCTATGGAAGGCGGGCTTGGGGTAGTCACGGCACGGGCCCCGAGGACGGGTCGTGACAAATTGGTATCAGAGGAGTTCGGTTCTACTGCAAACTATGATCTTTCTTCTATGTGAAGCAATAGTGTTTAGCGTATTGGGTGTGGTTATCAGTCCAGGGAGTCTAGTGTTGGTGCGACGGCCGACGTATCCGTACACCAGGACCCTGACTTCTGATTTCCGACTTAATACATTAAAACATTGATTGCATGTGTGTTTCAAGTTTTCTCTGAGATTACTTTGTATCAGCTCACCATGTTTACTGTTCTGACCGTGGCGCACCTGTTTCCTTTTCAGGATGGCCCCACGACGACAGCCAGCTAGGGTTCCGAGAGTCGAGCGTGACGACAACCCGCCGAGCGACGAGGCCTCGGTACAAGGCCCATTGACAGCAGAGGCACCGGCGGTACCTATACACGCCGAGCCCCCGATGCTTCCAGCACCAGCCGCTGATGATGCACGTCGCCTCAGTGCACTGCATGAGTTCCAGCGCCAGCGACCGCCCAGGTTCCGAGGGGAGACAGACCCCCAGGAAGCCGAGGACTAGCTGGAGGTAGTCGTACGAGTTTTCAGGCTAGTGAGGACACCAGCAGACCTCATGGCGATCCTCGCGGTGAGCCTACTGCATGCAGCAGTGGGCCGATGGTGGAGCTTGATGCTCCAGGTGCACGACGAGGCATCTCTTCTCTAGACAGACTTCGAGAGACTCTTCCACTCAGAGTTCGTCCCGACCACCCTCCGTGCGGTGCGCTTCCAGGAGCTCCTTCAGCTGCGGCAAGGCAGCTTGATGGTCGCCCAGTACGAGGCGAGATTTTCCAATCTCTCGCGCTACTCGATAGATATGGTATGGGACCCCTTCTTCCGGGCCCGGACCTTCGATCAGGGATTGAGACATGAGATCAGGGCATCGCTGATCTCCCTCAGCATCCCGACCCAGGCAGGAGTGTTGGAGCGAGCCCTTCTGATCGAGAGATTTCTGGCTGAGTCCACAGTGAGACCTACCGTAGGGCGGCTGGTAGCGGAGTCTTCGGAAGCAGGTAGCCAACGGATGACTCATGGGTCCAGCCAGACCAGACCATCCGGAAGACGACCTCAGGACACTGGCTCAGTAGTGCGGGGCACACAGCATGGAGCCAGTCTTTCGAGAGGCAGGCAGTGCTATACATGTGGCGGGCAGGGCCACATGGCTCGTGACTGCCCAACCCACCATGCCGAGGAGCATCAGATGGTGGAGGGGCCACCCAGGTAGAGGCATAGGGTTGACAGTGGCGGTCCGCAGGGAGGAGGCGGACGAGGCAGAGGAGCTGGACGAGCAGCAGGCGGTGGGCGACGTTTTGAGGCTCTGCCACCACCACCACCAAGAGGTCCACCTCGACCACAGGGAGCTGGCGGGCAGAGACAGGCACAACTCCAGGCAGTAGAGGCCTACGACCACGGAATGCCAGAGATGATTCGAGGTACGATCTGTGTGTATTCCACCCTTGCTGCAGTTCTTATAAACACAAGAGCGAGTAAATCTTTCATAGTCGATGCCCTTTTTCGGAGCTCGGAGATTCCGACAGAGCCGTTGGCTCGATCCTTACGGCTAGATACTCCTATGGGAGCAGACTCGACGATTACACACTGGTGCCGGCAGTGTGAGCTTACTCTAGGAGGCGAGAGCTTCGGCTGGGATCTTCTTGTAGCAGCGTCGAGGCCTTACGATGTCATCTTGGGCATGGATTGGTTATCTACAGTCCATGCACAAATTGACTGTATTAGGCGCAAGGTGCGATGTGTACGCTCCGACGGGAGCAGGTTCACCTTCAGCGGCGAGAAGGGAGCCTTTGCAGCACAGGATGGACTTCCGCAGAGGAGAGGACAACCCATCACTCATCAGTTGGCTAGCCTCACCCTAGGAGCAGTTGACGTGCGGAGTCCTAGTCTTCCTGCAGTGGTGGATCAGTACGCGGACGACTTTCCCGACAACGTTCCATGGCTACCTCCTCGTAGAGAGGTAGACTTTCATATCGACCTGTACCTCGGGACATCCCCGATATTGACTCCAGCATATCGGATGGCCCCTGCTGAGCTTCGAGAGCTACGGGTACAGTTGAAGGACTTGCAGGGTAAGGGTTTCATCCGACCCAGTGTTTCACCCTAGGCTTCCCCGATATTGTTTTCCAAGAAGGTAGACGGGAGCTTGCGAATGTGTGTCGACTATCGTCGCCTGAACCAGGTAATAGTGAGGAACAACAATCCACTACCAAGGATTTATGACCTCTTCGATCAGCTCAAGGGAGCATGGTGGTTCTCGAAGATAGACCTTAGGTTAGGCTATCATCAGCTCAGAGTTCGGGATGAGGACATGCAGAAGATGGCCTTCAGATGTCGGTATGGACACTATGAGTTCTTGGTTATGACATTCGGTGTAACAAATGCTCCAGCAGTGTTCATGGGCCTCATGAATAGGATCTTTCAGCCATACCTCGATCGATTTGCCGTGGTCTTCATCGATGACATTTTGATATACTCGACGACTGAGGAGGAGCACGCCTATCACTTACGTGTTGTACTAGACACACTCCGAGAGAACCAGCATTATGGAATTCTCTCTAAGTGTCAGTTCTAGATACGTGAGGTCCACTTCTTGGGACACGCAATATCTGAGGCGGGAGTTTCAGTGGATCCCACAAAGATCGAGGCAGTGCTAGCTTGGGAGCCACCCCGGAGCGTGACGGAGGTACAGAGTTTCTTAGGACTAGCTAGATACTACCGGAGATTCGTGCCAGTCTTTTCCAGAGTTGCGGCACCACTCTCAGCTTTGAAGAAGAAGGGGAAACCCTTTGTGTGGTCAGATAGATGTCAGCAGACCTTCCAGGAGGTGAGACAGAGATTGAACAGCACACCTATCTTGAGGTTTCCTGAGGAGGGAGTTGGATATGTAGTCTACTGCGATGCATCAGGGACCGGACTCGGATGTGTCCTGACTCAGGAGCGGGTCGTGATTGCCTATGGATCACGTCAGTTGAGGCCGCATGAGCAGAACTACGCCAGACATGACCTAGAGTTAGCAGTAGTGGTCTTCGCACTGAAGACATGGCGGCACTATCTGATGGGAGAGCGCTTTACAGTCTTTTCTAACCACCAGAGTCTCAGGTACATCTTCTCTCAGAAGGACCTGAACCTGAGACAGTGGCGATGGCTTGAGTTCCTCCAGGACTATGACTTTGTGATAGTCTATACTCCTAGGAAGGGGAACATGGTAGCCGATGCTCTCAGCAGGAGGACGGGCATTCAGCTACTTGAGGAGGTGACAGAACAACTAGCCTCTTTGTAGATATCCTTTGTGGATAGGGATGGAGCAGCCTTCCTTCAGTCTCTCACAGTCACTCCTCCCCTACTGCAGCGGGTCAGAGAGGCACAACGTGGGGACGCCGGCTATGAGACGCGGCGTGCGCAGTTATCCTCAGGACAAGCACCTGATGGATTCTCCTTTGGAGCAGAGCACGACATCCTTTTTAGAGGACGTAACTTGGTACCAGTCACTTTATGAGAGGAGGTGCTGAGAGTGTTTCACACTTCTCCCTTGGTGATACATCCTAGAGTGGCGAAGATGTACTAGGACCTCAGACGATAGCACTGGTGGCTAGGCATGAAGAAGGTTGTGGCAGAGTTTGTTTCTCGATGCCTCACCTGCCAGCAGGTGAAGGAAGAGCACCAGGTACCAGTAGGCTTGGTACAGCCCTTGGAGGTCCTAGAGTGGAAGTGGGATGACATATCTATGGACTTCGTGACTGGACTTCCACGCACTTCTAGAGGTCACGACTCCATCTAGGTGATTGTCGACCGACTCACCAAGTCGGATCACATCTTACCCATCAGAGAGCAGGGCTCAGAAGAGAGCTTGTGGCGTCTCTATATTCAAGAGATTGTACGGCTTCATGGTGTGCCATAATCTATCGTCTCCGATCGAGATGCTCGCTTTACTTCCCGGCTTTGGAAGGGGTTGCAGGAGGCGTTCGGGACGCGGCTACATCTGAGCACCGCCTTTCACCCTCAGACTGATGGTCAGACGGAGAGGACCATTCAGACTCTCGAGGACATGCTCCACGCATGTGTCCTCGACTCTGGTCACACCTGGGAGGACCACCTACCCTTGGTGGAGTTTTCATACAACAACAGCTACCACTCCACCATCGGGATGGCACCATACGAGGCGTTGTACGAAAGACCTTGCAGATCTCCTTTGTGCTGGACAGACCCTAGGGAGTCAGCACTTGTGGGACCAGAGATGGTCCGGGCCACGACAGAGAAGGTCCAGGTCATCCAGGAGCGGATGAGGACAGCTCAGAGCTGGCAGAAGTCTTACGCTGACAGGAGGCGGAGGCCAATAGAGTTCGAGGATGGTGACCACGTCTTTTTGCGTGTCTCACCTCGACGTGGATTACGGAGATTTGGCCGAGGCGGCAAGTTATCTCCATGCTTCATCGGAACTTTCCAGGTCCTCAGTAGGATTGGCGAGGTGGCTTATCGCCTGGCTCTACCACCTCAGTTGCACCGGGTGCACGACGTCTTCCACGTATCTCAGCTGAGGAGATACGTGCACGACCCGATGCAAATCCTTGACCATGGGGAGCTAGATGTGGATGATGGGGTGACTTTTGCGGAGGTCCTGGTGGAGATCGAGGATTGACACGAGCGGGTCCTACGTGGATGATCGATTCCTCTTGTGCGCATCAGATGGCAGCACGGAAACCTCCAGGAGAGCACTTGGGAGCAGGAGGCTCAGATGTGTGCTCAGTACCCACATTTGTTTCCCTAGTTTATGATGTATCTTTACGGGGATGCAAATCCCTGAGGTGGGAGTGATGTAAAAACCCGAAAAATTCAAGGAAATTTTTTTTCTTAATTTTCTTTGGATTTTTACAAGAACACAGTTTCAGACGGAACCTGATTCCGAGGCCCGGTGTCCCTGGAATCATTTTCCGAAGTTTGGCTCGGGTACATTCAGTGAACGGACGAGCGGGTTTTTCTAAATTTTGAACTGGTGCTCAAAATCGAATTCTGAGGGAACCAATGGAATCGAAGCACCGATATTTGCTTAGAAACGCCTCTTTCGGAGTTGCGTTTGCTCGGTTGTGGTTTTTAATTTTTGGGTTTTAAGTTATGAAATGAAATAAAGTTGTGCGACAATTTTATTTTTATTTCACTTAAAGCCACCTAAAGACCAGTTTAAGCTGCTTAAGCTCAGTAGAAACGGAGAGGGTGCGATCCAAAATATCTAATCCACTTGATAGGATATTTGTGGAGGGGGGACCGCATGAGCCCCACCGTTTCTTTTCCGCTAAGTAACGCACCCGTGAAAACCCGTCATTATGAAAGTCAACTGCCGCGTTTTCTTATATCTTAACGCACCAATTAATTGGGTGATTTTATTCGTTGAATTAATTCTATGAATTAATTTAATCATTTATTAACCTATTTTCAATACGTTGGCATAACAATAAAATAAGACCAACGCATGACTTCTGGAAAAATTTTCGTTGAGAGGATTTGACAGAAACCAAGAGTTCTTCATCCTCCTTCGCGAAGAACGAGAAGAACGCGAAAAACGCGAAGAACGCAAAGAACGTGAAGAACGCCGAGCCCTCGGAAATCGACGATGCGACGCTAAGTTCCACGACGCCGGTGATTCTTCTTCCGCGACGTTCTTCCGTGAAAATCCAACCCCGCGACAACCTTCTATCGGCAGCGACAAGGTAGGGGGTTACACTCTTTTTTTTTAATTTACTATGTGGATTAAAACAACAATATGGATTTAATTATTATTAATTAAATCTATTGTTTCTTTGTCCTCGGAGTTCGTCGACACAATGCCCGATACCACGACGACGCGACGATTCCCTCCTTCTGCGACGAGCAATTCCGCGAAGAACGCGCGTGCGACGACTTGACGGGGTAGGGGTTTTTGGGAATGGTTTGACTCCGTGGATGTTTCCATTCAAAACAAAGAACCCGGTTTCATAAAAACAATTTTAATTTATTAAATTCTTTTTGATATGTTCTCCATGTGTTGATAATTTCTCCCGACTATTATCATCTAACGCGGAGGGTGCATGCCAAACAAACACGGCCTGACAACCCTCCGCAGTTCTTCGTTGATGCGCGGATTGGCGGGCGACGACAATACATGCTGCAGAGATGATCCGTTGTTTCCTTAGTGAAGAACGGGACCCGGGAGGAGCTTCCGTGCAGACGGGAAAGAAAACGGACCACCAGAGAAACTGCGGTGGCCCGCGGAAGCCACCAGCGACGGTGGCCAGCGGACCCACGGCCGTGCGGGTCCGGCTCACGCGCACGGGACGTGGCGAAGCCGCGTCTGCTGAATTCCAGCGCGGCCCCTCGAGGGCCACGACACTTCCTTCCCATGGGGGCAGCGCCCCGCAGATGCCACGCTCGGCCGCTCGGCTGAGCCGAGCTGGGCCGGCCCGACAGGCCGGGTCGCGCCCTGGACGGACCGGGCCGCGCCGAACCGGGTCCGACCCAGACCTGGGTCGGGTAGACCCGGTTCGGGCCGACCCAGACCTGGGTCGGGTAGACCCGGTTCGGGCCGACCCAGACCTGGTTCGGGTCGACTCGGTTCGGGCCGACCCAGGGGGGTTGGGCTGGGTCGGTCCGGGCCCAGATCCCCCGTCTTCGGACCGTTTCGGTCTTTTTCTCTTAACTTGAGCTACGGGCCTCCGAACGATGCGCCGTTAGTGGAGATGCGATCCTTGGATCAAGACGTTCATTTTGGTATATCTTACTCAAGGTTTCGGAATAGTCTGGGTTCGGCCGGGTTGGTTCGTACACGAAACCAATCGGGCCTCGGAGCAGAAACACTCATATCTTGAGCTTCGGACATCTGATTGACGTGCCGTCGACTTTGTTGTTTTCCTCTAAGTGAGACGGATCTTTTGGCATACTCCGCCTGAGGTTTGGACGCAGGTGGAGTACAGTCGGGTTGGTTTTGCCTTAAAAACCAACCGGGCCCCTGGGACGAAAAAGCCAATAACTCTCAGACCGAGCGTCTGATTGACGCGCCGTCTGCGACATTGAGTTCCTGTTGATGATACAGAACGTTTGGATACATCAACTCTGGATTATGTGTCAGTTGATGTATCAGCCTCTCGGCTCGTGGAGCGGACCCTCCCGAATGAGCTTGCTGTGTGCGGGAACCCTAGAGCTGGCTGCGACTGCTACTATGACGACGACGACTGTGCAGAGATCCTCAGTGGACTGCGACGACGACTGTGCGAAGATCCTCAGTAGACTGCGACGACTACTACACTCAGCGATTCTATGTGGATCAGTGCTACAGATCTTGTGTGGATCTGATCCTGTGTGGGTCAGCGCTCAACGGTTCTGTGTGAGCCAGCGCCTACAGGTCCTTTGTGGTCCCGATCCTGTGTGGGTCTTTGCGGGGGTTAGTTACCTATTAATCACGTGTGGGTCCGATCCTATGTGGGTCATTTCGGGGGTTAGTACCTTTCGATCCTTTGTGGGTCTGACGACTTAGATGGATCAGTGATCATCTCTATCGTCATTTGAAGAAGTATACCTGTGTGAGCTGAATCATGTGTTACTCTCCTTTGTGGATTGTGTTGATCCATCTTGTGTGGATTTACTATTTACTTTCCTTTGTGGATTGTGTTGAGGTATCCTATGTGGATTACGTTTTTATTTCTTGTGTGGAATGGATTGTTCTTGGGCTCGGGTGTTGGAGCTGAATGGGGATTGATGGCTTAGGTATATGTATGGGCATATACCTAAGTAGTGTCAGTTGTTACTTCGTGATTGTATCTTTCCTTTGTGACTTATCCTTTGTGGATTTCGGGAGACCTTCTGGGGTCTTGGGGTCCCTACTGTGTAGCTTATACTCACCCCTGCATGGGATATGCCCGCACTTCGTTGTGTTGGTTGCAGACGATGGACAATGCTGATCGTGGTGGATGCTTGCGGAGCAGGACGGTACCTGGAGGTGGACCACTGGGCGGGGTGTGCTCGGAGCGGTAGGCTGGACCCGAGGAGCAGTGGAGGCTTTCTGTGCTCACCCTTCTGGTGGGACTTCCAGAGGACGGCTCGAATTTGTGGCTTTTACTTTCAGTTTCTATTTTTCCACTTTTAGTTGTACTTTACAGTTGGGCTTGTATTTTCGGCCCCTTTACTTTCAGCACATCTTTTCTGCACTTACTATTGTACCAGCTTTACTTAGTGTTTACTTTTTTTCCCTCTTGCTTACTTTGTAGTGCTTGTTTACTTTACAAAGGAAATTCCTTCCCTTTTTACTGGGATTTAAGCCTTGGAGCTAGTTGCCAGCCCCTGGCCTATGGAAGGCGAGCATAGGGTAGTCACGACACAGGCCCCGAGGATGGGTCGTGACATATGGAATCTCATGTATGTTATACATTATTAGTTATTTTTACATCCCGTAGATTATTAGAGGCATGTTTTTGGTTGGCACAATCGACAAACTATTAGCCCAGGCAGGGTCTTGGTGGGTCAAGTCATATCAATGAGTCCCAAAAATGCCATGATAGATCATTACGTGACTCAAGAACCCCTATTAACAACTCATGTCGTCGATGGTCATTATACAGGGTGGTGGAATAGTATACTTTGGAGAAAAACAAGTGAAAATAACAAAATTTTGATTTCCAAAAAATAATTAGAGGTTCTTTTCATGTTTGAAATTATTAACAATATTTTTTCAGAGTTAGATAGGGTGAAAATGGATGGAATTAGGATTTAAGGTGTTGGTATAATGACAATTAATAGAAGTTGGTTATAGAAATACACCAAGTACTTAGTTAGAGTACACTAGGTGACTACTAGAGATACCAGGGGGTCACATAGTTGAGGCCACAAAGTAGATGGTTCTTGAGCATCATTTTCTCGATTAGAAAGGGTAGTAGTTGTAGGTTCCCCAGGTACCTGACACTAACTAAATCCATTTTATAATATAGATTTAAAAATGGGTAAATATAAAGATCAATTAAATCACCATACTCAAGGGTAACTCCACCAGTTTATCCAAATATAGGAGAGGTCAACCCTCCTCATTCCTATTTTATTTGACCCCATGTTCTTGATCAAATGGATATTGTTCATCATGTAAATATTAGGAAATATATACCAATGTATTCCCTCAATCATCATCATCCCCTTCTATATTTTTTATGTAGTAGAAATAGGGATTGTATCAATATTCCTATAGAGAAGAGTGGAATTATGTCGATGAAATGGGGATTTCTTGTTTGGATATTAGAGGATTATAATGGAATATGATTATATATGTTTTTTATGGATATTAGTGGCTACTATGATTTTTTATTTTCATTTTTTTCTATGAATAAAATTATCAATTAACTAATGTGGGAAATTGTAGATTTTGATTGTGGTAGATATGGAAGTTTGTTTGATGTTATCCACACACTTTTCTTTTGAGGTTTTAGGAAAGGGATACAAGCCAATTATTTTTACCTTAGTTTTTAATTAATTAAGAATGATGAATAAACTATATAATTTATTTTAATTTATTTATAATTAATCATTGAATTTTATATAGAAGTAAAGTCTCCTAGATGAAAATATTTTATAATTATTACTTTGTAGAGGATGTAGTTGTTTGTTCATAAGGGTATAACTCTAAGTTTATGGTAGGTGGATTCTAATATTACTTACTTATATTTGTTACGTATATTGTCTAGTTTTTGAGAATTTTTGAGTATGTGTGGGCGGTCCAAGATAGAACCACTTGTGGGTTCCTTTTTGTGTGGTAGATAAATAGACTATTGTTGACAATTAGAAATTCATCAATCATTATGCATTTATGTAATTGTCATTAATGGTTATGGTACTTATAAGGGTGCAATTGTTTTAGTTGAATTGTAACCTAATGAGGATGTCCATCTTTGGCATGTGAATCTATTAACCTAGGTATGTGTTATTTAGTAATGTGGTGATAGTTTAGAGTGTTGGATATGGGTGACCATATTTATTTTTATGGAAAAAGATTTATAGTATATGATCATGTATTAGAATGTGAGAATGACCCAAAATGGGACCAAAAGTGGCTTTGTTTCTTCTTGAGTGATGTGTATGGGCTAGATTAACAATAATGAGTCTTTTAAGCCTTATCTATTGAACATATGTCTTCTAATGGACATGTCTTCTTATGTAATGTTGTGTGATAATAAGAGGAATGTAACTTTAGGGGTTTCCTAAAAATTAACTTGATTTACTTATCATTTTGGGGAATAACTGAGCATTTTTTGATGATGAAAATCTAGTCTATAGTCTATGCTAGTGGTGGAATATGCTAGTAATATCAACGTGAGGAAATAAGTGGCCACTGGAATGACCCTTGTGTTATGAGTATCTATTTAGGGATCTTATATAGTATTTGGGGAGGTTTAACCTGACTTATGTGCCCTAAGAATATAACATTAGGGGCGTGAGCATCATAGTTTGTGGATAAGGCATGGCTAACAAATTTATATGGTGACAATTTTTTCACAATGGTTATGTTATATTTGATGATGTAATGGGATTTTTTTATTATATATTCAATGTTACTTTATCTATTGATTACAGTGGTCATTAATTCACATTTTCTTATTTTAGGTTTCATATTTCCAAAGCACACATTTTTTCTCATATATAATTTTTAGTGATAAACCATTTACCCTTGATTGTAATTATTTTAGGAATGGAAGCTCATATTAAGACCATATCTCGGTAGTGGGGATTGACTAGGTAGGTTATGGGTGATATACTAACACGCCTGATGAGATTTTATATATAGGACATAATGATCACTATGACTGATCATGTTCAGAGGGATTATCTTTCCACTTCGATGAATTTTTCCAGATTCCATATTCATCCCCATATGAATCTGTAGGTTATGCATGATGTATTGAACTATGTGATGAGAGTATCTAGGTGGGATACACTGGACCTCATGATTGATTATGTTATGTGGGAGGTATATCCATATTTGATGAGTTTTTCTTGGTAAGGAGTACTGCCCCTTATGATAAAGAATATTATGAGAGATGTACTGCCCTTTGTTAGGAACATTTTAGAATGGTTCAAAATACCCATATTGGAATTAATCCGAAAACTGGACCCAAAGATGGAATTAATCATAAAAGGAGAATGAAAAAAATAAAAAACCAACACATGACCATGGATATTTTTATATAGGGTATGTCTAATTAAAATTACCAACTCACCCACTCATCAAATGTACTCCTTGTACGGTTACCATTACTGAGGTTATATGTGATCTCAAAATCATAATACTGAGGAAATTATACCCATTTTCTCTATCATGAATTGAAATCCTTATAGGAGAATATATTTCATAATCTCTTTTGATCTATATAAACGATAAATAATTACCCAAGAAAAAAATGCCTCTAAATATTAAGTGAAAAAAACTCTCTTTTAGGATAGAAATCATGTATAGTATAGTTACAGAAATGAATATATAACTATATAGACCTGTTTTATTTTTTTACTCTCTCTTATAACAAAACAAATCGAATTATCATAAAAGGTGTGTAAAAATATACTGCATAAGGAATAAATCTTAATGGTTATCAGACAAATATAATAATAACCAACTTCTCTTTTAAACATTTAATTGTATCATGACATTACTCCATCCAAACAATATCTATCAATTTATTTATTAAATTTTATAGTGTAATTACAATCTAAGAAAAGTTTAGTACCAACCCCTTAAAATAACTATAGTAGCCTAAAAATCATTTTACAATAGAATTGTTCTAATGTCGGTTTCATTAAACAAATTATTTGACACTCACTGGGTGTATTTGTACACCATGATTTATAAACATAAGACATGGGATATGAACCTCATATATTTTAATTCCACACCTAGAATTATTCCTATAAAATTATTATTTCATAACCATCTCTAACGCCTTCCGAAGATGTTATGCATGATCAAAATTGATCCTTGAATAAGAAAAAATGTCATCTATTAATAAGGATTGAAAATCATATTGATTTCTTTGAAACACCATATTCACATCTCTCATAAACAAAACTACTGAATTAATATCCTCAAATAATATTACAACTAATTTGAAATTTCCATAACGATGTGAAAAAACATTCTTAGATGTGTGTTTATATATAATATTTATTTTATAATATTGAAACTAAAAAATTTTCATATAAAACCAAATATATTATTTAAATTAGCTATAAAAATTGTACATCTTGTAAGGGGATAACAATTCTTCACTATCACATGGTTTAATAGCTAATTATCTACTAATATCCTCAATATATTGTTTACCGGCATTACAAATAACTCCAGTGAGTTGCATGAAGATAAAATATGTTAAATGAATCCCTTTATAACAATTAATCATTTTAATTTCACCAAAATCAAATATATATGTGTTTTATTTAGTAAGATTTATTTTAAAGAGAGGTAACTCGTGGATAAAAACCTATCCTAAATTAATTCACAGTTTTGAGGTAAGATCGCAACTTCTTTGATAAAAACATAATCATAATTCCTAAATATCATGGAATTTACTTATTATTTTTTAAAATTATATTGTTATATTTATGGTCAATAATAAATGAAGTAATTATGTGTTGAATTGATAATATTATATAGATCTGATGTAATCAATTGGGATATTTAAGTACCACTGAATTAAGACATAACTTTGATATTTTATTATCCATATTTATATAATGAAAGTAATATTCCATCAATAAGGGTGGAAATTCTAGATTCTCATGCACTATGAATTTGTGATTGTGATATTATTATAATGTTCTTGATATATGAATGTTATTCATCAATTAATGATTTCAATTTTTTTTTGAAGTATGAAGATAACACTTCTGGAATATCAAAGATAATCTATAAACTTGATGTGGAAAATGAAAAGTGAAACATTTTTAGTATTAAAATATAATGAAGAGATAAAATGATATGGATATGAATGATGGTTTAAATATATATAACATCAATATAGAATAGTGATGTTATAAGTTATATATGAATTTAGAGAGTTCATGTATGATATCAATTGGCTCATGAATATATGATGTCTGAAGCCAATGTGGTTCATGGAGTATATGGATTGTTTTTTATTATGGTCATCTAAAGAATTAAATAGTTGGCAATGATTAAGGAGAAATAATGTTTTTTGAGAATTATATTAAGAGTCTGTCATTGTGTTATCATCCATAAGGGAAATTGTAATATATATATATATACTCACCTGAATGATATATTTGAATAGGTAAATTCAAATTGATTTTAGAAAGGTGATGCATATATTTTTAATGTATTAAGATAATTTAACGTGATGATATTTAATCAGTTTTTAGAGTTAAGGTTATTATGGCATTGAAATTAATTGAATAAATCCTTTTAGTTTTTTAGTGGTAAAATATTTGGGAATCATTGTGATATGAATAATATTCCGAGTTAAAGATGTTAAAGATTTCGAAATTTTGTGCATTATATATGATTAAAAAGGAATTTTGATGGGCTACATTTGAATAAATTTGATGTTAATATATCTAATAATTGTAACTCATACATTGTATTATAGTAACTCAAAATTTAAAAATGATACATCAGTTTTTTTTTTGAATTTGGTTGACACGTTGCATTAGATAGTTTAACGTTCTAACTGGACAAATATAAATAATTC
The DNA here is from genome assembly GCA_963277665.1 of Viscum album. Classification (NCBI taxonomy): domain Eukaryota; kingdom Viridiplantae; phylum Streptophyta; class Magnoliopsida; order Santalales; family Viscaceae; genus Viscum; species Viscum album. The sequence goes on along the minus strand of OY728161.1, from coordinate 1,039,818,197 downwards.
ATAAATATTAAAGTCTAATTAATAGAAACATGACACTAATATATGATTATATGGATGATTTCTTATATTTATGTACATGTATGATGTTAAAAAATTATTCTAAAGGATACATAAGATCTTTTTGAATTCTTTGTAAAAATAAAAAATAAAAGTGAGATTATTAGTATGAAATTTTATTTTTACTTAATGCATTAGATAACAAAATGTATTCAAGATGAGGTGAATTCATGCTATGAAAAATAATATGTAAAATGACTAGTAGTGTGAATGTCATCATGTAGACTATGAAAATAATTTTTTGAGTTCTGTTATGTAATAAAAGAATAAAGTAAATAACATTTGTAGAGAATAAAATATAATATCTTAAATGATTTCAAAATGAAGTTCTATTGATCAATATTGAATGATAATTAAACTCTAATTTTAATGGAGTTTTTTTAAATAAAATTTTATGAAAATTCTGAGTTTTGATATATAATGATCAAATAAATTTTTAAATATTGAGGTTTGATGTGTTTCTTATCTTGGTATTTGACCAATTTCAGGTACTAAAGATCATGTTCCTAATCACATTGTGTTCCCAAATCTAGAAAAAATATCCACATGATCATGATGAGTTTATATAAATATAATTAAGGTCAAACAATATTTTTATAAAGAAAATATTAAAATATTGACCTTTTATTTCAAAATATCTTATGTGTCTAGAATTAGAGAAGTAGGGGGGTAGAGATCGATATTGGCGAGATTGAATAAGTTGAGTATCAAATACACTTTGGAAGAGAAAATAGAGGATATGAAAACATGCATTCAATTTTTTGAGGATTATACTAGACATAAATGTTATTAATTTAGATAATGAGAGGCATCCATGAGGAGGTTTTCATAATTTGGAAATATGTTTTAATCTGTTTAGTTCAGTGGAAACTTATGTTATTCCTTACATATTGTTCCTTAAGAATATATATATTTTGATTTTAATTTATACAATGTGGTTCTTTTAAAAATATAATTCATTTATTTTACAGCTAGTTAGTTCAGGCATTAGGTTCTAGGTGAATTCCATTCCCTTGGTTGAATTTAATTATTAACAATCATTCATGTATTTGTGACATAATAATCACCATACATGAATGACTAGCTAATACATTGTGAGTAAAATGAGTAAATATCTATGAGATATATGATTTTAAATTTTTTCTACTTTCCAAGCCTATAGATTGAGAGAGTGTTGATATATTGTGATTGGGCACCTAAATATATATATAGGTAAATAGAAATATTTAAATGGGAAAAACATTCCACCCTGATTCACCCCACTATGTGTGGCTACACTTATCATATGAGAGACAACATTTATCTATCATTATTTTAGATTTGAAAATCATTAAATTCATCAATTTATGTGAAATTATTTATGTATTAATATATATCCTTCAAAGATGAAATATACATTCCTTACAGATACAATAAGATCACCTTCTATGTTAGAAAAAATCATACTTCATCAACAACAATCAAGAAAATATTGTAACAAATAAAACCAATATATTCTAAGGATGAAATCATATGGTTTCATCTCTAAGAGGTCAATGTTCTATAGAAATAAATCTCATCCCAGAATTAATTTACAACCAAAACAAACCTCATAAAATATTGTTCAAACTCACACTATTGTATCCAACTCCAATGGCCTATAATGATTTAGTACACAATGGTTTAACCATTGATATAGCGTAAGTGTGATAAATGAATATTAATAAAAACAAGAAAGATTATATAAAAATGAAAATAATACATTGAACTACCTTGGGTTACTCAATATATTAAAAATCCATCACATGATGTTATCCCATGCCAACTCTTACTCTACATCCTTATTAGGATTAAAAATCCAAAAATATACCTTCAACGAAAAAAAATGATCTTATTAATCTCTATCCAAAAATCAATTTGTTATAAAATGATTATTCCATTTGATCATATATTTTATCTACTACCTCTTGTATAAACTGACATGGGATTATGTTTTCACCCAAAAAAAATATCTTAAAACCAACGACTACACGTATAAAAATCCACTTAAATTATAATCTAGAACATCCAAAAATCATGCACCACCATCTTTTAAATTTATTGATACACACCTCTCAGTCACTAATTTTTGGAAGACATTCAATTCAAGTAACTTGTATGAATCCACATACTTCAATGAAGCCAATAATATTACTACAAAGCCAAAAATGGGGTATTACATCTCCAAAAAACCATGGTGAAACCCTGGAATTGATACTAATAATGGGTATAAATCCACAAATCCTAAAATTTATAGGACCAAAATATATTCCTATCTAGTGATCCATTCTAAAACTAATTTGTAATTAGATGAGTATCACATCCAACTTTAATGTTATCCACAACTCCATATGAAAACTAACGTGTGGTTAGGGTTTAACCCAAAAACTACAATGTATACTTCTTCCTTCTATCAAGTAACACCATAGTAATTTATAAAATATATATCTTTTAATTAAATTAATATTTTTATATCTTTTTTTAACACAATAATAATCTTTAAAGGAACCATGATGTACTATGAAATTATTAATATTTAAATGTGACTCCTTAAACAAAGATGATAAATTGGTGGTATGGACAAGGATAAAGCCATATGAAAATTATATAAATGATCTTGTATAATCCAAACTTATTTATTGACTCATAATAAATATGTACTAAATTTTTAATAAAGTTATTTTATGATTAAAAAATAGTTTTTCTTCAAAAGGAGGATTTATTGATTTTTAAGAAAAACTATTATATTCAATATCTTACATTTTTTAAAAATTTATTTTATGAAATTAATAAATTTTTTTAAATTATCATGTAAATATTATATCATTGTTAATTATTATGTTTTTTAAAAAATGAGTTATTTTTAATTAATAATGAAAAATATAGATTTCTTAAAACTGTAATTTATTTTAATGTTTATGCCCCACTATGATTTTAATTTCTTTATTAAAGCAACATAAGTAAATTTTGTTATATATAATATAATTAATTATATATAAATAATAATTATACTTTATTTTTAAATAATTTCTTTTTATTCATAAAAACACATTTGTCTAAAAGCAATCATTATGGGCATAATGAGTTTGAAACTAATAAACTAAAAAAATATCTGTTTATGAAGGATTTTAATTAAAAATTTACAAAATATGATTAATTAAATATTTTAAAAATCATATCATATATTTTTCATGGAAATTAATGAATGTAATCTCATTTTTATGCTTAAAAATGAATTTTTCAAAAAATAGATTTATTTCATTTGATGCACTTATTTTAAAATGAATTTATATCATGGTTAGAAATTGAATCTGTCAAAATGGATTAAATATTTTGAATAAAAATAATTTATAATATGTAATTATTCCAACTTAATTTTTGGTCTTAATGAATAGTTAAAACCATAAAAAAATTCATTGCGGTAATACGGTAAATTGAGTGAACCTTGGATTAAAATAAGTGATAAATCAATGTTTTTTCATCATAATTATTAGTAAATGATAATATTTTGAACCATAATATCTAATGATCAAAATTTAATTTTTATTTTGTGTCTTTCCTTGAAAGTGAATAAATAATATTTTAATCCATTAAAATATTCAAGGTGTGTCCCCGTACCTATAAAAAGACACCCCACCACCCTTTCCTTCACAACTTGATGAGAACCCTAACATGAACAAACGCTACCCAATTTTCATAAAAAAGTACCTTTACAGAAATTATATGTTTTGGCCATCTGAAAATACTATTCCAATGGTCCATGAAATGGGATCTAAATGAGGTTTACCGAATAGGTGGTTATCATCTTACCCAACATATTTTAATTTTATACTTAATTTACCTCATTTAAATAGGTGGTATTCATAATAAAAAAATAACTTTATTATCCTCAATAAACAAGAATTTTATTATCACTATGTAACAACCATTATCGACCATCTTTTCTATCAAATGGGAAATGAAATCATCTATTACACATATATGTGGACTACCACCTCCACCGAGCTATATGATCTATTTTACCTCATCATAACACATGGTTGGTTATTATGATGGATTTAATATTTATATATTATTATTATGAAATATATATTCTTCTATAAATATATGATCTTATCAACCTTCTTATCTTTATATAAGTTGGAAAGAAATGACGTCGATCATTACTATGTCTCGACTACCTCTTCCACGAAGTGATGTGATTATTGTTTCATTTCTACAATACAAGGATGGTAATCAGGATATATTTAATGAATATATATAATATTCATGATATAATAATGATTATGTGAATGTGATTTATTATTTCTATTTCTTTTATTCCAACCATTTAAAGGTGGAAAAATCACTCTTGCATATGTACAGACTATCGACCCCATGAAGGGATATAATAACATTTCTATTACAGATTTTTCAGAATAATTAAATATTTTATATGATGAATAAATATGATTATTATTTCATGATTAATATTTATGATAAAATGAAACCATGACCATGGTGAAAGTATGGGAACCATTGAACTGAAGAATGCGTGGAACGTATACCAGTTTTCACATGAATATTCACTTTAATGAAGATATTTAAAAAAGGGTAATTGGAAATTATAAATGAATCATACGTAGTAATTTATTTATGAATATGGATCTATAATATATTTATAATTAATATATATTTAGTATTCGGGATATTCGAACTTGTACAAAGCCAAATGGAACTTAAGGTAAGGGTTCTTTATCTAAATTATTTTCAATGAGACAGGTTTGGTACTATCCACTTGTTTATGTTCAATATGTGTATATAATTATAATTTTAAAATTATATCATAAATACCAATTAATTAATATTGTTCAATATTTTAATTACAATTATTTCAAATTAGGGTTTTTGATTCTAATGTTACCAAAGTGGCAAGGCTTTCACTTCTCACATTTATTTCTGTGAGACATATGACATATTCACCACTTGTTTTCATTTTGTGTTGTATTTAATAACCATGAATTTTATTTATGATTATTATCATGAAAATTATAGGGATTTAAAAATCTATCGAAGGTTCTCCCTTCCATGAGGTTTTGATTTCGTTATTACCAATTTTTGAAGGGTTATTTATCTCAATATTGTTTTGTTAAGACATGTTTTATGTTATCCTCATATTTTGGTTAATGAGGTGTATATACTACACCTTTGACATGTTATACCATGTATCTACCTTTTTTCTTGATATTTAATGAGTATTTTATTGTTATTATTTCATGTTTCTTATTATTCAAAATTTAGCCAATTGTTAAGGGATTATGTTTCAATATTATTTTAATTTGAATTGTTTATGATTGAACATCCAGTGAAGGAAATTATATGAATTTTTTTATTTTATATCTAATTTATTTTATTCTTCTCTATTTATTTATATTTTTTGTAGTACTTATATTTTACTATGGTTGATACTTTAAATTATCAAATAATTTTTATAAATCATATACGACATTATTTCCTCTTTGCTCAATAACTTTTTTCTTCCATGTTCATACACATTAAAATTGTTTAATAAAAATTAATACCTATACTTTAATTTTTTTAAAAAATTTATTATTTGAAACATTGAATTTATTTACAAAGAACTAAAAATGAATCTTTTTAAATATTTTTTTTTCAAAAATAGTCGTTTTGGATTTTTTAGAAAGGTGTGAAATGGATGTTTTCTATCAACATATATGACATGAATAGATATTACCATCATCATGAACAATATTTTTTATAAATATTTCATTACAAGTATCCATGGTTCTTTTCAAATAAAATTATTTCTAAAATATTTTATAATTTTTTATATTTTGAATTTCTGATTTCAAAGTGAAAAGGGTACTTTCCTTAAGAAACATTATAGTGATCTTTTAAAGTAAATTTTTATCTATGATAACATCCTTTTATGGCACATTAAATTTATGGACGATATGATCCAATTATTCCATCCTTATTATTTCTATTTATGGTTTATGATAATGACGAAGTTATTTTTATGAATCCAATTCCTTTCCATGGGTTATGAAATAATAAAAAGATTAAGGTTTTAGGATCTTGTGGCACAAATATGTATAGTTTTTAATATATATATATATATATAAAGTGGGCCCCAAATTGTATATCCCTATAATACATTAGGTAATGTGATATTGATATATCATTAGAGGATGATTATAAGTATAGTCATGATTACAAGCATATTTTTTCACTTGTTGATCTGTGAGTATGACTTCTTATTGCTATGCTCATATGAATATTCATGAACCTGATTGGGAATATATTTTTTTACATTTTGATACATGAGTATGAACCCTTTCAAGAAATGATCAAACGATTTTTCATTTAAAAATTTTGAATAGCTATTTTCACAAGATTATGATTCCCTATGCTTATGATTCCACAATATTATGAAATAAGAATTGAATGATGAATAATATTTTGAAACCAATTTTTTCAAGCATCTGGATATGAATTGATTTTTGAATTTATGATATATTATTTTATGTTTATGAATAATTTAGTTCGAGAACATGAAATTGAATGTATTATCATTACTTTATGATCATTTTATTCTCTATTGATTGATATCTCCTATGTTTAACTGTATTAAGAATATGATCTTGACCATTAATATATTTCATTTTCCCCAAGATATAAAGAAAGATTCTAAGTATTATGTATATTACAAGGGTGATAGTAGAGAATATCTTATTGTGGAATGATGTAAATATTTTATGTACATGTTTTTTATATATCCATGTTTTTAAAGACACTAAAACTTTATGATTTTGGTATTTATATTAATGCTATGTATTGTGATTTCATCATATAATATGTAATATTTATGTAAAAAAAATATGATTCACTATACTTGGTTTTAGAGTTGGGTTTAGTTAAACATTAAATAATATAGATAGATATATTTTGTGAAAACCACGGGGATAAGTCTATGTAATGATCCCCAGTCTAGGCCAACCCCATGATCAAAAAATCTAAAACCTCACATGTCTTCTGGAAATGAAAAAATCACATTAGATGACCCCATATATCTTAACATGTGGTAGGTGCTATCAGTTACCCTTTCGGGATTTTAGTTTTTCCTCCCCAATAACTTGAACCCATAACCTCAGGCCTAACATTCAACCTGGAAGAATTGCGAGTACTACTAACACAATGACCTAGTGTTAATCATTTCACTTTTGGGTTGGTTGTTAAGCCTAAACTGATGGGTTCAAGTTATAGGAGAGGTTAAATAAAATCCCCAAAAATTATAAAATAGTACCTACCAATTGAAATGTTGTGTATGGTTTGGGTAATGTGGGTTTTTAATGTTTATAATACACGTGAGGTGGGAGATTTTTTGAGCTTGGGATTGGCCTATTCGGGGGATCATTACATGATTTTAATCCTGAGGTCACATGTTCTAGTTATAGGGGATGTGAAATAAACATACCCAATGTGTAGGGGAAAAACTTACCATGTTTAAGGCTTAAAAAAGGTCATAAAACATGGTATTTTCATTGAAAAATTTCATGTCACATGGTTCATCTTATTAGATTTAAATATTCCAAAATCCCCCTTTTAGTTCTAATTTATAAGTTCTTTTTGGAAAAATTTAATAAATTTCACGTTTTTTACAATTACGTGTGGAATATGGAAAACATAAATGAAATATGTATTCAACCTATACTCAAGTAATTTTTTAGAGTGTCATAATGGTAACCCTGTGTTTCTAAGTGTTATTTAAGGCTAAACCAGCCACTATGTAAATAGACTTTTCTAGTTTTTTTGTAAAGGTAACTCCCTTTATAAGCAAGTTTCATTATGGTAAACCCACATTTTCAAAAAATTCATAAGGGTAAAATTTTCATTATATAAGGGAAATATATTTTCAAAAGGTTAGGTAAGGGTATCTTATCCATTGTTTAAGGGTTGGTTGAGTTATATAATGGTAGTTTCTTATTTTCAAAGGATGCATAAGGTTAACCTAGTTCTGTCCTTTGATTACTAGTAGTTTCCTAATGGTAAAACCATGTTACCCAAATGAAATACAGTTTTGTGGGGGGGAAATATTTTTATCCTTTTTTCATTTCTCATTATATAGATTGAAATTGTAATGTGGTTTTATGATTTTTAAAGAATTAAATCCTAAGAATCAAGACTTTATCTCATTTCAAATTTAAAACTCATGTTTATGTAATATTTTAAATGCTCCACATTAAAAATTTGAGAAAACTACAAATTAAATTCCTAATTTTTTTTGTTTTAAATAACGTGAACCTATATGTGGATTGTCTTCATAAAAAATATCGGAATTGTGTTTCCATTCTGGTTTTATATCCTCTAGAGTTTATGAATTTTAAAATATCCTAAACCAATGATCTAAATAGTTTTATTTGATCAATCCATGTTATTATTATGGTTTCTTATCATAAAATACCATCTCTCAATCATATATTATTGAGAGTAATTGTTTCCAATGGAAAAATTCTGGGAATCATATTTCTTCTATAATTTCTAAAGTATATATTTCTAAAACATTCTTGAAAATGGATAAAGATTTCTAAAATGTTAGTAAACCAAGTTTATCAATTAATAATAAAATATAATTAACATATGATTATATTATATTATATTAGGGATATATAATATTATTCCATATCATTTAATAATTATTCTTTGAGGAATAAATGGTTAACAAATGATATGTACTAAATCAATAATTTGGAAAATAAAAAGTATAGAGAAACTATTATCAAATTAGGGGTTTTATTTATATTGGAAATAAAATAATTATGATTAATTCTAGGAGTATTTGGAAATCTATTTGAACAAAATAATAAGTAGAAATGATCTGAGTGATTAATCCGTCATAAACTATGATGTTGTCGTCAAAAAAATTGAGTTAGGAAGTTCTTTACCTTATATAGTTCTTTCATATGATTGTTAGAATGAGATAACATAATATGTTGGTATTATTATGCCATATTGATCTTTATAAAATTTGTATTTGGATCTGGTTTACCATGCTTTTTTGATATGCCTCCGGACATATGACACTTATATGAAGATAGTGTTTCCATGTGATGTTTACGTATTTTCTATGGGGTTGTCAATATATGTATGGTACGGAAGTGATAGGTAAACAAATCATGGTTTTGTACCCATTGTAGGGATGTGTATTAAAATGTTTCATATGAAATTATTATAGGACCATGTTTATTGATGGGTAATGATATCCCAATGTGGCCTGACCTGGGTAAATGATTGTCTATGTGATCTAACCCATGTGGTGACAATGGGACATGATGATCTATGAGACATGGCCCTTAAGGTGATAGTTGGACATGATAGCCTATGTGACATAATGTGAGAGATAAATATTGGTAGTTATGGATTAATAGTGTATAACATGGTGGACTAGGGAATATGAAACTGTTGATTAGCCTTAAAGATGGATCTTTTTATTGTGACATTTCTATGGCTACTCAGTTGTTCTTCCGACATAGAGCATATGTAGGTACAACCGGGGTTTGTGGTGACATTCATAGCATATAAACACATGATATAACTATTTTATTATGTTTTTACTCATTTATTATCATGATATGAACTCTTATACATGCACACACTTGTTAAGGACTCATTGGAGGAGTCCAACTAAGTTTATTACCCACACCTTGCATGAGCATCTCACTATGTGTACATACATCATGTTTTAGGATCCAAGAAAGGGAATGGATCCCATGGTAGAGGGTTGATACAAACATAATCCAACTTTTTGTGGTACTGGCATTCACTTCAGATGATTATATAGTTTTATTTACTTATTTTCACACTATAAAGTCTACATTGGAATGCCACATTGTGAGCCCATTTATATATTGTTATATCATGTGTGTCATGTGATATTAAATTTTATGTTCATTTATTTGCATGTAATATGAATTTTACTATTTATAGTTATTATATATAGTTATTAAAATATATTGAGAGTATAATATAGTGTAAACCCAACACTAGTAACATAGAGTCACTGGTTATTTTAATACCTCAGAAACAAAAATACATTGAATCACATTCAAAAGGATTAAATAGTTGTTTAGTATTGGGAGACTTGATGAATGTAAGATTCTCACATTACATATGGAATAATTAAATAAAAATTAAAAAATATTTTGAGAAGTTTATTATTTCATTTAGTAAATCCATTAATTCATTCATAGATCCCTTCATGGTATCCTTGGGAATGTAAATCATAACAAAGGGTAAGCTTAGATGCTTGGTAAGTGAAATATTAAAATATAAGCTATTAAAAATAAACAATAATTGAATAATATGGTAGAGATAAATAATATTAATAAATTATATAAACCCAATATCATAAAAGGGAATTAAATCTAGGGATGACATAATAATATAAAGTATCACATGGATAAGAACAACTTGTTTCATAATGATAGAGTGCATAATATTGGACATCATAATCTTACCAAAAAGGAATTATGCCATGACATTATACATATATATGAAATTATTATACCAAATTTGACACCCAATGATATTCGAAGGAACTCTATGTTTGATATCTCACGTGACAGAGAACACAGAGCTTAATCAAACAATTAAATATTATTATTTAATTATGATAGTGATCACATATCCGTTATAATGGATGGAATGAAGATATTAAATAAATTATAAAAATATAGTTTACATATGACTATAAAAAAACATTGATCACTAAAAAATTAGAAATAAAAATGCAAACCAATTGAACATGATGTTTGGGTAAAAACTATTTTTATGTTTTCAATAGAATTCTATCTTAATAAATTAAACTATTCACTACTAGTGAAAGATGTTGATAAAATTTATATTTTTTATATTCATTTTTTTAAATTAATCAAACCATTTTTTAATTCATTATAAAATAATAAATCCAATTTTGAGTATAAAAAGATATACATTTTTTAAAAACAATATTGTCACCTTTTTATGGGAAACTATTTTAAAGATAAAATGTTTAACTATTATGAATTTTATTTGAAAAAATAAACTTCCTTTATGAAATTTTATTATAAATATTATCTTAGGGTTAAATTTTGGTATTTTTCTGAGAAGTTTCATTTTTTGTGAATAGTAAAAAATAATGAAATTTTATTGAAAAATGTATTTTCATCTAATTTTTTATATAAAAAATATACTATAAATTGGTTTTAAACTATAATTAGTTTAATTATAAATCTATAAATCCAATTTATGTCATTTGAATCAATTTCACTTTGATACTGAATATAAAAACATTTCAATCTTTCGATCTTTTTCACTTTAAAACAACACATTCTAATTGTGTTTGCAAGATTAATTTTAAATATAATTATTCCAATTATGGGAATTGATTTTTTTTAACTGAATTACATATTTGGAAAAAAAATTTTAAATTTGGTATTAATATTAGTTTTATTTTTTTATATATAGATACCATGGTAAACAGAAAGATTTACAAAATGTATAGGTAAAATAATTAAATGGGTTTATGTTAAAAGGTAAAGGTTTAAAATAACAAAAAATTACCTCATTTAATGGTTGGATTATGTTTTTATCAAACATAAAAATTCTTTAAAACATTAATTATCATCCAAATTTTTGGGAATTAATGCCACAACAATGTGGCTCATTTATAACATAATATAATCATTATTTAATCACTTAAAACCTCCATTTTTATGTATAAATACCAACCCTCACAACCCCATTTCACCAAAAAATCCTTGAATCACATAAATTATCTAAAACAACTCTACTAATCACTCTCTCCACATCCAGGTTCTTATTTTATCCCCCCAAAACCATTTCAATGTTCTTTATGGGATCATTCAAGGATGTAATATTCAAGAGGTAATATTCCCAAACCACCTCTATTAATTTCTTTTCTTCTTCTAATTTCCCCACAACTACATAATCCATCAAGGAATAATAATTTCAAAAACAATTTCATACTTTAAATTTATGTTAATATTATAATATCTTATATCCATCCCTTTTATTACCTCCTCTTATTCAAATAAATGAAGCTATTATCCAAAATATGTCAGTTAATCCTCTCCATGAATAATGATTTTGATTTTTAAATACCACCATCACGGCTGGTCATAAAAGTAATATTTTGGTTAAGTAATATTTTAATAAGTATACTATAACATATTAAATGTTTTGGAACTATTATATACTAATAATATTAAATAAAACCTAACTAGTTTGCGGTTTTGGGAAAAAATGCCAAAATTTAACTAAACACCTATAATTTACATTTTATCAAATGAATCAACTCATTGGAAGAAATATTAATAATTTATGGGAACATTTATAAATATTTATGTTCTTTAATAAAATTTAACTCAACTTCTGGAGTTTTATTTCTAGTTTATTATAAAATACATAATTATACACAATTGAACTAATCAAGACACAATGAAATAAACACACCTGAAATAATGAAACTAGTGAAATATTTTTAACTAATGGGTTATAAGATGTTTAGAATAATAATATAAATAAATATAAATAATAATATAGTTCATTGATGAGTTAAAAACATTTTAATCCATTTTACATGAGGTTTAGGTCTACAAAACTAAAAAAAGTGTGAGGTGAGTGTTTTCTCATCTCACCTTTTAATTTAATGAGATATATTCCTTATTCACAACCAATTTCTTTTGTGTTGTGTATATATTTTCCTTTGATATATCATATCATTAATATAGTTATATTATTTTTATTAAATGTTTCATTTAATAAATATTACTTTAAAGGGGAATATGATTTGACTAATTACAATGTGGTATGAGATTTTATAAGTAAATTTCCTATCATTGGGATAAACTTATATGTCATTGACTCTTTCATGTTAACATTATGTGGAAAATGAATTTTATTATATAATTTTTTATTTAATAATTTTTTTATGAAGATTTATATTCGATACACTTAATTTATTCGTTTGATTATTTCCTAAACTGTATTCCATTTTTACATATGATGTTTACTTTTAGAGTTATTCGATTAATTTAGGAAATTTTGATAAATCTATATCTTTTATTCAATCTGGATACATTACTATAAGGAATATTTTTTATTAATTAAATTTATTAGTTGATATGTGATAAATTATTTGGACTATCATACATGGGAGGGTCCCGGTTATTGATAGATCTTCGATGCGTCTGTACACTCATAAGACAATTTAGTTAGAAAAATTAAATGGGGTTCTACCCAGAGATTTAAACTATAAAGATGATTAAACTTGATTGTAGCTATCTAGAGGATAAATATTTATAGTTGATATGTCATACATTATTCATTACATCATTATTATTATTCCATGTGATGAATAGATTTTTTATCACATCCCTGGTAATGTTCCAATGTCATGAAATTATTTATATGGAATTATCTGATCATCTTTTATTCCTACGATATTATGATTAAGCTATCAATTAATGGAATTTTTTATTAGTTATTTATCTTCCCAGGTTTATTATTCTTATTTATTCTTGATAGCTTCTATTATATATAATCCTTACTGTGCATTTGAGATCACCCATTTCTTATGTTTTATTTTTCTCCAAGATGCCAATAAGTTTATTATATATGATATGTGGGGTTAATATTGGAGATTCAAAGTGTTATAAAATGAATCTTTATTTTGTGTTCTATTTTTTAAATTGGAATTTATGTTTCAAATATTATTTAGTTTCTCAAAAATAATAAACTATTTTGTCCTTCCACATGAAACTCATATTTTATTATGCCAATGTAATAAATTAACCATTGAATTAGGGTTTCAAGATCTGGGGTATTTTCAATCTATATTAGAGGAATTTTATTATAAAATATGAGAAATATATTTATGAAAACAAATATTATAGAATAAAACCACATGAAATTTTTTTAAATGCTTCCAATGATGAAAATTTATGATTTATAGAAAGCTTAAAATTATGTAATGTAGTTTGAAGACATTGCAATATGTTTCATAATTTTATACGCTAATATAGTGTATTAAATTATTTATAAATGGATTCTAGTGGAATAAATTCAAATCCTACCAATTACCTTAATCCATTTAAGAATTTCCCTTCTCATAAATATAATGAAGATGGAGCTGGAGTTGCAATTGCAACCGGATTTGAACAAATTGTAACAATATTAGGAGAACTGACTCAAGTTATGAGAAATAAACTTGACATATAGAATATATTTTTTATCTACAATATATTGTAATTATTTTATACCGCTTCATGTGACAAAAACATCATTCATTATGAGTCCATTTGTAGATTATAAATGGATATGTTCTATAAAAAAGATATTTCTCTCATTAGAAAGTAATGAAAAGGAGAAGGTTGTCATGGTATTTTATCATATCTTAGGCAATACAGATCAATGGTGTTCATTGATTAAAAATTATAAGGATGATGTGGAAATTGAAAACATCTAATGGAATAATTTTAAGGGAATTTTCTTGGAAAAATATTTTCCATGCAAACAACGAGCATATATAGGAAGACAATTCTAATGTCTAAGAGAAAATGAGGATGCGAATGTTTCATTGTATGAATCCTACTTTACAAGGTTATAAAGTAATTCCATAGACTACATATATAATCCAAAGAGTAAAATGGTCCATTTCATTGACGGTATTATGCGGGTTATTCATAGGGTGTTAGTCACCGAAAAATTATCATCAAATGAGGATATAATATCATGTGCTAATAATAAAAAGAATAAATTATAAAAATATTATACATTCAAAGGGAATAAAGTGAAAAATATAATGGAGGATCAAGATTTAGATAAAGGGAATAAGGTAAATAAGTATTTTCCAGCATGCGATACTTGAGGAAGAAAACACTAAGGTACATGCTTAAAAGTAGAATGTGTTTTCCCAAAGTGTAGTGAATAAGGCCGCCATGCTCATGATTATAAGGAAAAGAAATAATTTTATTATGTGTTATGGTTCCACTATAATTATATGGGGAACTATAAAAATGAGTTCTTGAAGATTCAAGGGAATATACCCCTGAAAAAGAAATGGAATCATAGTCAAGATTATGCTATTGATACAACCAAATATGATTTTATAAGGTGATTTTGTTTAGATTCAATATTATGTTATTTTTATATTTTATCAACGTTTTATTGGTTATATAAATTATGAAATATTTAAGGATTACACTATAGTACATTTTTTTGAGGATTTGAAAGAATATGTTGAATGGTACTGATCTCCAATGATTTAGTGGAATGTAGAATTTCATGGAAAAAATGATTGAGGTACAGATAACACTAAGTATTGTCCTAATGTAGAATTAATATTGTTGGGATGAAAATATTATTGATATGGATAAGTAAATTGGATAGTAATTAATACTATTTTAAGGTCTCGTGTGTTTAAACACGATAAAATTACAAGGGAATTTGAATTTTATGATTACTTGATGCTCATTTTGTAAACCAAGATTTGGAAAATAATTTTGTTAGATGAAGCACATAAATATATTTTTTTAGACATGGGTAAAGGCTATAGAGGTCCCTTGGGTGTCCCATCGAGTTTTGGGAGCACTAGGGCTATAAATCCCAAGTTATGAGGATCTATAGAGGGCATAAGGATTTTTTGAAACCAAGTACAACTTTCTCTGATAGGATCATGGACTATTGCTTGTACTTGTCACAAACCGAATCTGGTCTCCATCTAAATCGGCACTCGACCCGGCCCACAACAAGACCCAAAGGGTGTTCTCGATCCCCACGGGTAGGCACAAGTGCCTTGGTATCATAAAATTAAAATTGGGAACGATTTACCCAAGTTTATATACTTAAAAGAAAAAAAGAATCAAATAAAACGAATATTGATTTTTCAATCCAAACAATCTTTTACAAAAAATCACAAATGAATTACATATTTTAAAACAACTCAACAAGACTATAAAGAAGTACAAAACCAAAAGTTAATAGCCTAAGAACCCTCATGTCAAGGGGCACCACCCTCAACCCATCTCCACAAGACTTCACAACCAAGGACCTGCTAGAAACCTGAACCACTGGAACTATAAAATTGTACCCAACCTGCGACAAAAAAAACCAAGTCTACTTACACCCAAGGTTGTTAGTAGGGTGTGAGCCAAAAGCCAATAGGATACCACAAATAATATATTCCATGATATAAACATTTAATGACGAAAATCATGCAAGTTTTCGAAAACATTAAATGCTAGTTACAATTTCTAAAAGATGCAACATTAAATAAGAACAGTTTTTAGGTGAGATATTTTAATGAATAAACACTTTTAAAATAAATACCAAAGCTACTGAATTTTACATCCACTCATACCGTATGTTGACAGTAAGCACAAAATATCTAGTGAGCACAAGCAATGGGAAATAACCCCTAGGAACTATCTAGTTGTGGGTATTGGGAATGCCCTTCGGGTCTTGTTGCGGGCCGGGACGAGTGCCGGTTTTGATGATGACCAGATTCGGTTCGTGAAAAAATGGTATCAGAGGAGGATCAGGTTAAATTTATGGGTCACGTTACTTGGAAAAGAGTCGGGATGGTCTGGAGTTACAATTATTGGGACTTAGAATTCCAGTTATGGGTTGTGTGCCTGATCACCACACCTCATGATGGGATTCATGTTTCTAGGAGAAGTCAGGATTTATCTAAGTCCTTTAGTTTTCTTGGTTTGATGATGATTAGGGGAAATGAAAAGAGAGTTGGGTTAATGATCTTAGTGAGATCTAAGGGCTTGGTAATCCACGTGGAGCCAAGGATATATCCTAGAATACTCTATGTGACAGTGAAGTGATTGGTATATGGCCGCCAACCATATGTCGAAGTCACCCACTGCATCTTGTTTCATCTCGCATTGTTTTGTGATTTAGTTTTGAAAACATGTCACTTTCGTATTACGAAGCATAAAGTTATTGTTAAATGATGTTTAAATATAGAGGGAATGGTTTGATTTATGAAATGATTGAACTAAATTTTCAGAATTTTTTTGATATGTAAAATGTTGTGCTTACACCTCCTTTGGATGGAGGAACTATATTGATGTTGGTTTTGAAAAGTGTTTCTAATAGAGTTTTCTAAATAATCAAAGGGTTTTTTAATGGGATAAGATGTTTTGAAATTGATGTAAATAATTTTAATGTGAGTTATTTTCTAAATGGTTGTGTCTTTATGAAATGTTTTATAGTATTTGAATTGGGATTTTGATGTTGTGGTTAGCAGTTTTGAGAAAAAGGATGTGTTGGTTGACTATTATGGTTTTGAAAAGTGGAAAGAATTTTTTATTGTTTTAACCTTTCGTATTTCCATGAGCAACCACATGAATGGGGTTATAAGGGATGATTGATGGTAGATGGAATGACTGGATGAGTGTCGGGATGGATATGAGGAGGGTTCCCGGTGTGGCACTGAAACATGAATGTGTAAGGCCCATGGGGTACCATTGGTGGATATTCTAACCACTGAACCGTTCGTTTTCAGGAAATATTTTTAAATAAAAACATGATGTCTTGATGAATTGTTTGGGATGGATTATTTTATGTGTTTTTTGGAAAATGTTGTTGTTGTGGGATGTTTTGAGTCTAATAAACCCTCATGTTTGAAATTTGTTTTGGGTTTATGATTGGTTGATAAGTTGTGTAGAAGGGCCGGTTAGTAGTCTCCTCTGAGATATGTTTTGGGAAACCTTTATGGGGGTTCCCTTCATGTGTTTGGATATGGTTTATGGATTTTTTTGACCAATGGACCATCTAGGTTGGGTCCTTGGGTTCTCTAATTGGATAAGGTATGCCTCCATTAAGGGTTAATGCATAACTGAAGTGCGACCCAGATTGTTTTGCCATTGGAAAATCTTCCAGTTGATCAATATAAAAAATCTTTTATTGATATTTTTTGATTGTGTGTACACCCATTCCTTCATTTGATTTTTATATCCTATTGTAGGGGGAGAGTGCTCTTGGAATGTTGAAAGAGGCCTTAGTTTCTTAAGTTTCCTAATTCGTCGAAGCTGGAAGTGTTCTAGGTTTGTTTGTGGGGATGAGTGTCTCGATGGTGTCAAGGAGGGCCTCTGGGTTCTTCACAGATTCTTTGAAGCACGAGTTCATGTTAAACCAACAGTGTGGGAAATATGGTCATGATAGGATATTATGGACACTTTATAGATTTTTTTTTGTTTGGGGATGTTTTATAAGGTCCCTCTCCATGGATTTTTTATATCAGTCGCAATGGTTATGTTCCGTGATACCTTATGATGTCATGTACTTGATTCACCGTAAAGGTGAAAGTTGGTCTATCATCTGAGAGTCTCTGTTATGTTGGGAGAATGTCACCCTAGGAAAAATAGAAAAATATTCCATTTTAGAGGTAGGTGAGTATGGGTGTTATTTAATTCTATTGTTTCTCACCCGAACAATCAAGGGGTGATGTGTGTCCATCTTATAAGCCCTGGTTTCAGTGAAATATTGGGTTAGGGTAAAGTGAGTTTGGAATGTGTTTGGTTTTGGAAAAATTATCGGGGATTGCGGTGTAGTTTTTGGTTGCACCGAATGAATAATTCTCGTTCAAGAGGTTTCCAAAGCCCAACTGCAAGGCCAAAGATGCTTTGATCATTTGAGCTCCAGCCATATGTTTTAGAGAGAAGCTGAATTGTAGTCAGGGGAAATCATAGGTTTGTTTAAACCCTTGTAAAAAGTCCAATCCTTAGTATGAAATATTGGAAGATTTTAAACCAATGTTTTCATCATCTTTCCTATGTTTTTCCTTTTCGGTGGAAATAGGTGGAGGGCCTTGTACCCATGTCATCACCCAATGTTATTCCCCGCCCCCTTTGGTTTCCATTGAGTCTTTGGAGAATGGATTAAAGTTTGGCTAGATAGGTTGAGAACATGGTTTTCACTTGGTTTGTAGTGACCATGCCCCAGAAAACCATATAGATAGAAGGATCCCCACTGTTAGTGTATGGTTTCCCAAACCGTGTAGACTAACCATGTGTTCGTCCCAACTCTTTAAATTTTTGGGTCTTTCTGTACTGGCCCATGCATGTCGGTTAATATGGTTGGTTCTTATGGTGGGTAAACCCACTATAAGTTTTATATAAGTTATTTTTTAAATTAATTATGGAAGTATACCCTTTGTACCGAGGAGTCCATTCATGCCTCTCATTGTTAGTGTCCTGATTCTGTATCAGAAAAAATATAGGTTTCCTCTTATGTTGGGTAGCCTATTTTTGTTCCCCCGTACCAGTAACTCAAACTTAACCATGGTCTGGGATTGGAGGTAGGTATTCTCATTCAGATCTATCAAGTTATCTACATATTCCTTGGGTAAATGTTGGGATTTGATAGTGCCCAATGGTTTAGTTATACCAAGGTAAGTGTAACCTTGTTCGATGTTGTTGTTTTTTTGGGTGAATTGATTGAGTCTTGTTCGGATAGTGTTTGAGGAGTTTTATTTTGGGATAAAGTATGAATGTGATTGATCATTTTAGGAAAGTGGTGTATCTTTTATTTGTGAGATTAATAATTCATTAATTGATCACTAGAGGTGTTTTGACCTTTGGGGGTGAAACTTGGCAGGGGAGTACCTCTTGGTTTCTCAGTTGGGTTTGGTTGTTTCTTTGACCTTGATGTGACTTTCTGGGGCCAAAAGTTTTCATGGCGGGTATAATTGTCACATAAATGACTTATTTTATAGTTAAATTCTATTTAATTTCCATTCATTCTTTGTTTTGGGGGTTTTCCATGCTTTTATGGAGGAATGGGTGAGTTTTAATGAATTGGTCCAAACTGTGAGCCCAATTCCATATTTCAAAATTAGTTTTGATTAATTTATAACTCCTTCATTTTTCAACATTTTTCATCTATTTTAATTCATAATTGTCACCCCCTGACCTATTAACACCACAATATTGATTTTGACCATTTAAGAATCCATAATCATGGTTAATAAGGGATTTTGTTTAAGGGATTGGGCCTGCCCAAAAGCCCATTTTCTTCATTAAAAATAAATTTTAATTATTTAATATTTCCTTCAATATTTAACTCTTTTCGGTGATGAAAACTTTCACCCGATCCCACTTACCTATGGTGTGCCCCATTTCTCTACTCCCATAATTTGGAGCTCTATAGAATCATGGAATTGGTCAAAATTTCTCTTTATTTGAGAAATAACCCAGATTTGGAGAGGTTAATTGATCTTTTTATAACTCCTTCTATTTTTACTCCATTTCCCCCATTCTAGTTTCTAATGATCTCATAATCCTTGTTAGAACCTCCCTTGAATGGATGGATGTTTCAAAATTCAGATACTAGTGGATTTGGGGTCATTTTATTCAAGACTGTTTAGAGTAAGTATTTCTCTCTTCAATTTATTCCTTCTACTTAGGGTTTCCTCCCTATTTAATTATGTTCTAAAATTTCCATAAGTTAGTGTTCTAACCTATGGATTGATTTGGTGACTTTTTTGTTAAATATTATGGTCTAGGCTTGGATTTATCATAAATGTGATGTGGCAGTGGTGCGGTTGATGTTTCGCAGCATGTTATGAGAGATTTAACACTTTCGGTAGGTGGTTCCATGTGTAAAAAATTAGTGATGAGTTAGCTTGTAGTATTTAATCATTTTTAATATTCATCATATGATGGTTGTAGTGAAAAAAATGTTTATGATTGATTTGGTTAAGCGTTTAATCATATAGTTTCATTTTAACTTGAAATTGGGTGTTTTCATGTGTTACTCATGGGGAATTATTTGGGTTTATTTTATGACATATGGAATTTGTTTACTAAATCTTGTTTTGCCTGATAATTCTGATTTTGTAATGTATTAGTGTCATGTGGGCATAAAATGAGGGTTTTTAATAGGATTTTTTGTGTAAAACATTGTTATACTTATTGAGATTATTTTATGAAAATGTGTGTTTTTATTTGGATCTTTTGTAGTATTATTCAAGGTGATTTTATAAAACATGAAAGTGGTTTTAGAAATGTCTTTTTGGCTTCCAATTCGGTTTTGGATAAGAATTGTTATGGTTTTTTGGTCTTCAATGGAGGTTTTGAAATGGGTTTTGTGTGCAAGACATATTCACATCACTTTGGTTCATTGTAGGAAAATTGTAAATGTTTTAGTTGGTTAAAAAAAGTGGGAAAAGGGTGAATATGTACTGTTTGGTATGAGTGTTCACCTATAAAGGGGTTTTTAAAGGTTATGTGATGTTTAAGATTTAACACATTTTTAGAATGTTTTGTAAATTTCTAAAATGTTTTATAAAATTGTGATGTTGGAGTGAAACTTGTTTGTGGGCTGTTTCATGTAAGCTTGATGATAAAATTATTTTGAAGGTAAAAAGGGTATTATGTAACAAGTGAGTAGGATGTTATGAGAGTTGTAATATATTGGAATGGTTTTATAAAATTTTTTAATGGATTTGTGGAAGTGTTAATGAAATGTGAATAGTGTTGTGGGCTATTTTGGTGTAATCGGATTTTGAAATCTATTTGAATGAGAATTGGAATTTTGTGACTTCTATTGTATACAGGTGGGATTTTTGGCGAACTTATGAAATGGAAATGATATTTTCATTTGAAAAGTATATTCATTGACTTGTTGAACTTGTTTGGGAACAAAGTGAAAACCCGGTATCTAGGTGGGTGGACGTGTACTAGTATGCTAGTGAATCTGTGGGGTTTGTCCTCATATTCACTTAGCAAGATTAACACTTAAAACTATAACTAAACTAAGATTATGGTGATTGGGTAATACTAGATTATGGGTATGTTACCTACTAGTGGATCGTGCAAGAGAATAGATATTTGTGATGGTTACTCTCACTGAGATATGAGGTACCTGGGACCCATAGCTAGCTAGTTCCTAGGGTTTATTTACCATTGCTTGTGCTCACTAGATATTTTGTGCTTACCATAGGTATATGGTATGAGTGTATGGAAAATTAATTATCTTTGGTATTTATCTTAAAAGTGTTTATTCTTTAAATTATACCACCTGAAAAATGTTCTTATTTAATGTTGCATCTTTTAGAAATTGTAACTAGCATTTCATGTTTTTGAAAACTTGCATTATTTTCATCATTAAATGTTTATCACATGGAATATATTAGTAGTGGTATCTTATTGGGATTTGGATCACACCCTACTTACACCCTTGTGTGTAAGTAGACTTGTTTGTTTTGTTGTCGTGGGTTGGGTATAGTTTTTAGTTCCAGTGGTTCGGGTTTCTAGCAGGTCCTTGGTGGTGAAGTCTTGTGGAGATGGCTTGAGGGCGGTGCCCCTTGCCAGGAGGGTTCTTGGACTGTTCTCTTTTGGTTTTGTACCTATATTATAGTTGTGTTGAGTTGTTTTTAAATATCTAAGTCAGTTCTGATTTTTTTTGAAATATTGTTTGGATTGAAAAATCCAGATTCGTTTTATTGGATTCTTTTGTTGTTTTAAGTTTATAAACTTGGGTAAATCATTCCCAAATTTTATTTTATGAATCCCAGGAACTTGTGACAGACCATGGGGATCGGGAACGCCCTTCGGGTCTTGTTTTGGGCTGGGTCAAGTGCCGATTATGATGGTGACCAAATTCATTTTGTGACAGTACTTCTTTATTGTAACTAAAGAGTTAGGATCACAGGATTGAGATAGGGCTTATAATGCTCATGGAGATCACCCATGGGGATTCTGTTTCATTTTATTCTTTGATTAATATATTGTATCTTCTAGTTAATGTATGTCTTTGGTTTAGAATGTATCATTATCTGGACATTAATATATATCTATATATTGGTGTGGCCATCCTTTAATTTCATTTGTTATTATTATATTTCATTACTCTCAGTTGCTTCTTTTTTTATTATACTGTTATGGTACTCTGACAAGAGGGTATAGTCTTCCCCCATCACCTTCTTATACCCTCGCTTCTAGTTGGAAGCATCAATCATATGGGGATATGACCCTCCTGAATGTGTTAGTACTTGGTAAACATGGACCTCTAGGACTGACCACCCAACCCAGAGGGATGTGACCAAGTGGCCAGGGTTGGGAGTATTGTTGGTTCTATTTGATATTATAGTTGACTGGGTTTTCACCAAGAGTGACTTGTGTAATATCAACTACAGATTGATTTTATGGAATTTTACGCTTGACTTTGTATGAAAAAAGTAGCATTGCTTTCATCATATTATAGGCGCATAGTACTGCACATGTCATGAATCTCCCATGAAATATAGTTGCATCAGTATGTTTCCTAGTAATTTAACAATATGTGTTGAGTGTTAAGCCATGCATTTGGATTTCTTTAGCATATCTGACAATGTAAAATTCTTGGGTGATTTATTTATCATGTTAAACTACTTCAAATTTTAGGTAGTTATGTGACATGCTTCCTATTTATTTAAAATGTTTATCAGTGTTACTTATATGGATAACATGCAGGTATTTTTTGATATATGTAAATGATTTCATGGGTTGAACCTATTAGTTACAATTTAGATGAGACCTAGTTTTCAATTGTAAGGTGTATGGTCACCATATAATATGGGAACCAAAGGCCAACCTGTTGAGTGTATGAGCGCTTTATGGATTGGTATATGGCCACCCATTGAATTGAACAATTATATATATGGCCATGTGGTATATGGTTAATGTTTTTAAAAAGATAAAGTTGTTTAAATTTGATCTGAATGAATGGTTGCATTTATAATGGCTTGGGATTAATTTTTGAAATGCACAAATACACTCAAATAGGCCAGTTGTGGCATATTTTTATGAGATAACCATTAAAGGGTGTTTTAATGGTTTTAAAATTTAACAGATGCTATTGGGTTGCTTTTTAAAGAACACAAGTAGGCTTAATGGGTCTGTCATAAGTTGCCTTATATGCTAATATTTAAAAGTAATTTATCTTATAAATTTCCTAATTATGATGGGGTGTTTAAAAGTTTTTAAATGTTTAACAGGAATGTTGGATAATATTTCCTATTTTTCTTTGAGTTTTTAATTAAATAAGGTACCTGATTCTCATTCTATTTGAATTGGATTTGATGTTAGGTTTAAAGGCCTTTAAATTCTTAAATATTGAATGTAAATCAATGTAACGACCTTAAAAAATTATTCTATATTTTTTTCCTTTGTTTAAACCCTCATCTAAGGGTAGTATAAATGTTTCATGTGGTATTCCCTGGAACGAAGACATGAAATTTTTTCCGTAGGATGATTCCTTTTATAAATGGCTTTAATGGAAGACAATTGAGTCTAGTGAATTATTTTTTGTGACCTATTGATAGAGTCATTTATTACGATTCTTAAGGGGATATCCCATAGTAGGTATCATGCTTAGAGCATGAAATGCCTTGTTAATGCTGCAAACCATTTTTCCCCATATTCAAAAAGCCGGTTTTGGGTATCCAGTTCCCAAATCAACCACATCCAAAATTCAAATTCAAACATCAAATCCAAACATCATCATACCAAATCTCTGACATACACTGGACTCCACGCGCCACATGCCACACCGCCACCACGAAACTTGCATTCAACTATCGAGCGTCCCACCAGATCAGAGAGCCGGCGAAACCGAGCAGAGAGCCGACGAAACACCACCAGGGAACCCTGCCCTCACATCTTTTGACATAAAACCTTCATTGTTTTCTAGTTCATTGCAAATTGCAACTTCAAGCTAGCAAAGAACACAGCGGGACACAGATGCACAACACGACTCTGCAAATTGAGCAGCAAGCCAAATCTCCATCTCTTAACCGCAAACAACACCATAAGAAAAAACACCGAATTCGAACCTATAAGGAAAGCCTCATGAAGACGGAAGCCAGAACCGAAAATCCTGCCCCCCTCTGCGCAACACTGGTGCCAGCTCCGAGCCTCGCCTGAAGAGCCGGATGCTTGGAACTCGCCGAACCCCATCGAAGACGAAGCCGAAACCACGTCACCGCCTTCAATGAAGGCAGATCCACCCCTTTGCCGATTTGATGCTCCATCTGAACCCCAAAACATCTGCAAGAACCTACGAAGCTAGATCTGCACCTTTTAAGACAAGATAACGGGCCAACACGATTGGGATGATGAACAGAACTGAGGCACGCCGACACCAAGCAGAGTATGCCGACCCTCACCGCACCGCGCCAGAGGAGGGGAGGGAGCAAGATGAAGATCGAAAACCCTAGCCCACAAGGAAGCTGAATCGCCGCCGCTCAGAGGCCCTCCTTATTCAACTACTTCATGAAATTCCTTGTTAACACCATGGGTCTTCTAAAGAGTGGTTCTCTTTAGGTGTAGCTATCCCTTGTATGACACTGCCCTCTTAAATGGAACCCTTGTTCGGATTGGTGTTCATTGTATGTTTGAACCTTATTTTGGGCATGGGCATCGAGGGATGCTTGGTTTTTGAAGGATAGACATTCTTCGGGCTTGGTCGACCACTTGGTAGGTCTCACGACCTTGTTTGTTTCCTTGGGGGACTCAACAGGTCATCAGTTCTTTTACTCTCTTATGTTGATATGACATGATCTAATTCCTATTTCAACCACTTGATACTTGGATGCATAAAATAAAAGTCCAATGGATAGTATTGAAGGTGGTTTTCCTCAGATCTAAATTTCAGGTTAATATGCATCGATATATGTAGTACCCATTGAGTTTATAAATGATGAAACAAATTTATTATGTTTGGTGAAATCATTGAGCCTTGTGTTGTTGAGGTATTTCTTGTGACATCTTCATAGTAGAGTGGATTGGGATTTAAAGGAATCGTGTTTCCCAATTTGTTGGAATACTTTTTAAATACATGGTTGTTTTGACATGCCAGTCAGGTTGGTTTTAATACCAAATGTTTTCATTCCAAATGTTTTAACTTGGGGGCTGTCACATATTCATTTGATGTGTTCATGATAAAGTACACTTGTTAGTAGTTTTTCTATCCTTCCATTCAAATACTAAGAAACTCCTAATGTGGGGATAATTTCTTCGGTCCTAGTGAAAATGTGACATTCCATGTAGGAGAAGCACAACCACGGAGGACCATTTAGGAATTTTCATTGCAGTTTTAAATGCTTTTGGGATCATATGGTATGAAATGTTCTAGTTCTAGCTTGGAAGCATGACAATGATGTGGATGTCTATGTAAGAAACCCATGAGAAACATTATTAATCAATTGTATATTTTAGTGGTAAATAATGTATTCTTTTGAATTCATAGGGTTGTATAGGAATTGTGGTTTGGTTTATGATGTGTCGATAGGTGAATCCAAGATTCTTCTAATGATATTGACCTGTAGTGGTTTGACTTATCTTCTTAGTGATATTTTGGAATCCTCTTACTGTACTATTTTTTAAGAGTTGAGAATGTCCTGTATCTTGTTATCATCCCAGATTCACTAAGAAAGTGTTTGTATTATGTTGCTCTAATGTTTTAAAAGTTGTGGGGATATTTTGAGATATTTATTAGTGTTGTATGCTGGACGCATGATTCTTTTGAGACTAGGTTAATATGGAGTGATACATGGTTTCCCGTATAGAAATGAATTGGATGGACTCTTGGACACCCTTTGTTCCGTTTGATATGAGCTATATGAAGATGATACTCTTGAATCATTCAATGATCTAATGGGGAAACCTTATCATTGTAACAATTTCTCACTTGAAAACATATAGAATGGACTACCTTTGGATAGTTCCTCAGACTCCAGCTAAATGAACCGAGGTTAAACAAAACTTATAGTTGGGATTAGTGTGATGTTACAAAGGGTAATGATTGCAGTGGAATGTATATGGGTTACAACCTTATTTGTGATGAGGCACAATAGTTTACATGTCTAGGTGATGGTTCAATCTCAAATTGTCACCAGGAGTTGGGTATGAGCATCGATGAGCATGTTCATTGTAAATATAAAATTCCATGGAAGAAGGTATTGTTGTTCTATTGAAAATTTCTATAGACAACTTTGTCGAGCATCTTTTTAAGGATCATCGAGTGGTGGCTAGACTTGTTATTTTTTTTCTTGATGTATATAGTTGTATGGAACTGTTTAAGGCACGTCACCAGTTTAAGGCGAGTGTAGCGTAATGGTCAGCTATGTATTCCTCGAAATCTCATGACCAATTTCAGTTGGTTCAATTGATATTTGACTATTTCATTTCAGAGATTCTTCTAATATGACCTCATATGTAGTTAGGTTCACCTAGTTAAATAAATCACATGATAAGCATTACTAGAATACTAAGAACAATCCCTCTAAAGAAATTCCAACGGTCGAGGAGTCGTAGATCAGAATTGGTCACTAAATGCTAAAAACCTTTTTTAGGAGCACCAATGGCCTTATATTTAAAGTTATGAAGACGAGATCATGTATTTATTTAAGAAGTATTGGGTAAAACCACTTCAACGTTTCAGTTGGAAATTGAGTGTTGTCTCACAGATTGACAACATAACTATCATAGTTTTAAGAAATGATTTTAGGTTTATTTGGAATTCGATGTGTAGCACAACCATTTTAACGATACATCGCAGCCCTTGTAGGTCGGGTAATGATTAGATTATTTCCAAAAATATTATTAGAGATGAGAATTTCTAAGGTTGGGAGTTTTTATGGTCCCGTGGTTTTGAACTAGATTTCATTATAAGGGAATTGAAATTTTAGTGATTACTAGATGGTTTGTTTTGTAAAATGAGAATCAAAATGTAATTCCAAGAGTTACAACACATCAATGTATTGTTTTTTGTAATTTTTTATTGTCCTAAGATGTACCATGGGTGTCTCATCATGTTTTGGGAATATCAGGGCCAAAAATCCCATGTTTTGGGGGTTTACTAAGGGAACACAGTTTGTATAAAAATTGTAGCCCTAGCAGAAAACCATGTGGCCTTGATTAGTAGAGCATATCTACCCTGCATGGATTGTGCATTATTCGACAAAACCATGCACCAATCAAACATGTTTAGTTACGCTTAGGTAGTACCCTCACACTATTCATCACACGGTTTGGGTACAGTTTGGCTAACCATGTGGGACAAACCGTTTGAGGTGCCTTCTTTAAGGAATGGTTGCCACATTGATGGAACACGGTTTGGTCAAAACATGTAGCATAACCCTGAAACATAGATATTTTGTGTAAAACTACCATTTCCACATAAATTTATTTTAATCCTAAGATTTGATTTGTTTCCTCTCTCGCATAACAACCTCTCTAAACATCATCTTAGTGACTATTCTAGGATTTGAGATAAATTCTCTATATGTCATCCAAATTAAGCTCATTAAATCTCTATAGATATATGTAAACAAGGCATCCAATCCTTTTTATCCATTCATCATTTAGTTTGGTATCATCTGTGCTATTTAGGTGCAATATTGTTTTCCCTATTTTCATGTTCTTTTTTGGTTCTTTATTTTTCTTCTGACCAAAGTCGAATCAAGATCTCATATCAGGCAATATATCCACTACAAAACATTGGTCTGTGTTCTCATGCTTTTCATTAAAATTATAGTGGTTATATATATTTCTGGTGTGTTGTGCACCCAATTCCTGAGTGACACCTTGAAATGAGTTTAAATTGTTGAATTTAATTGTCTAGTATGACCTATGTGATTAAAGAGGCTCGTTAATGTTTTTTTATCGGTTAAGAATGATTCATTAAATGGAACCACCCCATTGGGTGTGTTGGTTATATGGATGGAACACCTTGGGTGGACTTGTACTTGGATACCTTATGGTGTGCCATTTCTTTTCTTTACTTGGGATACAATTTATGAAATGAATTATAAATGAAATTGATGAATTGTTTGATAAAGTGAATTGTTAATTGAATAGGGATATTGATTGAATAATGGGAAGGTATATATGAGCATGTCCCTTGGACTGTGTAATATAAATGATTGGGTCAGAATGAATTACTATTTTTGTTGATATTACCATTTGAGTTAAGTGGATTTGATTCCATGTAATAGTTTTATAAGAATGATATACTAGTTATAATGAATTTACCATGTGAGTAGTTTTGTGTAAATCGTTTTATGGTTAACCAATTCCCTGATCCAACTCCTGAGGTGAGATTGGATTGTATGTCCTTGGTATTGACCTAGGCATGTTAAATGTTTTTTCTAATTATTATTGAATTGTTAAAGTGTAGTTGAATTGATTTTTAAATGGGATTCGTACGTCAATGGTGAATTGAATGGTTAAGGAATAGGGAATAGATTCTATGACCCTAGACCCTTGAAATATTATGGATTGGTTATGTATGTGATTCTCTTGTATTAAAAATCCCACATTAGTTGTTTAGAGATATGAAATTTCCACTTGGCCAATGACTTGGGTTACCATGTGAGGTGAGATTAATTTTTTTCTTTAGGGTGATTACCCTTGGTATAATTTATTTGATATTGAATGTTGTATGTCTTGGGTGATACATGGATTCAAATAAAAATTTCCATGGGAAGACTCATTTGGAATTTATCTTTCTTTTCCTTGAGTGATACTTCTAATTGTAATACAGACTATCAAAGATGGACTCATGAGGTTCTTGACTATTATATGTCATGTGATACATGGATTCATATTAGAAATCCATGGATGGACTAAATGTTCATCTATATTATCACCATGGTTAATCTTGGGCTCCCCTAGTGGACCTCCAAGGACGGAATCGATTAATAGGGATGTTACACCCCACCTATAGTGATACCTAGGTTCCTAAGAGGTTCTCCATGGATGGGCTTGTAGGTAATTGGTTTATATTATACCTTGAGTGATACCTTCAATTAAACATAGTAATTCTTTGTATAGGCTCATGTTCTAAATTTAATAATTAATCAAATGAATTATGAAACAACTTTAAATCCAATGAACAGTCTAGGATTTGGTCTTGACTAATACAATTTAGATGGAATATTTAGGCATCTTTTGTGATTATGTTTGTATAGGGGATGTATGGATTTAACCAAGTCTCAATATTTACGAATTAAATGACACTAAATTGTTGAATGAACCTGATTAGTTGATATAGGACTGACTGTCAAATTATAGAGATGGTTATTAAATGAAATTATTATATTGAAATGGATATAAATGAAAACACTATCTTTATAGGTTGTTTACATTGGAAAACAACCTTACTTGTTTTATCTTCTTATGCACTATTGTAATATAAATATATATATATTCACTAACTAAATTTAATAGACCTTCGGTGGCATCTTACTATGATTACATCTCACACCCGATTAGGAATCCATTGCATTTGGTTACCTAATTAGTCCTTTTTCTCAAAGAACCACAAACTCTTGCTTGGGATTTTCTACTGGTACCAATGATTTAGGAGAAACGGACCGAGATGGGGCTTATGATGTTCATAGAGATCACCCATGGAGGTTTTGTTTCACTTTCTTATTTGAGTATAGTGATGAATCATGTACCAGTTGTATTTATAATATCTATCTTATATCATCATCTCGACATGAATATATATCTGTATATTGTCGTTCCATCCTTTAATTTCATTTGTTCTTATTATCTTCTACTGTTTTCGGTTGTTTCTATATTTATAATACCAAAATAAAACTCTAAAATGATGTTATAGTATCCCCACTACCACCTACTTAGACCCTCTCTACGAGCCAATAGACTCTGGTGTATGGGGAGACGTGCTTGAGTCCATGTGGAAAACCAGGCTCGGGGACTATTAAGTGGTATCCTGATTGTGGTCATTACAACCATGGAACTAATGAACGATTTTTGGTTTATGAAATAATTGAAAGAGTTAAAAACACTTTTTTATTTAAGGAATACATATATTAATCTATTTTTTATTCATGTAATAAGGAAGAATTAATTTCTTCAATAAGGTTTTTTGGTAATTCATGTTATTACCATGATTCAAGAGAATACATGGTGAAGTCATTCACATGTGTGGTATGAAACAATTTAGAGCTACAATATGTAGTGTGAGATATTAATGATAAGTTGATTTTGAAAATTTAGGTACAATATTGTTAATGTTTGATATTTTATATCTTAGGGATGGTTCATAAGGGTAACCATTTATGAAATATTTTATGTTTAACTTGGGTTGGGGTTTAAATTTTAAGGTGTTGATTCATATAAGATAACATGGTTGAAAAATATTGGTGTTGAAAAAATATTTGACATAGAAGGGACAAATTTCTCTCTTACGATCTGTTAAATGTAAATTTTAGTGCTTCAGGAAAAAAATAATTTTTGGATATTCATTTCCTGGTGTAACGTATGAGATTTCTATGGAATTTGTCACTAATTTACCAAAGACACCATGAAAAAATGAATCCCTATGAAATTGAAAAATTATACTAATGAGATAACTTTTGTGGTAATTTATTTTTAAATTATGAATATAATAATTATATTTTTGGAATTTTGTAAGTATTATATTAATATAGTTTTAGAAAAAGGACAAACCACAGGTCATATGAAAAACTATCACATCTGGCATGACTGTGAGACTAGAACCCACTACCAATGGGTGAAAAGGCTGAAATACCTACCACTGTCCTCTGTGATGTGCTGGTTATTATAACATTGTTTTGGTTATTTAAACGACATGACATATTAATTATATGTTCATTTTGGGAACCCTATATTATTAAGATAAATAGAATATTTGGGAATTTTATTGTGGAATAAACATTAAATTTTATTTTGGAGAAAAACTTGAGTTTCAATTGGAGATTCTTTAAGGGATGAAACTATACCTTTCAAGTAAGTATATTTCATTATGTTCTTTTATTTAGTAAGTAAAAGGTTTCCTCATCTCCAAGAAAAGGTTTTGGTAACCAAAATACAATTTAATTAATTTTCTTATCATGAAATCATTGGCCTCTTTAACCCATCATTGACTTATGGTTTTGGGATGGGAGACTTTTTCAAAACCTTTTTATCAATCAATATCCATAAAACAAATTTGTATTATTTCTCTTACATTTCCATTTTTTCACTTCCCACTAATGTTATACTATTCAGAAACAATTTTTTGAGGTTACCATCTCATTTTTCATTTCATCCTTTAAGTGGAAGTTTTATTAACCCTTCTTATGATGTGTGTTTCCCATGAATATATTTTAAAAAATCATCCTTTTAAATAGAAATTTTAAATTATGAGGATAAAATTTGTTGAAGGAGGAGATAATGTAATAGCTATATATTTTTAAAATGACATTATGTTTGATATATTATGTTACATAGAACACTTAACAGAAATAAATTATTTAATATTATTATTTAATTATGATAGTGATAACCTATCCATTGGAACATAGGAAATGAATTAGGTAAATTAAATTCTGAAAATATAGTTAACACATTTTTATAAAATTATTTACTTAGTTACCAATTATGTATAAATAATATTGAGAACCAATTGAACTTAAAGTATGCGTTTTTATAAAAAACTATTTTATACCCACAATGAAATTTCATCATAATAAATAAAATTAAATAATATTAGTAAATTATATCAATGAAAGTTATATTTTATATTTTCTATGAAATGATATAATATTTATAAAACATGTTTTATATGCATAAGATTAGAATAAATCCAATTTTAAGCATAAAAGGCTGTATTTTTCTAAAAGGCATTTTTACCGTCTTTTTATGGCGCACCTATTTTAAAATAAAATTTTGAAATTTTTATAAATTTTATTGGAAAAAAAAATTCATTTCTGAAATTGGAATATCAAAATTATAATAGGGTAAACTGTTGGAGATGTTTCATTTTATAGTGAATAGAGAAAAAATAATGAAATTTAACTGAAAACTACATGTTCATTTAATTTGATTATATAGTTAAATTATTTTTAAAATTTTTTAAGGTATAATTAGTTGAATTATAGACCGATATTTACAATTTATTTCATTTTAATAAGTATAAGTTTGATATTGGATATAAAATCATTTCAAATTTTGGAACTTTTTCACTGTAAAAAACCTGCTTTCCTATTTTGTCTGTGGGATTAATTTATATATATTTTTTCCAATTAAATTATTATAATTTGAAAAAATATAATTCATATTTAGAATCATAATTTTCAATTTAGGTACTAATTTCATTTTCATTTTTAGTTAAAAAAGATACCTTGGTAAAAAAAGATTCATCGAGGTATAAGTAAAATTGGGAAACAAGTTAGAGTTAAAAGGTAAAGGCATAAAATTCCAAAAAATTAAAAAAATTTATGGTTGGCTGATGTGTTTCTCAAAACTAAACATCCTTTAATCATTACTTATCAACAAAAATTATGTAAATTAATGTTACCTCGATGTTTTTGGCTTTAAACATACAATAATCATTATTTAATCACTTAAAATCACCCCTCCTCAAGTATAAATACCACCCTCACCACCCCATTTATCATAACAAGACTTTATACTCCTAAAATATCTACCAAATACAATCCCAACCACTCTCTCCATGTTAATTTACTACTGATCTCACCCAAAGTCCATTTTCAAGGCCTTTATCTGATCCTTAAAGGAGGTGATATTCAAGAGGTAATTTGAACAAAACACCTCTCCTAATTTCTTTTCATCATCTACTTTCTACTCAACTACTTTATCATCAAGAAATAATATTCCCAGAATAATATAAATAATTCAATTTTATTTTAATATTTTAATATCTTATATCCATCCCTTTTATTACCTCCTATTATTCAAATAAATGAAACTATTGTCGAAATTATGCCGGTTAATCGAAGCCATCAATAATGATTTTTCATTTTCCATTACTGCATTCATGGGTGTCAATAAAATTATTATCATTATTAAATATAATTTTAATAAATATATTATTACATATTTCATGTTTGGGAACAAATATATTCTCATAATATTAAATAGAAACACCAGTTCGTGGTGTTTGGAAAAACCGCTAAAATTAACCTAAACATTTATCATTAACATTTTATCAAATGAATCATCTTCATGTAATAATTAAAAAAAATTATGGTACCATTAATTATTGTATATATATTCATTAATACAATTTCATTCTACATATGCTTTTTTATGACGAATTCACTTGAAAATTCAGGTTGATACCCCAAATGAACCAATCATGAAACCATGAAACAAATGCACCAGAAATAGTGATAACAATGAATTATTATTAATGAATGGGATAAAAGATGTTATAAAATCATCATATAATGTATTATAAATATTAAGATACTTATTTAATGAGTTAATAACATTATTTAAACCATTAAACATGAGGTTAATGCATGAGAAATTAAATTAAATAGTGTGGTAATGGTTTTCTCGCCACACCTTTTACTTTTATGAGAAATATTTCTCATTCAACAATAATTTATTTTTTTATGGTGTATATTTTTCCCTTTTATATTTCATATCTTGAATATCATTATATTTATGGTATTAAATTTTTTATTCGATAATTATTACTTTTATTGATCATAGGATTCGATGGATTACAAAGTGGTAAGACATTTCTTAAATCAATTTCCAATCATTGGGTTAAGCTTCTACATCATTGATTGTGTCTTGTTAAAATTATGTGTGAAATTAATTTCATTTATATAATGTTGTATTTCCACTTTTTTTGGATATAGAGTTGATAAACATAATCGATTCATTTTATTAATTCCTAAACCTTATTCTATTTTTACATATTGTGTTTACTTTGAATGTTATTAGACTAATTTTGTGAATATTTATAAATATGTACCTTTTATTCAATGAGAATATTTTATGATAAGGAAAAAATTATTGATTAAATAAATTATTATATATAATATGAATTATTTGGAATGTAAGACACGTGTGGGTTTCAGTTATAGAATGTTCTTCAACACATTAGTATTCTCATGAGATGAATATATTGGCAAAATCAGACAGGTTTCTACCCATAGATTTAAACTGGAAAGAGGCTTGATCTTTAAATTTACTATATAGAGGATGTATCTTGATATCTTAGACATCCAAAATTACTCATTCCATCACTATTATTATCACATGTGATTAATCGATTTTTAAAATATCCTTGGAAAATCCCAAGCTCATCTGATTATTTATATGGAATTATCTGACCATCTTTTACTCCTACAATATTATAATAAACATACTTATTAATGGAATTTGTTCTTAGTTATTTATCATTCTATGGTAATTATTATTATTTAATAATTATAACTTCCATTGTATTTAACCCTCACATAAAATTTGATCTCTCCCATTTTTTATGTTTAATTTTTCCCCAAGACACCAAGATGATTCTTATGAGTGATATGAAGTGTTAATATAAGAGATTAATGGCGTTATAAAATAAGTATATATTTTTTGGTTTATATTTTAAAATTTAATCTTTGTCTCAAATATGTATCTAGTTTTCCAAAACTACTAAAATATTTAGTCATTTTGGATACAATTCATTGTATATTGTACCAATGTAATATGGTTACCACAGACTCTAAGATACTAGGGTTGAGATCATTACACCAAAAACCCACAGATATTTTTTCTACTGATACCTGACACTGCATCTACTATCTATAACGGGTAATTACCTTCATATAAAATGTCTAATTCATTCATCATATGAAAAGGATGAATAAGAATTCAATAAAAAGGAAACATATATATTCATATAGAAAAAACTAGCCTACAAAATTATAATATTTTCCCCATAAAAATAAATATAAAATTTTCATATTCCATAAAGAGAAATATTTGAGATGGTATCAATATATTATATCCCTATTAAATTATAATATTCACCAAATAATATTGTATAGTTGAAAAAAATTTAAAATAATCGCTAGAATATTTCTACATGAAAATACACTTTTCATTCTACAACCTCTTATATTAAAATATAATTTTTTTGAGAATATTAGATTTTTTTTGAAAATAAACAAGAAAATATATAATGTAATATTCAAATAAGATAGTATTAATGTTGGTGGGAAATTGTTTTTATGTAGTATACATTTAAAAAAGATTTCATTCACAGCTTTAGAAAAAGTGCCTCATTCTAAAAATGATATACAGATTCATTTTAAACCATTAAATAGAAATAGAAAATGGTAAACATGAAATTAATAAATCATTTTATAATATTAAAAAAATTGGAATATTTTTAATGAAAATATGTACTTTGAAGAAAACTATTCCCAGTTAAAAAGAAAATAATGTTAGTTGGTCATAAAAAAACATTCTTTTAGTGTTTTGAGTTCTAAATAAGTAAAGAAAGAAAAAATACATGAAAACTATATAAAATAACCAGTGGAAGAAAAAATATATGGGTTTAATGTTAGAAATATCAAATAATTCCTCTAACTAAAACATAAATATAAACAATCCTGAATAAGGATGAGATTGTGAAATAAACACTTACCACTTTAGTAACATTAGAATCCTAACCCCTTAAAACAAATGAATTAAAATTAAATATTAAATACCATGAAGATAAATATATTAATGATAAGAAATATAAAATGGGTGGTATATACACCACACAAAAGAGACAAGTGGTTAATATTTCATATGTCTCATGGAAGTAAATTTCAGATGAGAAACATTTAAAAAGATCATAATATTAAAGTGATAAATAATATGGGAAGTGATTATCAATAAAAAAATGTAAATCCATATAAAATAAGTAAAAATAAAATATAAAATAATGAAATTTCATTACATATATAATTTTTGATTAACTTAGTTAATAGAGAAGTAATATAACCCAATGAAAAAAATGGGTTTAGAAACCCCTAACAACGACTCCAACATACCATATATTGGTCGGAGTAAATTACTCAAGAGGGGATGAATTGAGTATCTGTATAAATTTCAATTAAAATTTTATTCTTTAAACTTTTCTACCAATTAAAAATATAATCAAATTCAGTTTGTAGTGAATTTATAAAAGTACTGAATGTTTAATTAATTTCTCATAAGAGTGATTCGTTCTCAGCTATACTAATTGAAAGATTAATATAACTTTTGAAACTAATATTATAGTTCAACACAGATATAAAAATTTGCTAAAATAACTCTCAGAGTACAATTTAGTTTTATATAAAATTTAATAAACACAACTTAAACACGAAAGGTAAAAGCACAACAGATATAAATTATTGGTTTAGTCTCATGCTGATACTTAATCCCCTCCTTCTGGTGATCACCTGACACCAAGAAGTTTAATTTAATAAAAAAAATGATCCACACCCTAGATCAGGGTTCTCAATATCGCACAAGGCTGTCCAAGTCACACCTAACCTATACCACAATTATTCAGGGGAAAAACAACAAACAGGTCACAATTGACCTCTTCAACTGTTCTACGTGGGATACAAGTGGTAATAATGAGAGTGAGTTTGAGGATATTGGGTATCCTCCAGCTATGAAAAAGAGACAGTGTGTGTTAGAAATAAATACACACACTTCTCAAAAAGGTAAACGAAAGAACACAATAGAGGTAGAGAAGTAGAATAAGTTTTATAAATCTCTGTGTTTTATTTAGTGAGGATCTGGACTTGATTGATGTAGTGAAATTGAGAATAGAGTCATCTTCTTAAAGATGGATTCAAAATAGAGTATCTTTTACTCTTGTACTCTAGCTTCTAGGTGTGAAAAGTTCAGATACTTGATGTTAGGATGTTCAGTGAAGTCCAACATTTTTTTCGTGCTTTTGTTGTCCCCATATGCTCTAGCTTTGTGTTTCTATGATTTTGGAGAATTCTTCGAGTGTTTCGAGAGTTTCTGGTCTTCTATTATTTTTTTTACTTTTCAGAACATTCCTCATCGTATAATAAATAACCTAGTGTGTAATTATATTATACTTTCAGTTCTAGATGGCATGAAGATCTCCCCACATGCATGTACATCGCACTGCCTACCGATAGTACTTCAGACAACATTAAATAATGTCAAAAACATTAATTTTTCTAAATATGTCTGTAAGAAAAAAAAATTGAACTAATAAAATTAAGATAGTATTTATGAGTATCAGTGAGTCATAATTATCATTGAATCATCGCATCAGTGATTCATTGTCAGTTTTTCATCATCAGTCTGTCAGCATTGGTGACTCGATGTATTGGTGAGTCGTTGGCGCTATCAGTCTGTCCGGGCATCAGTGAGTCGTCATCAGTGACTCATTTTGAACTATTGGTGTGTTTCCCACAATGAATCATTCATTGGAGTGTTCTCCATCAGTGACTCATTCATCAGTGTGCCATTCATCGGTGACTCATTCATCGGCGAGTCACTTAAACTATCGGTGTGACCTATCATCGGTGACTCATCCATTGGTGAATCATTTGTTCTATCAGCGAGTCTAGCTTAAATGTATTCTTCAAAAAGTGAGTCCACATTGTTAAGTCGACCAATGGTGACTCCTTTTGAACTATCGGTGCGGGGGACTCTAAAAAACCAATACGGTGTATGCCTTTTATTTAACACTACAAAATTCTGTGACATCCATAAATACATGTAAACATACACTTGTAAAAATATTGAAGCATAAATATTCATAGTTTATTGACTTATTGACATTTTAATATAAAATGTGACATAATTGATTCACTTAAAAATATTTATTAACATGATTAATTGGAGTTATAACTTAACTGATGAATTAATATAAATTTCTTGATTGTCATGATTTGTGATTATGAGAACCACTATTACCCAGAGGATCTAACAATCTCCTCTTTTTTATAATCACAAATTATTCAATAAATAATATGTTAATGAATAATAATTACTTGGCTTAGCATACCAGAGTGACTATGAATTTCCAATATAACTAATTATTTCCATTTATGATCCCCCATAATTTTTTAATAGAGGATGTATATATATATATATAAGGTTACTTCACATCAGATCATGGTCATTCAAATTAGAGATGTTTGTATCAAATGTGATATATATATATATTATGTTGATTACATGCCATTTTTTCTATGATCCCCCTTAGATTAAGAATTTTGGCCTAAATATATTCCCCCTTTTGGGATTAACAAAAAGGTGAAAAGAAAAAAAAATAAAGAGAAGTAACACAAATAAAATGGGAAACACAATGAATAAGAAATGGTTTTCATTATGGTGAAACATTATAGTCATAAAAATAAAGGTACAAATCCCTATCAATTAAACAATACATGTCTATGGATTTGGATTTATTGGTGCATTGCCTTTATTTGAAGGGTCGGGCGTATGGTCAGAAGGTGTAGGTTTGGCTATTGACAGAGGTGGTCTAATAGAAACACCAGGTAGGGAAACACCTATTGGAACATTTTTTGCAAGGCTTTGTCTCCATTATGATAGAACATGGCTTTGGGGTTGTTTCTTAATCACTGGAAAAATCTGAGAATGTGATTTAGGTAAATTCGTTTGAGTAGAAGGATGAATACTAGTTCCAATAGAATCAGTAGGTGGAACCACGATGTCATCATCTTGTAATTACATGTATGGCTTGAGAATCTTGAAAAAATCACAAATGATTTCACCAACATATTTCATAGTATTTTCAAAATCATCTTTATTCTCCAAGATATTATCTTGGAGAAAGTCATTCAAATGTGCCACTTTCTTCTTAAAGGATTCTATTACTAGAGGAATCTTGATATTTTCACCCAAATATTTGCAATTGTGGATGAGATCATACGTGGTATAGATTTTAGAGAAATACTTATCCACCTTGTCTATAATATCTTTCTGAGTAGCAGAGGCTTCAATAGTACACTACCTGACCATGTTGTACACGAGATCAGTATTCTTGTGCACCTTAGCAAGGGTTTCTTTATCCAATTCACTATGAAGACTCTTTAGTTCTTCCCTCATCACAGCCTTGAGAGACTCTAAATATGTAGCAAAAACCAGACTACCTTTATAACAAGACAGACTATTGATCATATTGAAAAGTTCCTCCTTCAATTTCATTAAACCTAAACTTATTAGATGATTCACTAAGTTCCTAATAACCTCCATCAAACCACAAAAAGAAGCTTTGAATTCTGTGGTCAAAGAGTTCAACTCATTTCTCATCCTTTTCAATTCTTCTCTCAGCATAGTATTATTTCTATTGATTGTCTCGACTATAGTAATGGGATTAGGTTGAATCTCTAGTATCACCATCCTATAAATTTTAGCATCATTAGCTTCTGAAACACTCGAAGTAGAGGCTTCACATATGGCTCCAACCAAGGCTCTTACTGGCTCACAAACACCAGCTTTGAATATCTCTAAATTATCCTTAGAGACATAGTCACTAAGCACTGGTTGTACAACTAGTTCATCTTCAGGAGTTACTATTGGTGAAGTAGGTGAAATAGGTTCAGCTTCATCTTGAGCTTGTGGATCAGGAGGAGTTGTTCCATCCCCTCATATGCGTTATAATCCATGCAAAATAGAATGTAACATGGATCTATATTCCACTCACGAGTACGTGTCTAGTCTATGGGCTCTACATTATCAATCCTTACCCAACTTATCGGAGGCTCAGGTATAATATCCCCATTTTTTTCTTATTCTTCTTGTATTCTAGTGAAAAAATATTTCTAGGTACTAGTACCAACTGAACTTGAGATTTTGTTTTCACTCCATCCATTATAGCTACTCCATACACTTCCTCAACTCAAGACATAGGTGCAACTAGATCCTCAGCCTCTTCTTCTTGGCCTAGATCCATAATTTTATTTAACTCCTAATTAATGGATTGATCTTCAACATTGGGATGTTCATTCCTATCCACATCACTAGCTTCTCCAATAGCATGAGAATCAGATTCTTGTTCAACCTGACCAGCATCAC
Organism: Viscum album; assembly: GCA_963277665.1. NCBI lineage: Eukaryota > Viridiplantae > Streptophyta > Magnoliopsida > Santalales > Viscaceae > Viscum > Viscum album. The sequence continues at coordinate 1,039,777,212 of OY728161.1, read as the reverse complement.
CTTCATGCTCATTAGCCTCTCCATCAGCTCCATGCACATATTCCTCACTTGATCTGTCTGTTACTTGTTGACCCACTTTGGGCTCTCAGAAATGACAGGATGAGTTTTGTCATCTATAAGAGATCCTTATTCCCTTGGAAACTCAGCCACAACTTCCTCATATGAATAAACCTCTTCCTCTCAATGTTGAAGGCCTTGATTATCTTGATCCTTTGGTTTGGTAGGATGGCTAATTGGATTATAATCATCATATAGTCTCTCCACTTCTCCTACACAACATTCTTCCATAGGTTCAAGAAAATATTCATCCTCTTGAAAATTTCATTGTGATGGTAGATTCCACTCCAGGAACTAATAACTATATCTTCATCTTCCACATAACCTAGATTTTTCTACATTGTAGAGATCATCCTAGGGTAATTCAAACATGTTGCATTATGGGAGGGTTTTAAAATATCAGATATATGTAACATTAGGTACCTACATAGATTCACCTTTATCATATTCTTCAATAGGAAAATCAGGAAGACATCCTTATATTTCACAGTAGTAAATTCTCCCTTCCATGGGTAGAATTGATATTGAATGAACTTAAAGAGTAGTCTGGCATATCCATCCATCTCTGTAGAAGTAGCTCTGGTTGAATATTCATTCCAAGTAAATTATTTAAAATCATAATCATATGAAAATAAGTCAAAGTTTGGAGGTATGTTACCCTGTTAGTTTGCATATATTCCCTCATGAGGCATTTCCAAACATTCAGCCTATTCCTTTGAAGAAAAAGAAATCTCTTTTCCCCTCATAATAGATTTCATCATTTCTTCCTTATATCCTTATACAGATATCTTTATGTGGAGATATATTTCATGTAATAGGTGTGAATAAAATGGTCTCTCATTGTTTTAAAACCATATAATCGAATGTTGAGATTCTAGTACTCTCAGCAAGAGAAACTTCCTTGATAAGATCCACCATGCAGACATTTCTTTTACAGTTGTTTCTACTCATCTTCCCAAAATAGAATTTCCAGTACCACTAGATTCACATTTATGATTCTTAACTGATGGATATTCATTTGGTACTTCCATCATGTTCTTTTTCCTTTCAATTCATAAGGTTCGAGTTTTAAGGGAGTCAAAAGGTCGTGGGAAGAGAGGTAGAGTTTTTAAGGGTAGAATGCTCAAAATATAGTGAAGAGGTGAAAGGTTTAAGTGTATTGAATTTGATTAGTCATTTAGGGATTGTAAATCATAAAAACAAAAAATTGTATATTAGTAAAAAGAAAAACAAAACCGTTTCATTTCACTTAAAACTCACCAAATTACAAAACGGACCATATAGGCATCAGTTTCACAAAAATGACATTACAATATCAGTTTCAAGTGATCGATTTCATAGGAACAGTTTCACACAAATTGTTTCACATGAACGGTCTCACTGATTAGATTGACATATTTGTTTCACTGATCGATATGACATATCAGTTCCACTAATCAGTTTGACAGATTGGTTTCACTGATCGGTTTGACAGATCAGCTTAACCCATCGGTTTTAAAGATCGGTTTCACTCATCAGTCAGATATATTGGATTCACTGATAAGTTTGATAGATCGGTTTCACTAATCGGTTTGGAAAATCAGTTTCACTGATTGGTTTTATAGATCAGTTTCACTTGATAAATTTATGTTTTAAAAGGGAAATAGGTTGGATAGACATTAGATATTTCTTATTACTAGTTCATGTTTGATGTAGTTTATTCTCTCAGAGTTTAAAGGATTGGTAAAAATGTCATCAGTTTGATGCTCAGTCACAAAAAAATCAAGAGTTATATCACATTTTTTGAAAATGATCTCTTAAAAAGTGATGTCTTACATCAATACGTTTTTTTCTAGAACGACAAATGGGGTTTTTAGAGATGCTAATAGAACTTGTATTTTCACAATTTATAGGGATGTGTCTTAATTGTAATCTATAGTATAATAAATTCTGTTTCATCCAACAAATTTTTGCACAACGAATACCAGTAGTAATGTACTCTACTTCAGAAATTGATAATCCCACCAAATTTTTCTTTTTTACTATACCATGATATTAGAGACTTTCTCAAAAAGTGACATGTTCTTGAGGTACTATTTAAATGTAACTTTCATCCACTAAAGTAAGCATCTGAATAACTCACCCAATCCGAAAGTTGTCCTCTAGGGTAGAAAAATCCTAAATTAGTTGTATATTTGAGGTATTTGAAAATTCTTTTAGCAACATTTTTATGTGACTGTTTTAGTTTTTCTTTTGAAATATTTCATACATACACACACAAAACATAATATATGGCCTACTAGAAGTTAATTATAACAAACTCCCAATCATTCATCTATAAGTAGTTTGATCAATATATTTTCCATTTTCATCAAGTTCAAAGTTATATGTAGAACTCATATGGGTTTATCTACTCTTAATTCTATCAAAACCATATCTTTTTTAAAAAATCTTTAGTATATTTACATTGATTTATAACAATACCTTCTTTGTTTTGAAATATTTTAAATCCATGAATGTATTGAAGTTCACCCATCAATCTCATTTCAAATTCACTTTGCATCAATATTGAAAAATCATAAAATAAATAATATTTAGAGGATCCAAAGATAATATCATCTACATATATTTGAGTTATTAATAATTCGTTAAAATTTATTTTTATAAATATAGTAGGATATGAAAATACTTTTATAAAACCTTTAGATATAAGAAAGATACTTTGTCATTCATATCAAGCTCTTGGAGCTTGTTTCATACCATATAAAGGTATAAAAAATTTAAAAACATTATTTGCAAAATGTGGATTTGTAAAACCAAGGGGTTGTTCAAAAAAATATCCTCAATTATATAAACATTTATTAATAAACTTTTTAAATCCATTTGATAATGTTTGAAATCCACGTTTAATAGATAGGAAAGTAAGATTATAATAAATTCGAGCCTAGCTAATGGTGTATAGGTTTCTTCATAATCAATTCCTTCTTCTTGATTATATCCTTCATCAACCAACCTAGCTTTGTTTCTGACTATATTTCCAGCTTTATCCACTTCATTTTTAAATATCCATTTGTGTTCCTCTATCTAAATCTCCAACAACAACATATAAGTGATGGGTTTTAAGGGTATAAGTTTTTCTAGTAAAGACTAGTTATTTCAGGTTCATCATTTGGTTCTAGTTTATTGTGGATAGATTCTGTAGAATTCTAAAAAAAAGATGTTTTTTCAGATTCCTTTATAGTATGGTTTGAGGTTTTTTCACAAATTTTCATATTTTACATATCCTCTTCAAGATTTTCTAGTAGGGTTTTTGGCTCATGTGGATCTGTTTAACCAAATTTGTCATGTACAGATTATTCCACACATTTGGTTCTCTTATTATAGACTCCATAGGATATTCTTTAGGTTGAATATCCAAGGAATATTACTTCATCAATTTTGGAGAAAATTTATCTAGATTGTATTTAGTGTTTAGAATATAAAATTTTCAACCAAAAACTTTAAAATAATTTACATTGGGTTTTTTATTATTCCACAACTCATAATGAGTTTTCTTAAGTTTGGGTCTAATTAAGACTCTGTTTATTATGTACCAAGCTGTATTAACATATTCATTCCAGAAATAAATTAGTATGTCATATTCATTAAGCATAGTTCATGCAATTTCATGTAGGGTTCTATTTTTTCTCTCTACTACAACATTTTGTTGAGGTTTCCAAGGGGTAGAGAAGTTGTTCCCATATCCATTGTGTGAGAAAAAAGATTCAAAATCTTGGTTTTTATACTCATTGCCATGGTCACTTATTAAGGATTTAATTTTAACTCCACTGATATTTTGTACAGTAATAGAATACTTGGTAAAATGAGAGCAAGCATCAATTTTGTGAGTTAAGAAAAAGGTCCAAGTACACATAGAAAAGTCATCTATAAGTACATAAACATTGTTCTTCCCATGGAGACTTGAAACTCTAGATATTCAAAACAAATTCATGTGAACCAACTCAAGTGGTTGATAATTTAATACTTATTTATTTAATTTGAATGATATTTTATGTTTCATTCCTTTTTAATAAGGACTACAAACCTTATTGTCTATAAACTCTAATTTGGTAAGGTCTTTAACTATGCCTTTTCTAGTTAACTTCTTAATGGAGTGAATAGTGAAATTTTCAAGTCTTATGTGCCATAGACATGACTTTTTTCGAAAGGAACTTAGAAAAGAAACATTCTATTAGGACAATGTGTCTAAATTTATATCATAAACAATTTCATTTCTATGAGAAGTAAATACTAAATTATTTTTGGCATAAAAAACATGGAATGAATCATTTATAAATTTTAGATTGAATTCATCATCACACAGTTGAGATATTCTAAGAAATTTATACATCAGTCCATCAACATATAGTACTTTGGAAATTTAAATAGAGTTAGTGTTACCAATTTAGCCTAGTCCGATGATTTTTCCTTTACCATTGTCAGCAAATGTGACATGTCCACCATCAATTCCGATGAGACTTTTGATGCTTGAGTAGTCCCATATCATGTGTATAGAAAATCCACAGTCCAAGTACCAAAAAATTTATACAATAACAGTTTTGAAAATTTACCTATAAAATAGTTTATCCAAGAAATGATTTTGTTACCCACAATTTTCTGGGTCCAAAAACATTAGTTTTAATATCTTTATTAACCCACAATTGTCTTATGTGTTTCCTATAGGTATACTACAGAGTATTTAAAAAATAAACTCTTTTTGTTCCAGAAGAACTGGTTGAAGTATAAGAATTTTTAGAACTGGAAATAATAGTGGAATTTTGGTTTTTGAAGAAAGACGCAGATTTCTAGCTTTGGTCAACAAATGTGTTTTTGATAAATTTCTTTGTCCTTGTTGATATCTAATTCCATAAGTGTATTAGAAGCTATATTTTTTAAAGTATTTTATTAAGTGTTTTTTTACCAATGGTAATCCTTTCAAGATCCTTCGTTAATTGCTTATTAGACATTTTTAACTCAGTTTTTTCCTTGAGTAGTTGAGCATTATTTTCCTTTTCTACAGTAAGTTCAGATTTAATAGTTATAGTAAGAGAATTTTCTTCCATTGAAGATTTATATTTATCTTTTATCTCATTTTGTCATGACCCGTCCTCGGGGACCGTGCCGTGACTACCCCAAACTCGCCTTCCACAGGCCAGGGGCTGGCGACTAGCACCGAAGGCGTAAATCTCGATAACTGGGAATACATTGCCCTTATAAAAGTAAACAAACTACATAGTGTACAAGCGGAAGTAAAACACTAAGTAAAAAGAGAAGTGCTGAAAGGTAAATGGGCCAGAATACAAACCCAAGTAAAAGTAAAACTACAAATGAACAAAGTACAATAGAAAAAGACAACAGCTCGAAGGACGGAAGCGGCTCCTGGGTCGCCCTCCTCGGATCCTACCTGAAGGGTAGGTACAGATGGCTCAGCTCCTGGATCGTCCACCATGGATCCTACCTCAAGGGTAGGTACAGATATCCTCCACAACCCTATCGCCTGTCAACCTCCTCCGAGTGTCGTCTCGTCGTGAATTCAACCTACGGATACTGACTCGTCGTGTAGTCCACCTCCGGGTACCGTCCAGTCCCCGAACACTCGGCCTCTATCAGCATTGCCCGTCTTCTGCAACCAACACAACGAGGTGCGGGCATAGCCCGTGCAGGGGTGAGTATATCGATACTCAGTAGGGACCCTGAGACCCTCAAGGTATCACTAAAACCAACAAGGATAACCACAAATAATATCTCAACAGATAACCTCTACTTAGGTATATTCCCAGACATATACCTAAGTTTTCAAGTAACCCATCTCAACCATGAGGAAACACAAGGATTAAGAAATCAATGTATAACCCCCACCCAATTATATGCCCATACATATACCTAACTTATCAAGTAACCCATCTCAATCATGAGGAAACACAAAGGTCAAAGACTCAGCTCAAACCAGGATTTTCATTATCGAAACTGTAACTGCTGAAGAGCCCCGTCTCTAGAGTGTACAGTGGTCCTGTCACAAATCCGAGGTACTGCTCACTAACCTAAGACTGCTGAGGTACTCCTCCTGTCGAGTACTGCGGGCCTGCCACCTCACATAGTAGTGCTTCCCGCCGGGGTCTGCCACCCAAACACAGTAGTGCTCCCCCCTTATAGCCTATAGAGGTACTCATCATGTTGAGTACCGTGGGTCTGCCACCCAAACACAGTAGTGCTCCCCACGGTGGGTCTGCCACCCAAACACAGTAGTGCTCCCCACTGGGCTATACAAGTCTCTCCGACTAGAATCAGACAAGCCGTCTTCAGGTCCCAGCCGGCTACACGGTCTCCGTACTCCATGCGCTCGTCTCTGGGAGGGTCCGCTCCACGAGCTACTAGTCGATACTCCAAGTATATCAAAGTCCCACGAAGAAGTATCTCAAAGGACTTCCTCGTCATAAGGGTCTCAACGCAATAGATGACGCGTCAATCGGACGCCCGGTCTATGGGTTACAAGCCTTTTCATCCTAGGGGTCCGGTTGGTTTCGTGAGCGAACCAATCCCGGTCATATCTCAACTGTACCCCAAACTCTCATAGGGAAAACTCATAGGGACCGTTTCTCAACGAGATTATCAACGCCGCTGACGGTTCGTCAAACAGACGTCATGTCTGAAAGATATCAGCTTTTCTGTTCTAGGGGCTCGGTTGGAATTCAGGTGAAATCCAACCCAGCCACTAACCAACTGTATCCAAATCTTGAGCGAAGTATGCCAAAAGTTCAGTCTCATCAAGAGGAATTCAACCAAACAGACGGCGTGTCAATCGGACGCTCGGTCTGTGAGTTATTGGCTTTTTCGTCCCAGGGGCCCGGTTGGTTTCGTGAGCGAACCAACCCGACTGCACTCCAACGGCATCCAAACCTCGGGCGGAGTAAGACAAAAGATCTGTCTCACATAGAGGAATCCATCAAAGTCGACTGCACGTCAATCAGACGTCCGGTGCTAAAGATATAAGCGTTTCCGCTCCGAGGGCCCGGTTGGTTTCGTGTACGAACCAACCCGGCCAAACCCAATGTTCTCCGAAACCTTGAGTGTAATATACTGAAACGACCATCGCGTTCCAAAGATCGCTACGCAACTAACAGTGCATCGATCTGATGTCTGTAGCCCATGATATGTGAATTTGACCGAAAGTGGTCCGAAAACGGGGGGTCTGGGCCCGGGCCGACCCGGCTCGACCCCCTGGCTCGGCTCGAACTGGGTCGACCCGACCCAGGTCCGACCCGGCTGGACCCGGTCCGGCTCGGCCGGCTCGGTTCGGCCCGACCGGTCAGCCGCGGCTCGGGGTGGCCGAGCCGAAGTCGCGGAGCGGGGGGCGGTGCGCGGTCGCCCTCGCCGCTAATTGGGGTCGGCGGTGAACCACCGCCGCCCATATTCCAGCGGCGCGCTCAGGCGCCGCCGCCTCCTGGCGGCCGGACAGCTCTGGCCACTGCCTCCAGTCGCAGGCGGTGCCGCGCCGGCGACTCACACCTCCGGGTTTTTCCACGGGCCACCGGAGTTGATCCGGTGGTCCGTTTCCAAAACCGTTTTAGCTGGTGTTCATCTCGGGTCTCGAACTTTACTGTGCAAGCTTCAAAAATACTTTTCGGCCCCGTTTTTTCGTCGCCCGTCAAACCACATGTCAATTAACAAAACGCGCCGTCTTCATGGCTCTCCGGCGGGCGCGTTGTCGCAGCGCCCCTTCGCCGTGGCCCGACTCCGTCCGCGGATATTTTCGAGTTTCTCCGACACGGCGCAACGACGTCGCGTCATTGTTCTTCTTTTAACAGCGAGGCGCGAATGCGCCGCGCATTTCCTTGTCGCTTGACTCCGCGTTGTGCGACGGTACCACGCCTTCTCGTACCAAACCAAAAAGGAACCAACATGAAAAAAAGGAGGAGGGTCGGCCGTGTTTGTGCAGTCCGTCCCCCTCGCGTTATTCCAATAACTATTGGTTTTAAACCACGAAGATCGTCAATTTGGTATTCACGAACAAAATAAATAAATAAAATTAAAACCCCTACCTTGGTTTCAAGAGCAGAGCTTGTTCGGAGGTTCATCGAAGAGAAAACGTTGTGGTATAATCGTCGCGGAAAGGGGCGACTTGGAAGGAGGAAGTCGCGTCACGGGAACGGCATCGCGGAAAGAGAGACGTTGCGGAAGAACCGTTGCGGAAAGAGACATCGCATCGCGGATCGGTGTCGCGGAGTCGGTCTTCGAGGACTCGGCGTTCTTCGACGGAGTTCGATGCGTTCTTCGCGTTCCTCGTGTTCTTCGTCGAAGAGGATGAAGAACTCTAGCTTTCCTTAGATTTTCTTCTCCAAAGGCTCTCAAGAAACTAAGAAACTAACCCATAAATAAATTAAGCCTCACATAATTTATTAACACCACAAAGCCTTTGAAATTCAAGAGTTTTAATTAACTCACCACATTAAATTACACAAGTTGTCAAATTAAATGAAGGGGAGTTAATGGGGAGTTGAAGAGTTGAAGAATATGAAGGGGTGGGGTTCGTGTGGACCCCACATACTTCATAACCTACAAAGGGAAGTTGGGTAGTTACCCAACTTCGTTTAAATGGATAAAAACACTTAGAGTAAAATAAAAATTGTTGTTAGATTTTTATTTTTAACTTCAACAATTTTTATCAACTTCTCTCGTGTAAACGCAACTCCGGAACAGGAGTTCCTAAGAAATTACCGGCGCTATGGTTCCATCGGTGCCCTTAGAATTTGATTCCGAGCACCGGTTCAAAAGTTAGAAATTCCCGCTCGTTTGTTCACTGAACGTGCCTAAGCTAAACTTCGGAAATTGATTCCAGGTACAACAGACCTCGGATTTCGGCACCGTCAGAAACCGCGTTCTTGTAAAATTCCAAAACAAATTATGAAAAAAATTTCCATGAAATTTCTGGGTCTTTACATTACTCCCACCTCAGGAATTTACATCCCTGTAAAGCTTCAACCCAAACTAGGGTCACAAAAGTGGTACAGAGCATGCATCTGAGCCTTCCGCTCCCAGGTGCTTACCTGGAGGTTTCCGTGCTGCATACGAAAACACACAAGAGGAATCGACCGTCCTCGTAGAATCCGCTCCTGTCGATCCTCGATCCCCACTGGAACCTCCATGCATGACACCCTATTATCGATGTCCAACTCCCTGAGGTCGATGATGTGTGAAGGATCAAGCACGTATCTCCTCAGTTGAGATACTTGGAAAAACGTCATGCACCTGGTGCAACTGAGGTGGATAGGTCAAGCGTTAAACCTCCTCGCCTACCCTGCTGAGGACCTGAAAAGGTCTACTGAACCTCGGAGATAACATGATTCCTAGGCCACATCTCCGTAAACCTCATCGAGGTGAGACCCATAGGGAAGCGTGGTCGCCATCCTCGAACTCCAGTGGTCTCTGCCTCCTCAATGACCTGGACCATCTCTGTCATGGCTTGGACCATCTCTGGTCCCACAAGAGCTGCAAAGATTTCTTCTTTGCCGATAAGAGAAATCTAATCTCATCCCCTGGATGAACCACTTTCTTTGCCTAATTCAGTCAATCCCGACATGGATGATACTAATCCATACCAAGGATGACGTCGTAAGGCCTTGACGCTACTACCAAGAGATCCAACTGTTACTCTCGCCTCCAAGGGTTGAGTCACACTCTCGGCTTCAGTGTGTGGTAACTGGGTCTCTTCCAGTAGGTATCTCACACTTGAGGGTCAAGTAAACAGTTTAATTTGGGACCTCTTAGTAACAACACAAGAGAGGACATGATTGATAACATCACCAAGGTAAGTGTCTTTATTTTATTGCAGCTCATGGTACAAAGACACAAATATAACAACAACTTCATGGAACTATATATACACCACTAGTTCCGCTCCTGTCCACTCGCTTTTGGAGCTCCTTAGTCAAAAACTTCTGCTGCTTGAAGCTGAGCTCTCCCATGTCTTCTTGTACCCTGCGGTTGGGGTGGACCTCCTGGTGGTGGTGGTGGAACATCCCGAAGCATCGTCCACCTCCAGTTCCACGGCCAGCTCCTCTGCCATGGCCGCCTTCTCCTTGCGGTCCGCCCTAATCGAACCTCTACCTCTACCTCATAGGTTCTTCATTTAACTGCTGGTCATCTGCATGGCGGGTCGGACAGTCACGTGCCATATGACCAACTCCGCTGTATGATTAACACTGCATGGAAGGTTTGGCTCTGTCACTTCCCTTGGTTCCTCGCACTACCGACCCTAAGTCACGCGGTTGACCACCTGTAGGTCTGGTCCTCTTGGACCCTTGCGTCATCTGTCTACAGCCTGCTGTAGAAGATTTTGGCACATGCTAGCTAGTAGTGGGTCCTACTGCTGGAGACTGCTCAGCAAGGAAACACTCCACCAAAAGGGCTCGCTCCAACACCCTTGTCTGTGTCAGAATGCTGAGTGGAACCACAGAAGCTATAATCTCTCGCCTGAGCCCCTGCTCGAAGGTTCGGGCCCTGAAGAACGGGTCCCATACCATATCTGTGGAGTAGCGTGAGAGGTTTGTGAACCTAGCTAAATACTGCGCCACTATCATGTTGCCCTGAAGCAGCTGAAGTAGCTCCTGTATACGCACCGCTCGAAGGGTGGCTGGTACAAACTCTGCCTGGAACAGGCTCTCGAAGTCTGCCCAAAGAAGAGTCGCCTCATCATGCATCTGGAGCATCAGGCTCCACCATCTGCCAACTGCTGCCTGAAGAAGGCTGGCCGCAAGGATCACCATGAAATCTGCTGGCATCCCCACTAGCCTGAAAACTCTCACCACAGCCTCCAGCCAATCCTCAGCCGCCTGCGGGTCCATCCCTCCCTGGAACCTGGGTAGTCTCTAGCGCTGGAACTCGTGCAGTGCACTTAATCGACGTGCACCCTCTACTGTTGGGGCTGGTGGCATCGGTGGCCCAACTGGTAGTAGTACCGCTGGTGCCTCCGCTAGTGCCTCTGCTATGATAGGGCCCTATAGTGAGGCCACGTCGCTCAGCGGTCTGTCAGTACGTACCACTCTCGGGGCTCTAGTCGGTCGTCCATGGGAAGGCATCCTGAAAGAAACAACGTGACATGGTCAAAAGATATATACCTGGTGAGCTGACCTGGTTTGAGCTGACTTTTAAAACTTATGGAAACACACACGCAAACAGTGTTTTCATGCACAAAGTCAGAAATCAGTTGTCAGGTTCCTGGTGTATGGAGACGTCGGCCACCCGCACCAACACTGGACTCCCTGAACTGAAAACCACACTCGGTATTCTTAACACTCTCTCTTCACAGAAAGAAAATATTAGAGTTATAAGTTTTACGGTATAAACGGTTCCTCTAATACCAATTTGTCACGACCTGTCCTCGGGGACCGTGACGTGACTACCCCAAACCCGCCTTCCATAGGCCAGGGGCTGGCGACTAGCACCAAAGGCGTAAATCCCGATAACTGGGAAGGCATTGCCTTTATAAAAGTAAAAAAACACCACAGAGTACAAGAAGAAGTAAAACACTAAGTACAAAGAGAAGTGTTGAAAGGTAAATGGGCCAGAATACAAACCCAAGTGAAAGTACAACTACAACTGAACAAAGTACAATAGAAAAATACAACAGCTGGAAGGACGGAAGCGGCTCCTAGGTCGTCCTCCTCGGATCCTACCTGAAGGGTAGGTACAGATATCCTCCACAACGCTCTCGGCCGTCAACCTCCTCCGAGTGTCGTCTCACCGTGAAGTCCACCTTCGGATACTGACTCGTCATGTAGTCCACCTCCGGGTACCGTCCAGTCCCTGAACACTCGGCCTCTATCAGCACTACCCTTCCTCTTCAACCAACACAATGAGGTGCGGGCATAGCCCGTGTAGGGGTGAGTATAACGATACTCAGTAGAGACCCCGAGACCCTCAAGGTCTCACAAATACCAAAAAGGATAACCACAAAGAAGATCTCAACATATAACCTCTACTTAGGTATATACCCATACATATACCTATTTTATCATGTAACCCATCTCAACCATGAGGAGAGACAAGGATTAAGAAATCAATGGATAACCACCACCCAGGTATATGACCATACATATACCTAAGTTATCAAGGAACCCATCTCAATCATGAGGAAACACAAAGGTCAAAGACTCAGCTCAAACCAGGATTTTCTTTATCAAAACCGTAACTGCTAAAGATCCCCGTCTCTAGAGTGTACAGTGGTCCTGTTACGACTCCTAGGTACTGCTCACTAACCTAAGACTGCTGAGGTACTCCTCCTGTCGAGTACCGCGGGCCAGCCACCTCACATAGTAGTGCTTCCCATCGGGGTCTGCCACCCAAACACAGTACTGGTCCCCCCTCATAGCCTACAGAGGTACTCCTCTTGTCGAGTACCATGAGTCTTCCACCCAAACACAGTAGTGCTCCCCGCTGTGGGTATGCCACCCAAACACAGTAGTGCTCCCCACTGGGCTATACAAGTCTCTCCGACTCGAATCAGACAAACAGTCTTCAGGTCCCAGCCAGCTACACGATCTCCATACTCCGTACGCTCGTCTGTGGGAGGGTCCGCTCCACAAGCTACTGGTCGATACTCCAAGTATCTCAAAGTCCCACAAATAAGTATCTCAAAGGACCGCCTCGTCATAGGGGTCTCAATGCAATAGACGGCACGTCAATCGGACGCCAGGTCTCTGAGTTACTAGCCTTTTCATCCGAGGGGCCCGGTTGGTTTCGTGAGCGAACCAATCCCGGCCGTATCTCAACTGTACCCCGAACACTCATAGGGTATACCCATATGTATCGTTTCTCAACGGGATCATCAACATCGCTGACGGTTCGTCAAACAGACGGCATGTCTGAAAGATATTCGCTTTTCTGTTCCAAGGGCTCGGTTGGATTTCGGGTGCAATCCAACCTGGACACTATCCAACTGTATCCAAATCTTGAGCGAAGTATGCCAAAAGTTCTGTATCATCAATAGGAATTCAATGAAACAGATGGCGCGTCAATCGGACGCCCGGTCTGTGAGTTATTGGCTTTTTCGTTCCAGGGGCCTCGTTGGTTTCGTGAGCGAACCAACCCGACTGCACTCCAACGGCATCCAAACCTCGATCGGAGTAAGCCAAAATTTCTGTCTCACTTAGAGGAATCCATCAAAGTCTACGGCACATCAATCGGACATCTAGTGCTAAAGATATAAGTGTTTCCGCTCCGAGGGCCCGGTAAGTATCGTGTACGAACCAACCCGGCCGAACCCAAAGTTCTCCGAAACCTTGAGTGTAATATGTTGAAACGACCGTGACGTTCCAAGGATTTCTATGCAACTGACGGTGCGTCGATCGGAGGTCTGTAGCCCAAGATATGGGCATTTTACCGAAAGTGGTCCGAAAACGGGGGGTCTGGGCCCGGGCCGACCCGGGCCGACCCCCCCTGGGGCGGCCCGAACCGGGTCGCCCGACCCAGATCCGACCCGGCTGGACCCGATCCGGACCGTCCCGGCAGGCTCGGTCCGGCCCGACCGGCCCTCCGCGGCTCGGCGTGGCCGAGCTGAAGTCGCGGAGCGAGGGGCGGTGCGCGGCCGCCCTCACCTCTAATTGGGGCCGGCGGCGAACCGCCGCCGCCCATCATCCGGCGGCGCGCTCGAGCCCCGCCGCCTCCTGGCAGTAGGACGGCTCCGGTCGCCGGCTACGCCGCGCCGGCGACCCGCGCCTCCGAGTGTTTTCGCGGGCCACCGGAGTTGCTCCGGTGGTAAGTTTTCGAAAATGTCTGAACCAGTGTTCATCTCGGGTCTCAAACTTTACTGTGCAAGCTTGAAAAATACTTTGCGGCCCCGTTTTTTTGTCGCCCGTCAATCCGCACGTCAATTAACAAAACACGCCGTCTTCGTGGCTCTCCGGCCCAGCGCGTTGACGTCGCACCCCTTCGTCGTGGCCCAACTCCGTCCGCGGATGTTTTCAGGTTTCTCCGAAGCGGCGTGACGGTGTCGCATCCTTTTCTTCTTTTCACGACACGTAGCGACGACACCGCGCATTTCCTTGTCGCTTGATTCCGCATGGTGCAACGGTACCACTCCTTCTTATACCAAACTACAAAGGAACCGACATGAAAAAAGGAGGAGGGTCGTCCATGTTTGTGCGGTCCGGCCCCCTCGCGTTATTCGATAACTATTGGTTTTAAACCACGAAGATCGTCAAGTTGGTATTCATGAACAAAATAAATAAATAAAATTATAACCCCTACCTTGGTTTCAAGAGCGGAGTTTGTTCGGAGGTTTGTCAAAGAGAAAACGTCGCGGTATAACCGTCACGGAAAGAGGCGACTTGGAAGGAGGAAGTCGCGTCGCGGGAACGGCGTTACGAAAAGAGAGACGTTGTGGAAGTACCATTGTGGAAATAGAAGTCACGTTGCTGATCGGTGTCGCGGAGTCGATCTTCGAGGACTTGGCATTCTTCGATGGAGTTCGATGCGTTCTTCGCGTTCCTCGTGTTCTTCGTCGAAGAGGATGAAGAACTCTAGATTTCCATAGCTTTTCTTCTCCAAAGGCTCTCAAGCAACTAAAAAACTAACCCATAAATAAATTAAGCCTCACTTAATTTATTAACACCACAAAACCATTGAAATTCAAGAGTTTGAATTAACTCACCTCATTAAATTACACAAGTTGTCAAATTAAATGAAGGGGAGTTAATGGGGAGTTGAAGAGTTGAAGAATATGAAGGGGTGGGGTTCGTGTGGGCCCCACCTCCTTCATAACCTACAAAGGGAAGTTGGGTAGTTACCCAACTTCCTCCCAAAGGATAAAAACACTTAGTGTAAAATAAAAATTGTTGTTAAATTTTTATTTTCAACTTCCACAATTTTTATCAACTTCTCTCGTGTAAACGCAACTCTGGAACAAGAGTTCCTAAGCAATTACCGGCGCTACGGTTCCATTGGTTCACTCAGAATTTGATTCTGAGAACCGGTTCAAAAAATAGAAATTCCCGCTCGTTTGATCACTAAACGTACCCGTGCTAAACTTCGGTAATTGATTCCGGGTACACCAGACTTCGGATTCCAGCGCCGTCAGAAACTACGTTCTTGTAAAATTCCAAAAAAAATTAGAAAAAAATTTCCCTTCAAATTTCCGGGTCTATACATTACTCCCACCTCAGGGCATTACGTCCTCGTAAAGCTTCAACACAAACTAGGGTCACAAAAGCGGTACAAAGCACGCATTTGAGCCTTCCGATCCCCGGTGCTTACCTGGAGGTTTCCGTGCAGCCTACGAAAATGCACAAGAGGAATCGACCATCCTCGTAGAATCCGCTCCTGTCGATCCTTGATCCCCACTGGAACCTTCGTGCATGACGCCCTATTATTGACGTCCAACTCCCTGAGGTCGATGATGTGTGTAGGATCAAGCACGTATCTCTTCAGTTGAGATACTTGGAAAAACTCCGTGCACCTAGTGCAACTGAGGTGGATGGGTCAAGCGGTAAACCTCCTCGCCTACCCTACTGAGGACCTGAAAAGGTCTACTGAACCTCGGAGACAACATGCTGCCTAGGACACATCTCCGTAAACCTCATCAAGGTGAGACCCGTAGGGAAACATGGTCGCCATCCTCGACGTCCAGTGGTCTCTACCTCCTGGATGACCTAGACCTTCTCTGTCATGGCTTGGACCATCTCTGGTCTCACAAGAGCTGCAAAGATTTTTTCTTTGCCGATAAAAGAAATCTGATCTCATCCCCTGGATGAACCACTTTCTTTGCCTAATACAGTCAATCCCAACATGGATGATACTAATCCATACCAAGGATGATGTTGTAAGGCCTCGACGCTACTAACAAGAGATCCAACCGTTACTCTCGCCTCTAAGGGTTGAGTCACACTGTCGGCTTCAGTGTGTGGTAACTGGGTCTCCTCCAGTAGGTATCTCACACGTGAGGGTCAAGTCAACAGTTTAATCTGGAACCTCTTAGTAACAACACAAGAGAGGAGAGTATTGATAACATCCCAAAGGTAAGTTTCTTTATTTTATTGCAGCTCACGGTACAAAGACACAAATATAACAACAACATCATGGAACTAGATATACACCACTAGTTCCGCTCCTGTCCACTCACTTCTGGAGCTCCGTAGTCAAAAGCTTCTACTGCCTAAAGCTGAGCTCTCCCATGTCCTCCTGTCCCCTGCGGTCGGGGTGGACCTCCTGGTGGTGGTGGTGGCAACATCCCGAAGCGTCATCCACCTCCAGCTACACGGCCAGCTCCTCTGCCGTGGCCGCCTGCTCCTTTCGGTCTGCCCTGATCGAACCTCTTCCTCTGCCTCGGAGGTTCTTCATTTAACTGCTAGTCATCTGAATGGCGGGTCAGACAGTCACGTGCCATGTGACCAACTCCGCCGCAGGAGTAACACTGCATGGCAGGTCTAGCTCTGTCACTTCCCTTGGTTCCTCGCACTACCGACCCTAAGTCATGCGGTCGACCACCTGTAGGTCTGGTCCTCTTGGACCTCTGCGTCATCTGTCTACTGCCTGCTGTAGAAGATTCTGGCACATGCTAGCTAGTGGTGGGTCCTACTGTTGGAGACTGCTCAGCAAGGAACCTCTCCACCAAAAGGGCTTGCTCCAGCACCCCTGTCTGTGTCGGAATGCTGAGTGGAACCACAGAAGCTCTAATCTCTCTCCTGAGCCCCTGCTCGAAGGTCCGGGCCCTGAAGAACGGGTCCCATACCATATCTGTGGAGTAGCGCGAGAGGTATGTGAACCTCCCTGAATACTGCGCCACTGTCATGCTGCCCTGATGCAGCTGAAGTAGCTCCTGTATACGCACCGCTCGAAGGGTGGATGGTAAAAACTCTGCCCGGAACAGGCTCTTCAAGTATTCCCAAAGAAGAGTCGCCTCGTCATGCATCTGGAGCATCAGGCTCCACCATCTGCCGGCTGCTGCCTGAAGAAGACTGGCAGCAAGGATCTCCATGAAATCTGCTGGCATCCCCACTTGCCTGAAAACTCTCACCACAGCCTCCAGCCAATCCTCAGCCGCATGCGGGTCCATCCATCCATGGAACCTGGGTGGTCTCTGGCGCTGGAACTCGTGCAGTGCACTCAAGCGACGTGCACCCTCTACTGCTGGGGCTGGTGGCATCGGTGGCCCAACGGGTAGTAGTACCGCTGGTGCCTCTGTTGGTGCCATAACTGTGATAGGGCCCTATACTGAGGCCACGTCGCTCGGCGGGCTATTAGTACGTACCACTCTCGGGGCTCTAGCTGGTCGTCCACGGGGATGCATCCTGAAAGAAACAACGTGACATGGTTAAATGATTTATACCTTGTGAGCCGACCTGGTTTGAGCTGACATTTAAAACTTATGGAAACGCACACGCAAACAGTGTTTTCATGCACAAAGTCGGAAATCAGTTGTCAGGGTCCTGGTGTATGGATACGTCGACCGCCCGCACCAACACTGGACTCCCTGAACTGAAAACCACACTCGGTATTCTTAACACTATCGCTTCGCAGAAAGAAAATATCATAGTTATAAGTTCTTTGGTAGAACCGGTTCCTCTGATACCAATTTGTCACGACCCGTCCTCGGGGACCGTGCCGTGACTACCCCAAACCCTCCTTCCATAGGCCAGGGGCTGGCGACTAGCACCAAAGGCGTAAATCCCGATAACTGGGAAGGCATTGCCTTTATAAAAGTAAACAAACACCACAGGGTACAAGCGGAAGTAAAACACTAAGTACAAAGAGAAGTGTTGAAAGGTAAATGGGCCAGAATACAAACCCAAGTGAAAGTAAAACTACAACTGAACAAAGTACAATAGAAAAAGACAACAGTTGGAAGGACGGAAGCGGCTCCTGGGTCGTCCTCCTCAGATCCTACCTGAAGGGTAGGTACAGATGGCTCAGCACCTGGATCGTCCACCACGGATCCTACCTGAAGGGTAGGTACAGATAGCCTCCACAACGCTCTCGCCCGTTAACCTCCTCCGAGTGTCGTCTCGCCGTGAAGTCCACCTCCGGATACTGACTCGTCGTGTAGTCCACCTCCGGGTACCATCCAGTCCCCGAACACTCGGCCTCTATCAGCACTGCCCATCGTCTGCAACCAACACAATGAGGTGCGGGCATAGCCCGTGCAGGGGTGAGTATAACGATGCTCAGTAGGGACCCCGAAACCCTCAAGGTCTCACTAAAACCAAAAAGGATAACCACAAAGAAGATC
This sequence comes from Viscum album, assembly GCA_963277665.1. NCBI lineage: Eukaryota > Viridiplantae > Streptophyta > Magnoliopsida > Santalales > Viscaceae > Viscum > Viscum album. Next base: position 1,039,758,917 of record OY728161.1, on the reverse strand, counting down.
TCAACAGATAACCTCTACTTAGGTATATGCCCATACATATACCTAAGTTATCAAGTATCCCATCTCAATCATGAGGAAACACACGGATTAAGAAATCAACGGATAACCACCTCCCAGGTATATGCCCATACATATACCTAAGTTATCATGTAGCCCATCTCAATCATGAGGAAACACAATGGTCAAAGACTCAGCTCAAACCAGGATTTTCTTTATCGAAACTGTAACTGCTGAAGAGCCCCGTCTCTAGAGTGTACAGTGGTCCTGTCACGACTCCGAGGTACTGCTCACTAACCTAAGACTGCTGAGGTACTCCTCCTGTCGAGTACCACGGGCCTGCCAGCTCACATAGTAGTGCTTTCCGCCGGGGTCTGCCACCCAAACACAGTAGTGCTCCCCCCTCATAGCCTACAGAGGTACTCCTCCTATCGACTACCACGAGTCTGCCACCCAAACACAGTAGTGCTCCCCGCTGTGGGTCTGCCACCCAAACACAGTGGTGCTCCCCACTGGGCTATACAAGTCTCTCCGACTCGAATCGGACAAGCCGTATTCAGGTCCCAGCCAGCTACACGGTCTCCGTAATCCGTACGCTCATCTCTAGGAGGGTCCGCTCCATGAGCTACTGGTCGATACTCCAAGTATCTCAAAGTCCCAAGAAGAAGTATCTCAGAGGACCGCCTCCTCATAGGGGTCTCAATGCAATAGACGTCGCGTCAATCGGACGCCCGGTCTGTGAGTTACTAGCCTTTTCATCCTAGGGGCCCGGTTGGTTTCCGGAGTGAACCAATCCCAGCCGTATCTCAACTGTACCCCGAACTCTCATAGGTTATACTCATAGGGACCGTTTCTCAATGAGATCATTAACGCCGCTGACGGTTCGTCAAACAGACGTCCTGTCTGAAAGATATCAGCTTTTCTGTTCCAAGGGCTCAGTTGGATTTTAGGTGCAATCCAAACCGGCCACTATCCAACTGTATCCAAATCTCGAGCGAAGTATGCCAAAAGTTCCGTCTCATCAATAGGAATTCAACGAAACAGACGGCGCGTCAATCAGACGCCTGGTCTGTGAGTTATTGGCTTTTTCGTTCCAGGGGCCCGGTTGGTTTCGTGAGCGAACCAACCCGACCACACTCCGACGACATCCAAACCTCGAGCGGAGTAATCCAAAAGATCCGTCTCACTTAGAGGAATCCATCAAAGTCGATGGCACGTCAATCAGACGTTCAGTGCTAAAGATATAAGAGTTTCCGCTCCGAGGGCCCGGTTGGTTTCGTGTACGAACCAACCCGGCCAAACCCAAAGTTCTCCGAAACCATGAGTGTAATATTCCGAAACGACTGTCTCGGTCCAAGGATCGCTACGCAACTGACGGTGCGTCGATCGGAGGACTGTAGCCCAAGATATGGGCATTTGACCGAAAGTGGTCCGAAAACGGGGGGTCTGGGCCCAGGCCGACCCCCCCTGGGTCGGCCCGAACTAGGTCGACTCGACCCGGGTCCGACCCGGCTGGACCCGGTCTGGCCCGGCCCGGCCGGCTCGGTCCGGCCTGATCGGCCTGCCGCGGCTCGGCGTGGCCGAGCCGAAGTCGCGGAGCGGGGGGCGGTGCGCGGCCGCCCTAACCTCTAATTGGGGCCGGTGCCGAACTGCCGCCGCCCATCTTCTGGAAGCGCGGTCAGGCGCCGCCGCCTCCTGGCGGCAGGACGGCTCCGGCCGCCGCCTCCGGTCGCCGGTGGCGCCGCGCCGGCGACCCGCGCCTCCTGGTGTTTCCTTGGGCCACCAGAGTTGCTCCGGTGGTCCGTTTTCAAAACCGTCTGAGCCGGTGTTCATCTCGGGTCTCGAACTTTACTGCACAAGTTTCAAAAATACATTGTGGCCTTGTTTTGTTGTCGCTCGTCAATCTGCACGTCAATTAACAAAACGTGCCGTCTTCGTGGCTCTCCGGCCTGGCGCGTTGACGCCGCGCCCCTTCCTCGTGGCCCGACTCCGTCTGCGGATGTTTTCAGGTTTCTCCAATGCGGTGCGACGGCGTCGCGTCCTTGTTCTTCTTTTCACGGCGCGGCGCGACGGCGCCGCGCATTTCCTTGTCGCTTGATTCCGCATGCTGTGACGGTACCACGCCATCTCCTACCAAACCACAAAGGAACCAACATTAAAAAAGGAGGAGGGTCGACCATGTTTGTGCGGTCCGGCCCCCTCACGTTATTCGATAACTATTGGTTTTAAACCACGAAGATCGTCAAGTTGGTATTCACGAACAAAATAAATAAATAAAATTAAAACCCCTACCTTGGTTTCAAGAGCGGAGTTTGTTCGGAGGTTCGTCGAAGAGAAAACGTCGCGGTATAACCATCACGGAAAGAGGCAACTCGGAAGGAGGAAGTCACGTCGCGGGAACGACATCGCAAAAAGAGAGACATTGCGGAAGAACCGTTGCGGAAAGAGACGTCACGTCGCGGATCAGTGTCGCGGAGTCGGTCTTCGAGGACGTGGCGTTCTTCGACGAAGTTCGATGAGTTCTTCGCGTTCCTCGTGTTCTTCGTCGAAGAGGTTGAAGAACTCTAGCTTTCCTTAGCTTTTCTTCTCCAAAGGCTCTCAGGCAACTAAGAAACTAACCCATAAATAAATTAAGCCACACTTAATTTATTAACACCACAAAACCATTGAAATTCAAGAGTTTGAATTAACTCACCTCATTAAATTACACAGGTTGTCAAATTAAATGAAGGGGAGTTAATGGGGAGTAGAAGAGTTGAAGAATATGAAGGGGTGGGGTTTGTGTGGGTACCACCTCTTTCATAACCTACAAAGGGAAGTTTGGTAGTTACCCAACTTCCTCCCAAAGGATAAAAACACTTAGAGTAAAAACAAATTGTTGTTAAATTTTTATTTTTAACTTCCACAATTTTTTTCAACCTCTCTTGTGTAAATGCAACTCCGGAACAGGAGTTCCTAAGCAATTACCGGTGCTACGGTTCCATCGGTGCCCTCAGAATTTGATTCCGAGCACCGGTTCAAAAGTTAGAAATTCCTGCTCATTCTTCCACTGAATGTACTCAAGCTAAACTTTGGAAATTGATTCCGGGTACACCGGTCTTCAGATTCAGGCGCCGTCAGAAACTGTGTTCTTGTAAAATTAAAAAGAAAATTAAGAAAAAAATTCCTTGGAATTTCCCGGTCTTTACACATTTCATGTTTCTTCCATCATGTTGTAATACTCAAACAATTCATCATTTTTCATATTCTTAGACTCACAATAATTTTCAAAATAATAATAATTGATTGTAGGTGAATATAAGGTTACCTTAGTATTATTTTTCACAAAACACATATTTTCCATATCATATTTCTCATCATGAGAAGACGAAGATTCATTGGAGCTATCCCCAGAGGCACTTTAGGTGGCCTTTTTTTCTTTCTTATATTTTTTAGCTTTATTCCTATACGTATTTTTTAATTAGAACTTGGGATAGTAACCCTTGATATTTAATTTCAATTTACATTCACAACACACTATCTCTTAAGATTTTTCATTTTTATTCCAATCATTTTTCCTATTTCCCCTGTTGTCATGTTTTCCTTTGTAATTGGTCATTCTGAAAAACTTATTTTTCCCATAAATTTTCAGGAATCCGATGGCGAGCTAGGACATTTTTTCATCACTGTCTAAAGATGATTCTTCTCTACTTGATCTTTCAATAGCAACTTGAACTTTCTCATTGACTTTATTTTTAGAGTCAGTAGTCTTGAACGCTATGAACTTCCTCTTAGGTTCTTAATCATCTTTTTTGTTTACATTCATCTCTTATTCATACATCATTAGCTTTCTAGTGAGTTCTTTGAAATGTAATTTGTTTATGTCTCATGATTTTCTAATTGTGACAGAGGTTCCTCTCCATATTTCTGGTAAACATTGAAGAATCGAAATCATTTGTTCTTTGGCCGTAACTTGTCTTCCTAAAAAAATCACAGTGTTCACTATTTCATTGAACCTGAGATACATATAAAAAATATACTCATCAGGCTTCATTATAAAATTACCATATCTATTAGTATATGTATTTAATCTCATTTCCTTCACATTAGATGTACACTCATTTGAAACAGACAATATCTCACAAATCTCATGAGTAGTTTTACATGAAAAAATATGATTACACTATTCATCTTCTAGATCACAAATATAGTTCATTCGTTGCCTTACAATTATTGTTATAGGTAGTCTTGGTAGTTTCATCCCAAGTGTTTCTATCAGTTTTAGGAATTTTTTATTAACATTAAATAGAAGTCTAGATTTCAAATCCCATAATTTCTAGATGTATTTACATTTAAATATTCAACTGATAATAGTTTGTGCCATTAAAAATGGTCGTCTATTTTTATCTGCTCCTTCTAAATGATTGTCCATAATATAAATTGTAAAATTATTTCAATGATATAAAAATTTTGGAATAAATAAATTTTTATGATCTTTGAAAGACAACTACAATCACAGTTGAAAATGGTTTAAAAAAGATTTGAAAAATAACAAATATCTAAATTCCTCTAATAAAAAATGCTGGTCAGAGTAGATTACTCGAGAGAAGGTGAATTTAGTATCTATAAAAATTTCTGTTAAGATTAGGTTATTTGAAAATTTTCTCCAATTAGAAATATAATCAAAGATAGTATCTAGTGAATTTATAAAATTACTGAATTTTCAATTAATTTCACAGAAGTGTGATTATTTCTCAGATATACTAATTTTAAGATTAATATAACTTTTGAACCTAATCTACTAGTTCAACACATATATAAATACTTACTAAACTAACTATCAAAGTCCAATTTTGTTTTATATAAAATGTAATAAATTCAGCTTATAACTAAAAGGTAAAAGAATAGCGGATATAAACAAGAAGATCAGTCTCAACACTTGGTGATAAATTGCCACAAAGCATTTTATTTTAATAAACAAATTGATTCACATCTTGGATTGGGGTTCACAAAAACATACAAGGCTGTTCAGGTGACACCTGACCTCTACCAAAATTATTTGGGGGAAAACAATAAACAGGTCACACTTGACCTCGTTCACTGTCCTACGTGGGTTTCAGGAGATAATAATGAGAGTGAGTTTGAAGAAATCAGGTATCCTCCAGTTATTCCCAAGAGAAACTGTGTGTGTTAGAATCATATACAAAAACTACTCAAAAAGGATAAAAAAGAACAAAATAGTGTTATAGATGTAGAATAAGTTTTAGAAATATCATTGTGCTATGTAGTTAGGATCTGGACTTGATTAATGTATTGAAATTGAGGTTAGAGTTCTCCTCTCGAATTTGACCTCAAAACAGAGTATTGTACCCTCTTTTACTCTATCTTCTAGGTGTGAAAAGTTTAGCAACCTGATTTTAGGATGTTCAGTGAAGTCCAACACGTTTTTTCCTATCTTTTTGATCTCCCCATATGCTCTATCTTTGAGTTCTTGATATTTTGAAGAAATCTCCAAGTGTTCCAGGAGTGTTAAGTTCCATATTCTTTTCTTTAATTTTTAGAAAATTTATCATCATATTATAAAATACCTAGTGTGTAATTCAGTTATACTTCAAGGTCTGGTAGGCATGAAGATCTCCCCACATGCATGTACCTCACATTTTCTACTGATATTCCTAGAAAAAAAATTAAAATTTCCAGAAACATTAATTTTTCTAAATATATCAGCTAAAAATAAATTTGAATTAATAAATTAAAGATAATATTTACGACTATTGGTGAGTCTTATGTATCAGTGAATCATTGCATCGGTGAGTCATAATCAGTCTATCAGCATCGGTCTATCAGTATTAATGACTCTGTGTATCAATGATTTGTTTGCACTATTGGTATGTTTGGGCATCATTGAGTCGTCATCGGTGACTCATTTTGAACTATAGATGTGTCGCCCACTGGTGACTCATTTATTGGTGTGTCGTCCTTCAGTGTGTAGTTCATCGGTAATTCACTTTAACTATTAGTGTGACCAATCATTAGTGAATCGTCCATAAGTGAGTCGTTTTTCCAATCGGTGAGTCTAGCTTCAGTGTATTCTTCAATCCGTGAGTCCTCATCCGTATGTCAATCAATGATGACACCTTTTGAACTATCGGTGTGAGGGTCTCTAAAAAACTTATAAAGTGACTATCTTACATAGAACACTACCAAATAAAGAGACATCCATAAATACATGTAAACATACACTTGTAAAAATATTTAAGCATAAATATTCATAGTTTATGGACTTATTGAAAATTTAATATATAATGTGACATAATTGATTCACTTAAAAAATTTTATTAACATGATTAACTGGAGTTATAACTTAACATATAAATTACTAGAAATTTTCATATTGGAATGTCTTGTGATTATGAAAACAACTATTTCAGAGAGGTTCCAATAATCTCCCTCATTTTGATAATAAAAAATTATGCTATAAACAAGATGTTAATGAATTATAATTAATAGACTTAGCATACCAGAGTGAATCTAAATTTCTAATATAACTAAGTCTTTCCATTTAAGCTCCCCCTTAAATTTTTAATAGAGGATATATATATATATATATATGTATATATGGTGACTTTATATCAGATCATGGTCATTTGAATTAGAGAAGTTTGTATCATAGGTGAAATATTTATATATATCTATTATGTTGAGTACATTTCGTGCTTCTTATGCTCCCCCTTAGATTAGGAATTTATTCCTAAATATTTATCCACCTTTTGGGAATAAAAAAAAGGTGAAAAGAAAAAAAAATAAAGAGAAATATCACAAAAATGTGAAACACAATAAAGACAAAAGTTTTTTCATTAATGTGAAAAAGTACAGTCATCAAAATAAAGGTACAAATCCCTATCAAATAAACAATCCACATTTAACGCTTTTCCTTTTGAGGTGATTTTTCTTTATTTGATGGATCAAGAGTAGGGTCAGAAGGTGTTGGTTAGGCTATTAGAAGAGGTGGTCTTATAACATCACCAGGTAGGAAAACACCTATAGTAACATTTACTGTGAGGCTACGTCTCCATTATGATAGAACACAACTATGGGGTTGTTCCTGAATCACTGGACAAATCTAAGAAAGTTCTTGAGATACAGTGATTTGAGAGGAAGGCTGAGAACTATTTCCAATGGAAGCAGTAGGTGGAACCATGATGTCTTCATCTTGGACATGCAGGTATGGATAACGAAACTTGATGAAATCAATAAAGATATCAGCACCATATTTCATAGCCTTCTCGAAATCATCCTTATTCTCCGTGAATTTATCCAAGGGAGGAGTAAATTCATTTAAATATGCCACTTTCTTCTAAAAGGCTTCTATTATTGGAGGAATCTTCATATTTTCAGTCATATATTTGAAATTATTGATGAGATCATACTTGGTATAGATTTTAGAGAAATAATTATCCACATTCTCTCAAATATCTTCTTACGTAGAAGAGGATTCATTAGTAAATTGCCTGACAATGTTGTAAAAGAGATCAATATTCTTGTGCACCTTAGAAAGGGGTTTTTTATCCAAATCACTATGAAGACTCTTGAGTTATTTCCTCATCACAGCCCTGAGAGACTCCATATCAGCCGTAATATCCCAACTACCTTTAGAAATAGATAGACAAGTGATCATCATGCCAGGTTCCTCCATCAATATCTTAAATTCTACACTTATTAGATGTGTCACTGAGTTCCTAAGAACCTCCATCACACCACTAAAAAAATTCTTGAAATTATTGGTCAAAGAGTTCAAATAATTTCTCTTCTTCTTTACTTCTTCTCTTAGCATAGTATTGAATCTAATGATTGACTTGGATATAGTAATGTGATTAGGTTTAATTTACTGTATCACCACCCTAGAAATTTTATCTTCATCAGAATTTGAAACACTCAAGGAAGTAGAGGCTTCACTTATAGATCCAACTGAGGAACTTACTGACTCATAGATATCATCTTTGAATATCTATAAGTCATCCTTAGTGACATAGTCACTAGGCACTGGCTGTACAACTAGTTCATCTATAGGAGGTACTATTGGTGAATTAGGTTCAACTAGTTCAGCTTCATCTTGATCTTGTGGAGTAGGAGGAGGTGTTTCCATCTCCTCATCTGAGTTATAAATAAATCCAAAAATAATGTAACATGGATCTCTATTCCACTCACGAGTACAATTCCAGTCTATGGGATCCACTGTATCAATCATTAATCTTCTTCACTAAGGCTCAAGTACAATATCATCATTATCTTATTCTTATTTTTCTTCTTGTATTCTAGAAAAAAACATTCTAGGTACTGGTACCTACTGAACTTGAGCTTGTGCTGGCACTCCTGCCACTTCAGCTACTCTAGGAACTTCCTCAAGTTGAGGCATAAGTGCGACCTGATCCTCAGCCTCTTATTCTTGGCCTATAGGAATAATTTCATTTATCTCCTGAATAATGGATTGATATTAAACATTGGGATGTTAATTCCTATCCTTATCACTAGAATCTCCAGTAGCATGAGCATCATCATCATGTTCAACATGATCAACATCACCTTCACGCTCATCAGCCTTTGCTTCATCTCCATGCACATATTCTTCACTTGATCTGTCTCCTACTTGTTGACCCATATTTAATGAGTCACTGACCTGATCATCATTACCTTCCACATCATCATCATCATCATCTAGCTTACTTACATAGCCTTCCACACTAGTGAATTCTGTCTCTTCCTCATCCTAATCACCTAACAAAGGATCCCTTGTTGGTAGTTCTAAAGGTGGAATGGGAAGTCCATAAGACATATCCTTTGGGCTTTCAACAATGTCAGGATCACTCTTGTTATCTATATGAGATCCTTCATCCTTTGGAAACCCAACCTCGGATTCCACATCTGAATAATCCACTTCCTCTCAAGGTTTATGGCCAGGTTCAGCTTGATCCTTTGGTCTGATTATATGGTCAACATGATTATAATTTTCATATAATATCTCATCATATCTTAGCAAACATTTCTTCCAAGGGTTCCATAAAATCATATTCCTCTTTGAAATTTATTTTTGGAAGCAGAATCCACTATAGGAACAAATAACTGTATCTTCATCCTCCATACAACTCAGATTCTTCAATATTGTAGAGATCATCCAAGCATAGTACAAAAATATTTCTTTTTTATAGGGGTTTATCATATAAAAAATATGTACCATCATGTACCTACACATATTCACTTTTATCCCATTATTCAATAGGGATACCAGGAAGACATCATGATATTTCACAGCATCAAACTCTCCCTTCATTGTGAAGATTTTATTTTGAATGAACTTAAATAGTAGTCTAGCCTCTCAATCCAAATTGGTAGTAGTATCTCTCCTTGAGTCTTCATTTATAGTAAAAAATTTTAAAGAATACTCATATGAAAATTAGTCAGATCTTGGAGGTATTTTACCCTGGTAGTCAGCATAGATTCCCTCGTGAGGCATTTCCAAACATTCAACCCATTCTATTGAATAAAAAGAAATATCTTTTCCAATCACAATAGATTTCTACCTTTCTCGATTAGCACCTTCATATATATCTTTAATTTGAGATAGAATTCATGTACCATATGGGGATAAAATGGCCTCTCATTATTTTAAAACCATCTAATCCAACCTGGAGATTTATTCACTCTAAGAAAGAGATACTTTCTTAACAAGAGCCATTCTACAGACACTTATTTCTCAGCTATTACTACTCAGCTTCCCAAAAATGGATTTGTAGTACCACTAGATTCACCTTTATGATTCTTAGCTGATGGAGATTTACTCGGTCCTTCCACCATGTGCTTCATCCATTCCATTCAGAAGGTTTGATTTCAAAGGGAGTTGAAAGGTCATGGGTAGAAAGATAGAGTGTCAAAGGGTATAAGGTTCAAAATATAGAGTGGGAGGTGAATGGTTTATGTGGATTAACTTTTATTTATTATTTACGGGTTGTAAATAATAAATATACTGAATTGCGTATTCGTAAAAATAATAACAAAACATTTTCATTTTTCATAAAACTTAGAGAATTAAAAAAAATCTTTATAGGAATCAGTTTCACACAAATACTATTACACTTTCGGCTTCAGGTGATTAGTTTCATAGGATCAGTTTTACATGACTGGTTTCATTCAAAAGGTTTCACACGAACGGTCTCACTGATCGGTTTGACAAATCAATTTCACTAATCATTTTGACTGATCGGTTTCACTAATCGGTTTGACAGATCAGTTTCCCTGATCAATTTGATATTTCAATTTCACTAATCAGTTACATAGATCGGTTTCACTGATCCATTTGACAGATCAGTTTCACTGATCAGTTTGTCATATCAGATTCACCTGATCCACAGAGTTTTCCAAAGGGAAAGGGAAGGGATAGACTCTATATATTTCATTTCCTAGATGATGTTTGATTTATTTTATTCTCTTAGAGTTTAATGGTTTTGTGAAAATTCCAGCAAGTTGATGCTCAGTCCCAATAAACTCAAGAGTTATATCACCTTTTTGATAATGATCTCTCAAAAACTGATGCCTTATATTAATATGTTTTTTCTAGTATGAGAAATGGTACTTTAAGAGATATTAATAGCACATGTATTATCATAGTTTATGGGGATATGTCCGAATTGAAATCCATAGTCTAATAAAGGGTGTTTCATCCACAAAATTTGTGCATAGAAACTACTAGTAGCAATGTACTCTTCTTCAGTAGTTGATAATGCAAAATAATTTTTCTTTTTTACTACACCATGATATTAGAGACTTTACCAAAAAGTAGAATGCTCTAGAGGTACACATTCTATATAAATTGCATCAACTGAAGTCAGCATCTGAATAAATAACCCAATCAAAAGGTTATCCTCTGGGGTAGAACAATCCTAAATTAGTTGTATATTTGAGGTATTTTAAAAATCTATTAACAACATTTAAATGTGACTATTTTTGGTTTTCCAGAAATTTTTCACACATACACACATTAAACATAATATCAGTCCTACCAGTAGTTAAGTACAGAAAAATCCCAATCATTCCTCTATAAGTAGTTTAATCAACAGATTTTCCATTTTCATCAATATTTAACATACATGTAGAAATACTAGGGGTTTCTCTACTCTAAATTCTATGAAAACCAAATATTATTTAAATATATTTAGTATATTTACTTTAATTTATAATAATTCCTTCTTTGTTTTGAAATATTTGAAATCCAAGAAAGTATTTAAGTTCACCCATCAAACTCATTTGAAATTCACTTTGCATCATTTTTGAATAATCATTACATAAATAATTTTTAGAATATCCAACTATAATATAATCTACATATATTTGTGTTATTAAAAGTTCATTAAAAATTATTTTTATAAATAAAGTCAGATCAGAAACTCCTTTTATAAAACCATTATATATAATAAAGTTACATATACTTTCATACCAAGCTATTGGAGCTTGTTTCAAACCATATAAAGCATTAGGAAATTTGAAAACTTGATTTTGAAAATGTGGATTTTTAAAACCGAGGGTTGTTCAAAAATAAAATCTCAATTATATAACCATTTAATAATACACTTTTGACATCTATTTTATAATGTTTGAAATCCATGTGTACTACATAGGAAAGTAAGATTCTAATGGCTTTATGACCAGCTATAGGTGTAATGTTTTCTTCATAATCAATTCATTCTTCTTGATTATAGGATTGTGCAACCAGCCTAGCTTTGTTTATAACTATATTTCAAACTTCATCCACTTTATTTCTAAACACCCTTTTGGTTATTAGGGTAAAATTATATTCTGTTCTATCAAAAAGCTTCTAGAATTTATTTATTTCAAACGGATTAATCTCTTCTTGCATAACCATTACCCAAAATTCATCATTTATTGTTTCATTGATATTTTAAGGTTCATTTTGTGACAAGAATACATGATGTTCAACATGATTTCTCAAGTAATCTCTAGTTTGTGTTCCTCTATTTAAATCTCCAACGATAACATCTATGGGATGGTTTTTAAGGGTCATAGTGGGTCTAGTAAAGGTTCGACTAGTTATTTTAGGTTCACCATTTGGTTCAACATTATTGTGGCTTGATTCTAGAGAATTTATAGAAATATATGTTTTTATAGCTTCCTTTACATGATGGTATAAGGTTTTTGCAATAATTTCCATATTGGACATATCATCTTCAAGATTTTCTTGTAGGGTTTAGGCTCATGTGGATCTATTTCATAAAATTTTACATGTACAGATTCTTCCACACATTTGGTTCTCTTATTAAAGACTCTATAGGATTTTCTTGATGTCAAATATCAAAGGAATATTCCATCATCCCTTTTGGATGAAAAATTATCTCTATTGTATTTAGTATTTAGAATATAAACTTTGAAATCAAAATCATTAAAATAATTTACTTTAGGTTTTCTATTATTACACAACTCATAAGGAGTTTTCTTAAGGATGGGCCTAATTAAGACTCTCTTTATTATGTAAAAAGTTGTATTAATAGCTTCAGACCAAAAATAAATTGGAAGTTCATATTCATTAAACATAGTTCAGGAAATTTATTTTAGGGTTCTATTTCTTCTCTCTACTACGCCATTTTGTTAAGGTGTCCTAGGGGTGAAGATGTTGTTCCTATAGCCATTGTGTGAGTAAAAATATTCAAAATCTTGATCATAGAGTTGATTTCCATAGTCACATATTAAGGATTTAATTTTAAGTCCACTGATATTTTCTACAGTCCTAGCATACTTGGTAAAAATGTGAGCAAGCTTCACTTTTGTGAGATAAGAAAAAGGTCTAAGTATACCTTGTAAACTCATCTATAAGAAAATAAACATAATTATTCATATTGTGACTCGAATCAGTATGTATTCCAAAAAAATACATGTTAACCAACTTGAGTGGTTGATAAGTTGTTACTTCATTAATTGGTTTGAAATAGATTTTATGTTTTTCCTATTTTGACAAGTATTGCACACCTTATTGACAGGAAACTCTAATTTGGGAAGGTACACAACTAGGAATTTTCTTGTCAACTTATTAAGGGAGTGAATATTGAAATGTATTAGACATATATTCTATATCCATGACTTCTTGTGAAAGGTACTTAGATAAGAAAAATTATGTGAGGCTAATGTGTCTAAATTTAAAGAATATACATTATCATTTCTAAGAGTAGTAAATAGAAAATTATTTTTTTCTTAAAAAATATGGAATGAATCATTTTTAAATTTTACACTTAATCCATCATCACACAGTTGAGATATACTATGAAATTTATACTTTAGTCCATCAATATAGAGTAATTTTGAAATTTATATAGAGTTAGGGTTACCAATTTTACCTAGGCCGATGATATTTCCATTACCATTTTCACAGAATGTAACTTGTCCATAATCAATTTTGATGAGAATCTGGAATCTTGAGTAGTCCCCTATCATGTGTGTTGAACAACCACTGTCCAAGTACCACATATTTCTACATGAACACTTTAGAAATTCTACCTACAAAATATTTTATCCGAGAAACAATTTTAGTTCCCATACTTGTCTAGGACCAGAAATATTAGTAATAAGAGATTTAGGAACACATAATTGTATTATAGGTTTCATATAGGTAGAATATTGATTATTTGAAAAATATACTCTATTTGGTCTAGAATAAATGGATGAAGTAAAAGAATTTTTAGTAATATAACTTTCATTAGAGTTTTGGTTTTTGAAGAAAGAAGCAGATTTTCCAGCTTTGGTCACAAAACATATTTTGGATAAATTTCATTGTCCTAGTTGATATCCTATTCCAAAACAGTACATAGAATCTATATTTTTACAAAGTATTTGAGTAAGTGTTTTTGCACTTTGGTATACATTTCATGATCCTTCGCTAATTTCTCAGTAGAAATTTTTTAGCTCATTATTTTCTTTGAGAAGTTGAGCATTATTTTCCTTTCCTCTAGCAAGTTCATATTTAATAGTTAATATAAGAGCATGATGTTTCTTTGAAGATTTATATTTATCTTTTATATTATTACATGTTTCTTCTATCATGTTACAATATTCAAATAATTCATCATTTTTTATATTCTCATTCTCACTTTCATTTTCAGAATAATAAGAATTGTGTGCCAGGGAATATAAGGTTACCTCAATAGTGTTTTTCATAAAACACATATTTTCCATATCATCTTTATCATCATGAGAAGAATAAAATTCACTAGAGCTGTCCTCAAAGGCACTGTAGGTGGACTTCATTTCTTTCTTATATTTTATATCCTTTTTCACATCCTTCATTTTTTTATTTGAGATTTGGATAGTCATCCTTGACATATCCTTTAATTTTACATTTGTATAACACTATATCTTATGATTTTTCATTTCTATTCCAATCTATTTTATAATTTCCCCTGTTGTCATATTTTCCTTCATAACTGGCTGTTCTGAAAATATTCTTTTTCCTATAAAATTGCTTGAATCTTTTGTCCAACTGGGCCACTTATTCATCACTATCTGAAGATGATTCTTCAGTACTAGAGCTTTCAACAGAATCTTGAACTTTCTATTTATCTTTATTTTTAGAGGCAATAGTCATGATAGTTACACAATTCATCTTAGGTCCATCATCCATCTCCATGTTGATATTCAACTCTTCTTCATACACCATTAGCTTTCCAATGAGTTCTTTTATAGGTAATTGTTTTTATGTCACATGATTCTCTATTTGAGACAGAGGTTATTTTCCATATGTTAGGTAAACATTAAAGAATACGCATGATTTTTTCTTTGGATATAACTTATCTCTCTAAGGAAATCCTAGTGTTCACTGTTTCATTGAACCTGAGATACATATTAGAAATAGATTCATTGGGATTAATTATAAAATTACCATATTTAATATTATAAGTATTTAATCTCGTTTCATTCACATTATATATTCCATCATTAGAAATAGACAATGTGTCCAAAATCTCATGGGAAAATTTACATGAAAAAATAGGATTAAACTCTTAATCTCCTATTGCACATTATAGAGAATTTTTTTCTTTACAATTATTGTTATAGAAATTATTTTTAGGTTCATCCCAAGTGTTTCTATCTCTTTTAGGAATTTCATATTTACATTAAATAGCATTCCATATATCAAATCCCATGATTTCTAGATGTATTTTCATTTTAGGATTCTACTGATCATAGTTTGTTCAATTAAAAAAAGGTGGACTGTTTTTAGAATCTCCTTCTAAAAGATTATCCATAATATAAATTTTAAAAGGATTTAAAAGAGACAAAAATTTAGGAATAATAGAAATTTTAATATCTTTGAAATAAAACTACAATAACAGTTCCAATAGATTTAAAAATGCTTTGAAAACTGGAAATTTTCGAAATGCCTCTGATACTAGATGTTGGTCCGAGTAGATTACTCAAGAGGGGGTGAATTGAGTATCTATAAAAGTTTCTATTAAAATTTTGTTCTTTGAAAATTCCCCCAAGTAAAAATATAATCAAAATCATTTTTAGTGAAATTATAAAAGTACTGATTGTTTAATTATTTTCTCAGATGTGTGATTAGTTCTCTTCTATACTATTTTTATGATTAATATAACTTTTGAAACTAATATAATAGTTCAATACAGATATAAACACTTGATAAACTAACTATTAATGTCCAATTTAGTATTATATAAAATGTAATAAACACAACTTAAAACTAAAATGTAAAATCACAGAGGATATAAACAAGAGGTTTGTTCTCCATTTTAGACATAGTCCTCTCCACTTGGTGCTCAACTCCCTCTAAGATATTAAATTTAATAAAAAATTTACCCACACCCTAGATCGGGGTTCACAAAAGCACACTAGGATGTCTAGGTCACACCTAACCCCTACCATAGTTATTCATGGGAAAAACAACAAACATGTCTCACATGTCCTCTTCCACAATTATAAATAGGATACAAAAGATAATAATGAGAGTGATTTTGAGGATATTAGGTATCCTCCAGTTATGCACAAGAGACAGTGTGTGTGTTAGAAACATTTACACAAATTACTCAAAAAGATAAACAAAAGAACACAATAGAATTAGTGATGTAGAATAAGGTTTATAAATCTCTGTGTGTTATGCAATGAGAATTTAGACTCGACTAATGTAGTGAAATGGATGTTAGATTCCTCTTTTGGAATTTGGATTCAAAAAAGAGTATCGAAGACAGTTGTACTCAAGCTTCTTGGTTTGAAAAGTTCATCTCGTTGATGTTAGGATGTTTAGTGAATTCCATCAGGTTTTTGAATGTCCTTTTTATCTCCCCATATAGTCTAGCTTTGAGTTCTTGAGATTTTGAAGAATGCATCGAGAGTTACATGAGTTTTCTATTATTTTGTTCTTTTTTTACTTTTCATCACATTCATTATCATATCTTAAAAGTCCTAGTGTGTAAATCTTTTATACTTCGAGGTCTAACAAAAATGAAGATCTCCCCATGTGAATATACCTTGTACTATCTATTGATAGCCCTATAGACAACATTAAATATTATTAGAAACATTAATTTTTCTGAATATGAACATTAGAAATAAATTTAAATTAAAAAATAAAGATAGTATTTATGACTATTAGTGAGTCATAAGTATCGGTGACTCATTGCATTGGTGAGTCATCATCAGTCTGTCAGCATCATTGACTCCGTGTATTGGGGAGTGTATTGCGCAATTGGTCTGTCTTGGAATTGCTGAGTCAACATCGGTGACCCATTTTGAACTATTGGTGTGTTGCACATCAGTGACTCATTTGTTTGTGTGTTGTCCTTCAATAACTCGTTCATCGATGTGTCATTCATCGGTGAATCATTCATCGGTAAGTCCCTTAAACTATCGGTGCGACTCATCACCAGTGTCTCATCCATCAGTGAGTCTTTTGTTCTATTGGTGAGTCTAGTATCAGTTCCTTCTTCGATCACTGAGTTGATCAACGGTGACTCCTTTTGAACTATCAGTGCTAGAGACTCTGAAAAACTTATAAAGTGCATGTCTTACACAGAACACTACCAAATTTTCTGACATACATAAATACATCTAAATATAAAATTGTAAACATATTGAAGCACAAATATTCATAATTTATTGACTTATTGAAAATGTAATATACAATGTGACATAATTGATTCATTTAAAATATTTATCAATGTGATTGACTTGAGTTAAAACTTAACATATTAATTTTTAGAAATTTGATGATTGGAATGATTTGTGATTATGAAAACCACCATTTCACAGAGGGTACAACACCATAAATGCACATTATATTTTATATAGTAGACTTATATTAGTTTTGTACTTAATTAAGAACCTTTTAAATTTATTAAATTTTTATTATCCTTTTTATTTCATTTATTACCTTTCATTATATAATTATTAAAACATAAGTTCGTGTCAAATGCTTTGATGTTGTCTATTTCATCATCACATAACAAATTTTGTAGGTTGTATATGGTCAAAGAGATCATGTTTTAATAATATTAATAATATGAATCAATAAATAATTATCAGTATTTACATTGAATAATGTTTTATAACCATACATGAAATTAGAATAAGAAAATTAGTCAAAATGCCTTGTAGATGTGGAAATCCACACGTACACACGAGTGATGTTACTATTTTTAAATGATTGGAAGGATAATAGAGTAATAAATATATTATATTGAAATAATAATAACTATGTCATGAATATCATATATATTCATTAGTGACATATTTATAAAAATTAATGTGGTGAAGAAAAATGACTTTGAGGCAATTTGGAAACAATCATACGTACAAACACAGGAGTGATGTCTCCATTTTCCATAGAATTGAAAGGAGATGAATAATGAATGTGAAACAAAAAATATCAACATTAATTTATATAGTTGATGATTATTTTATTATATGATCATATTTATATAAAATTATATGTATCTAGAAGTGGAAATAAAATGAAAACAATCAGTTAGTAAATACACCTCTTCTTAAAAAAATCAACTTTTCCAAAACCTTAAGCTTTCTAGGATGAATATTTTATGACACCAGATACTATAAGAGATGGGGAGGATATTTTTTGAGTTATTTGGGTTGGTTTTGTTTGAGAAAAATGGGTCGTTAAGTGTTAGGAAGATAATAGTTATGTATTTCATTTATAAGTGAGGGTAGGATCACCGTTGGAATAACTTAATGAATTAAATTAATATAAATATATCTCTAGGTTAATGTGGCCCAAAAATGATCAATATTGAAAATAAGAGTGAAAATAAGTATAAATAATCTTATAAAATAAAATTTATCCAACTTTAGTTGATTTTTAATCATCATATCTTAGATTTAACCCATGTTAACCATTTTTAACGATTACAGTTATAATAATATTTTTACACATTGGGGGGAAAGAACTTTACTATAAAAGGAAAAATTATCCATAATTAGAAAATGTTTTATATTATCAACCATATCTCATTCACATACCCAAATATAATTTTTTATAATTTTTAATCATTTAATAAAATATTATTCAACATAAATTCTATTAAATACATTTTTGAGACTATTCACATAATTGACATTGAAAAATATAAACAAATTATTGTAGATAAAATATAAACTTTAATGAAATAATACATTATATTTCTATAAAAAATTATTTTAACACCACAAATCACTAAAGAAATATTACTTTTAATGATTTTAAAATAATTTACATGAATTTTCTACTATTTTCAGAATCACTATGTTACCATTTCATAAGCATTTATGATAATTATTTCATTCCTAAAAATGAAAAATAAATTACAATAAAACCAAAAAAATTATTCATATTCAATATTACTTTTTTAGCATTCATAACATATATTTATCCCCTTGAAAATATATAAGATTAATTAAAGTCAAGAGGTTGATACATTGTATATATACTTTTCTTAAAATAATATAAATGTTATTATCAAAGGAAAATGTAGCTTTAATTCTATATATTATAATTTAGGATGGATATTTTTGACTTAAAATAATTAAATTTTATATTTTAATGTTTTGGATAAATTTTTAAATCCTCATCCCATTATTTTTAACCTTAATTACTTGATTTACCATTTACCGTACTAAAATATATTTACCATGGATACTATTCATAATGAGAAAAAATAAAAGAACACTATATACCAAATTTAAAACTTATATTTTAAATTATGATATAATTTATTTCAAAATTTAATTTATATTAGTGGAGAAAATAAATTTTAATATAAATTCCTAAATCACAATGAAAAATATTTTTTTGTTGGATATTTAAGCAGAAAAATGAAATGATACCAAAATAAAATATAATGTTGATTACTATGGAATTATTTAGAATATAATAAATTAAAATTATATTATTTTTACCTTAAAAACAACTATAAAATAGTAGGGGGATTTTAAATTACTTTATTTAATGTAATGAAATGACAGTTTTACAAAAAATTGGAATTTTTCACTCTTCACTAAGAAATATTTTTTTAGAAAAAATATCAGAAATTCACTATTAATTATTATTTAAATTATGATTTAAAATTTGATATTAATTTATTAAAATGACATTTATTAAAGTTTCATAAATTTAATATAATATCCATGCACAAAATTAAATAAAAATAATTTTCAAGAAAAAATATTTTTAAAGCATATAATAACATTTGTAAAAATTGATGAATTTTTTATTATTAAATAATCAATGAATTTTTATTGTTTAAAGACATTATAAATATTTCTAACACTGTGGTTTTTACCATTCATACCTGTAAATTTAATAGATTGGTTATAATAATCATATTTGAATTATAATATTTATATAATATATCACACTTTGTACTTGTACAAAAAACTATTTTATGTTAGTTTTTTTATTTTTCATGTAGGTTTTTAATGAAACATTGTTTTAGGCGATGTAAAAATCATATTTTATAACATTGGTTAATATAACCGACGTAAATTTTCTATATTTTGGAGGTTTGTTACTTCAGTTATTTTATAACCAATGTAAAAAATGGTCTTTTACATCACCTATATAATAACAAATGTTAAAATGGGTGTTTTCATCTCTTTTTATGTCATTTATTTTATAACTGATATAAAAAAGATGTATTTTTTTAAGTCAAATACTCCATCAGAAGTAAACACATGATCGTTGAAAGGAAAATAGATCATAGAAACTGGATGGAATCTAGAAAAAGAAACCTAAATCAAGGACATAATTTTAAAAATTGTCTTTCCCTTTATCGATGTAATTTTTTTAATGAAAGATCTCGCGAGGAAAAAGAAGAAGATGTCGCTTAGAAGGCATTGTAATCTACGAACAAACCTTACTCATTTTAACATGATTTGAAAAAGGATTATTTTATAATAAGAAAAATGTGATAATTAAATGGGTATCAGTTGATGCAACTAATCATAAACACATTAAATCACATAAAAATAATTATATATTCCATAAAATTCATCAAAAGAGGAATCGGTCAAACAATGATAAATATTTGAAGAGTTGAATTAGTAGAATAATGATGATGGTCAAAAGAGTTGATTATTGACGAGATATGTGTGCATCATGTAAACATAAAAATTCACTTGAAAATAAAATCTTGGTATTCTAAATTTTAGATGGAAATTGAAAATTTCAATGTTGTGTTGTAAAAAAATTTAACACCTTATTGGAGCGATTAGAAATTTTACATTTCATGTCAGTTTTTTTAAAACTGAGGTGAAAAAAAATTCATATAAACCTTCATGTCCGTTTTTTAAGAAATGATAAAAAAATGAATTTTGAATGTTTGTTTTAGAAGAACTGACCTTATAAATGTATTTTTCACGTTGGTTTTAGAAGAACTGACGAAAAAATAGTATTTTATAGTATTTTATGTATTTTATTTTTCAATCGGTGTTAAAATATTTTTTTGATTTGTTTCTTAATAACCAATGTTAAAACTCTGAGGTTAAAATATTTTGTGTACTAGTGTCTCTTAATGCTAGGTGTACCATGTTAATAAATATACTAAGTATATTATTATTTTAAACTAAATTTTTGTGTTTCTATATTCTCCCCCTTGAAATATTTGGATCCTCACAATTTTTATTTCATTATTCAAGGGTTAAATATTATAAAACACCTTTATCTAAAACCCATATCAAAAAATGGTATAGTAAAACAACCTTTGAAAATGGAATTTGAGAGACATAAAGGGAGAAAATAATACAAAATAACACATAATCATTTTTATATAATAGGAAATAATTAGTGCGATATTAAAATATAGATATATAGGAGAAATAATTTCATATAAGGAATCATAGAGTGTTATAAGGAACATGACCATGAGAAATTTAATGATTAAAAACCCCTAATTCAGTAAGGGATAAATAATTCCAATAAAGACATCAAAAATTAAGGTAAAAGGATAAATAATTTTATTTCAATATAATTTTCCTAATGTTGAGGGATTAAATTTCCATAATGATAGAAAATATGTGAAATATACTTACATAATGTCAGTCTATTTCATAAGAACAATTTCATCCTTTGGTTGTGATTAAATAAAAATCCAATTTTGTCCCATCTCTTAATCCAATAAATGAATATTCAAGATGAATTGTTCACACCTAAAGTACTAATTTTACCTTTAAGTGAATTATTATATCCATTAAGTGGAAAATTGTTATTCCTCCTATCTATAGAAAAATCAAAAACTTTGTCTCTAGTTTAGATAATATTCGATATGAATAAAAATTTATAAGATGAAATACTACAGTAGTGTCACAATACTCAATAAAAACACCCAATGCTCAACTTAAATCATTCTATAAATGAATATCTTTGAAAATATTAAATAATATAGATGATTTATTTATAAACCCAAAAATTATGAATATTTGATTACATATCCTTTCAAGATCAACATAAATTTTATCTACAAGAAACATTATTCAAAATCAAAAATGTATAAACCCCTATGATATATTCCCAAAAATATGCCAATATTTTCGATATATAACATAAATCACTTAAAAATCAATACAAAAAAATATATTCTTCCACAAGTAATATCAATATTTATTTTTAAAATGAAATCCTATCCAAATAAAATTATATGCTCATTACCTTAAACATATATTTTTTCCAAAAAATAAGATAACTTCTTCTGAAATAACTTTTACCACTTAGTCACTGAACCACATATCAATTTAATGGTTATATATACAATTAAATATATATTCTAAAAATATATTACCCATTTCGTCACAATTGACTATATTAACATCAAATATCATATTAAACCTAGCGTCTATCAAAAAAATTCAACATATTTCCCAAAAAATAAAAATTCAATCTTCCTCAAAAAAACATTTCACTTAAAAATAATATTCCAAAGGGTTATTTTCCATAAATTTCATAGAAAATATTCTTAATAATCTTAAATTAACATCACATAAAACCTAAATAGGGTTATATATGGCTTTAAATAAATAAAAAAACATAGGATTATCCCCCCATGAAACATTGGGTTTATCTCATATCACTATGTAATAACATTATTTTCCATAGTATTAATCATATCATTCATCATATGGTTGAAAAATAAAATATGAATTAATCTAAGAATATATCATGGGAGTTTCTAGCCATGTTTACAGTCATATGCCCACTCATCATTCACCAATGATGATTGATTTTAAACTCAATATTCCCCTATCATATTTGAAATAGTTGGGTGCATCTGTGCCACAACTCCCTCCACTATCTAGTATCTAGACAGGGATTCATTTTCTAGGAAAATGAAAAAATCTATACTTTACCAAAACATCATGATACTACCCTATAATAAAAATTATCTATAGAATCTTTCATAGGGTTATGTTCTCTAATCTAAATTTTCTTAAATTTAATTCCTAATGATCCTAAAAACATCCTTTAATACCATTTATAACACTCTTACTTTAATAACCCAAAGCTAGTGGTTATTTCAAAACATTTTAACAAAATATAAGGGATCACACACTAAAAGATCAAATAGTGTAGTATTTTATTCAGACTAGATACATATATGATTCTTACATGACATCTAAAAGAATGAAATAAAAAATAAATGTTTTTTGAGAACATTATTATTCATTATATAAAATACCTAAATTAATTCATATACCCATTCATGGAATCTTGGGGAAAGGAAAAAATAAAAATGTATTACTTTATATTCTCAGTAAGGTAATGTATACAGCATAAGATAAAATAAAATAAATTAAAGATCAATAATATAGAAGGTATAAATATTTGTCAAATATTCTATATAACTAAAATAAAAAGGTGTATTAAGTCAATGTATGTCATATAATCATAAATAATCACATGTATAAGATTAATTAGTTTTATATGATATAATGAAAATATTTGGACACAATAATTTTACCTTCATGTCCTTCTTCAAAAAAATCATACATAAATATGTAGGGAATACACCAAATATCAAAAATAATTTGTGTCACAAGACCTACCACTACATAAAGGTATTATCACAGTCCCAAACCACCGCATAATAAATCTAATGCATTCATCATATGAAAGGGCTGAATATAAACCCATTATATAATCATCATAAACATTTATTTTTAAAAACAAATATACAAAATGTAAATATTGTCCCCAATCAATAAATATAACATGATTATAATGAATCAAAAGTAATATGAAAGACTGTATCAACAAACTATATCCCCATTTATTCATTAGATTCAAAAAATATTGTTGACATTGATTTCAATACATTAATTTAAATCTCAATAATATATCTTGAGAAATTTATAATTTTCATTTTGAAATCACTTATATTGAAATCTAAATTTTTAAAAAATAGTAGGAAAAAATTTTAATTTTTAAAATAACCATGGAAATTTGAAAATTATTAATCCAATAAAATACTATTCATTATGGGGAGAAAATATATTCATGCAGTATCTGTTAAAACATAGATTTCATTAACACCATTGATCAACGTGCCTCATTCAGAAATAAAAAAAAATTGATTTTAAATTATTTTATTGGAAGTCAAACATAGTTAAAATACCCTCTAATAAATCATTAAATAATACTAAAAATATTATTAATTTTTTAATGAAAATATAGATGTGGAATAATAATATTCATGACCGAGTGGAAAACAAATTTAGTTTTCTTCTAAAAACATATTATCTGCCTTTTAAGTTCCAAAGAAGTTAATGTGGAACTAATAAATGAAAACCCTTGAAATAAAAAGTGTATAAGAAATTATATAGGGTTTAAGATATAAATATCATATAATTCCTCTAACAAAAAAATAATCATAAACAATACTAAATTACGATGATAATGTGAAATAAACCATTACCACATTGGTTAATTTTTAATCATAACCCCCATAGAAGAAATAAATTTGAATAAAACAATAAAGGACATGAATATTAAGATATTATTGATATAAAATATAAATGGGGTATTATATAATCTAATTAGAAGAAAAATTTTGTGAATATTTCATTTGTCTAACAAAAGTAAATTTTAGGTGTGATACCTTTGTAAATATCATAACATTGAGGTGAGAATTAATAAATGAAGTTTTTTAGAAAACTGACCACATATGATCTAAAATTGAATAATGAGAAAATATAAAATAATATAATGGAATGTACCTTATATTTATCCCTTTGGAAAATATGTATAAGATCACCATGGATATTATTTTAAAATAAGAATACCTCATTAATCACTCCCTTATTTTCAAGGGAATTAGTAAGAGAGATGGATTCTGGAAAAACACGAGAGATGATGTGGTTTATTGGTGATTTGTTATCAAAAAATTGGCCCATTTAACTATTAGCATCAAAGATAGATGTATCTATCTAGTAATTATATCTTTTATGATGATAGTGGAGTTACATTTGAACAATATGTTGTTCCAATTCCTTTGATATACCATACCGATAGCATATATCAACCGAGACATCTCTACTTCCAAGGCCATTGAAAATCCACAAGGTCCATAATGGGATTCAATAAAATCCACATCAAAATACCTAAATACCACTCCATAAACTAATGGAAATAGATTTCATCTTGAATCCCCATCTGAGATTCATTTTAGCTAGCCAGCAAAGGTGGGGGACCAAAATACTTCAAGTTTGCCAAGAGGTGGAGGGAAATTACAAGATACCTTTAGGCACAAAAACACCCTGGGATCCTTAAGAGTGTTTCTAATGTTCTCCAATTGTAGTGTATTTTTATTATGTATAACCACCTTGATTTTATCAAGGTAATACTTCATGTTGATGGAAGACTATTCATGAATAGCCTTGTTCCTTCCTCTCCAAATAGCATAGACCAACTCTACACAGGACACCCTAGAATGATTTTTAAGTTTATTGGACATCTCAATGCTATGTAAATCAAGACCATAATAATGGATCCAACTTACTTTTCTTTCCATAATTTGAGAAAAGAATTGGTACTGACCAATAAATGGGAGTGCATATAGATTTTGTAGAAGACTACTTTTAGACCAAGACATATCGCATACTCAATATAGCTTGTATTCCCTGTTGTCAATTTTTCAAGAACCTAGATCTATTGAATCTAAAAGCTTCCAATATATTTTTGAGAATATTCCATATGAATTGATCTTTAATGGACTGATTGAAGAGAACTAGATTTTGGATACCAAGGTCTCCAAGAGAATAGGTCATGCAACTTATCTTCCAAGAGACTATAATAATTTTTCTTTCAAACATACTGCCACTCCAAATGAATTTTATCATCAATGTATTAATGGATTTAATAACCTATGTAGGCCTAAAGTACAACTTCAATATGTAAAACATTTTAGAAATAACCACATTCTTGAAAAGGAAATATCTTCCCTCTATTGAGATAGATTTACCTTTCTAAGACGCAAAAGTTCTTCTAAACTAGCTGAAATCATTGATAAAGTGTGATTTATAGGGTCTTCCCCAAAACATGGGAAAACCAATACAAATAAAATTAAGATAACCTTCCCTTATGATCAGATAATTAATCATACATATTTTTCTGGAGGTTGGGATATTCATTCCAGTATATATGAATGACTTGCTCTAACTTATTTCTTGGCCTGAAAATAATTCATTGTGATGAAGGGACTTCTTGATTCTTTTGATATTCATATTATATCCCTATGTAAAGATACTATTATCATTGTAAAAAAAGAGGTTACATGGAGAAGAGATATATCTTTCCTCCTTGATGGTTTACAAGTCAACATTGTTCACCATATGAAGGAAAAGCCTAGTGAGATAGTCTTTTGTGATAGAAAAAATGATAATGGAGGGAGAGTATCCATGTATCACCCCTCTTGATAACCTAAAGTAGACTTTTGAGGATCCATTAATTTAAATTGATATGTGGTAATACCAATTTAGGGGTTTGATCCTGCAAATGTAGATAACATTGAGACCTAATCCTGAAAGGAAAATAGTAATAAACCCCTAGTCCATTGTATCAATGAATTTTTTTTTCAATATTGAGCACAATATTTCCACCCATGGAGGGATTCCTAAGAATATTAATACATTTTTAGGTCGTAAACAAGTATCCCAATATTTTTCTCCCTTTAAAAAATTCAAATAGATTCTAGTAAATTATTTTGGTCATGATTTGTAGCGACCCATACTTTACATACATTGTTATTACTTCAGAATTGAAGCACACTTATTACAGCATATAACAAAACCAGGAAAGGACCGTATAGGTATAGTGTCTTTAGAAACTGCGAAACATAAACAAATGGTTCATAAAGTGTCTACATTGTCTCCCATTTATTTCATCATATCTATAGTCTCTTTTGACATATCTTACTTAATAACCTTCTTCCTGACCTGGGGAAAGAAAACATACAAAAGGGTGAGATCAAATGCTCAGTAAGGGTAAACAAAAGAAATATCATTCACATCATATACATAAGAACATAACTTTAGGAAATCTAAACCTGAAAAATAAATCATAATTTCATAACATGGGATAAATCATAGTAGTGAAATTTAATCCCAATAATCATAACATAAAACATGAAACTTTGTGGCATACACACATAATCATAGAGAATAATTTCTCATTAGTCAAGACTCATTGCCATGACTATCTTAGTGGACAATGTCCATTTCTGAACCGAGTTCACTCCTCGTTTCAGTCCTGTTTCACTGAACTGGTTTAACCGGCCGTTCCAGCCATGTCTATCTCATGGGATATAAAATCTTTACCCAATGCATTGGAGGGATATATAGGTCCCACCAATCTCATAATGATACCATTCTTATGTGTACCACAAAATCATAAATCATACATCATAGCATAACCCATGTAATAAAAATGGGAATCTTTAAACACCAGGACATCATAAAACAATTCATATAAGATAAAAGAATTCATAAAAATATTTCCATCACAACATAATCAAATCCATGTAATAATAGGGATATAAACAGAACCCTTTATTATCTTAGATGGAAAATAATTTTGATAAAACACTTGAACTCCATTCTTGAGGAAAATATCATTTCTACTTCAAAACATTTTTCCTTTCATAACATGTCATACAATTTTAAACTAAAATATGTTGATTAAAAGTAAACTTGAAAACTTGTAAAGGAAGATTCTTGGAATTTTTTTAAAAAAATCCTTTCATGTCGTATAAGTTAAAAAACATTCTTCTCGTACTTTTGTCGGAAAAGTCAAAAAGTACCTCGTACGAAAAACGACAAAAGATTCTTTTCATATCTTTTACTAAAAAACTCACAGAAGGGTAAAATTGTATTTAAAAAATTTTAGGTGGATGGAAATAATGTTACATATTGAGGAAACATGGATGTGGATGATAAAATACACCCTAGGAAATACCGAAGTATAAACAATCTCAGATAAAAATGAGATTGTGATATTTCCCTTACCTTAGGTCTGATATGCTTTGTATGTGTCCCAACCTCCTGTATAATGATTTAAATAATGTTATTGACCTATTCCAGAATCATAATCATTGTTATGATATCACATATGGTCATATTCTTAGCTTCTTATTAGTAATATTTCATTACAACTTGTTATTTGGGTGTTTATTACTTTTTGTTCTTATCCGTGTTTTGTCGAATAAATTCTTATTCTTCTCTTTAGGTTATAGATACATCATTTCCAGAATTTTATTAGAGTAATATATATCATATCAATTCATTCAATTCATTTTTATAATCATTTTTCAATAAAGATCATGTAGAACGAGTCGCATCACATCGTGGAGACGGTATTCCGTATGTACACACGAATGATGATATCGTTCCCATGATAATCGAATTGTATTGGAGTGTATGTATAATATTTCAGAATCAATATCACTTTAAAATAATCATATATAGTCATTATTTACACCATTATACCCATCCAAGTAAGGTGGTGGTGGAAAATAGATTACACCACGGCGTGGAGACAGCATTCCGTACGTACGCACGCGCGGTGATTTCATTTTCCGTAGGTTGGATAGATGGTTAAATAGGGTTGTTTCATACTTATAATAACATATATGTATATGAGTGATACTGATGTTATTACTTCATAATGAAAAAACTAAAGAAGAAGAAGTGGAAGAAGAAATAAAGATGAAAGAATCGGTAACAGACATTACCTCTTCTTTGAAGTGCTTCTTTGAGACCTCCTTTTAGGGAACTAAAATTGATCATTGAATAAGACCAAGGCCTCTAGGATGTCTCTAGAGAAGTGGAGAGGAGAAAGTGTCAGGGTTTGGCCAAGCTTTAAGGCTAAAAGTGGTGTGAGGAAGAGGGGGAGGAGGTGCCTTTTTATAAGGGAGGATAGGGGCTCCTTTGGAAAAATTAAATATATTATTTTATTATAAAGTCAAGTTCAGTTTTAAATAGCTCCAAATTGATTTATTTCGATTCTAAGGTGGGGATGGGTCGAAATCCTCTCATCCAAAAGAATGTAGACAAGTTTAGGTTCCTATTTTAACCTTATCATTTAGATTTAACATTAGGTTAAATAATTTTACTTTTACAGTGTCTTCTTGTGTTCTTATACTATTAGGTTAATAAACTTACTATAAGCAGCCAAACGAACCCCAAGTTATTTATTATTAATATATATAACCATATCTAAGTTATTTGGCCGAACCCTATATTTTTAGGAATAAAATAACAATTAATAATATAATATTTGTTTTAAAAACTATTTTCTGTCAATTTTGACACTATTTAGTAATTGATTTTTGTGAAAATCATAACAGAATGATTAGTTCGAAAAAAGTTAATTAAATCAATACTGACATGTCATATTAACCAATAAAATTATTGGAATTCATAAAAAGTCAAAAATTAAATTTAGTTTGGTATTTATAACATCAATTATGTCAATATTTCATTAATAAGATAATTACCGCATCACCTTTGTGTCATAAATAAATTAAATTATTTAATGTCTAAAAATTACAAATAAAATACCATTATGTAGGAAATATTTTTAGATTTATAATGAATATTTATAGTCAAATTTATCTTATGTATAACCTTATATTAAATATTATTTACTTATTAAATTTTGATTTTAACTATTTTAACCCTTCTTTAAATAAATTAATAATAAATGTCCTAATCTAATCCAAGTGGGGCGAAATGGTCATATTTTATTCCTAAGTTTTTTTTGGTAGAATTACATTAACCAATAGAATTAGGACATGTTTTAGGGTAATAATAATATCAATTTTACCATTAATTACCCTATTTACTTTTTACCGTGGTAAATAAAAGTAAAAAGTTACAATTCACCAAAAATTATTTTCATCTCATTGAACCACATTATACTTACTGACATCAACCGTGTCTCTTGGATTTTGAAATTCCACTCACAGAAGCGGTAAAATTAAGTTTTAGGAAAAATTTAGTTTTTTTAACTACCACTTAGTGGTTTCACTATTCATCAAAAATTGAAAGTTTTCATAAAAATACCAAAATTTCACCCTAGGCTAATTTCGATATTCCGAATCCAAAAATGAAGTCCATTTTTAAAAATAAAATTTATAAAATTTCAAAAAGTGGTTATTAATATTCATAACGGCTAGTTTTAATAATATTTTAATATCATATCATTGTTTAGTGAAACTCGGTATTGTGTACGACACAAGCTATCGAGGAAGGTCACGATTGCGTGTAAAGCAAGAGAAGCTAGTGTTGTGTGCAGTGAAATATTCCTTTTATGATTTATAAAAACAAAAAAATTTCTCATAAAAGTCTCGGGCATTACATTCTACCACCCTTTAAATGAATTTTGCCCTCGAAATTTGTCACTTTGTAACAAATAGATGAGGATACCTCTCCCTCATCATATCCTCAAGCTCCCATGTAGCTTCTTCTAATTGGTGGGTTTTCCATAAAACATTCACCAATCGAGTGGTCTTGTTTCGTAGGACTTTTTCGCTACGATCCAGAATCTCTATCGGCTGTTCTTCATAAGAAAGATCTTGCTCCAGCGGTACAACTTCTCAGCCGAGTACATGTGAAGGATCAGGTATGTACTTTCTCAGGAGAGATACATGGGACACATCGTGAACTTGAGAGAGATTCGGTGGACGCTCAAATCAGTAAGCTACCTTCCCAACACGATCCAGTATTTCGAAAGGACCGATATATCTAGGGCTCAACTTCCCCTTTTTTCCAAATCTCTTGACCCTCTTCCAGGGAGATATTCGTAAGAACACTTTATCACCCACTTCAAACTCTAGGTCTTTTCTATGGTTGTCGGCATAACTTTTCTGTCAACTCTGAGCTGGTCTTATGTGTTGTTGAATAGATCTGACCTTTTCTGCCATTTCATCAACGAGATCAGGTCCTAATAGCTTTCTTTTCCCAACTTCATTCTAGCAAGTTGGAGTCCTTCATTTATTTCCATAGAGATCTTCATAAAGAGCCATCTGAATACTAGAGTGAAAGATATTATTATAAGAAAATTCCACCAAAGGTAGGTGTTGATCCCAACCACCTTTGAAATCCATAGAGAAAGCTCTCAACATATCTTCTAGAGTTTGAATCGTCCTCTCAGACTGACCGTCTGTCTAAGGATAATAAGCAGTGCTGAAACTCAACTCTGTATCCAGAGTATGCTGAAGACTTCTCCAGAACATTGAGGTAAACCTCGGATCCCGATCAGATATAATAGAAAGTGGTAGTCCATGCAATCTTACCACTTCTTTCACATATATCCTGGCAAGCTGATCCAGAGAGAAATCCTCTATAATAGCGATGAAGTGTGCAGACTTTGTAAGACGATCAACTATGACCCAGATAACATTATTGCCTTTGGATGTTTTAGGAAGTCCGGTGACAAAGTCCATAGTGATGTTTTCCCATTTCCATTCAGGTATGGGTAATGGTTGTAACATCCCCTTAGACTTATGTCTCTCAGCTTTAAATTGCTGACAAACCAAGCATCGAGAGACATATTCACCAACATCTCTTTTCATTCCATCCCACCAGAAGTACTCTTTCAGGTCCCTATACATTTTCATGCTTCCAGGATGAATAGAGAATGAAGAACTATGAGCCTCGTCTAGCAGCTCCTTCTTTAATTCGGGGATGGGAGGAACACAAACCCGATTCCTGAACTTTATTATCCCATCACAATCAAGGTTGAATTTAGGAATATTTCTCACCTTCTTTTGTAACTCGACATATTCTTTTTGTTCCTCTTTAATCTTAAAATGTATAGATGGTTGAACATTCATTTGAGAAAGATACAATTTTTCCCCTTTCATTATAATTCCAAGATTCATCCTTTGTAAATCCATAAATATTGGATCTTTTGTGATCCTCATCATGGATAAACTGGCATGGTCTTGTCGACTTAATGCATCTGCCGCCTTGTTTGCTTTCCCAGGGTGGTAATGGATTGGGCAGTCATAATCCTTAATCAGCTCCAACCATCTTCTTTGGCGCATATTCAGCTCCTTTAGTGTGAAAATATACTTTAGACTTTTATGATTAGTTTAAATGTCACACCTTTCTCCATAAAGATAATGCCTCCAAATCTTTAATGAAAAGATTACCGCAAATAACTTCAAATCATGAGTTGGGTAATTTTGCTCATGTATTTTCAATTGTCGTGAGGCATAAGCTATCACCATATCATTTTGCATAAGAACAAACCCCAATCCCTTCTTGGATGCATCACTGTAGATCACAAACCATTCTCCACTACAAGGCAGTGTGAGCACAGGTTCACTGGATAACCTTCTTTTCAACTCCTTGAAATTCTCTTCACATTCCTTTGTCCAAACAAACTTAACTCCTTTCCGAGTCAACTTGGTGAGTGGATTAGATAATCGTGAGAAATCATTCACAAAACGTTGATAATATCCAGCCAAGCCAAGAAAACTTCGGATCTCAGTTACTGTTGTTGGTCTTGACCATCTTTCGATAACCTCTATTTTTGTTGGATCCACATATATCCCCTCTTTTGAGATTATGTGACCCAAAAATGAAACTTTTTGAAGCCAAAATTCACACTTGGTAAATTTGGCATAAAGCTTCTCCTTTCGCAGGGTCATCAATATAATTCTCAAGTGATGTTCATGTTCTTCCTTTCTCTTTGAATAGACAAGAATATCATCTATAAAGACTACCAAAAAATGATCAAGATAGTCTCTAAAGACTCTATTCATCAGATCCATGAAGATAGCAGGGGCATTAGTAAGACCAAATGGCATCACTATAAATTCATAGTGTCCATACCATGTACGGAAAGCCGTCTTCGGTATATCCTCCATTTTGACCCTTAATTGATGATACCCTGAATGAAGATCAATCTTGGAAAATTATTGAGCTCCGCGTAGTTAGTCAAATAGGTCATCAATGCGCGGGAGAGGATATTTGTTCTTGATAGTGATCTTGTTAAGTTCTCGATAATCAATGCAGAGTCTCATTGATCCATCTTTCTTCTTAACAAATAGAACATGTGCTCCCCAAGGTGACACACTAGGGCGTATGAACCCCTTATCAAGATTCTCTTGGAGTTGCTTCTTCAATTCCAGCAACTCAATTGGGGCCATTCTATAAGGTGTCTTTGAAATAGGCAAAGCACCCGGTACGAGTTCTATTGAAAACTCAACTTCACGATTTGGTGGAAGACCCGGTAATTCCTCTGGAAAGACATCATCAAACTTTTGTACAATGGGAATATTCTTAATCGTGAGTTTCTCACCAACCATTTGAGATAAATAAACTTCACTTAGTGGAATCAAGACCCATAAGATGGAAGAAATTTCCACTAGAAGGTTATGTTCATCCTTGCATTGATAGACGATCATAGATTAATATGGAATATGAAATTTGACTTCCCTTATTTGGGAATTGATATGATCTCTATATAAATAAAGCTAATCCATGCCACGAATCACATCAAATTCCACTATAGGAAGGATCACAAGATTTGCAGGAAGCACTTTACCACAAACTTCGATCAGAGAAGAATTATAAACTTTTGATGCGACTGTTGTTCCATTAGGGGCTGTTACAGCTAACTCAACATCTAATTGTTGAGGTAATACAGTGATATCCTTAGAAAATTCTTCAGAAATAAAAGAGTGGGTGGATCCAGAATCAAATAAAACATTTGCTACTTAAGATTGGATGGTAAGTGTACCTTTCACCACATCATTATCGTACTCCACATCGCTGATAGAAATTGCATGTGACTTGCCCTTGTATTTAGCCTTAAGAGTTTGTTGACGTCGACCATCATCATCAACCCTTGGATTTGGGCATTGATTGGCATAATGCCCCATCTACTTGCACTTGAAACATTGAAGTGTAGTAGGTTCATTCTGTGTATCCCTTCCTTTGTTTGCATCATTAGACATAATCTTCCCATCATTGTGGCATTCAAATTCCCTATGACCTTCCTTTCCACATTTGAAACATTTACATGTCCCTTTAAGACAACTCCCTCCATGTTTCTTTCCACACTTTGAGCATAAGGGAAAGATCATCTTCTTTTCAGTGTGCTCTTTAAAATTTCCTTTGAATTCCATTTTCCTCTTCTTATCAAACCCATATGACTGATGCGTTACTCAAATATCCATCTCGACTTTGAGATCACATCGAATGATTTCCTCGTCGCTATTGAAGTCCCTTATGGCTAATGCCCTATGAAGACTTGGTTTTAAGCCACTAAAGAATCGATTGATCTTACTCTCAGGTTGGATAATAATACTAGAAGCGTACCTTGATATTCTTGTAAAATTTGCTTCATAGGTACCAACAGAATCTTCATCCTTTTGCTTCAGTTCAAGAAACTCTTTCTCCATCTTTGTTCGGAGAATACAAGGGAAGTACTTATTGAAAAATAAGTTCTTGAACTTGTCCCATTCCATGGACTCAATTTCATCCCTTTGCCTCGTATTCTTAATAAGATTCCACCATTGATCAACATCACCTTCCAAATGATACACTGCTAAGATGAATTTATCATGTTCAGAACATTGAAGAACTGAAAATATCTTTTCAGTAGAACTAATCCATTTTCAGCAAATAATGGATCAGTAGACCCGCTGAATGAAGGTGGACGCTGTCTCATAAAGGATTCAACAGAATGTTGTTCCTTACTTTTCTTGTTTGGAAGTCCTGCATGATTCATAGCTTGAGAAAGTTGTGTGAGCATGGCTACAAGATTTTTCATTCCAGCTCCCATAACATTTGGTTGCTCAGGGGGACAATCATTGCATTTCCTGTCGCATTTTGCATTAACACGGTTCCTTCGGGTTCCAGCCATTGACTAAAACCAAGAAGAATATTGTGAGCAACACTAATTATAATAGGAAAACCACATAATCAAGAATAAAATTTCACACTTAAGGTCTTCTCTTAGGTTATTCATGGCCATTTCTAAAACACTAATATTGTGTTCTATGCTTAGACTTATCCTTAGGATTCTTACTAAGGCTTTCATATCCTAGTTTCCAAAGGTTGACTATACCTTTCCTCTGATACCAACTATAGCGACCCATACTTTACATGCATTGTTATTACTTCAGAATTGAAGCACAATTATTACAACATATAACAAAACTAGGAAAGGACCATATAGGTATAGTGTCTTTAGAAACTGGGAAACATAAACAACTGGTTCATAAAGCGTCTACACTGTGTCCCATTTATTTCAACATATCTATAGTCCCTTTTGACATATCATACTTAATAACCTTCTTCCTGGCCTGGGGAAAGAAAACATACAAAAGGGTGAGATCAAATGCTCAGTAAGGGTAAACAAAAGAAATTTCAATCACATCATATACATAAGAACATAACTTTTGGAAATCTTAACCTGCAAAAGAAATCATAATTTCATAACATGGGATAAATCATAGAAGTGAAATATAATCCCAATAATAATAACTTAAAACATGAAACTTTGTGGCATACACACATAATCATAGAAAATGATTTCTCATTAGTCAATACTCATTGCCAAGACTATCTTAGTGGACAAAGTCCATTTCTGAACTGAGTTCACTCCTCGTTTTAGTCCTGTTTCACTGAACTGGTTTAACCTGTCGTTACAGCCATGTCTATCTCATGAGATATAAAATCTTTACCCAATGCATTGGAGGGAGATATAGGTCCCACCCATCTCATAATGATACCATTATTATGTGTGCCACAAAATCATAAACCATACATCATAGCATAACCCATGTAATAAAAATGGGAATCTTTAAACATCGTGACATCATAAAATAATTCATATAAGATAAAAGAATTCATAAAAATATTTCCATCACAACATAATCAAATCCATGTAATAATAGGGACAGAAACAGAACCCTTTATTATCTTAGATGGAAAATAATTTTGATAGAACACTTGAACTCCATTCTTGAGGAAAATATCATTTCTACTTCAAAACATTTTTCCTTTATTAACATGTCATACAATTTTAAACTAAAAGATGTTGATTATAAATAAACTTGAAAACTTGTAAAGGACGATTCTTGGAAATTTTGTTTTAAAAATCCATTCATGCCGTATAATTTAAAAAAACATTCTTCTCATACTTTTGTCAGAAAAGTCAAAAAGTACCTCGTACGAAAAACGACAAAAGATTCCTTCGATATCTTTTACTAAAAACTCACTGAAGGGTAAAATTGGATTTAAAAAATTGTAGGTGGATGGAAATAATATTAAACATTGAGGAAACATTTATGTGGATGATAAAATACACCCCAGTAAATACCGAAGTATAAACAATCTCGGATAAAAATGAGATTGTGATATTTCCCTTACCTTAGGTCCGATATGCTTTGTACGTGTCTGAACCTCATGTTTAATGATTTAAATAACGTTATTGACTTATTTCAGAATCATACTCATTGTTATGATATCACATATGGTCGTATTCTTAGCTTCTTATTTGTAATATTTCATTACAACTTGTTATTCGGGTGTTTATTACTTTTTGTACTTATGCGTGTTTTGTCGAATAAATTCTTATTCTTCACTTTAGGTTATAGATACGTCATTTCTAGATTTTTATTAGTGTAATATATATCATATTAATTCATTCAATTCATTTATATAGTCATTTTTCAATGAAGATCATGTAGAATGAGTCACATCACATCGTGGAGACGGTATTCCGTACGTACGCACGAACGATGATATCATTCCCATGATCATGGAATTGTATTGGAGTGTATGTATACTATTTCAGAATCAACATCACTTTACAATAATCATATATAGTCATTATTTACACAATTATACCCATACAAGTAAGGTGGTGGTGGAAAATAGATTACACCACGGCGTGGAGACGGTATTCAGTACGTACGCACGTGCGGTGATTTCATTTTCCGTAGGATGGATAGATGGTGAAATAGGGATGTTTCATACTTATAATAACATATCAGTATATTAGTGATACTGATTTTATTACTTCATAATGAAACAACTAATGAAGAAGATGTGGAAGAAGAAATAAAGATGAAAGAATCGGTAACGGACATTACCTCTTCTTTGAAGTGCTTCTTTGAGACCTCCTTTTAGGGCACTAAAATTGGTCATTGAAGAAGACCAGGACCTCTAGGATGTCTCTAGTGAAGTGGAGAGGAGAAAGTAGTAGGGGTTGGCCGAGCTTGAAGGCTCAA
The DNA here is from genome assembly GCA_963277665.1 of Viscum album. Lineage (NCBI taxonomy): Eukaryota > Viridiplantae > Streptophyta > Magnoliopsida > Santalales > Viscaceae > Viscum > Viscum album. The sequence goes on along the minus strand of OY728161.1, from coordinate 1,039,721,640 downwards.
AGTGGTGTGATGAAGAGGGGGAAGATGTGCCCTTTTATAAGGGAGGATAGGGGCTCCTTTGAAAAAACTAAAAGTATTATTTTATTATAAAGTCAAGTTCGGTTTTAAATAGCTCAAAATAGATTTATTTCGAAGCTAAGGTGGGGATGGGTAGAAATCCTCTCATCCAATAGAATTTATACAAGTTTAGGTTCCTATTTTAACCTTATCATTTAGATTTAACATTAAGTTAAATAATTTTACTTTTACCATGTCTTCTTGTGTTCTCATACTATAAGGTTAATAAACTTACTATAAGCAGACAAAAGAACCCCAAGTTGTTTATTATTAATATATATAACCTTATCTAAGTAATTTGGTTGAACCGTATATTTTTAGGAATAAAATAACAATTAATAATATAATATTTGTTTTAAAAACTATTTTATGTTAGTTTTGACACTATTTAGTAATTGATTTTTGTGAAAATCACAACAGAATGATTAGTTCAAAAAAAGTTAATTAAATCAATACTAACATGTCATATTAACCTATGAAATTAGTGGAATTCATAAAAATTCTCAAATTACATTTATTTTGGTATTTATAACATCCATTATGTCAACATTTCATTAATAAGATAATTACTGCATCATCTTTGTGTCATAAATAAATTAAATTATTTAATGTCTAAAAATTAAAAATAAAATACCATTATGTAGGAAATATTTTTATCTTTCTAATGAATATTTATTGTCGAATTTATCTTGTGTATAACCTTATATTAAAAATTATTTACTTATTAAACTTGGATTTTAACTATTTTAACCCTTCTTTAAATAAATTAATAATAAATGTCCAAATCTAATCCAAGTGGGCCTAAATGGTCATATGTTATTCCTAAGTTCTTTTTCGGTCGAATTACACTTATCCAACAGAATTAGGACATGTTTTAGGGTAATAATAATATCATTTTTATCCTTAATTACCGTATTTACTTTTAACCGTGGTAGATAAAAGTAAAAAGTTACTATTCACCAAAAATTATTTTCATCTCATTGAACCACATTTTACTTACTGACATCAACCGTGTCTCTCGTATTTTTGAAATTCCACTCACAGAAGCGGTAAAATTAAGTTTTATGAAAAATTCATTTTTTTAACTACCACTTAGTGGTTTCACTATTCATAAAAAATTGAAAGTTTTCAGAAAAATACCAAAATTTCACCTAAGGCTAATTTCGATATTACGAATCCAAAAATGAAGTCCATTTTGAAAAATAAAATTTATAAAATCTCAAAAAGTGGTTATTACTATTCATAACGGCTAGTTTTAATAATATTTTAATAGCATATCATTGTTTAGTGAAACTCAGTATTGCGTACGACGCAAGCTATCGAGGAAGGTCGCAATTGCGTGTAAAGAAAGCCAAGATAGTGTTGTGTGTAGTGAAAGATTCCTTTTTTGATTTATAAAAACAAAAATATTTCTCATAAAAGTCTCGGGTGTTACATGATTCGAGTATGTTTGTTGGAAAGAAATTTTTTACTGACTTTTTTTTTGTGCTGACAAGAGAAAATGGTATGAATTTACTGATTTCAATTGAGTTAATCATATAAATAATGTTTTTAATGATATATATATCATTTTTATTCATTAAATACATTTTTATAATAATCTATGAAAGGATAATATTAAAAATAAATCACATTGCTTCATGTAGGTGGTAGTTCACACGTAAACAGGAGTGGCGTTATCATTTTTTAAATAGTGGAATAGTAAGAAGGTAGTAATATATTACATTTAAATAATAATAATTATAACATTAATAATAATTAAATTAAATTGTTTTATACTTATAATCATCCATTTAAAGTGGTGATGAATGATAAATTACACCGTTATGTGGAGGTGATTGGTCTGTGTACGCACGATCGATGTTTTCATTTACCACATGATGGAAACAAGACAAATAAATATTTTGAAACAAGTAGAATAAAATTTCATTATATTATAGATACTGATGTTATTATATTACCACAATTATATAATATTTTAAGGAGGTATAAGCAAAAATAAAAATAAATCACTCACCTAAGAGTTATATCTCATCTTTAGAAAACTACATTTGTCTAACACCTTAAGACTTATAGGTTTGTCATTTAATGAGACCGGAGCTACTACGTCATGGGGAAGAAATATGTGATCGTATTTTTTATGAATTTTATATGATACATGGGTCAATTATTATGAGGAAGGTAATATGAATTGTTTTCTTTTATAAGTTATGAGAGGGGAATACTTGGAATTACTTAAATTATTATGTTAGTATTAATTAACTATCATTTTTATATGGAAGAAAATTTCATTATTTTGAATCTAGGGTATATATTATTATATATTCACTTATATAATAAATTTTATACAATTTTAGCGGAAAATTTAATCCTTTCCTCTTAGATTAAAACACTTTTTACCCTATTTAACAATTATCGTGATAATAAAATTTTTACACATAAGGGTAAAGAAAGTTATTATAAAAGGAAAAGTGGCCAATAATAGTAAAATGAATGAAATGATATAAAATATAATATTAAATTGGATAAATTTTATATTTTTATGAATTTTATATCATTTAATAAAATATTATTTAACATAAAATTCAATTAATTACAAATTTGGGACTATTCCAATAACTAATTTAAAAAAATAACAAGATGATAACGAAGTTTGAATAATTTTTTTATACAAATAACCAATACATTATATTAAAATTAAAATTATCATAACCTAATAAATCACCAAAAATATATCACCCTTATAGTTTTTAATATCTTTTACTTGATTTTTCAACTGCTTGCACAAGTATTGTGTTTGTATTTCCTAAGAATTTATGGAAATTCTTTCATCAATAAAAATTAAAAAAATAAATTAACATCATAAAAAATTTATTAATATTCCCAATTAACATTTAGAAATTTTTTTAACATAATTTCATCCCTATTACAACATATAACTTAAATTAAAGTTAAGAGAGTGATATTTTGTATTTATCCTTTTCTTAAAATAATATAAATATAATTATCAATGGAGAGTGGAACAAAAATTCCATATATTAAAAGTTAGGATATATATTTTATAATTAATCAAATCAAATTATATAATGGAATTATACATATATATATTTATATTTAAATCATTCTTACATTATTTTAAACCTTAATTAACCAATTTATGCTCTAATAATGTGAAAAACATTTACCATACGTACATTTCTATAATGAACAAAAATAAGAGAGAACTATTTACCAAATTTGAACATAATGATTCCAAATATGGAATAAAATTTTCAATATTCAATTAAATGAAGTGGAGGAAATAAATTTTAATATAATTGTGTAAAATGCAATAAAAAACAATTTTTTAAAAAAATTGTGTTTTAGCATAAAAATGAACTTATGCCAAAACAAAATATAATATTAATTCCTATGGAAGTATTTTTATTATTAATAAAAAGAATGTTATGTTACTTTAAAAAAATATAACAGATGATGAGTCTTTAAAATTAATTTATATAAATAAAATAAATGATATATTTACAAAAATCTGAATTTTTGACAATTCATTAAAAAATAGATATTTTAAGAAAATATATCCTAAATACAACATAATAAAATATTGATATCCTGATTTCAACAGTGATAATATTTTTCTAAAGTAATATTTATAAAATTTTCATAAATTAATTATAATCTCTACACATAAATTTCAATAAAAATATTTTTTAATAAAACATATTTTTGAAGCACAACATTTATTTACAAAAAATGAGTAATTATTTTCTTTGAATTAATCAATAAATTTTATTTATTTAAAACCATTATAAATATTTTTCAAAATATTATTAGTTTTATTCATTCCTGCTAATTTATAAAATAGGTTTTTACCTACATGTTTAAATAGTACTATTTCTATAGTATATCATAGTTCACATTAATCATAGTGTTACATGTTAAAAAATACATTCAACATTGCATAGGTTTAAACTAAATTTTCAAGGTTCTATTTGTCTCCCCACTGATGGAGTGTGTATCCTCACTTCTAGTCAAAATCCTCTTGCGTATTAGGTGGTGAAAATGATGCCATTTGGCACTCTAGATTAGTCTTGGAGGTTCAGGTTAGGGAATTACAAAATGGTATCTGAGGCTAGTTCTCATCTTTAATTTTGACTAACCTAGGTAACAATAGAATGTAGATATTCTTTGTGGGTCTTTGGTAGGGTATTTTCCATGTTCCTAGCCCACTCATGTGTAATGGACCTATGAGTTACAATTGATGGGATTACTATTATAGTTTTATGAGATTTCGGGTGGATCATTGTGTTATGAATAGTAATGTTGGATCACGTGACATATATATACCTATTGTGTGATACATACTAGTTATTAATTTAATTCATCTAATTGTGATAACTATTCATGATAGACATGTATTCCACGATTGATTGATATAGCTATTTTTCTTGTTGTAGGGATATATCTATGTTGGAATTAATTAATAGAACATGAGAATGATGCTATGATTTGTGTGTCTATATATATATATAAATGGATTAACAGGTAAGGAGAGAGAGCATTGTTAGTACTTCAAGGATTATTCATTGAGTTATTAGTCAAATCATAGGATAACCATTGTTTTATCTCATAGACATATTAGGATCTATCTTAAAATAATATATTAGAGGTCCTAAACATTTTCTTCATGATTAAAAAAATACCACCTTGATGATTCATTATTGTACCACATAGTGGAGCATGTCATAATGATCCATCGAGAGATAATGTAATAGTTCTACCAATGAATATGTAGTAGAATTCTCCCCCACATACTCAAACTGTTCAAGTGTAAGGACAACATCGTATATGACTCACCTTCTTTGTGTCTACTAACAGAATAATAATTACCAATATTATGATCGACTATGATCATGACTTCTAGATCGAACATCCTCCCATTTCTAGGGAACTGGAAGCCCTACAGATATAGATGATTAGATATAGATCATCAAGAAGATATTTGACCAGGTAGAGACCTCAGAGTATCATGAGGTTAAGCTTATGAATTTTATACTGAAGGGTTTTTTGGGAACCAGTGGGAGGTTTTGATTTAGTCTATAATATATTAAATACTAACATGGGAAGAATTCCAAGACCACTTTTTTGAGTATTTAATTCAAGTAATGATGAATTTTTGTTGAGTTCATGAGTTCGTGGAGATCCATCAAATGATAATTATGATGTATTCTAACACAGAATGTTTCAAGGAGTTTCTATAATTCAATAATCTCTTCTCTAGGGATAAATTGACGAAATCCTAGAAGTTCAATATCAATCATCAACTGGAGTTGACACACCAGGTCGAGAACTTTTGCCTAGTCGTGTATACTCTAGTGTTTCCTAGGGCCCTGATGGCCAATAAGGGTATGGAGGAGGATAGAGCTACAAGCCTTCTTTTTCCCTTTAGTATAATTCCTTGTGATACTTTTTTTTTGGTAGGAAGAAGAAGAAATATGATATGTGTTAGAGTGGTGGTAGGAAGATAGAGCTGAGAAGATCCCTTTTAGCACCTTTTGTGGGGGAACAAATTCCTCAGTCTAACAACTATGGATTGTAGGGTAATTATCATACATTATTCTAGAAAACTAAGATCATGTTTCATCAGTGTGGAAAGACAGGGAATCTAAACAATTTATTCTCGAATTCATTATGGATAATTTCTCATGGTGGTTTGATTCAAACACAATAATAAAGATATTAGAAGGGAATGGGTCCCAAATATTGTTCAAACCCATTTGAGAATGAAAATTCAGGTAAGACAAGATTATCCGAGTAAGTACTCTGGAGGTGAGGTAAGATGAGTATATACAGCATATCAGACTCATATAGATAGTGGCGATGAATCATCTACTTTTTAATGTGTGATATTGATCACTTGTACTATGTATACTGATTATTTTCTATAATGGTGTTTTTCATGCCTTCATATGTACACAAGATGTTACTGGACTTGACATACTAGCCAAGTTTTCTTCTTTTTCACATTCACTCAGTACACAATTGTGTATGAATGTAGATAATCTATAAAAATTCCTATAGTTTCCTATAGTTATTTCCTATTATGGAAATCTATATGAATTCATGATTTTGGAGATGGCAAGATTCAATTTGATTCTTGAAATAGAGTTGATGATCAGATTAGGATATGAGATTGATTATTATCAAATATTAGTATCATTTACATCATCTAGGGGAGATATTTTTTTGATGACCAGTGAGTGGGAGTTGGGAGATGGTAGATTTGGCCCAATCCTAAGATACATTGCGAGGATAATGGAAAATATTTCTAGATGGGATCTCTGTTTTCGATGATTTCATCGGGGTGCGCATTCGTAATTGTTATCCATCGATGGAGAACACTATTTTCCCACATTCCCTCTTTCCAATGGTGGGTGTCTTTTATAAAATTCTTAGAGATGTATGCTCCATTATTGAAATAGGGTGATGGGATGTTGGTTCCTCATTCCTTTTATTTCTACTTGAAACTCTTCTCATAGTATGGGTCTCCATCATATATTAATACTTGTTCATGAAACTCATTCTTGGTGTTGTATCTTTTTGAATTTTGGTTAATTATGATACTTAGGTCTGAAAATGGAAAGGGGTATTGATGGGGAAGCAACCATCAGTTTCGGGAGTAGTCACATTGGGAATCGTTGGCATGTCTAGACACTAGAACATTGGTCCCCTTTATTCTTCCACATAGGAAAGAATATCGACCACATATCCAAAAGAATCCTTCATCAATCATTGGGTATGTAATGTCAAATTCATATATTCAATTTTTTTCCTTAGACATCCAATGATTCACACGACTTAGCTATGGAACATGTCATGATTTTAATTTATTTCATAAATGGGGTAGATTGATCACAACACCAAGTGGATTTGGATCAAAGATGTTTATGCCTAGGAGGGAGAATCTATAAGGATTACCAAATGGGTTGATCAGAATACTCATAAAGGCATTCCCATGGAGGTCTGTCCTATAAATGGAAGATTTCACACCATGAAGGTTGATCTTGAAACCTATAGAGGAGGACCGGGGAGGTGTACCCCAATGAGGGGGAGGATAAGGATTACCATTGGTTGTGATTGAACCTCAAGGGAGGCATTCATCAAACCTTGTTCAAGAGACAGGGATCAAAACTTGTGTAGTCAATGGATGGCATGGGTCTTACACCTGGGAGACTCCTAGGTGCTTCTAGGAGTAGTGATGGTGTGAATGGATTTTTGGGTTTTTGGGTTTGGATCTTAATGAGGCTTCCTACGCATCCTTGTTGATTTAGAATCAATGTCCACATAGTTTGAAAAGGTCTAGTGAATGGATCTGGACACCCTATAGAGATGGATTAGAGATAATTTTTCCGTAAGGGAAGGTTTCACATTATGAGGGTATGTCCCTAAGAGGGAGCACCTAGTTTTACCATTGGTTGGAATTGAACTTCAAATAGGCATCCTACACACCCTACCTAGGAGACATGGATCAAAACCCATGTTGTTAAAGCGATGGTGTGGGGATTATGCATGGGAGATTCCTATCAAGGGTGGATTGGTTTCATGGTCGCTATTATAATCTAATCCCATGGGAGCCTTTCTTAATGTGAGAAACAAGAGGAAGTAATAGACCTGATAGTCATTTCATGATAGATATTCCAACTAGAGTTGGTGAGGGGTTACACATAGAAGTTACCTATGGAGTATCTCATTCTATGTGAGTGGGGCTTACATATGTAATCATCCCATGGTTGAAAAACCCAAAATGAGAGGGATGGGGTGTTCATAGAATTTAAATTTGAAGGGGTTCTCGATTCCCATCCCCTATATGAGACTTGTACTCAGAGGAGGATGGGAGGATAAAAAGTATTGCCTCCTATAAAAAAGGATATGAGATTACTCTAGGATGGATGCATAAGAGGATATCCTTCCCATTGCATAGGGTGCATAGGAGGTCATTCCATGTTAGGAGGACCTATTTTTTTCACTCATACACGAGACATCCTACATTTCGCAGACAAGGAGACTTCATGGTTTAATATCATGTGTTTATGACGGTTGGTGCTAGGCAGTTTTATGTCATGTAGTTCAGATGTGGGGAACTCACTCCTCCCCCTTGGGCTTACATAACCATCACACATACACCTTTAGGAGGGTCATGGATTCAGTAATGTTAGGTTGTAATGGTATGGAAGTTTGTCCACTCACAAGGTATTTATTAGCATCCCTATGCTAAAAATCAAGGGGGATTAGCATACATATGCTGAAAAGAAGAACATATAGCGAAGGCATAAGGGATAGCTTTTTTGGGAAAGGAAATCACAATGCATAAGACTATAGGGTTTTGTAGAATTGGTTCTTGCAATAGATGAGGGTTTCATGCAATAGGGGATCAAAAACGGTGTTCTGAAAGTGGAACAACACATGGAGCATCAAATAGGGGGTGCACATAGAATTCTAGGGTTGCACACAAAAGGAAGGGTTGAGCATAATATTGGGTTATGCACAAGGCCATGGTGCATGAAAGATGGGTATTATATGGAATCCAGACTTATACAAAAAGAATTTAGGTGAGTTTTAAGAAACTATAGGAGAAATCAACGGAAGACCATAGGGAATATTTCACACTAGATTCAATACCTTACGGTTTCTATTCATTCATGATGTTGTGGAAGACTAATCTTCCACATAGTAGAGTGACCCTTTGACTTGCATAGGATCACCCTGAAGAAGGGGAGTACATGTTAATATATATATGGAGTATTTAATAGAGGTGCACAAGAATTAAGGTGCATAAAATATCTTCTTCATAGTGGGCCCTTGAGACACGGAGGGAGAGCACACAAAAGGTTGTTTGACCCTGCATTGGGTGAATTAGGTCCTTGATCATGGATTTACTTTTTGCACATTGAAGAAAAAACTTGTCTGTAACATACATGGGTGGTTTCATTATGCCTCATGGAACGTGTGAGAAATACATTACCATAGGTGAGTAAGCTACTTGCACACAGATTTTTTCCTTGCGCGCCTAACTAAAATCTTGTGCGTTGCTTCCTTGTAATTTTCAAAAAGCTTTTTTAGTCGGATTCTACTTTCAGTTTAACGAATGATGGACCTAGTGACCTTATGTAGAATTCTACACAAACCCCCCCCCCCTCAAAATCTAAGCTGAAATGGTACCATAAGGTCGAGATCGGAGGGAAACATCGAAGAGAAAGGTTTATCCCATGATTTGAACACAAAAAAATGGATAGGACATGAAAGGCACATTATGCATGCACGGAATATCGGGTCCATGACTATAAATGAACAATGGAATTATGTATGGTATTTTTACTTTTTGTGTGATAGTAAAACTGATCTCGTGTGTGTAATTCGTAAATTTCTAGACAAAACCACGAATTTCAACAGATCATTTGTGCAACATTCATTTCTTCCTTGATTCTTCCTTTGTGGAACCTCTTACATTTTATGTGACCATATAATGATTTTACACATAACATTTATTTTCATTATGCTATAAATTTTTATTTAACATTCCTTCATTTTGATTTCAATCCCATTAAATAGAATGCCACTGAGATTGAAGATTCCATAATGCTGTGAAGAGCGAAGATTATTGTTAACCCTTAGATCAGGAGCGGCCCAGAAAATTTAGTTGCCCCAAACCAATATCAGAAATGTTTCCCTAAATGCATTGAGATCTACTGTAAAAATATAAAATTGATTCCCTTTCTTTGTATTTTTTTTTCTTTCTTGAGCGTTTCCCTAACCGAAGGGCTCTTTGGGATTGCACTAGGGCGTGCCCTGCCTCAGATACGTCCCTCCATGAAGGTTGTATCAGAAAAACAAATGATTCTTGGCCTGCTGATGCTACCACAAAAGGATTTTCTTCTAAGTTATATCGTCCCATTGTATAACAGAAGGCTTCCAGATGAGGTGTACGTCCCAGCCTTTGGGGCCAATTCCACGTTATCATGGTTCACGCGTGAAGACAATCTTCAGCAATACAAAATTAATTTTCATGGAAATTATTCCAAATATAATCATGACATGGAAATCTTTATCTTGAATGGGAAGAACAATATGGTCATATGAGATGATCTTGAGGTGGAAGAGTTCCTTAAAAACTATTCTAGAACCTTCAAATGAAACATGTAGAATGACATCATGGACATGCAGAAGGATTGGGACCTAACGCCTAGGGGGAAATTCACAAGTGAATGGACATGGGTGTATTGGGTATGCTACACATGCGAGGTTTTTTTACAAGATTTGGTCAAAATCAGGCTATATGAAGCTGAATGGAAAACATAGTTCCATATATATCTTCAACAAGAGCTGGTGTCAAAGCTACTTAGATAATGGTCTCAAAAAGTGAACATGTTCCAACTCCATCATAGGGAGGTTGGAATAAACTTATCGGTAATTCACTTCATTTTAGGAATCCCTCTATAAGTATTTCAATATGATGAGTTCATTTCACAGATGAATTCTTATATGGATAGGTAACGAAACCCTATTCTCAATAGTCATCTCATGGAGGGATCATGGGAGCAGCTAAAGATCAAATACATCCAAAAGTAAATCTCATTCCTGGCATGTTCCAACATATTACTTAAGAAGGATGAGGGGGTGAAGATGTTGGTCCATGGATAAAATGTCTAGTGGCGTTGTACAGGGAAACGGAAAGATCACATTGGGTGATCTAAGAGGTAGTAGAATATCAGACATAGGGGTACAACATAGTTGGAGGTTGGGAACAGTTGGTTGTCCATGCTACATGTCTTGAAACATTCCGGAGCGGGTGACTATTTTCAGTGTGAGACACAAGGATGGGATATGACCAGGGACCTTGGTGATGGTTGGGATTTTGGTAGATCAAAATAGGGTTAACCTTGGAGTTCCTCTGTTTGATAGTATTTACAATATAATAGGATGCGTCTCAAAGGGATGCATGTCCAAGAGAATCTACGGGACATTCTAGCTTTTAATAGCTAGATTACATGACATCTTAGGGGGTACAAATTCATGAACTCCATCCTCCCTCTTGGTAATGATCTATATCCATCCCTATTGTACATTTATGGGGTATAACCACTGACCCTTCATGATAAATGGGTTTAACACAGTATTTAAAACCACACAAACTTTAACTTCCACAACTTCTACACTCTATTTATCCAAATAGTAGAAGACATGCAAGGTTCATGGGACTGGAGAGAGTACTTGTAGAGCTTTGGGGGTAGTGTGTTCGTGGACCATATTGATGTCATGGTTTTCAATAACTCATACGTGTCATATCACTTTTCTAGGTAGTTCAAATACATTCAATGGGTGGGGAAACAAGTGTACGTTGAGTTTTGTTAAAAGCGGAAGCCTGGTATCCTCCACCAGCTATGGTACATGATGATGACTATGAACTTTGGAAAAACTATCCCACTTCCACCGACTAATGTTGATGTGGGCCAATCTATGGACTATTCCAAAAAACTGGGAGGCAGCATATCGGGAGGATATATCTTGAAATTGAATTAGGATGATCCAAGAAGTGAGCATTGGGCTAGAGACGTAGGAAGGCTGACGAGATGCTACCCATGAGGCAAACCAGAAATGACACAGGTAGGAACTACTGGGGAAGGGACATCAGAGGGTATGGATGTACCACTGATTGCATAATGGGGGTGGACCCGAAAGTGAGATAAGGTCTAGCGAAAGAGTCCCCTGGAAAAAAGATAAGATATCTTTTTTAACCTTCAACCGATGCAATTTTTCCATCTCTTTAATCTTCTTAGAGAACGTTATGAACAACACTATTGTTAGATTATTAATGGAGGAAGCTAAAGCGGGATGGGATTGAATTTCCCAACATCAGATTCATTCAGGTGGAAGATTGGGTGAGCTTCCATAGGTAGTATTCATACCAGATTACCATGTATATTTACATATTCCATTGAGGGATGTACAAAGTACCTCCTCCCTTGGTAAAGAAAATACATGGTGAAGAGTCAGATCCAAAGAAGAAGATGCCCTAGGATGAAAGTGATGAAGACGAAGAAGAAGAAGATAATGATGAAGAACAATATTAAAAAATATGGGTATCTCTAGTGGGTAGATGATAATCAAGGGATTGACCATGAGAGTGGTGAGATCATAGGCTTTGAAGAAGAGTTTATTAAATATATCATGAGAAGTTCAACATACTCATGTTCTTCAATAATTTATCCTTTAACCCCATAGATATTATAACTGAAACTCATCATGAATAGGAGATGTATAGTGTTGAGAAAGAGTCCCCCACTGCACTGGGTGATGATGCTCTAGAGGTGGATATGAAGAAAGAATGAGGGGATAAACTTGAAGCTCACATAGGTGGTGATCCGATCATAGTTAATTCTACTTGTGCAGGGCTAACCGAAGAGGTCTGGGTGGCATCCCTATAACCCTAGCTACTTCTTAGAATTTATGATGGATCTCAACAAAGAATAATTTTCCTTGATATTATTCCTGCTCCAATTAAGAGAAAATCTTGAACTATCTAGTCATAATGAGTTTTTAATGGAGCTAAGAATCAACATGTACTTTTCTTATATAGATCCCTCTCAAAAAATGGAAAGAGAACTTGTGAAAATCATTGAAATAATAATAACTACAGGTTATAATTTGATTTAACTCCTTGATATGACTAAAGTGATCGACCTAGAGGCGCTAATCTCCTATAAGTCCTTGATTTTAGATAGTCGTACTTTTCAATAGTTGAGAAGATAGACTGAGGTGATTTATTTTATGCTATTATTAGAAGATTGTGAGACCAGTTAGTGGATAGGGATGGGGAATCCATAGGAGTTATTTTAATGGTTTCACCTACTTAATAAGAGTCGAATGTTGAAATGGATCCATCCAAGGTCTTATGTGGGGAGGTGATTGCGACAGTGAGGGGTGCCACTGGTGGGGCGGAACTCATGGTTGGTATGGGAGAAGTCACTAAGGTGGTGGAATTAAGCGAAGATGACTGACCCCTTTATATTAAGCCCAGAACCTTGGAGGGGATACCATAGTAATAATCTATTTCTGAACTCTTGGCTTCCTTCCCAGAGTATGAGCCTACGGATTCTGAGGAGTTGGATGACTCCAATCCAGATGCATTTGAGGAATATTGTATCATCTGGCATAAGGAATGTAAGTACATCAAAAAGTCCGTTGAAAAACTCTATAAAATAAATGGGTGAGCCTAATGGGGTCATGTATCCACTAGCTATGCTTTCTATACTCCATATGGGCCTATTCTCAAGATCATCAAGTGTTGATCAATGAACATATCACTAAAAAGATTATCTATGATAGTCACATGGAATTAGGAGAAGTATAAAAAACTCTAGAAGCATTTGGAGTTTAACAATGAGATCTATCACCTTGATGAATAAATTACTATCTAATTCTCATTTATTTAAACTCAAACATTATTTCTTCATACAACTGAAGTCCTATCTAATGGATTCCCAAGAGAAAATAATAGAGGATTCGTGTTAAGTTACTGATCTCTCAGATGAGTGGGGCCAAGTAAAGATCAAGGATGATGAGATTCACCTTGTGAATGATGAGGAATAAATAGATATTTGGTAGTGGTAACAGATATTGGAGGCCACCCCGAAAAGGTTGATACATCTAAAACATTCGATCTGATGGGAGGATATATAAGGGTGATTTTCCCAAAACTCATAAGAGGGCCTAGTATGTGAACGCCCCCTTATACTTCCATATATTCTTGGATAACTTATGATAATTTTTGTGTGCATGGAAAAATTCTTTTACATTGACTAAAAATTAAATTTTTTAATATCAAACACTTTTATGGAAAAGTGAGAAATCATATAGTTCAATTAGAATGGAATCCCTCAAAAGATGGAACAATATTACTGAAACAAAACATAAGCATATTAGGTGTTTCCTACCTAAGGAGATTCTTGGAGATAGATTGCACCTGTGAACCATGCTCATTGAGGATGAAGTCTTCAAATAATTCTTCCATATTGTCCCAAATTTGGGAGTACTCTTCCTTACATAGCGTCCCTTTATTAAAAACCCCTTATCAGAATAAGATCCTGCTTTTCGTTCCATGATGCCTGCTCACTATTAACATCCACATGAAGTGCTCTTCCCATCACTATGTTTGTCTCTTCATATGAATCATTGATATAAATGAGCTCTTCCACCATTACTGCTTCAGAGTGGACAAGCAATTTCAGATATTCCTGGTAAGAAACTTTCTCCACAATATGTTTCCTGCATCGGCTTCATCAACATCTGCCAACCCTTCTTCAAGATTCCACTACAAGTTAAAACTGATTACAGACATGAAATCCTTCTCCTTAGGCATTATATTTTTACCCGACCAGCTCTCTATTGGTTTTGGGATATGTGAGTATTCCTTTCACCCTTTTCTTCTTCCCGATTGACAAGGCCGATGTTTCTGCCCCACCAAATATTTCAGCTTTAGTGTCCTCTTGATATTGAGGAATCCCCTCCTATCCAGCAATGCGGTTACTAGTCCAGATGTTCTCTTGGCTGTGAATTTTACATGCATCCCAGTTATCCATCATCCCTTGTTCATGACCACTCTAAACAATCCATCTTCCTCCCTCATTTGTTTCCACAACCTCCTTCCTACTAACACCTTGGGTACCTTTAATGGGAGGGTCCGAGACACCAGAATGGATCTCCACCTCTGAGCTCAGTTTCCCTAGTGGAAGTTGAACAGTAGGCTTAAGGTCACCCAACACCTTCCTAACTTTTCTATATTTGGTGTCTTTTTTCAGACCCATGGCACTATTACCAGTCCCTTCACACACAACATCATCATATGAGCCATTTATAGGTCACACCTCTTCCACATACCCCTCCTTCCCAAAAGAAGTGGACTGTGGAGCATGAGGGGTGTCAAGATCATTCTTCATTCTGCTATATACCCCAGTCACTATAGGATTCACATCCATTAATCGACACTCTATACCCATTGTCTTTTGTTCCAATAATCCTTCCTCTCCACAAACCTCTGGCACTGTACCTCCTCCCTTTCTCATCTTCCTTTTATACTAAGAACCCTGCTGACAGTTATCCATAGAGTGTCCCAAGCACATACAGATAGAACAGAAGTTTGTCCAAGATTCATAAACCACAATTTGTTTGCACTTGTACTCCTCACTAACTGCAATCCAAACAAAATGAAACATCACTCTAGAAACATCCATTTCCAAACATGCACATGGGTTCATAGGATGACAGAACGACTCGGTGTGGTTTTCTGAGAAAAAATATCTACCAACAAGATTACCCATCATCCTCATAACTAAAGGATTTTGGAAAGGCAAAGGAACATTGGAGAAACTCACCCAAATTTCGATTGTAGCAGAATCTCGTTTCATATGAAATTGAAAGGATCATCGAAGCAGGTAGAACTGATATTCGTTAAATCTACAGGATGTGCCTGACCAATATTTTATTAAATCATCCTTAGAAGCAAAGAGAACCATAATATGATGGTTATCAAGAATCCCCACTATCTCCCACTCCTACAAATCTCAATATCTGAAGACTTACCTATCAAACACTTCAATCTAAGGGAATATCTGTCTGAACCGATCAACCAATGTGAGCTTTAAGAGAAGTGAGGTTTCAGTAAACTCGGCGATCGAGAGCAGAATATTAGTGAATCCATCATGAAAATCTCTTACTTTTGGGAACAACAATGGTTTTTGAAAAGGAGGTAGAAGGTCAGGGTTTTAAAAGAGAGGAAAGAAAGTTCTCTCTCTCATGTTTTATGACGAAGGTCCCTCCCCCGTCAGTGGTGGGCGGGGGACCGATGAAATGGCCACCACCATCACTAAAGGGGAGAGGGCATCGTAGCATCCCCACCGTCACTTTTAGACACAATATTTTACATTAATTATCATACTTCAATCGTCTTTATGTTGAAACTAATGAACAATCCATAAGATCTCAGGGGTTATGCTCGTTGTATGAAACATGGGACGACCACATAATTTATCTCTTTGTATGAGAGTGTAAGATAAACATCAAACACTTAGGGTATTATATTTTTAAATTGTCACTGAGAATTTTTTGTCTGAGGGAGGCTATGAACAGAGAATGGGGATCTCAGAGCAGCCAAATAACTTTTTCAATGTGCGCTGGTGCACGAATGGGATAATGTTGGGGCGTTGGAATCCACTTGAACAAGGAGTAATTATAATTGTGAAGCATGATTATCAAAACCTGGAACACAAAGAGAGAGGTATTGAGAAAAAAAATAACTATTGACCATGTTGGAAACATAACATCCATATAGTTGGCATGAAAATGGGGACAAAAAATGAAGGTCGGTCATTGACCATGTTCAAAACATGAGACCTATCTCAAAATGTCATCCAATTTGGAATGTTGGAAAGGGATGGTAATTGGGCCTTGGTCAGGCAACATTCCATTAGAGGGTACCTTAATATGTGGAAGAAGATGGGGATCCAAATGACGGGTACGTGAAGCATGATAATGAATTGATCGAATGCTAGAATGGATTCCAACAATTTTGAAACAACTCCACTATGGCTCAAAACACACTAGTGTAATTTCATTGGTTTGAAAAAAATGAAAACATATATTCTATGGGAATGAAACCTCGTATGTTGAGCAACATCTGGAGATGAAAAAAGTGTGGCAGATTACCATCACTGAGGGAGAGGATGTAACGCCCCGACCCTAGTTACCTAGAGTCGGTGCATTATTACATTTCATTGGCATGATCACAAGAAAGATTAAATCTCGAAAGATCGATTGGTTTAGTAGCCTTGGAAATACTAGATATATTCATAAAGTTTTACAATACATCACAAAGTGAAAAACTACTACAACAACATAGTCTCCATAATCCACACTCATATCCCCACATACTATCCCTGCAGGTCATTCATAACTTACTTCTTCACATCCTGGGAAAAATAAAACATAGAAAAGGGCTGAGCTCAAATGCCCAGTAAGGATAACAATATAGCGGAACATTCAAAAATAAGCATAAACATTTAAGGCAATGCATTACTAAAACAAAAGCCTTTTAAACTTGAACTTCAACATAGTATGGCAAAGTAAAATGAAATAATGTTATTTATTTGTTCACATGGATATTCTACTAATCGAATAATCATATGAAATATCAATAACCACTTTCATAATGTTGGAATGCATAATGCCAGACTATCATAACCACATAGCCAAGGCCTCGTGCCAAGACTACAAATATGATTTTTCCAAGGCCTTGTGCCAAGACACTAGTTTGTCTCATGAGACCTACCGATGCATCGAGGAGCTATATCGGGCTCCACCCGTCACATATTAAGTCCAATGCTTTCCCATATGAAAAGGTTTAAACATAACATAAACATTCGTATTAAAACTAGCATACGAAATGTCAATATTTTCACCATAAACTATGAATGGTATAAAAATAGCACATCCACAGTCAAACATATCACAAAACCTTCAATAAAATATAAATCAACTTCAAATAAGCGTAAAATCCATCAAAGGATGTTGACATAGATGAAATCAAAACTCTTTTTAGAGAAATATCTCTTTCTATTTTTGAAATAATTTAAGATCCATATATAATAAAATATTTTCTTTGAAAATATTTTTATAAGCTTGTATGGAAAGCTTTTAAGATTTTATAACGGCGGAAAATAGTCGCACTCGCCGTATAAGTTTAAAAAAAATTCTTACCTTAATTCTGTCGAAAAGGTTAAAAAGGACCTTATTTTGAAAACGACGGAAAGATTTCTTTATAAACCTCTTATAAAAAGTCAAAAAAGGGTATAAATTACTATAACCCATATTCTTGTAAATAATAAAAATGTTTTGAAATACATTTTTAAGAAAACATGGATGTGGATGATAAGGAGATCCCAGTAGATTATTACATATAAACAACCTCGGATAATGAAGAGATTGTGAAATAACCCTTACCTTGTACTTTTCCTTGGTTGGGGTAGGTTAACCTCTTTTATAATGGTGAAATAATTTTTTATTAAATTATACAAGAATCATATACATTAATATGATATCATATATGATCTTCTGATATTGATTTAATAATAATATCTTAGTATTATCGTTGTTTCGGGTGTTAACTTGCTTGTTTTCTATTATATGTTTTGTTGCATAAGACAAGTTTGTAATGGATAGGTTGTATATTATTCATATCCATAATGATATCAAGTCCTTAAACATCATTTTTAAATCATCAAATGATAATTATACTTCAATGGATACGATGGAGAATGAATCTTATTGCGTTTGTGGAGACGGTAGTCCGTACGTACGCACGAGCGACAATATCATTCTTTTGATATTAAAATAATATATAAATGGTAGTTATATCATATATACAGAATCATTAACATGTTATATTTATTATTTATATGAGTTACATATCATTATTATACCCATCCAAATAATAATATATTGAATAACAATTACACCACGACGTGGAGACGGTAAGCCGTACGTACGCACGTATGGTGACATGTTATTAAAAGGGTGGATAGAATACTGAATATGGTTGTACCATATTTATAATAACATCACAGTATATATATGATACTGGTGTTATTATTTTAGAATGGTAAAAACAAAGGAAGAAGAAGTGGAAGAAGAAAGGAACTTGGAAAAGGGTGGTGAAATCATTACCTCTTCTTCGGTTTCTTCCTTTTGATTTGATCAAAAGGGCTCCGTAGGATGGCTTTCCGATCAAACTAAGGCATGTAGGTTGTAGTGAGGGAAGTTGGAAGAGTATTTGGGTAGATTTTGGCCGAACCAAAAGGCTTTTAAAGTGTAAAGAAATGAGAAGGAGGAGTGCTCTTTTATATGAGGGGTGAGGGGCACCTTTGGAAAAGCTAGAGATATTAGTTTATAATAAATTAATATTCGGTTTCCAATGGCTCCAAAGTTGATTATTCAAAGTTTAAGGTGGTTATGGGTCGCAAAAAACTCAACCAATAGAATTTATACAGGTTTGGGTACTTATAATAACCTTATCATTAAGTATTAACTCTAAGTTAATTAGTTTCACTTTTACAATGTCTCTCTTTATTTTTATATAATATGGTTAATAAACTTACTATATACATCCAAGAGACCCCCAAGTGGTCCATTAATGATGAAACTATCATGATATAAGTCTCTTGGCCGAGCCTTATATTTTTAGGAATTTAATATCAATTAATAATATAATATTTTTTTAAGAACTCTTTTATGTCAATTTTGACACTATTCAATAGTTTATTTTTGTGAAACTCATAACAGATTGATTACTTCGAACAATGTCAATTAAATCAATCCTAATATATCATATTATCCTATAAAATTAGTTAAATTCATTAAAAGTTCATATTATATTTATTTTGGTATTTATAATATCAATTATTTTAATTTTTCACTATTATAGTAATTAATTTATCATCATTGTGTCAAAAATAAATTAAATTATTTAATGTCTAAAAATTATAAATAAAATATAATTATGTAGGAAATCTTATTATCTTTCTAATTAATGTTTATAATCTAAAATCCAACATATATAACCGTATGTAAAAATTGTTTTTTCTAAAAGATATATGCTTGTGTAATTTTTGTATTCATTTTAACTTAATTAAAATAAAGTGTCCCTATCACCTACAAGTGGCACCATGGGGTCCCAAAATCGACCCAAAGATGCCTATGGTCGAACATGTATCAACCAATAAGGATAGGACACGTTTTAGGGTAACTTACTATTATTATAATATTATTTTTTAACCGTTATTTACCGAATTTACCCTTAACCATGGTAAATAAAATATTTACCGCAGTAATTATTCAAAATGTCTAAAAATTAAAGTTACCTATTTACACAATTTGGACATCCTGATTCCAAATATGAAATCAATTTTTATAAATTCAAAACACCGAAGTGGCAGAAATTAATTTAAAATTAATTCCCGCTGTCAAAACAAAAGCGTGTTTTTAAGAGATAATAACTATCAAAAGATTGACACTTGTTTATGTTCGGTTTAATTGTAAAATTATGTCCAATGACCAAAATTATATTAAATGGTAAAAATATATTCTAAATATACTTTAAAACCACTCAAATTCATAATTTATCACTATTAATTATTTTTATTAAAAATGTTGTTTTTAATTAAAATTTAGTAATTTTCACTATTCATCAAAATATGAAAGATATCCGAAAAGTACCAAAATTTCACCTTAGGAAAAATTCGATATTCCGAATCCAAAAATGAAGTCCATTTTAAAATATAAAATATAAATAATTTCAAAAAGTAGGTATTACTATTCATAACGGCTAGTTTGATTGGTTATGGTATGTTAGAACTCGGTGTTGCGTACAACACACGGTATCACATTATTCAAAGAGAAGCATACCGTAGAAGCTTGGGGTGTTACATTCTCCCCTCCTTCAAATAATTTCTTCCTAGAAATTTCTAGAATACTACTGAATGAAAAGACTCGGGTGGTTCTTCATCATAAGTTCCTAGGGTTCCCACGTTGCCTCTTCCATCTTATGGTTTTTCCACAAAACTTTTACCAGACGTGTCGTCCGGTTTCTCAGCACTTGTTCTCTCGTATCAAGAATCTTGATGGGCTCTTCGCAATAAGACAGATCGGGTTCCAGTTCTGACTCCTCGTAGGTGAGTACATGCATTGGGTCAGGAATGTATTTCCTCAACAGAGATATGTGGAACACATAGTGAACTTTGGAGAGACTTGGTGGCATTGCCAATCGGTAAGCTACAGCCCCAATTCGTTCTAGAATTTCGAGAGGTCCGATGTACCTGGGACTTATTTTACCTTTCTTACCAAAACGTATGACTCCCTTCCATGGAGATACCTTCAGGAATACATGATCACCGACTTGAAATTCCAGATCCTTCCTTTGATTATTGGTATAGCTCTTCTGCCTACTTTGAGCTGCTTTGATGTGATTTTGGATTTTCTTCATCTTTTCCATCGTTTCTTCCACCAGTTCTGGGCCTACAAGTTTTCTTTCACCAACGTCATCCCAACAGGTTGGTGTACGACATCTCTTTCGATATAATTCATGTTTTCTCAGAGTCTTCAAGATAACGCGCAAGTGATTTTCATGATCTTCGTAGATTTTAGAGTATACTATGATATCATCAATAAATACCACCACAAATTCATCGAGATACTCCTTGAAAACTCTATTCATCAGATCCATGAATACAGAGGGTGCATTAGTCAATCCAAAAGGCATTACAGTAAACTCGTAATGCCCGTACCTGGTTCGAAATGCTGTCTTCAGAATTTCTTCCTTCTTCACACATAACTGATGGTATCCAGATCGAAGGTCAATCTTTGAAAAGTATTGAGCTCCATGCAGTTGGTCAAATAAATAATCAATGCGGGGTAGGGGATACTTGTTCTTTGTTGTTATAGCATTGATCTCCCTGTAGTCAATACATAACGTCATAGATCCATCTTTCTTTTTAACAAAAAGAACAGGGGCTCCCCATGGAGAAACACTAGGGAAAATAAATCCCTTATTACTCAATTCCTCTAGTTGTTTCTTTAGTTCAACTAATTCTACAGTGGCCATTCTATAAGGGGTCTTCGATATAGGCCTTGATCCAGGAATAAAAACAATGGAAAACAAAACTTCTCGTTCTGGAGGATGTCCAGGTAAATCTTCCGGAAATACATCTAAAAATTCTTCCACAATAGGTACATCCTCTATTTGAACATTCCTTTCCTCACCCACAGTTATTTCATTCTCTTATTCCCCAATAATTGAATTTAGTTGAGCTATTGAGGGTGGATCTAAATAAGAATTAGGTGGTGACGATTCTGCTCTAAAGATAAGGTGTTCCTTATCATTATCATCAAGAATCGTAACCTCTTTCTTCTTACAATAAATCTTCACATCATAGTCCGAAAGCCAGTCCATACCGAGGATTATCTCAAACTCAATCATAGGTATGACGATGAGATCAGCAGATGATGAACATTTATGTGCTCTAATGGGGACTGATTCACAAAACTTTGTTGCAATGATACTTCCCTTAGGAGTTTTAACTGACAACTCCCTTGTTAAATCAAATTGGAATTATCTAATTTTCTTAGAAAACTGGGAAGATATGAAACAATGTGATGATCTAGAATCAAATAATGCATTTTCTAAACTTGAGGAAACCATTAAATTACCTTCCACCACGTCTTTCGGAGCTTCTACCTCAGCAGAAGTGATAACATAAGCCTGGCCTTGATCCCTTGGCCTTTTCTGAGGTAAGTTCTCCTGACGCTTAGGACATTCATTTGCATAATGTCCCCTCTCCCTGCAATTGTAGCACTGAACGTTGGTGGCTTCCTTCTTCCCTTTGCATTCACGAGCTTGGTGGCCTTTTTCACCACACTTGTAACAGACTCCCATTCCCTTCAAGCAAGTACCGGGGTGTTTCTTCCCACATTTACCACAGGCTGGATATTCAACATTTACTTTCTTCCCCTTATTTCCATTCCCAGATTGATCAGCAGGCCTCTTCTCCTCTTGCTTTGCTTTAAAGTCATAAGACATAGAGAATTCCTTTTCGGTCTTGATAGCACATTAGACAATGTCTTCGTACGATGAAAAGGATTGTGAGACTAATGCTCGATGGAGAAATTTATTTAACCCATCAAAGAAACGATCAATATTACTTCTTGGGTTACGTATATAATCTCCAGCATACCTTGCTAACCTTGTAAAGACAGCCTCATACTTTGTGACATTCTCATCCACCTTCTGTCTCAAACTCATAAATTGCCTTTCCATATCTGCTCAATGGTCGTGAGGAAAGTATTTTTCTAAAAACAGATCTTTGAACTCCCTCCATTCCATATTTGATACTTCATCATCTTCCTTCGTATTTTGAATCAATGAACACCATTGATCAGCATCTCCAGTGAGGCGGTAAACTGCCATGATAACTTTTTCCCTTTCACTACTCCCCAAAGCCTGAAATATTTTCTCTAGGGAATTTATCCATTGCTCAGCTACTAAGGGATTTGTACTCCCATTGAACATTGGTGGTTGTTGCCTCATGAATCGATCTAAAATTGATCCTCCACGCTGTGGATCAGGATGCTCCATATGAGTAAGGTTATTATTCATAACCTGAGTGAGTTGTCCCAGTATGGTGATTAGCTGATCAGCACCAGTTGCGTCACCAGCTCCACTATAATTATCTTGAGCAGGAGGGCAATCCCTACATGGAGTGCGTGCATTGATACGGTTTCCATTTCTTCCACTAGGAGCCATTTCTAAACAATGACATAAACTAGATCTGTTTATGAATCAAAATACATAATCCCATACTTCTAAAACACTTAACATAAATTGAACTATTTATGGATATAATCCATAATCATAAAAATGTTTTCTTTGAGGAAGTATATACTCATAAACCCTTCATAATGATTTGTAAAGAAAATGAGAGTTATCCTAAGCATATCCCCCGGGAGTGTCGTAACCAAGAGTGCAGAAAGGCCCGTTGTCGTGCACCAGTTCCCGTTCGAGTCTAGCTCAAAGCGGTGTTTTCGGGTTTTACCCCTAGGTACATCTGTGCCAGAGCCGCCTCTACCTGCTCGTATCCAGACAGGGATGTATTGCACGGAAAACTCACAAAATCACTACAATACCAAAATTCTAGGAAGTTCTTCTATACTAATCCTCAAAGTTCATCTTAGGTCTACGTGCTATAATCAGAGTTTATCTAAATCTAGCTTCCAAGGTTTGTACTAAACTTCCTCTGATACCAACTGTAATGCCCCGACCCTAGTTACCCAGAGTCGGTGCATTATTACATTACATTGGAATGATCACAAGAAAGATCAAATCTCTAAAGACCGATTGGTTTAGTAGCCTTGGAAACACTAGATATATTCATAAAGTATTAAATTGCATCACAAAGTGAAAAAATACTACAACAACATAGTCTCCATAATCCACACTCATATCCCCACATACTATCCCTGCAGGTTATTCATAACTTACTTCTTCACATCCTGGGAAAAATAAAACAAGAAAAGGGGTGAGCTCAAATGCCCAGTAAGGATAACAATATAGCGGAACATTCAAAAATAAGCATAAAGATTTAAGGAAATGCATTACTAAAACAAAAGCCTTTTAAACTTGAAATTCAACATAGTATGGAAAAGTAAAATGAAATAATGCCATTCACTTGTTCACATGGATATTCTACTAATCGAATAATCACATGCAATATCAATAACCACTTTCAAAATGTTAGAATGCATAATGTCAGACTATCATAACCACATAGCCAAGGCCTCGTACCAAGACTACAAATAAGATTTTTCCATGGCCTTGTGCCAAGACACCAGTTTGTCTCATGAGACCTACCGATGCATCAAGGAGCTATAGCGGGCTCCACATGTCACATATTAAGTCCAATGCATTCCCTATATGAAAAGGTTTAAACATAACATAAACATTCGTATTAAAACTAGCATATGAAATGTCAATATTTTCACCATAAACTATGAATGGTATAAAAATAGCACATCCACAGTCAAACATATCACAAAACCTTCAATACAATATAAATCAACTTCAAATAAGCGTAAAATCCATCAAAGGATGTTGACATAGATGAAATCAAAACTTTTTTTAGAGAAATATCTCTTTCTATTTTTGAAATCATTTAAGATCCATATAAAATAAAATATTTTCTTTTAAAATATTCTTATAAGCTTGTAAGGAAAGATTTGACGATTTTATAACGGCGGAAAATAGTTGCACCCGCCGTATAAGTTAAAAAAAATTCTTACCTTAATTCTGTCGAAAAGGGTAAAAAGGACCTTATTTTGAAAACGACAGAAAGATTCCTTTATAAACCTCTTATAAAAAGTCAAACAAGGGTATAAATTACTATAACCCGTAGTCTTGTAAATAATAAAAATGTTTTGAAATACATTTTTAAGAAAACATGGATGTGGATGATAAGGAGATCCGAGTAGATTATTAAATATAAAAAACTCAGATAATGAAGAGATTGTGAAATAACCCTTACCTTGTACTTTTCCTTGGTTGGGGTAGGTTAACCTCATGTATAATGGTGAAATAATTGTTATTAAATTATATAATAATCATATACATTAATATGATATCATATATGATCTTCTAATATTGATTTGATAATAATATCTTAGTATTATTGTTGTTTCAGGTGTTAACTTACTTATTTTCTTTTATATGTTTTGTTGCGTAAGACATGTTTTTAATGGATAGGTTGTATATTATTCATATCCAGAATTATATCAAGTCCTTAAACATCATTTTTAAATCATCAAATGATAATTATACTTGAATGGATACGATGGAGAATGAATCTTATTGCGTTCGTGGAGACGGTAGTCCGTACATACGTACGAGCAACAATATCATTCTTTTGATATTAAAATAATATATAATTGGTTGTTATATCATATATACAGAATCATTAACATGTTATATTTATTATTTACATGAGTTAAATATCATTATTATAGCCATCCAAATAATAATATATTGAATAACAATTACACCACGACGTGGAGACGGTGAGCCGTACGTACGTACGTATGGTGACATGTTATTAAAAGGGTGGATAGAATAATGAATATGGTTGTACCATATTTATAATAACATCACAGTATATATATGATACTGGAGTTATTATTTTAGAATGGTAAAAACAATGGAAGAAGAAGTGGAAGAAGAAAGGAACTTGGAAAAGGGTGGTGAAATCATTACCTCTTCTTCGGTTTCTTCCTTTTGATTTGATTAAAAGGGCTCCTTAGGTTGGATTTTTGATCAAACTAAGGACTCTAGGTTGTAGTGAGGGAAGTTGGGAGAGTATTTGGGCAGAGTTTTTCATGAACCAAAAGGCTTTGAAGGTGTGAAGAAATGAGAAGGAGGATTGCCCTTTTATAAGAGGGGTGAGGGGCACCTTTGGAAAATCTAGAGATATTAGTTTATAATAAATTCATATTCGGTTTCCAATGGCTCAAAAGTTTATTATTCAAAGGTTAAGGTGGGTATGGGTCGAAAAAAACTCAACCAATATAATTTAGACAGGTTTTAGTACTTATATTAACCTTATATTTAAGTATTAACTCTAAGTTAATTAGTTTCACTTTTACAATGTCTCTTTGTATTTTTATATAATATGGTTAATAAACTTACTATATACATCCAAGATACCCCCAAGTGGTCCATTAATGATGAAACTATCATGATATAAGTCTCTTGGAAGAACCTTATATTTTTAGGAATTTAATATCAATTAATAATATAATATTTGTTTTAAGAACTCTTTTATGTCAATTTTGACACTATTCAATAGTTGATTTTTGTGAAACTCATAAAAGATTTATTACTTCGATAAAAGTCAATTAAATCAATCCTAATATATCATATTATCCTATAAAATTAGTTAAATTCATTAAAAGTTTCATATTATATTTATTTGGGTATTTATAATATCAATTATTTTAATTTTCCACTATTACAGTAATTAATTCATCATCATTGTGTCATAAATAAATTAACTTATATAATGTCTAAAAATTATAAATAAAATATAATTATGTTTTAAATATTTTTATCTTTCTAATTAATATTTATAATCTAAAATCCAACATATACAACCCTATGTAAAAATTGTTTTTCTAAAAGATATATGCTTGTGTCATTTTTGTATTCATTTTAACCTAATTAAAATAAAGTGTCCCTATCACCTACAAGTGGCACCATGGGGTCCCAAAATCGACCCAAAGATGAATATGGTAGAACATGTATCAACCAATAAGTCTAGGACACGTTTTAGGGTAATTGAGTATTATTATAATATTATTTTTTAACCCTTATTTACCGAATTTACCCTTAACCATGGTAAATAAAATATTTACCGCAATAATTATTCAAAATGTCTAAAAATAAAAGTTACCTATTTACACAATTTCGACATCCTGATTCCAAATATGGAATCAATTTTTTTAAATTCAAAACACAGAAGTGGCATAAATTAATTTAAAATTAATTCCCGCTATCAAAACAAAAGCGTGTTTTTAAGAGATAATAACTATCAAAAGATTGACATTTGTTTATGTTCGGTTTAATTGTAAAATTATGTACAATGACCAAAATTATTTTAAATGGTAAATATATATTCTAAATATACTTTAAAACCACTCAAATTCATAATTTATAACTATTAATTATTTTTATTAAAAAAGATGTTTTTAATTAAAATTTAGTAATTTTCACTATTCATCAAAATATGAAAGTTATCCGAAAAGTACCAAAATTTATCCTTAGGCTAAATTTGATATTCCGAATCCAAAAATGAAGTCCATTTTAAAATATAAAATATATATAATTTCTAAAAGTAGGTATTACTTTTCATAACAGCTAGTTTGATTGGTTAGGGTGTGTTAGAACTCGGTGTTGCGTACAACACACACTATCACATTATTCAAAGAGAAGCGTACAGTAGAAGCTTGGGGTGTTACAGAGGACCTATCGGGTGAGTATTTGGGATGACTTGTTGTTTTACATCACACACTTGAGGATGATTACACACAATTCTTCTTCATACAATGAGTATGATTCATGGTAAATTTTAATGTCATGTGGTAGGGACATTGCACATAGTTTATGGTCATACTTCCTAGACCATGTCCAATAGTATAAAGTCATGTTGAACATACTATATTAAGGTCTATTATTATAAAATTTTTGTTACATATATGAAATAAACCTGATGTGATTGAGCCAAAGGATGCACACACACCACACACAAATATCAGGGAACAAACAAGAAAGAGGCATCCTAAAACAGGGATATGTTGTGTGGTAAGATACAACCCAATGTGAATGATTCCCTTGGAAGCCTAGGGCCACACCATAGTACCTAGTGAGGTTCTTAGTTTAAGGTTATATATATTGGACTAATAATCCCTTGTGTGGTTCAACCCCATCCGTACCCACCCTACCATAACCCTTAATCCCATGTGAGCCTTGCTCGGTATGGGAAACAATGAAAGTTACAAGGGGTTTACCTGACATGTGGGAGTGCACATTAGGGGTGACACAAAGAGTGGAATAATCCCATGATAAAAAGGTGTGGAAAGAAGGTAATTCAAGATTCTCATGTTTTGGATGAAGGGGTAACTTGTGAGTATGGGTCAACTATTGAAATTTTTTGAAACATAGGGACCATAATCATACCAATCAATAGTGGGGTGAGAAAATGTAGGACCAACTGTTGACCAAATTTAAAATAGAGGATATGTTATTTGTTTCTAGAGATCCATTACGGTTTTGTACAATAATGGTAGGTGAGCTAAAAATTTCATGAGGCCATCAACATTAGAGGGTCCATCGGGATGTGAAAGAGAGTGGAAATGCACACTTGGAAAGACTCGATGTGTGGAATATAGCTTACCCAAAAGTGGATTTTCATCTGAGACATTGTGGGGAGTTTAAGGTAGTATATCTTATAATGTGATATACATTTTATATTGTTGGTTAATGGAATATAATTTCTCATTTTAGGGTCATAGAACTCGAACCATGCTTGCACATAGTTTTAAGCCGTGACACTTTAACAATAAGAGAAACGTTCATTTCAAGGGTGTATATGTGGCACACAAGAGATAAAATATTATTTGAATGAGGTCCAAAAGATCCCATATACTATATATATTCATTAGGATAAAATTTATATATTTTAGGGTCGTATACCTTGTGACTATAATTGAGGACAAGGGGAAGAAGGTTCGAAATGGTTTCTAGCTGGCCCCAAATACGAAATGTCTTGGCATCGCTATGTAACCCATGAGGATGGTAATACATCCACACATTGTTCAGAAAATCCAATGTAGTTTACTTTAATTAAGTGAGGATGAATATGAACCGATGTGAAAGAATGAAATATTGCATCTAGACTCGAGATTGATGATTCAGGCGTCACTACAAATCATACTAAAATAAGTATCGAGCCACACATAGTTCTTGAAAAAAATGAGGTAGAAGGAAGACATTGTTAAAGGAAATAATATATAGTGAGGGAAATGATTCATCCCAAAATTATCATGAGGGATCCTGAAATCTTTAAGGGCATGGTTTCATTTAAACGTCATGTGTGGAGGGTATTGGATCTTAGTTTGAGGTCATAGAGTTCGAACCATGAGGGATAGCTCAAATGGACATGTGTAGTGTGGTTCTAGGAAAAACCTAACATCAATTATGGCTAAATGAGGTTCAACACCACACAAAAAATTAATTTGAATACCTATATATAGCTTATTGTCATGGTTCATGGACTAAGCTCTCAGTTTGTGGTCATGGAGTTCGGACCCAAGGGAGGAGGCTCTTCAATACGGGTACATGTAGCATAGAGGGGTAATAAACCTATCATAAATGAGGGAATAAGAGGTTGATTATGCACCACATTTTCCAAATAAATTTGTATTTTGAGATTGAACTTATAAATACAGTTATGTCCCATAGATGGAAAGAACACCAGTCGTGAATGAGCCAAGGAGGCATGCATGACATAAATTGGATCTAAGGGAGAGAAAAAAAGGTGAATTTGTAGCTGGCCCCCAAATAAATGGTGTTTAGGAATTTCTACACATCCCATCAGGATGGTAATCAATCCAGACAATATCTAGAACAAGAAATGGTGGATGACCATTGCCGATAGTGATGTCCTATCAGGAATGAACATATCAGTGCTATGCTATTTTTTATCATGCAGTCAGGATGATGATGCCAAAGTATAATGTTATATGACTGAACCGATATGTGCAGTTTAACATCTTGTAGTGAGGATGCTAGTTTCTAAACAGTTTTTCATCACACAGCTAGGAAACCATGTGGAAAGGTGTTCTGAAAGGATCTTTCCAGATGCAGTGGAAATAACCCTATAGGAATGAGTCAAAGGAGGCTTGTTCCCCATGAAACATTTCCAAGGATAACCTATACACAATTTAAATTGATGATGTTTGTACTTAGGTGCCCAGCTTAAATTCATGTTCATGTGACATTGCACATAGTTTATGGTAATACTACCTATACCCTTTGGCAAAGTACTGATCGAGGAACATTTCATTCGTCGAAGGAGTGATGTTGTCCCCATACATTGTACAAAAGAATATACACTATTGGGATATACCTTATTAGTGTTGTAATGTCCTTCCCACATGGGTTACAACTTTTTTGGTTTCATTATGGGTATCATTTTCATTTATATATCCAATACCATATCACCTTGGAGGAAAAAGAAGAGGTTAACCTTCATGTCGAATTCTCTAGATATCTTGTTTTAGTTCCTATATATATAATATGTAAGGATCAAAGCCTATTCTCCTCTTGGTATTCCAATTCATATAGATGGAATTTTTCTATTTTTTATGATGTATTTTGATCATAGAAAATTTTTCAGTGAAAATGTAGCTGGATCTCAAATGGTAGGTCTGCCACTGTTTTGTACATTATGGAATATGGGGTCATTTGGGTGGAATTATGTGTCATCATCTCGTATGACTAGATAGTGTTGGGGAGCTCATATTACCAACTATTATTGTTCTAGACCACCATATTCTATATAATTTCAAAGAGGGAATTTTTAAATTCCTTGATATAACCATTGTCCTATGATTGATAGTGGGAAGTATGGTTGGATTAGATTCTATACTTGGTGTACAAATTCTTCAGCTCAGTAACCAAAAAGTAGGTTCTATTTTTGGTGAGTTTAGTTTTAGGGACACAAAATTAATGGATGATATTGGAGATCATGAATTCAACAAATGATTGGGCTTTTACTTTCTTGATAGTAATTTCTTCAACCCACGTGGAACATAAATCCATCGCAGTAAGAATAAACATGCACTGGTGAGAAATTTCTTGTGGATACAGTCCCATGAAATCAAGTAACCAGAACGTGAAGGGACAAGAATATTTTTTAATATGGAGGGTCTATGGAAGTTGATGCAAGAATATGACATGTATCCAACATTCCTAAATCCTCTTGGTGAACTCGATACAGTCATAGACCATGCAGGTTCGTAAGTAGAAAAACCATCAAATTTGATTGGAGAGAATCATCCCAACGTGATGGGCACCATAGAACCCAAATTGAACTTCCTCCATGACCTTAGGGATCTCCTCTTCATAAATCTGATGAAGGATAATTCCATCAAACCCCTAATTTTAGAGCATCTTCTTGATGTTTGGTCCATTCTGGAGGGTGAACTGGGTAACACACCAATGGATTAACTCACATTGGGATCGATCTAGTGTTATATTGTCATGCTGGAGATACTTGATGAAAGGGGTTTTATAATCGAATTATTATTCAATAGCTTGTGGATTAAAAGGTATCGATGTGGAAGCACCTGTTGTAAATTGGTTTACTTGTTGGTGGTACACATCATCTGAGGTGATGGGAGTGATGAATTTCTAATATGCCTCATGAATGAATAGGTCATTGTGTTCATGATTAGAAAGAGAGGTCACTGGACTGAACAAGGCATCATCTTGACCATTGTACGACCAAGGAACATGAGTCACCTCTAGGTGAGATGGGAACTGGTCCATTAGTTGATGAGTTTGGTTTTGTAGGGGAATGAGCTATGGCTTCCTAGCAATGTATTCACCATTTATCAACTTGATGACCAACTCATAGTCTCCCTTGACGTGCAGATAGGGAACATCAAACTCAAGGGTCTGATCAACACTAGTAATTAGAACTTGATAATCAGCCCCATTTTTTTGTGCATTCGTCTGATACAAGAAATAAAATAAGAGGCTAGCATGTGCCTGGGTGATGAAGACGATTCCCAGACCTACTCTATTGATGAAGGGATCGTTGAGGGTTTGACTGGTTGGACTCTGAGTGGCACCATCGAAATGAATATTCCAACAGAGTGTAGCCTGATCCACTAAAAGGAGGTCATCATCTGTGAAATCAATATCGAGGGACTACTCTACAAGGTTCGGATGGCTTTCTAAGAAGTATTCCAATTCCTGGACATTTAAATTCTTCTATTAAATGTACCTGGTGTTGAATTACTGAAAAATCAATTCTCATTGTTCTAGTCATCCTATTAATATGGGGTGGTTCCGGATATACTTTATCATATCTACATGGTACACCCGTTGTAACTCACGATACTGTAATTAATTATACAACTTCTTCACTGTAAAAAAATAAAATGAGTTAGCTCTTCTCAATAGAAGAATATCTTGATTCTCTGTCAAGGAGGATTCCACTAAGAATGTTTAAACTATTCTCCATCCCTTTTTGGGTTTTCTAGGTGAGTAGGGCGTTGAGGTATCATTATAGGGTGTTCACGTAAAGGACCAATTACTTTACTGAGATGGGTGGCATCATAACTAGAGACTGTAGAAGGTTACTGGTTGATCTCCACAAATTTGGTTTGGAACTCTTCATCCCACTAGTAGAAAATAACATTCTTGATGTTTCTAGAAAATGGATTACACTTGTCAGCCAAATTCATGAGGAATCATCATATGTAGGATAAGTGGACTTAATGGCCTAAAAGTTCCTTGAGGTTACTCAGAGGAGGAATCTAGAAGATGGCCTTGGTATTATCTATATTAATCTCAATACCTCTGTATCTAATGAAGATGCCGAGAAACATCCTCAAGGTAACCCCAAAAGCATACATCAAATGGTTCATCTTCATATGTATGTAATGGAGGAATCCAAATACATTCTCAATATCTATGATATGTTGTAGAAGCTGTGGGATTTGACCCCCAAATCTTCCACATAGTATTCCACTAACGACCCAAGGATCTGTTTGAAGATGTGTTTCATGGATCTCTAATAAGTGGATCCTACATTATTCAAATTGAAAGACATTAAATGATTGTAGAAGGTTCCCTATGTAACTCTAATGTTAATATACTCTTCATATTTAGGGTTCATTATGTTATGATTGTATCTGAAGAATCCTTCCATAAAAAGAGAGCTTGAAATGTAGTTGTTGAATCTATCAACCGCTCAGTCAATGTAAGGGTAAATAATCCTTTGGGAATGAGTGATTGAGATCCCAGAATTTTATATAGAATCTCATCTATCTATATTTATTCATGACATGGATGATGTTGGATATCCACTTAGGTTACTTAACTTCCCTGAATAATCTCTCTTTGATAATATTGTCAACTTTTTCTTCAACTATGGAACTATGAGAAGGGGAATTTCCCTGGGAGGCTTCGGGAACCGATGATGTTTCTCTGGGAGACCACGATGGTGGATGGAAACCTAAGGGTCTATTCTTGGAATCTCCTTATAACTCTAGGAAAACATATCTGGATGCTGCTTCATGAAATCGATGCAATGATTTTGTTCCTCTGTGGTCATGGCTTCACTGATCAATGCTGGCCTCAGATCATTATCAGCACCAGGATTCATCTGAACCAAATCATCGATGTTGGTGTAGATTCTCTCTTAGTATGAATGATGAGTATATTCTAGATCCTATTCGTTATCTTGATGTAGGTTGATCAGTGGGTGGACACAGTTCATCTAAGCCTACTAATTCTAGAGGAACATTAATACCCACTATTGTGGATATAGAATCCTTACTATAGGATTCATGATCTATAGAAACCATAGTGATAATATCTTTCAATACCATTACTTTTGGAATTCAACTATGGGGTCCGTGCTTGATTTCAAAGAAGTGGAGTAGGGTTAGTTTCTGGTGAGTCAACATGGCTCCACATAAAAGTAGAAGTTGTCAAGGAATAGTGTCCATTGGGAAAGAATCTAAATAATTCAAAGGGGTAGGGCATTATGAAATCATCTAATCAAGTCCTATGTAAGAGTATAATTTAATATTTCAATGTTCCTTATAACTAGGTACATGTCTCTCTCTTTTCTCAAAAACAACAAAACAATGTCCCATTTCTCGCATCATGGCCTCTAACCTCTGAATCCGGAGGATGAAAGTGTCATCAAAATATGTCCACAGGTCATCTACTGTGGTCGTGTTCTCAACCACATTGGATTAAACCTTCTTTTCTATTATCTAGTAATAGCCTCCATCTATGTAACATCCTTCACAATATTCTTAAACAGTTGCATCACCTTGGATTTTTTCTACTCGAACATTGTGGGAGTACATGAAGCATTAGTGATATAAGGAGGGAAACGATGCATGTGGTTGAAGCTAGGGCCTACCCATCATCACAATATAGGTAGTATACTATGAGACAATAATAAATTCAGTGTTTTATACCAATCCACTGAACTGGGTCATCAAATAAATTTGGCCACATGGCCTCTGCTCGGTCCTATCATAGCCTTGTATCTTCATTTTAGAGGGACTCAAATCTTCTTCAGTCAACACCATCTTCAAAAACATCTGTGTCTAGGTGAGATTAATCAAATAACCTAATTCCACTAGATAGAGATATGATTTCACACTATTTAACTAGAGATAGAAACAAATCATGTGGATGTTCCCCTGCATGAGGGAGCCCTCATCTTCTCTATAGAATGAGATGATGGATTGAAAACCTTCTCTCTCAACATTCCAAGAATATAAGGGATATATGTACACTACCTATATCTCAAACTATAGTGTCATTTTCAAGGATTGAATGATTTTTAGGAATTAAGGAAAGTATCTTCATCACATCTTACTGCCATGCTAAATTCACATTCATACACATATGGATTCTCATTGGTAGAAGGAAGAAGGATCATAACTGGTCAAAATGGTAGATTCTAACAGGTGATGGAAATGTCCTACTTTTCATTAGACATCTCACCTAGGATCATGATTGGATAATTATTGGTCGGATGAGGCCTGACAACATATGTACGACACTGATCAAAAATTAGTTGTGTCTATTCTTCTTGGTCGAGTAGCGTGATCGATGGTGTTAATGAATCTTAAAAGATAGGATGAGATGAATTTTCTTGCTGATATTTTTAACAAACAAGATTTCTGGTCTTGGTATCATGTATATCCTGGCTTGTAGAACTGTCTTGAGCATTCCGGTGATTCATATATCCTCATCTCCTTCGATGATATCATCGACTGGTGACATTCATAGTGCTCCCATGATACTCCTCATCATTAGTGCTCATATGGGGATCCACCATCTCAATGATATTCATAGAGGCATACTCCCAGAAATCATTATAGGATTCTTCCAACGTTTGGTGGACTCTAAGGGAAATTTTCATCTCTGGAGGTACCAAATCACCAACAGTGTGGGATGTATTTTGCACCAGAATATGAATTTTCTTCCCCTTGCTTCATAAGTGACAACTCCTATAAGACATGGTTGAATAAGAAGTATCTAGTTGAGGTGTAGTGACTGTTGGCGGTTTTTACTGATTCCATATACTATAAATGATAGCATGGAAACAAGGGACTAATCTGCCTTCCAACCAGCCATCATGCTTATAGATTCTATGGATATATACCTACTTCAATTCATCTTCATTATTACTATCGAGGTCATCTGAAACAAATGTGACATGTGATGTGAAAGGGACCAATATAACTACACTATTTTATACATGGTCTGGGAGAAAATCCATGAAAACATATCATTGCTTGATGGTATGTCCAAGGCTTCTATGTTAAGGGTTGTGGTCTAGGTGATCAGTGAGGTTGTCATCATGTGGCTTCCTGGACATGGGTAGTTTCAAAACCCTATTTTCCAAGGAACTATGGAAACAACCAGAAACCTATTGTTATCTAATGAATTAGTTCTAGTTCCTCCTGTCCAAGAATGGAACTAGGGTAGCCTAGTCCTGACGAGGGTTTGAAGCTTGTTGGGGGGTACAGCCACATTATGTCATTGATGCAGTAGTACTTGTTGGGGTCATGCTCACTGATTCTATTATGGGCGATGATGACCTTGGTGTTGAGCCTGAGGTTATTTCACATAGCGAGTTGTGGGTGCAGCATTGCTGGTAACAACTCTAATGAAAATGATACCTTTAACTATATTTTAGAAGCAATGTTGGCCTTGGTGAATCTTATTGCAAGTGTTGGAAGATTCAATGGATGTCCCTAAATGTCTTACATCAATTATTCCTCTAGTAGTTTATCCTTTTCAAAGAAATCTAAAAATTCACCTATTCCATTTTGATTGATTAGGTATGGGACCATCTTATTCTTGATATTCCCCATTCACATCATAATCAACTATTCTTGTTTCATAATCATGTAGAGTGAATATGTGAGGCCTTTCGATCGGGTGAAAAAGTATATTACATTTTCATTAAGAATGTTTTCACTTGAAAAGGTATGAAATAATTATCTTGCAGGTGGTGGAACTGAAATGTTAAAGAAACTACCTGTGGAGTTCTTACCAATTGGGGATAGTCCCGATGGGTAACTGGTTGTCCTAGGAAAATGTAGGATTATCAATTTTCTGCACATAAAATCAAATATTAACAGCTTCTTGCTGCTCTGGAGTCCCCAACATGGGTCCACATCTTTAGATAGACTAGTACTGATGTTGTAGTGGGTCACCCATCCTGTTGAAGGGGACTAAGGTAAGATTCCCAAAATCTAGGCATGCTCACCTCTTGTCTACCCATGTTGGACACAGATTGACATCTAGTGGAATTTCAACATGTTTTATCTCTTGGGTTTTCTATGATGGAAGTTATAGAATCTATAAGGTGTTCCTAGTGGGGGTTAGTGACTTGATGGGGATCTATAACAACTACTACATTGATAGGCTCATTAACATGATATGCAGGCTCAGTGGGTCACTGCATGACTTGTGGGATGGGCTTGTGTGTGGATTGAGGAGCAGCTTGATTTGGGCTCCAATGAAGGTTATCATGCTACTCAAGTATATTTTTTGATGCAAAACATGGTCGTTTCCCATAATATCTGGTCGATAATCTATCGGGATGCACTATATTTCCATGATCGATTGTGGGTATCTTGCTTAGACAGACTTGTTGATGGCACTACTACCCCATTGGAGTATGGACCTGATCTTTCCAAGGGATACCATAGTTTAGGAGCCTCTCAACAAGGTGTTTGACAAGGATATCATCAATGATAATCCTTTGATATGCGATCTACTGGAGAAAGAAGGCCATACTGAGATTGATCTCTACCCTCTATTAAAAATCAGAAGGATTAGAGGTTCTCATATTATATTTTCCCTTCTTGGTGTCCCGAATGATGGTCAATGATGTCGAGAGATCTATGAGACTACGTTCCTTCCTTTTCAAGTGAGTGAGGAAACCCATATGAGGGCCCACCTGATAAAGTGATATCTCAGGTTGTGGATCCTCTTCATCAGACCCTATGTTAGTTCCCTTTTCCTTAAATTCCCTAAGATCATCCATATTCACTATGACTATACCAGAAGGTGTATCCTTGATATCACCAGGAAAGTTGGGTTTTCGCAGGATGGGACTAAAGTGGAGAGAAGCGCATTGCCCGTAGCTCTAGATTTTCACCTGTGAAGATAACTCTATAATAAATATTCAAAGGATTGTGAAGCACTAAATGCATTATTTTTAGAGGGTTTGGTGGTATCCCGGTGATGTAGAGTGCAGAGTGACTATGAGTGCTACAAGCTCGACCATGCGGGACTAATAATCAATGTGGCCAAAATTTTCCTGACTCTTTGGGAAGACTAGATGACAACCATGAAGGTGAAAATCCCTCGCTCAGATGGTATGGTGGAAACAAATGGCATTTTCTTGGGTAAGATTCTCTAAAATTTCAAATTTAGGAATTTTATTTGGCCAAAATACCACTGATAAATGATATATCACTAGATTATCCCATAGGATTATCTAATAAAATATGGGGTCAAAATATTGGATGGTCCAAGTTGCAACTAGTGATGGCCAAGAAACAAGTGGGGGTAGTGACATGGATCTATGTGGGGGTGTACTAGACGGAAGAGGATCCATTGCATGATTCGAATGATCACTGGATGCTGAGATATCTCTCAGAAGAAGTACTAATCACATCATCACATCCCTATAGGGCTGGGTACTTACTACTGCCTCATGTATGAGGGCAGTGATAGTCATATGCGGGTCCACTAAATACTCATTATCTATAAAATCCCAAAATAATTCTATGTGATCTAAAGTAGAGGAAGAGAAAGAAAATAAGTGATGATAGAGGTGAAAATGTCATGAGACCTTGGGAGGGAGGAAAATCTTCATCCACCTACCTATACCTTCGATGGGATTTGGGGATCTAGTCTATCTGACCTTTCGGGATGATGAATTCACCTTTCAAGATCCTACCCAGACTCTAATTTTGATGACTGGGCGGAAGGATCCATCATTGAATCATGTTTTTTGGAATATAAGAAGTGAATGGGATTGATGATGACTTGAAACTTCCTGATGTTTTTCCTTTAGTGGTGGTGATTCTCCCATCCACCTCAGGATAGATCTTTAGGGAAGGGAAGTTCCTCATCATGGGGAGGACCTCTAGGCTAGTTTATGCTAGAGTAGAGAGGTCCTATGTTATGGTTGACTTGGATACAAGAAGGAACTTCACATCACTTGCTTATGGAGTAGGGAAGACCTCCTCTTGGACTGTTGGGGGAGTGGGGAGGGCGTCCACTCTCAATGTTTACAAAGAATGGAGGACCTATTCTTTGGTCAGTGGGAACATGGGTACGACCACCATGTTGGATGGTTGAAAAAAAGGGTAGGGCCTTTGTACTGGTGGGTGTATGAATTAGAAAGACCTTCACACTAATCTAACTTGATAGAATGAGGACTATCATGCTGAATGTTGATAATGCAGGAAGGTACTCAAATTTGATTGGACCTTGAGTGGGGAGGGACTCTTCTTGAGATGGTGGAAACATTGGGATGGACCCTATGTTGGTTGGATATTTCATAGGGATGGCTTCCATGTTGGTCAGTGCTAGAGCGTGGAGGGCTTCCGCATGATCTAGGAATGGAATGAGTATGACCATATCACTGATGGTTTATGGTACTAGGAGGACCTCCATATCAGTAACCATAAGCATGTTGAGGACCTATATACTAGAAGTTAATAAATCGGCAAGGACCTCTACTTTGATCAGTTCTAAGAACATGGAGAAGGCCTCCATGTTGACTGTGAGAGCAGAGAGGGCCTCCACTCTGACTAGAGATGGTACAAGGAGGTCCATCATACTGTAAGGTGGAAGCGTGAGGAGTACCTCCGCACTAATTGAAATGAACATGGGGAGGACCTCCTTGTTGACTATTGATGGAGTGGGGAGGGCCACTACTTTTATTTTTTCTAGTCAGATGGACCTCCACTTCAGATGGTTGAAGCATGGGGAGGGCCCCCATGCTGGTAGGCTATTTCTCGGGGAGGAACTCTATGTTAGTATGTGCTTGAGTGGGGAGGGCCACCACATGATCTAGGAATGTCATGAAGAGGAAATTTTCATTGATGGTTTCTGGTACGGGGAGGACCTCTGTATTGGGAACCATAGGCCCAAATAGGACCTTCGTACTAGATGTCAATGATGTGGGGGGGACCTTTACTTTTATTTGTTATGGGAACATGTGTAGGACCTCTATATTGAGTGTGAGAGATGGAATGTCCTCCACTCTAACTTGAGTAGGTATTTGTAGGGCCTTCATACATAATCTTAGTATCATAGGGAAACCCAACATGGTTACTGGTTATGTTGGTGACTGAAAGAGCGAACTAGATTTCTTTTGAGGTGGATGAGGTCTCAATTATGGTTGGGAATTGATGATATCATGCCCTAACTTAGAAGGGGTTTGAAAAATGAAACAATGGTTTTAGTATCTACTAGAGTTGGGGAAGATGATTCCCCCTTATAGTTATCCTCCTAGGATTGGACATGACGTTGGCAGTAGGTCATCCTGACTGGGGCGTGCAAGGTTGGGGTATAGTTCACATAATCCAAGACCTAATAATATAGACATTGGTGGAATTGATGGGGACTTTTGTGACCTATCCTTGGTGAATCTCAGGTTGTAGTCATGGCCAATGTGACTATGGAATCCCCTACCTCCTTGGTGTAGGTAAGTGAGTTATAGGATCACTCTAGGGAGAGTCTCCCAAATCAGTTCATTATGAGAGTGGGGATCAATGATTCCCTTCACTTCCATTAGGGGATGCAGTGTCGGCAAGGCACAAAATCCTCCATGTCCTAACGAGCCATATCTCTTTTGGGATGGACCACTTCCTACTCATACTGGCATATGAGTGTATCTATATCCCGCCTATAAAGTATTGATGAGGGTGAGAGGGGGAATGGGCACAAGTTATCCATGTTTTTTACCGAATTCATGGTGGATATTGAGTTGTTCAGGGTTTCCGCATTGAGATTTCTTTTTTCCCTAGGTCTGAAGGTGGTGGGAAATGGTTTTCCAATATCTTGGGTCCTACAAAGCAAGAAGATTAAGAATTTAGTAAAGATAGAATGAAATTAATTCCCAATTCCTCATCATCATCCAATCATCCATGACTGGAGAGATAGATCCACACTGATTATTTCACAGACCATAATTTCCAATGATTAATTGACAAAATTTCAATTGAGTTCAACAATGATCCCACGATTCTCTTAGTGGGTCCCAGAACTAGATAGCTAGATCTAGGTACATGCTTATCTACTGATGTATTGAACACACAAATTCCCATGATTATGTGAATATTTCACATCAAGTACACTATTTGTATTTTCAATTCGTTTTTCAGTGTGTATCGTCGTGCCTGTTATCATCTGCTAGTGAAAAATGTTTCCCTTCATTCGCATTTCCAAAGAATGGTGGATCTCATCACTTCCTTAGTTATT
Source organism: Viscum album (assembly GCA_963277665.1). Classification (NCBI taxonomy): domain Eukaryota; kingdom Viridiplantae; phylum Streptophyta; class Magnoliopsida; order Santalales; family Viscaceae; genus Viscum; species Viscum album. The sequence continues at coordinate 1,039,680,608 of OY728161.1, read as the reverse complement.
TATTCTCCTTGATCGAAACAATATGATGGGATTTCAGTTACACCTTCCATATATTTCTCCTTATAAATCACATCCAATTCTGGGTCTCCCTCATAGATTAAGAAATGTTCGTGAAACTCATTCGTGATGCCATCTCTTTGTGGACACCAATTAATGACATTTCACTTATCTTGACATTATAAGAGGTCATGATAGTGAATTAACCATCCATTAGAGTATTATTCACATTGGGCATCATTGGCATGTTTGGAAGCTTGAATATTTTCCACTTGTATGTTTCCTAATAGGAGGGAATCTTATGCGCAGAACATGAGGCATCACACAACGATTGTGGGATATATTATTCCAAAGGAATATCTTATGATTTTTTTATCAGGAATACATTTTTAATATGAGGTAGCAATGTAGAAGGTCATATGTATAACATCTTATAGATACGGTCTATATAGATCAGAATTCCCAGTGGAGACGGATCAAAATGGTATATCCCTAGGAGGGAGCACCTAGACAGTTTACCAAATGGGTGGATCAGAATGTCTTAAAAGGTGGAACATGGGATATGTGTCTAATGAAGGGAAGATTCCACACCGTGAATATTGATCTATAATGTTTTGGAGGTGGATCATGGAGGTACACCCTTCTGAGGGGGATGCCAATGTTTACCATAGGTTGGGATTCAACCTAATGGTAGGTGTCTAACATTCCTTGTTTAGGAGAATGGGATCAAACCCTAAGTAGTTTTTGTATGGTGTGGGGATTTAACATGGGAGATTACTAGGTGTTTTTAGAATATGTGATGGTGTGAATGTATTTTTGTTTTATTGGGTTTGTACATTGAAGAGGCTTTCTATATATCCTTGTTGATTGGGAATCAAATCCCATGTAGTTTGGAATGGGTTGGTGAATGGATCACAACACCCCAAGGAGGTGTATCCAAAAGTTGTGTCCCATGAGGGGATGGTTCCACATCAAGAGGTTGTATCACTATGAGGGATCACCTAGGTTTACCATTGGTGTGGATTAAACCTCAAAGAGGAATCCTTTATTCACTTTCTAGGAGACAGGGATCAAAAACCATGTAGTTCAATGGATGTTGTGGGGATTATTCGTGGGAGCTTCACATCAAGGGTGGATTGATTTCATGGTTTCTAATAACCTCTATGACCACATGATTCATTCTAAATGTGATAAACAAGAGTAAATAGTACACTGGATTGTTGGGTCATGAAAGATGAACCAACAAAAGATGGTGTGGGGATTACGTATGGAAGATACCTATGGAGGATCATATTCCCTTTGAGGAGGTTCTCATTCCTTGTTAGTGGGGATTACACATAGAAGCAGACCATGGAAATAAATCCCCAAGAGAGAGGGATGGTGGTTGAGATCATGGGAAGCTGAAAGGGTTCTTAGTACCCATCACCTCTTTGAGCCTCATACCAAGAAGAGGCATGGATAAGAAACATTACTACCTTGTGTAAGAATGGATAAGATATTAATCTAGGATGGATGGATAGGAGGATATCATTCCCTAAGTAGAGGGTGTGGATGATTTCATTCTATGTGAAGAGTATCTCATTTTGTGTCACTCGTACACGAGACATACTACATTTCCCTCATATGGATAGGACATAGTTTAATGTCATGTGTTGAGGATGTTTTGTTCTAGGAAGTTTTATGTCAAATAACTCAGATATAGTGGACTCACTCCTCACCCCTTGGGCTTACATAACCATCACGCATACAACCTTGGGAGGGGCATGGATCTAGTAAATCGAGGATGCAATGGTGTGGAGGAGTGTTTACTCACAAGTTCTACATTAACTTCCCTATGCTGAAAACCAATGGGGATCAGCATACCAATTGTAAAAATAAGAAGTTATAGAAATGGGATAAGGGATAGCTCATGGGGGACCAAGAAATCACAATGCGAAATCCTGGAGTGCTACGCAAAATATTTTCATACAAGTGGTGATTTTTGCATGAAAGAGGGTATCAAACATGGTGTATTGACAAAGGAACATTTCATGGAGAATCAAAGAGGTGGTGCACACATGATTGTAGGGCTGTTCACAAAAGGAAGTGTTGAGTGGAATATTGGGTTGTGTAGAAGACCAGGGTGCATGAAAGAGGTGTATTTTTCACACTTTTGACATAGGAAGAAAGAAGATGGGTGAGGGTTAAGGAACTGTGGGCCCACTAAAGGTAGGACCCACATGGAAACTTTCATGATTGATTATATACCTTTTCATTTCCATTATATCATTATGTCATGAAAGACAGGTCTTACATGAAATATAGTGACACTTCATCTTCTGGAGGAACACCCGAAGAATGTGGGGTACACTTCAATATATAGATGGAGTGTTCAGTGGTGGCACAAAAGATTTTGTGCATGAACAAGATCTTCCATGTAGGCGGTCCTTGAGCCATTGTGGCTGAATACTCAAAGGTCTTTTTGAGGTTTCATTGGGCTTGTAAGGCCCTTACGTGTGTTTTCACTTATTACACATAGAAGAAAACACCTGCACAAACCTTACTTGGGTTATTCCACTGGGATTTTCAAAAAGGGTGAGACAAATATAATATTTTAGGTATTATGGCCTTAAATGTAGATTTTATCCCTGGTTTAATGTTGAGAAAGTGTTGTTTTCAACAATACTCTATACTCTTAAGATTATGGGCGATTTTTGATCATGTATTGTATCAACAATACTGTATCTTTTTATGATGATTTTCATGCTCAAAAATACCCTTGTTTGTTAATATAATGATTTTACTTTAATTATATTTCTGGAAATTAATATTATAGATATTTATATTTTTGGAATAATATTAAAGGTTTTAATCCACGTGGAATATTTTACAATGTGTCCTGAAATCATTTAATAATGTTCTGGAAACATTGTTCATACCATGTGTTGAAAAGCGTTGCATAAGGATAAAATTATATGTGCACTTTACGGGACTTCAGAAAAGTATTGTTAATCAACCATACATTATTAGGAAAGTATGGTAAAATAACCTTATGTTGGGAAGGAAACTTATATTTATAATATCTGAAATGTATAGAAGAAGAACCTTACGTTTGTATGGAACCTTATGTTTGCTTCATAAAAGTATGGATCATCATCCTTACTTTAATAAAGAACTTTATGTTCTATCAAAATGTATAGATCACGTATCTTACGTTTTGGTAAAGAGGAACGTATGGATAATGTACCATAAATTATAATGTTGAAGAGAAAATTATGGATGATCAACCTTATGTTTGATATCAACCTTGTGTTTGTTGAATAGATTATCAACCCTACGATTAGCATCAGAGATTTACAATAAAACTTTATTGTGCAACGGTCTTTATGCAGAATATCAGGCTGATTTCAAGCCAAATTCAAAGACTAATATTAAATCACATCTTTGTATATTTTAAGGCCTTTTATTTTTGATTCAAACCATCTATTTAAGAGGAGTATTTCATAACTATTTTTAAGGGAAGTTATGACTGCTATATTATTCAAGCATTTGAATATCATGATTTTTAAGGCAAAATTTTTGGATCTAAATTTGAAAGGAAAGTGCTCATCATTATTCTTTTTATATCTATGTTATTTTGAATTACAAACAGTGAGATGAATCATCATGAAAAAAATTATAAGAACAAGCTCTCGAGTTTTTCTACTACAATTTTTAAAGAGATATTCAAGTCACGTAGATCGATTGCTACCAATATCTATAAGACTCAATTTTTCTATTGAAAAGGAAAAGAATTAAATATTCTTATTCTAAATGGAAGATCTATCCTGAATCTATTTTTTATTGTTTTTGATTTTATTCCATGATCTATTAGCAACTAGATCGACTCATAACTGCTCTTACCTAAAGAAAATATTTTCTAAATATGACGATCCATCTAATGTCTGTTGCATGCTGCTGCAACTGTGAAGAAAAAATGGAAATTATTTTTAGATAAATACTTGTGAGAACCCATTTTTTGTTGCAAAAGAATTTGGAATATCCTTGATATTATTCCAGAGTAGCGTCTTCAGACGGTGTTCGATTCCAAGCCCTGGTGTGGCCGAAATTAAACATTCAGTGCGTTCACACTGGGAATGCCAAATAAATGGGTTAACTCCTAAACGGTACTCTGGATTAGAGATTCGAGTGTACTGATGAGTCCGTAATGGGGTGTTTAACCTAGGAACGACAGAAAACTTGACGGCGCGGGACGTTTGGACCCCTCGCTCACTTTCGGAACGTGGAACGGATAAATTAAATAATTAATTTATTCGTTTAACGACTTAACTCAAGTATATCTTAAACGGTGGCTTGAATTGAAAAATCATGGGAACCGTTGAGTTCGGAGCGTGCCGTTTACCCTAGGAGGGGTATATGTTTTTCGGGCGTGGGCCGTCAGTGAAAAATGGCCCTAGGGGCGTTTTCGTAATTTGGCGTCCTCAGGCGTTGAGTTTAATAACATTTGAATGGGGTCTCGGATTAAAATTCCAAGACCTCCGTTGTGCTCGGGAGGTGGTGTTTACCCTAGGGGAGGCTTAACCTCAACCCCGTCAGGTGTTTCAGAAGCGGGTTAATTTGTGGGTTTTAAATTAATTAAAATTTAAATTAATTTTCTTTATTTAAACACCCCTTCCCCTTCTTACCCTCTGTTTTCTCCTAGAGAAACCCCTCCTAGCCTCTTCTCCTCCACCTCTCCGGTGAGGCACGACCACTCTGGTGAGGTGCGGTAATTCCGGCAGATCGACACGAAGCTCCGGGCGAAGCCCAGCGAGGTAGGTGGTTTTTGTTGCGTTTTTAATTCCGAACCTTTCTTTTTGATTCATTTTTAGAATTGAACTTTTATCTGATTTTCTATCGAATCTCGTGATTGAGTAGTACGTTATCCAAGATTTATGATGCTTTTTCGGATTCAAAATCTGATCCCCGAGGCCTCCGCAGCGGTCCAGCGATGATTCGTGGGTTTTTGGGGTTTTCTGGCCGACACAGTGGTCTGGCGGTTTCCAGCGGCGGCGGTGCGGTGGTCCGCCGAGCTCAAGGCGGCGGCGGAGTGGCTCCAGGCAGAGGCGGCATCTCAGAAGCTGGGCAGTGTGGGCGGTCGGTAGCTGGTGTTGAGGCGGGGCGGCCGCGTAGGTGGCTATGGGCGCGACGACGGGCGTCAGCGGGGCAAGGGGCTCCTTCGGGCGACACCGGACTGGCCGCTCGGTCGGTCATCGCAACAAAACCGGGGTCGTTGTGACCCCGGGGACGGCAAGGACCCGTGACTCGCGGGTCCACTCGGAAAAGCCGGACCGGCCGACCTGGTCCAGGCGTCAACGGGAGGTCCGTGCTGTGAACCGCAGACCGCCGGTTCAGGGAGTGGTGGGCCGGCCAAACCACCCTGGCCCACCCCGTTTCGGCCCGTTAAAATTTTAAAGTTCCCTAAATCACAAACCAGGGGTCAGATTCACGTTCTGTCTGTGGAAACGAGTTCCTGGATTTGAGAAAAATGTTTTGAGATGGTTTTGGGAATTTTAATTCCCGAAACAAGGGGCCTCGGTGGCGCGATGTGTACTTTAAGTGAAATGGAGTTTTTCAAGGGATCATGTTTTGGACGGCGCAGATGCATCCAACGTCCGTTTTGAGCACTGTATGTGGCATTGGGACACTGGAGCCGGGGCGAAGCGTTCCGGGGTGGTTTCAGGCATTGAATCTGGAGTTGAGGTGTGGGCCCCACTGCCCGTCTTCTGAACTGCGAGCATCGTTTAACGACTTTCTCATCGGGCGTCTGTTTGGGGCGTGCGAGATGTCGATTCGGGTTGTTTTTACGAAGGGATTGAAATGGTGAAATCATCCCACCCTAATTCTGCATGATGGTGCGGGCCCCACGAGGGTCGTTTAGGTGTTGACAATGATTTTCCATCTCTATCAACGAGCAACCGTTTTGGACAAATGAATAGTACAACTTGTATACTTTTTGAGAGGATCGCAATGGTACGATCAATTGGCAATGCTTCAGGACCAGGGTGAGGGTCCCGCGTGGTACCACTCGTGTGCGTTAATATGGAATGTACCTTTTTTTCCGAATATATGTTCCACTCAAGTGAGTAGTGCTTTTGACGTGTTTTTCCGATAGCCTTGCGATGGCGTAGTTCGCCCGACCTTTTTCTAGGACGTGGTGAGGGTCACACCCGAACCGGCTTCGGTGAACAGTACGTTTTTCACCGAGTGTCCATTTTGGGTGATTTATTATTCGATCCAACGTTTTTTCCTAAGGGGATCACAATGGTGCGATGCGGCCGACTGTTTTCAGGGCCGAGGCTTGGGATCACGGGACGCCGTTCAAGCGTGAGGTAGCATTGGTGACTTTTCCGTCGGATATCCGTTGGAGGCGAGTAAGTAGTCGATCTCGTGTGTTTTTCCTTTAGGATTAAAATGGCGTGATCAATTTGGTTTAGCGGAGCCTCATATACGATCTTATTAAATAAGGAATCATGATTGGTGCTCCGATGGTGGTTTGCCCTACCTTGTTTGTAGCAGACCCTTGGCGTGTGATCGCGTACTCTTGGGAAAGAGATGTAAATGGTTCATAAGATGTGGTTGGCTGTTCCTGGGCCTTTTAGTTGGAGTTGATACGTTACGCCTTCGCATTGACGTTGGGGGCAGTAGGAACGATAGCCTTTGGGCTGGAATGTGGTATACTCTTGGAGTATCCAGTAACGTTGTGAGGTACATGTGGATGTTGTTACCTGAGAATGTTTGTGTGATTGGATGGGGTGAACTTGGGGCTACACGTCGTGTGGTCCCCAGGAGCATGACGTGTTCTTCTTTGCATACTTTTTACCTCTCACGACGTAGAGGGTCCCTCGGTTTCCGATTGTTGACCATCGGGGTTGAGGTTTTTCCCCTGGCTTTGTGCTCAATGGTTTATATCACCGGGGTTGAGTGGTTTCCCCTAGTTTTGTTCCGGAGTCGGGTGGTTGCACGATACCCACTCCGTGTTCGGTTGGCCAGTGTTGTACACTCTAGTGGAGATGGCCAGAGCGGTTTTGGGTTTACCCTCCAGCAGAGACTGGGCAGTGGGTTGCTCACTGACTTCTAGGGTTTAACCTCTATCAAATACTGGGATGTGGGTCACCCAACACACTTAGGGTCTACCTTCCAGTAGAGAATGGGGAGTGGGTCACCCGAGGACCTCTTAGGGTCTACCCTCCAGTAGGGCTGGGCAGTGGGATGCCCGTTATCTAGTTCCAGGTCTACCCTCCAGCAAGGCTGGGCAGTGGGTCACCTGTCGACTTATTCCAGGTCTACCCTCCAGCGGAGCTGGGAAGTGGGTCGCCTGATGATGTATTAGGGTCTACCCTCTATAGGAGCTAGACAGTGGGTCGCCTGATGATGTATTAGGGTTTACCCTCCAGTAGGGTTGGGCAGTGGGTCACCCGATATATTGTTAGGGTTTACCCTCCACCAGGGTTGGGCAGTGGGTCACCTGATATCTTATTATGAATTAACCTCCATCAGGGCTGGGCAGTGGGACACCTGTTGGCATTCCAAGCTCAGTCCTTTCTACTAAGCTAGTCTCTGTCTTTCCTCCGTGATTACCGGAGTGGGACCTTTAGTTATACGGGTTAGTGATGTGACGACTATAACTTTGAGGAGACCACTCGACTCTAGGGCAGTGACGAGGTGTGGTTTGACATTCCCTAGAACTTTCAAGTATTAGGGGTGCTTTCTCCACCGAGACGCGTCCTTGTGACGTGACCTAAAACCATGCAGGTGAGTCAGTGCCGCCAAAAGTGGATAATATCAAGGTGTTGTGATTTGAGCCCCTTGACTTGCAGTTCAGGGCATGCGAGTGGGATGTTGGGCATCAATGGTGTTACTTCTGGGACTGTTGGTGACTCACTTTCTTGGGCTGAGCTATGAGATGAATATCCCCTTACAACCTTGTTCAGGCTTCTTTTTGAGCATACATATTTGTATATACCTTGTTTTCGGTACCCATTTTCTCGAGTTTTGTTTAATCTCCTCCAAAGAGAGGCGAAGTCACGCGGGGTATGCCACATTCTTTCCGTGTCTAGATTCTCGTGGTTGGACGAGTCTACTCTCCTACTCTAGGTAGCGAAGACTCGACAGAAGTTCATATTCTCACCGTTTCCAGCTCCTTGTGTCTGGACGAGTCTATCTCCTTTCTTTTGTGGGGTTTAGCTGGACTCTTTACTGTACTCTTTACTGTACTCCTTACTGTACTCCTTGTTGTACTCCATTACTTTCCCCTATTCGATCTACTTCTCACCCTTCTGTACCTCCTTTCTTGCTCCCTCGAGCCTTTGAGGTATCCTACTCAGTATTTTTATACTCACCCCTGCTTGGGCTTTTCCCGCACTTGGTGTGCCCTTGCATACGGTGGACAGTTTGGTCATGACGTCAGAGGAGCTTAGGAGCTTGGGAGCTTGGACCGCGTGCGGTGGTTGGAGTCGAGTTCCAGGTGGGGGACCCTTCCAGCTGTTTTTTTGTTTACCTGTTGTCGGGTTGTGGCACATTTCTTGTTGGGAGCATGTTTTCCCCTTTTCTTTTCAATTTAATTTCAGTACTTGCTTTGTACTTTTAGAGGTATATGCACTTTGTGGTTTATTTATAGCAGTTGGTAATTTTCTTTTCTTTTTACTCTGCACTTTTTCATTGAGTGTTCTGCATGTGTGTATACAGGTACATAGGCAAAGGCCTCCCCGAGTTATTGTGCCTTCAGCGTTGGTCTCCATCCCCTAACCTATGGAGGCGGGCTTGGGGTAGTTGCGGCTCGAGCCCGGGTATGGTCGGGTCGTGAAAAAGTGGTATCAAAGGTGGTTCATTCCTTGGGAGGTTGTGCAGACGTCCCTAAAAGAAAAATTGGTTGGGAATTAGGGCAACAGTTTTAACGTGTCTCGAGAGCGGCTCTCAGGCCAGGGAGTCCAGTGATGGTGTGGCGGCCGACGTATCCATTCACTAGGACCTTGATAACCCACTTGTCGACTCGGAATGCTGGGACACTTATATTAGGGAAATTGGTTTGTGCATCACATAGGATTGAGTCTTTGACTATCCTTCTTGAGTCAGCTACCCATTATTGTTATTGGTATATACATATATTCTTATCTAGCTATGGAACTCCTTGATAATATTCAGGATGTCTCCGTGAAGATAGCCATACAAGATACTAGATTTGGTGTGTGACGAAGACCCTATGAGCTACGAGGCCACAGTTCAGGACCCATCATGTGAACCCCTTTCTTTGGGTGGGCTGGTAGCAGCACCCCGACGTGTTGAGCAGCAGACAGCTTCAGCAGAGCAGGCTGAGCTTGAGCACAGGTTGAGCGTGCTCCATGAGTTCTAGCGGGAGATACTGTTGAGGTTCAGTGGTGAGCCAGACCCTCAGGAAGTAAAGGGTTTTCTTGAGACAGGTGTTTTACTTTTCAGGATTGTGCATACGCCGATAGATCTTATGGTGGATTTGGTAGCCGAACTTTTTCGTGGAGCAGCTTGGATTTGGTGGAGTCTGGTGACTCAGTTTCTTGACAATTCATCACTTTCGTGGGGCAACTTTCAGTTGTTGTTCTGTGAGGAGTTTTTCCCCTCATGCTTGTGCTCCGTTCGGATTCAGGATTTCTTGCAGTTTCAGTAGGGAGGGATGACAGTGGCCGAGTACGTGGCTAGTTTTGCAGACCATGCACACTTTTACCCAGACTTGGTCCATGACGACAACATACGAGCACAGAAGTTTGAGCAGGGTCTCCATCGAGAGATTCATGCTGTCATAGTACCCTTGGGAATTTCCATATATGTCGGGGTGCTAGAGCAGGCGTTGGTGACAGAGAGATTCCTGTCACATTTTGTAGTTGGTATTGGTAGTGGGCATGATGGAGCAGAGATGGCTGTCATGGATAGCAGGCGCCGGAGGACAGGACCTCGACGTAGGTGGCCTTCCCCCTGCCGGTTTTGGAGATGTGGTTGTTTACAACTGTGGCGGGAAAGTGAAGGGCCTCAGCCGAGGGTGCCCTTCTGTGAGTGTGCTCCGGGCCGTGGTCGTACACCACAGTGGCGCTGGAGGGCACTAGGACAGCTCAGGGATCGGTGGTGTTATGCTTGTGATGGGCGAGATCACTAGGCACGACACTGCCCGACCAGAGATGCTGAAAACATTGGGCAGGCAGCACGTGCACCGCCATGGAAAGGGCAGTGCCGTGATCAGTGTATTACCCAGGGAGGTGGTGCTAGAAGAGGAGAGGGAGGAGCTAGAAGTGGAGGAAGACCTTACGAGGTCTTCCCATAACCACTAGGTGGTCCATGCCAGGCTCCGGGAGCTGACAGTTGGGACCGCGGACAGCCGCGAGCTTTGGGTGTCTACGATCCTGCAGAGCATGAGGTAATAACAGGTACGCTCTAAAACTCTTCTACTTTTTGTAGTATAATTGTTAGACTTTGCATGTGAAATGGTTTTATCCCTGCTCCTTGGTTGGGTTGTTATCAGGGTGACACAGGGCGTCGGGTGTAACCTTGTGTTGGTAGAGTAGAAGGTGTGTAACCTTCCTCTTTAGCCGATGGCTTCGACTCCATCGCTCCCTGATCATGTAAGAGAGTCTTGGTTGAGAGACATCGACTGTGTAACCTTGCATGATCAGATATACTTGAGTGTTTCACCATATAGATATTCCGAAGGAGGGAATCACCGGGCCATGTTCTAGGTGCGGGCGGTGATTCCAGTCGCGTCGTGCGACGTAAGGGTTTGGTCGGGGAGGCGAGCTGCCCCCGAGAGCCTACGGGCCGTTTGAGACCGTGTGAAGGGATGGTGAGGTTCCCTTATGCCTTGCCCTAACCCCAAATGCTGGTTTGGGTGCATGGCGTCTTCCACATGACTCACCCGAGAAGAGGTGTGCATGCTCCTATGCACGACATCGGCGAGGGTATACCTCACATGAATGGATCTGTCCTTTGGTCTGTGTGCGGTGGCGCAGAGCTATGCATGAGTTCTTCTAGGTATGGAGGAGTCGGGAGCTGGCTGAGTACCCTGAGTTTTTATGTGGTTTTTCTTTTCGGGGATGAAAGGATTGAAGGAGGGAATGATGTAAGAACCTAGTTTTTCTGCGAATGAGTTAGGGATATCCTTGATATTATTCCAGAGCAGCGAATTTAGACAGTGTTCGATTCCGAGCCCTGGTGTGGCCGGACTTAAACTTTCAGTGCGTTCACACTAGGAATGCAAAACAAATGGGTTAACTCCTAAATGATGCTCTGGATCAGAAATCCAAGTGTACGAATGGGTCCAGAATGGGATTTTTACCCTAGGAACGACGTAAAACGTGACAGCACGAGACGTTTGGACCCCTCGCTCGCTTTCGGAACGTGGAATGGATAAATTAAATAATTAATTTATTCTTTTAACGTCTTAACTCAAGTATTTCTTAAACGGTGGATCATATTTGAAAACAAGGTGCACCTTTGAGTTTAGAGCGTGCAGATTACCCTAGGAGGGTTATATGTTTTGCGGGCGCGGGCCAATTGTGAAAAATGGCCCCAGGGGCGTTTTCGTAATTTGGTGGCCTTAGGCATTGAGTTTAATAACTTTTGAATGGGGTCTCAGATTAAACATCCATGACCTCTGTTGTTCTTGGGAGGTGGTGTTTACCCTAGGGGAGGCTTAACCTCGACCCCGTCTGGCGTTTCGGAAGCGGGTAAATTTGTGGGTTTTAAATTAATTAAAATTTTAATTAATTTTCTTTATTTAAACACCCCTTCCCCTTCATCCCCACTATTTTCCCCAGGAGAAACCCCTCCTCTCCTCTTCTCCTCCACCTCTCCGGCGAGGCATGATAACTCTAGAAAGGCACGGTAATTCCGACGGATCGATGCGAAGCTCCGGGCGAAGCCCAACGAGGTAGGAGGTTTTTTTGCGTTTTTAATTCTAAAACTTTATTTTAGATTCATTTTTAGAATTGAACTATTATCTGATCGTTGGTCAATGCCCGTGATCACATAGTACGTTATCCGAGCTTTTCGAAGCTTGTTTCGGATTCGAAATCTGATCCCCGAGGCATCCGCATCGGTCCTGCGAAGATTCGCGGGTTTTTGGGATTCTCTAGCCGGCACGGTGGTTCGGCGGTTACCAGCAGCAGCGGCGTGGTGGTCCAGTGATCTAAAGGCGGCGGCGGAGCGGCTCTAGGTGGAGGCGGCGTCTCAGAAGAAGGGCAGCGCGGGCGGTAGGTGGCTGGTGTTGAGGTGGGGAGGCCACGGAGGCGGCTGTGGGCGCGACGGCCGGCGTCGGCGGGGCAGGGGGCTCCTTCGGGCGACACGGGACCAGCCGCTCGGCCGGTCGTCACGACAAAACCAGGGTCGTCGTGACCTTGGGGGTGAAAAGGACCCGCTACTCGTAGGTCCACTCGGAAAATCCGGACCGGCCGAGCTGGTCCGGGCATCGACGGCCGGTCCGCGCGGTGAACCGCGGACCGCCGATTCAGGGAGTGGTGGGCCGGCCGAACCAGCCTGGCCCACCCCGTTTCAGCCCGTTAAAATATTAAAGCGCCCTAAATCACAATCCAGGGGTCGGATTCATGTGCCATCACGGAAACACATTCCTGGCTTTGAGACGAATGTTTTGAGATGGTTTCGTGAATTTTTCATTCCTGAAACGAGGGGCCTCGGTGGCGCGACTTGTACTTTAAGTGAGTTGGAGTTTTTCCGAGGATCATGTTTTGGACGGCGCGGACGCGTCCAACGTACGTTTTGAGCACCATCAGTGGCATTGGGACCCCGGCATCGGGGTGAAGATTTCTAGGGTGGTTTCGGGCGTTGAAGCTGAAGTTGAGGCGTCGGCCCCACGACCCGTCTTTTGAGCAACGAGCAGCATTTAACTACTTTCTCATCAGGTGTCCCTTCTGGGAGTGCGAACTGTCGATTCTGGATGTCTTTCTAAGGGGATTTCAATGGTGCAATCCACCCGCCCTAATTCAGCACAATGGTGTAGGCCCCACGAGGGCCGTTTGGGCATTGATGGTGATTTTCCATCTCTATCACCGGGAAACCGTTTTGGACAAGTGAATAGTCCATCTTGTGTACTTTTTGAGAGTATCACAATGGTGCGATCCATTGGCAGCACTTCGAGACCGGGGTGCGGGTCCCACGTGGTACCACTCGTGCGCGGTAAGACAGAATGTACCATTTTCTAAGGATATCTATTCCACTCAAGTGAGTAGTGTTTTTGACGTGTTTTTCGGAGAGCCTTGCGATGGCGCTGTTTGCCTGACCTTTTTCGGGGACGTGGTGTGGGTTCCACCCGACCCGGCTTCGGTGAACAATACCTTTTTCACCCTGGTGTCCATTTTGGGAGATTGAGTATTCGATCCCACGTGTTTTCCCGAGGGGATCGCAATGGTGCGATGCGATCGACTATTTTCGGGGCTGAGGCTCGGGATCACGGGATGTTGTTCGGGCGTGAGGCGGCGTTGGTGAATTTTCTGTCAGATATCCATTGGAGGTGAGTAAGCAGTCGATCTCGCATGTTTTTTCCGTGAGAATTACAACAGTGTGATCTGTTTGGTTGAGCATAACCTCATATGCGATCTTATTAAATAAGGAAGCATGAAAGGTGCTCTCGTGGTGGTTCGTCCTACCTTATTTTTAGCGGACCCTTGGCATGTGATCGCGCACTCTTGGGAGAGAGATGTAAATGGTTCATAAGATGTGTTTGGCCATGCCTGGGCCTTTGAGTTGGAGTTGATACATTACGCCTTCACGTTGTCGTTGGGTGTCGTGGGCACGATAGCCTTTGGGCTGGAATGTGGTATACTCTGGGAGTATACGGGAACGCTGGGATGTACATTAGGATGTTGGTACCTGAGAATGTTTGTGCGCTTGGATAGGGTTAACATGGGGCCACACGTGATGTGGGCCCCAAGACTGTGATGTGTTCCTCTTTGCGTACTTTTGACCTCTCGTGACATAGAGGGTCCCTTGGTTTCCAATTATTGACCAGCGGGGTTGAGGTTTTCCCCCTTGCTCTGTGATCAATGGTTTAGATTAGCAGGGTCGTGTGGTTTCCTCTGGTTCTGTTCCGGAGGCGGATGGTTGCACGATACCCACTCCGTGATCGGTTTTCCAATGTTGTACCCTCCAATGGAGATGACCAGAGCAGTTTTGGGTTTACCCTCCAGCAGAGACTAGGCAGTGGGTCACCCGAAACTCTTAGGGTCTACCCTCCAGCAGAGACTGGGCAGTGGGTCACCCGATGAACTCTTAGGGTCTACCCTCCAGTAGGGTTGGGTAGTGGGTCACCCATCATCTAGTTCTAGGTCTACCCTACAGCAAGGCTGGGTAGTGGGTCACCTGTCGAATTATTCCAGGTCTACCCTCCAGCGGAGGTGGGCAGTGGGTTGCCTGATGATGTATTAGGGTCTACCCTCCAGTGGAGCTGGGAAGTGGGTAGCCTGATGATGTATTAGGGTTTACCCTCCAGTAGGGCTGGGCAGTGGTTCACCCGATATCTTGTTAGGGTTTACCCTCCAGCAGGACTGGGAAGTGGGTCACCCGATATCTTATTATGAATTACCCTCTAGCAAGGCTGGGCAGTGGGACACATGTTGGCATTCCAGGATCAGTACTTTCAACTAGTATATTCTGTGGCTTTCCTCCGTGATTACCGGAGCGTGACCCTTGGTTATACGGGTTAGTGATCTGACGACTTTGAAATTGAGGAGACCTCTCAACTGCAGGGAAGTGACGAGGTGTGGTTTGACTTTCCCTAGAACTCTCATGTACGAGGGGCACATTCTCCACTGAGACGCGTCCTTGTGACATGAACTAAAACTGTGCAGGTAAGTCAGTGCCGACCAAATAGGATAATATAAAGGTGTGGTGATTTGAGCCCCTTGACTTGCAGTTCAGGGCATGTGTGTGGGATGATAGGCATCGATGGTGTTACTTCTGGGACTGTTGGCGACTCACTTTCTTGGGCTAAGATACGGGATGGAGATACCCTTACGACCTTTTTCGGGCTTCTTTTTGAACATATATATTTTTATATACCTTGTTTCTTGTTCCCATTTTCTTGGATTTTGGTTACTCTCCTTCCAGGAGAGGCGAATACACGCAGGGTATGCCACGTGCTTTCCATGTCTAGCTTCTCGTGGTTGGATGAGTCTACTCTCCTAGTATAGGTAGCAAAGACTCGACGGGAAGATAATATTCTCACCATTTCCAGCTCCTTGTGTCTAGACGAGATTATCTTCTTTCTCTTGTTGGGTTGAGTTGGACTCTTTACAGTACTCTTTACGGTACTCTTTACTGTACTCCTTGTTTTACTCCTTTAGTTTCCCTTGCTCGATCTACTGCTCACCCTTTAGTACCTCCTTTGTTTCTCCCTCGATCCTTCATGGTATCCTACTGAGTATTTTTATACTCACCCCTGCTTGGGCTTTGCCCGCACTTGGTGTGCCCTTGCAGATGGAAGACAGGTTGGTCGTGACGTCAGAGGAGCTTAGGAACTTGGGAGCTTGGACAGCGTGCGATGGTCGGAGTCAGGTTCCAGGTGGGGGACCCTTCCAGCTGTTCGTTTTGTTTACCTATTGTCGGGTTGTGGCACTTTTCTGGTTGGGTGTGTGTTTTTCCCCTTTTCTTTTCAGTTTACTTTCAGTACTTGCTTTGTACTTTTAGAGGTTGATGCACTTTGTGGTTTATTTATAGCAGTTGGTACTTTTCTTTTCTTTTTTACTCTACACTTTTGCATTGAGTGTTCTTCCTGTGTGTGTACAGGTACTTAGGCAAAGGCCTCCCCGAGTTATTATGCCTTCGGCGCGGGTTGCCAGCCCCTGGCCTATGGAGGCGGGCTTGGGGTAGTTGCAGCTCGAGACCGGGTAGGGTCGGGTCGTGACATAATCTTTTCATTTTGTGTAACTAGATTCTCATGCTAAGCTGTGTATTCCGTTCTATGTATGAACTAGAAGGCTCTGTTTTAGCCTTATCTTGTAAAGGTGTCAACTTCCTGCACTCAGTTGATGTTATGTGGATAAGAGGACCGGATGGTGAAGATCACCAAGGTGGTGGAGTAGAGCGTTGGTGGAGTGGACTAGGGGCCTTCTGTTCCCTGAACCAATATACATCCATACAGTCTTCAATATATTTATTTTCCACTGCATAAACATTATGATAAAGATAAAACATAGATTTGGCAATCATCACAATTCTCAAATATATTGTAAAAGACAAAATTACCCCCCACCCCCTCTTGTTCATATTTGGTATAACCTGATCCAACAATTGGTATCAAAGGTAGGGATTAATTTTGATAAAGATATCACAAGCTAAATGTTTCAAAGGATTATACTCAAATACCTCAACGGTTGATGCACAAGAGGTAATGTCAATGGTTCGAGCATCATACTTCAATGGTGAAAACTATGGATGTTGGAAGTCGAGAATGATAATCTATCTAAAAAATCGTGGATACAGAGTCTACTAAAAAATTCTTACTTCTTATGAAATACTTGAGAAACCTAAAACATGGAGTGCATCTGCTGAAGTAGAGTATGACATGAATTCAAAATCCATTAATGCAATCATCTGTGGTCTATGACTATATGAATTCAATCGAGTATCTCAATTTCCAACTACATATGAGATGTGGCAGACAATCGCAGTTACTTATGAAGGAACTGAAAATGTCAGACAAATGAGGTATGCTACAAAAAAATTGAAATTTGATACTTTCATAATGATTGAGGGTGAAAGAATCACTCAACTAAATAGGAGGCTCACATATATTGTCAACAACATCACTCCCTTGGGAGATCCTATAAAACAAGCAGATCAAGCATTGAAAGTACTGAGAGTAGTACCACCAAGATGGAATGGAATATCGGCTGCCATTAGTCAATCATCACCAGTTAAAGATCTAACTATGTGAGAATTAATTGGAACCCTGATGATGTATAAAGTTGAGATGGAAGATGAAGCTAATGAGTATAAAGCCTTAATAAAAAGAGAATATACTACTCTGAATGTTAAATCTCATAAGAAGAGAATAAATATGAAAAAATAAATCAAAAAGGAAGAAAGTCGTCACTCATCTAATACAGAAACAGAACTGGCATAGATGGCCAGAAAATTCTGAAAATTTTATAAGAAAAATAAAGGATTTAGAAAATCCTTTAGGACAGATGAGAAATATCTAAATGAAATAAAATTCTATTAATGAAGAAATATGGGCCACATAATACATGATTATCCTCAATTAAAAGGTGAAAGGAATTTTTTTTTTCAAAAACAATGATTATTAGAAGAAAGAAAAAAGAGCATCAAAGCTATTTGGAGTGTTTCTAAAGACTCTAGTAGATCGTCAATGTCTGAATCAGAAAAGGTTGAATCGAATCTAAAAGCAAATATGAGCTATATGGAAGAAGCTAATGAGGTACAATCTTATTAATATTATGATTTGGATTATAGTTCTAGTTTCTCAAATTATAAACTTCCATCCTATTATAATATACTGGAAGAGAAATATGATTCATTGTTTATAAAATATAAATCACCAAAAAAATATTCACATCGCTATTTTAGTAGAAATAGACACTTTTCTAAAACAACATCAAGAGTTAACTGAAAAATATAACTCATTAAACACAAACTGTATAGATAATGAATCTAAAATAAAAACACTGCAAACAAAAGTAGAGAAATTAAAAAAATGAAACTCTTGTCTTTAAAAAAGGAGAAAATTCACATAATGAAATTCTTGGAAAGAATGTGATTAAAAAATAATGATATAGAATAGGCAGTAAAGGTGAGAAACCCGGACTATAAAAGAACTATTTTGTTACAAGTATAGAAAGGAATAATTTTCAACTACTGTGCAACAAAAGGTCATATATCTTAAAAATGTTATTTAAGGAAACCTAAATTAAGTGGTATTAAGAAAAATTTGTTGAATTAAGTTTATATGATTCAATTTATTATAGAAAAACAAATAAATTATAGATTCCATGATTTGTGCTAGCTAACACTACTGGACCCAATAGAATATGGGTACCAAAACAAACTTTTGTTTGAATATCTTTACAGGAAAGAGGTCACAAAGGCTGAAAAAAATATGGTATATGGAAAGTGTCTTCTCCTGGAATATGAGTGGGAACTCATTGAACATTAAAACATTAACTCAAAAGGATGGAGGATTAGTCACATTGGGTGACCATTCCAAAGGTAAAATAATTTGCATTGGAACTGTTGGAGATCCATAAGTTGTCTCAATTAATAAAGTACTCTATGTAAACGGATTGAAACACATCCTGATAAGTATCTCTTAACTATGTGATGATGGTTATTTTTTTGGTTTTTCTAACAACTGATGTTCTATTCTTAAACGAATATTGCCTAAATTTAGAGCACCTAGAACTGATAATGTTTAAAATATGGACTTAAATTTCTTGTGTAAAAAAAGAAAATTATTTAACTACTAAGATAATTGAATCTTGGAGATGGCATAAAATACATGGACATTGCAATATATATGATTTACATAAGTTATCTATGAAACAACTATTTTATGATTTACTTAGTCTTAATTTTGATAGTGATAGATTTTTTGATGCATGCCAACTTGGAAAGAAGCACAAATCATCCTTCAAATATATTAACAAAATTGCTACATCTAAAACTCTAGAACATATCCACATGTATTTTTTTGGGCCATATAGAATAGAAAGTTTGGCTGGTAAATTATATGTATATGTTTTAGTTTATGTCTATTCTATATTTAATTTGATTTATTTTCTAAAATTCAAAAATTATGTTTTTACTATATTTGAATGTTTTTGCAAATCAATTAAAAATGAAAGGGATTTTAAAATAATTTCATTAAGAAGTGATCATGGTGATGAATTTGGTAATTTTGAATTCAATTCCTTTTTCACAAATTTATGTTTTAAAAACACCTTTTCTGTACCGAGAACACCTCAACTGAATGGGATTATTGAAAGAAGAAATAGAACTATTTAGTTAATGGCTCGGGCTACGCTAAATGAATAAAATCTTCTTAACTATTTCTGGGCAAAAGATATAAGTACATCCTACTATATAATGAATATAGTTTTAATTAGATATATTTTTAAAAAAGTCACCCAATGAACTCTAGAATAATATAAAACTAATTGTAAAGTAATTTAATGTTTTTGGATGCCAGGTTTACACCTTGACTACCAAGGATAATCATCATAAATTAGATCCAAAATCTAATGAAGGCATTTTCATATAATATTCTGCAAATTCCAAAGATTATAGGATTTTTAATAAAAATTAAAGGATTGTTGAAGAACCAGTTCATGTGAAATTTGATGAATTTGATCCCTTTGAGAAATGGAAAGATCAAATTGATGAATCCAACTCTAATGATAAGATGAGACTTTAGAACTTGAAAGATAAATTTGAAAATGATTTATATAAAATTCAGTCAATTTCAGAAGAGCATGACACTAATGAACCAAATAGTTTATTACCTATACTGTTAAGAACCCTAAAGAATCACCATTTAGAAACTGTTATAGGAGACCTAGACACTAGTAGAAAAAACAATAATAAATTTAAGAAATATTTTTAAATTATCGACTTTTATATCCCAATTAGATCGTAAGACATTAGAAGAATCCTTAGTTGATGTAATTTGGAAGATAGCAATACATGAAGAACTAAACTAGGTCAAGAGAAATGAAGTTTGGAATTTAGTTGAAAGACCAAAAAACTATCCAGTTATAGGAACTAAATTTCTCTTTAGAAATAAACAAGATAATCAATGAATAATAACTAGAAATAAATAGAGACTCGTAGCTAAAGGATATAATCATGAAGATGGTATAGATTATGATGAGACCTTTACAACTGTATCCTGATTAGAAGTCATTAGAATCCTTTTAGCCTTTGAATCTCATATGAACTTTAAATAAATTTAGATGGATGTTATGTTTTCATTTTTAAATGGATATTTAATGGAGGAATTTTATGATGAGCCACAACTAGGTTTTGAAAATTCTCAAAAACCAAATTATATTTTTAAACATACTATAGCTCTTTATGGATTTAAGAAAGCACCTAGAGCTTGGTATGAAAGATTATGTTCTTTTCTTTTAAAAAATTATTTTACTATTGGAATGGAATATCCAACATTATTTATGAAATTTGTAAACTAAAATATTTTATTGGTTCAAATTTATGTAGATGAGGTAATTTTTAGATCAACAAACAAAAAACATTACCACGATTTTTCAAATTTAATGCAAAAAGAATTTGAAATGAGTATGATGGGAGAATTAAATTTATTTTTAGGAAATCAAATTTATCAAAAATAATTTTGAAATGTTTTG
This sequence comes from Viscum album, assembly GCA_963277665.1. Lineage (NCBI taxonomy): Eukaryota > Viridiplantae > Streptophyta > Magnoliopsida > Santalales > Viscaceae > Viscum > Viscum album. The sequence goes on along the minus strand of OY728161.1, from coordinate 1,039,660,239 downwards.
AATCAAATAAAAGACATTACTGATTTACTAAGGATATTTGAACTTGAAAACAACAAGACATATAATTATCATATGTGTAAAAATATAAAACATGATTTGGATGAAACTAGAAAATTAGTTGACAAAAAGTTATATAGAGGTAGGATTGGTAGATTATTATATCATACTACTAGCAGACCAGATACAATATACTCAGTATGTCTTTGTGCAAGATTTCAATCAAATAAAAAAGAATCTCACTTGCGTTTTTTAAATTGAATTTTTTGATATTTAAAAGGAAATGTTTTTCAATCTATTCTTTATCCAAAAATATCTGATTTTAATATTATTTCATATTCCGATACTGAATTTGGATGTTTTATATTACACAGAAAAATAACCTCCAGAACCTCTCACTTTTTAGGAAAATCATTTGTTTTATGGTGTAGTAAAAAATAACATTAGGTTTCCTTGTCAACAACTTAGGTAGAATATGTGTCTGTAGGCAGTTGTTGTGCACAATTGTTGTGGATGAAAAGAACTCTTATAGACTATAGACTAAATTTTAATAATACACCTATTTTATGTGATAATATAAGCTCAATCAAATTTTCAAAATATCATATTAATCATTCTAGGAATACGAATATTGATATCAGATATTATTTTCTATGATATCTTTTTCTTAAGAAGGATATATTCTTAGATTTTATAAGTACTAAAATTTAATTAGCAAATGTTTCTACTAAAACACTTCCCACTACAAGGTTAGATTTTATTAAGGGGTAGTTAGTTTTATTTAATTTTAAATGAAATTTTAATTGTAATTTTACTTATTTTATTATATTAATTTTTATTTTAATCTTCATTGTTTTTAATAATTCGGTTATTTGTTTTTAAAATAATTTAAAATATTTTCTATACTTCTATAATTTTTTCCTGCATACATTTTTACATTATTTATGTAATGATTATTATGTACGTAATGAAATAGGAATCAAGGTTGTCAGAACCCATTTCAAATTCCAAAGCCATTCATTTTCATATAACCTTTCGAAATACCAAAACCCTTAATGCCTCTGTCTACCTTTGACTACACCTTCGAACCCCTAAACCTATGATCCTTCAGAAATTTGTGATAGAAATTTACAAAACAATGAGAATTGAGGATGGAGAAGCTTGTAATGAAAAGCTTCAACATTTGGTAGGAAGGATGATCTTACAGGGTAAAGTAATTGATTTGGAATTGTTGTACAAGACCAATCTAATGCTAAAGCATGCTTTGGATTTTCAGACTCTCGAACAAACATTCAGTGATGAAAAAATATAATTTATGTATGAGGTAGAGTTGCAAAAGTTCTTTAAATATGTTCAATTCACTCTTGGAGATACAAAGGAGTCCATATTTTCAAAAATAGAAGAGCAGGGTTTTTCTATTTCATATGTGGAAATTTCTATAATCTTAAACATCCCTCATGAGGGAGTTTATCACTTTGATTTGAAATCAATTGGGGATAATGAACATAAGTCATAGGACATTATGACATTTTTATTTGGTTATACAAATATCATAAATATGTTAGTCAAGGATCTGGAGCCAGATGAAGAAAATTCTTGTAAATTTTATTCAAATGGGGATTTCCCCAAGGATGTCTAAAATGGAGAAGATTTTATATCCCGATATGTAATTGATGTTTCTGTTTCTGTGTGACATCATGTTGAATTTTCCTTGTTATATGATAAGGTATTTGACCTAATGCTGTTAACCAGAGGCTAGAATAAAAATCTATCCCTATAGGAGGTTCATTTAAAAATTATTGATTTAGTCTAATGTTGTGAGATTTGTAGATGCTAGAGTGTGATGCCATCACAACAATGTGTTCTGTGATTTAACTTAATGAAAAATGTGATTTTTATAGAGCACTATAAAAGGAAAGATTATGCTTGTTGGTGTTGATAAGGATTAGAAATCTACTCAAGGAGAGAAAATGAGAAAACCAAAGAATGCATAACAGAACCAAGGACCAAGGATGTTTCAAATACATCTTGAAGAATTAGATTTGATGTAGTTGTTGCACCTGTTGATGAGGGAAGTCAATAGGGACTTCAGAGGAAAAGACACAGAGTATATGAAAATGGTTTGAGACTTTTAAAACAAATTCTGTTACAATAGAATATCATTTAAGCTATAGATTTGTAAGAGAATTCGTTTCTCAGATTAAGGTGGTACCTAAAATTTAAGAGGAAGTCGTACCTCAAGAAGAGGTAGAGCCTGGAGAAGTGAAGGTGGATAGAACTGAATCTGTTCAAAAACAGTCTGCACAACATGATGAAGTTATTCATGAATAAACATTTGAATAAGAACCTATTTTAGAAGAAGTAATTAAAGATTCTCATGAGGAGAAACAACCTTATAAAAATGTGAACATAAGAAATATTCCAAGAGAAGTTCATATGAAAGTTTTAAATGAAAATTGTTTTGCGGATGATTCTGTTCATGACTCTGAGGAAAAATCGGTTGAGCAACCAGTGGAGAAGGCTATAGATCAGAGATCTGAAGTTCAATCATTGCCTTTATTTTTGATAAATCAAGTTGTGAATAAAGAACCGGGTACCTCTAATTATGAGAATAATCATGTGGAGTAGTATATTAGAAAATTTAATATAATTCAATATGAAAAAGCATCTTTGATAGGAGCATTAGAGAAGGGGAGGCTGAAGTTTCAAAACATGATAGATAGTTCAGTTTCAAAAATGGAAGTGGATGTTTTTACTAAAGAGATGTTAGCCAAAGTTTGAAAATTAAAATATGATGTTATAATAAAATAAGATTTGGTAGAATTGAAGACAATTAAGGAGAAATAGTTTGCAACTATCACAGGATGCCAAACCAGTAAATAAGGTACTTCGCCTGATTTTATCAAGAGATTCCCAGCCATTACAACTATAATAATAAATATGAATGATAGGCTGCAAGATTTACATTGTAATAGTGGTCCACTATCAATTATTTTGGATAATCAAAAGCATCTAGTTGATCATCTTACATCAGCTGAACTAGGAGTACGACAGTTGCAGAACAGGTTCACTGAAGAGAAAAATCAGTTCATTGAAAAGGAAGAAATATTGCATGAGTTTTTCAGAGTCAATCTGATTGAGGATATTCATTTGACTCAGGAAGTAAGAGATATGATAATTCAGTTAGTAAATGGACTAATGAAGAGGTTGAGAATGTAGTTATTAGAGCTAATGGAATTTGTTCAGAGGTGATGAAACCTGTTTTCAACTCTTTTATCCCAACCTCGATTCTTGTATCAATTTTTTTACTTGTTCATATATTTTCAATAAAATATTTTGGAATCTCATTTTTATGTATTTAAATCTGTTTTACTATTCAGTCTATGTTAGAATGCCAGAATCAAATTCAATTATTGATAAACAGTTTATGATAACATTTACTTATGTTTAGTGCTACATTAAATGTGTTACATTTTTTATTCTATCATTCTTTTTTATATCACAAATGGGCGGGGAATTGAATAAACTCAAAATTTTAACATTTTATTTTAAGAAAATGGATTAATATTTTTCTCAGGGGGAGAAATTTAGATTTAATACAACATTTTATATTGTTTTTATGGGATAAATTTATATAAACACAAAATATTAGTTTCTTTACTTTATAAAGGGGGATAAATTTATAAAATAAGTTTAAAAAATTGAAAAAAAAATTTCTTTATATTTGGGAGAACTATGGATTATACATTATTTATTTCTTGTTGAAATAATTCTATTAAAATAAAATTTTATTTGTGAAATATTCTAAATTATATGCAATTAATTTCATGAGTTATTTCTTAGGTTTTGTGATCATCAAAAAGGGGGATATTATTGAGCAAGTGTCATTTTAAAAAATACTATATAATATTATGATTAGGGGAGATTGTAGAGTATGTATTATTGCAACAATAATCTATCTTTTTACGATGATTTTGATGCTCACTGACACCCTTGTTTTTTGTTCTAATGATTTTACATTGAGTATATTTTAGGAAATTAATATTCTTTATATTTCTATTTTAGAATAATATTAAAGCATTTAATCCATGTGGAATATTTGGAAAAGTGTTCAGAAATAATTTTAGCGTGTTCTAGAAACATTGTTCATACCTTATTTTGAAAAGCATAGCGTATGGATAAAATTATATGTTTACTTTACGGGAGTTCAGAAAAGTATTGTTAATCAACCATACGTAATCTAAAATGTATGGGAAAAGAACTTTACTTTATGAAGGAACCTCAAATTAATAATATTATAAAATTATTGATGAATAAAATTAAGTAAGTGTGGAACCTTAGGTTTGCTTCATAAAAGTATGGATCATCAACCTTACTTTTATAATGAACCTTACGTTCTATCGAAATGTATAGATCATTTATCTTATTTTTTTCAAAAGAGAAATGTATGGATAATATACCATACATTTTAAAGTTCAAGATAAAGGTATGGATGATAAATCATAAATTTGTGATCCACCTTAAATTTTAATTATAGATCATCAACCCTATGTTTAGCATTAGAGATTTAAAATACGACTTTATCGTACAGTGGAATTTATGGTGAATATCAAGATGTTTTCAATCCATATTCAATGAATGATGTTAAAGAACATCTTTATATATTTTAAAGATGTTTATTTTTTATTAAAGGAATTGATTTAAGAGGAGGATTTCATGTTGATTATTACAAGAAGTTATTACTATTCTGTTATTCAAACATTTGAATATCATGATTCTTAAGGTGACATTTATGGATTTAAATTTGAAAGAAAAACACTCATCTTTATTCTTTTAATATTTGTGTTATTTTGAATTACAAATAGTGAGATGAATCATCATGAAAAATATTAGAAGAACAAGATCTCGAGTTTTTTTACAACAAATTTTATTGAGATATTCATGTCCCATAGATCACCTCCTACCAAGATGTATCAGAATCTATTTTTATGATGAAAAGAAAAATTATTAATGATTATAATTATAAATCTAAAATATATCTTGAATCTATTGTTGTTAAATTTGATGATTTTATTTCAAGATCTATTAGCAACTGGATTGATTCAGAACTTCTCTTACCTAAAGAAAATATTTTCAATAGATGATGATCCATCTACTATCAGTTGTGTATTGCAGCAACTGTGAATAACAGCTAAAAACTATTTTAAAAAAAACAATCATTTCATTTTGAGCAACCTACTTCTCATACTAAAATGTGTATTTGGTTCTGTGTATGAACCAGAATGCTATATTTTAGCCTTATCTTGTAAAGGTGTCAACAGCCTGCACTCAATTGTGGGCGGTCTATTGATAAGAGGACAAAATGGTGAAAATCACCAAGCTCATAGAGTAGAGAATTGGTAGAGTGTACTAGGGGCCTTCTATTCCCCGAACCACTATTTATATGTGTGTCATTCAATCTTTTTATTTTACACTAGTTAAAAATTATGATAAAGATAAAGGACAGATTTGGAAATCATCACGATTCTGGAAGAAATTGTAAATGACACAATTCACCCCCCTTGTGCATAGTTGGTATAAACTAATCTAAAAGTGAACACCTTAAATATTGTGCATAGATTACTTTTAATTTTCAGGATGTTGTGTATAGGCTGATGCTGCTTTTAGTTTACACAAAGATGGCCTTGATTCCCCTTTGCATAATTCGGCACCAACTGTCTCTTAGAAGGATCAATGGTAGAAACCTCATATTTTCCTTTAGTTGTGAATATATATTATGATGGCTGCTCAAATAATTTCATAAGACATCCCCATAATATAGTATTTAACTATGAGATAGATATCATTCAATAAAACTACTCATTTCTATACACCCTTTCAAATGGAAACTTCATAGTTGAAGGAGAACAAGTTACAACTTGAGGGATAGGAAAATAAGTTATTTGTCAATCTAAGTGCTTCACTATGGGGTTTAACTATTTGATAACCATGAATGAAGTTGATAGTCTTTAACTCTGCATATATTACCAAAATTAGAACCAGGTGATAGTGAATAATAGGTAACCTTTTGCAATGATCGGTGATCTTTGAGAGAAGTTATGTGGAGATCAATGGTTTCCATTTTTGATCTCTAATTTGGTTATCTATAGTTACATGTTAAATAGGAATACATCTCAAAGAAGTTTTTTCCATGAAGGAATGGATTATACAAGTACATGATGATACTGTTTGGATTGGAGGATGCATTAGAAATGTTTATGGATCTCATGAATAATATTTTTTTAACTATATCATGACACATTATTCATAGTATTTATTTATTACATCCTCATATACTCATCAAACTCATAGAAACATGTTAGATACATTAAGATAGACATGAGAACACATTGAGAAAATAGGCTTCATGCAATGATATTGATGTGTACCTTTTTGATATAGGAGGTGAGATTCATGGGATATGTGGTATCTGAGACATTTATATCCACATACATGGATAATGTTGAGGTAAATTGTTTTTGGACATATCCATAATACATGTTTGAGATCGTAACATTTCTCTATTCTTCACAATACTTACAATTTTTTATCAAGGATTTATACTTTTTTTCATCATCCATAACTATTAAAATGTAGAAGGGAGTAATGTTCCATTGGATGAACTAGTGTGGGGAGGAATTTCTTGATTTGAATAAGATTTTGAATACAAATCTAATCTTGACACTTCCTAATCTCTAGATTGGTTATGCGGTATGCAGTGATGCATCATGGGTTGACCTGGGGGAAATACTAATTTAGAGGGAGTGATTTATAGCTTATAGGTTTTTTCATTTGTTACTCCATGTGTGGAATTATCCTATCCTTATATAGGATGTAGCAGCCATGGTCCACTCCTTGACATGTTATCAAATCTATCTCTCTATCGAGAGGTTTATTCTCTACATGAATGACAAGATCAAATATTATATATTCACATAGTGATACCTCAATTTGATGTATAGGAACTAGGTGGAGTTTATAAATACGTTAAATTTTGAGATAACCAATGCACAGGGTAAAGTTATTGAAATTTTTTATTCTCTTAGATATAAGATAAATATAGCTTAAGATCTTGTTGAATGGCCTTCAGTAGAACAGTGGCTATTGAAGAGATTTTTGTAAGATTAGAGGATAGATGTTTCCAAGTTCCATTCATTTATATCATTTTCCCCATTAGTGATCAATTCTTCTATAATAATAAAAGTAAAGGCATTATAATAATCTGACACATATTATTCTATGATGTGAGAATATCTGGAAGGTATTGACCTAATACCAAGGTGGTTATTAGTCAAGGTTGATATAATGCTAGTATAAGAGAGATAATTATCCCTTTCTTAGATCAGGGATTATTATATGAGTGACTTCTATGGAAAATAGAACACTTTTTATGTGAGTGGTAGTTTTATCAATGGATTTCATTAGCCATCAATGGTTTTCAATAAAATAGAACATTAATTTCAATATGTTAAATAATTTATTAGGGAGTAGGTGTTGGAATGTTCGGTTGAACTATCCATCCATGGAAATTAAGTTTTTGTATCTCAGATGAATTAAGGAAGAATAATGTTAGTACTTATGTCTTATTATCTCAAGAAATCCAATAGTTATTGTGAATAATTTTACTTTACTTATGATGACTGATGAACTATACCTAATGTAGGAAACATGTTATTGTTTTTGGAGAAGCATGTTTGTTATCAAAATTTTGAATTTTACCTTAAGGATGTTCCTTACGTGTGTAATGAGAATTGGGTTGATGGATGGAGAATGTGGAGCCAAATGGATATATATGGTAAAGATGGTCAGATGGATGCCATAATACAACGGTGATCAAATGAAGTCAATAGGACCAAGGTAATTTGACGAGGGTTTCAAAGTAATACTACCATACTAAGGTTCCCGAGTTCTATCAGATGGATTTCCAAATGGACAAGATATTATAAAGTCATCATTAATTCCATCAGATAAAACCTTCTAATGTCATCTAACATAGTCTATTTGATGGACCAAGATGTAAATTCTAATTGTATAGATATATTTTTAGTAGATCATAGAAATAATTTTTCAATCACAACAAACTATGGTGAACAGACTGAACTGATTAGATGATGGGTTGCAATACTTGTTTGACTGATTACATTCATGTGTACATCAAAAAGATAATGATCATAAAAAATATATCAAAAATTTCAAATAGGGTTGTTCTTACTTTTCTAATATCAAAATTCCTACTTATTGTGATTAAATCTAAAGTTTAGATGATGATAAAAGTCTATAACAGATAGTTTAATTATCTTAATTCCAAAATTTAGATTGATGATTGTCTATGAAATTTTCATGTCGTGAAGATATCAAGTGTAATTATAGTTCCAAAACATTTTGAAGTGTTGATTTAATCTGAGTGAAATGATTCATGAATTACATAAGATAAAATTGTATAAAGATCAAGATGTAATGTGTAGATTTGAAATTAATTAATATATAAAGTGCTGATGGGGCTTTAACTGAAGAAATAAAGTGTAAAGTCTACCATATGAGTTTGGTGTGTCATTATAGAATCCATATTATAAAAGAGGTTAATGATGATTAAATTTATGTTTTCCAATCAAATTCGTCATAAAAATGGAAATTTTGATTAACATCAAATGTGTAAATTTTTAATTATTGAAAAGGAGTTTTTGAGTGCTTAAACAATGAAGGTTTTACCAAGGAAATTAATAGATGATTTCGAGATAAGGCATCTGATAGATGTTTTTTATGAAGTTATGATAAAATTTTTCTCGTTGATGATAAATTGGACTATAGTTTTTGAGTAGTGGCCTCAAATATATTATTTTGAATGAAGAATAAATTATATAAACCCAGTGAATGAATGTTTGTGGGATCATCAGAAAAATAGTCTCAAATTAATTTCATCGGTCAGGGGTTGATATTATAAGAAAAAAGATGATTTTTTTGAAGTATGTCATCTGTCAAAGGAAGTATCTTGAAAAATATTTTGATATGTTCTTAAAATTTTGTATTATATGGAATGTTTTAATTCATTTATGTAGTTTTTTCAATGATAGAGACTATAGAAATGGTGAAATAGATGTTCAATGCTTCAATAATAAAAAATAAAAGATAATGATTCTTGATGATATTTTAGGAGGATAAGAGATAAACATTAAAACTAATATCTAATGTTTTTTCCTATGAAGAATAGTTGAGACCTATATTTTTGGAAGTTGTATGTGGTCAATCATTGAATATGTTTCACTAGATTTCCAAAATAATTATCAAAAAGTTTGAATTTGAATTTCACACAACACCCTATAAAATTAGAGAAACCATTCTTATATAAATGGAAATTGTGTGTTGAGAGTTGGTGTGAATTTATTTATATTTGGGAGAATCCTTGAAGAATTTAATAGATGATCAAATGAAAAAGAGTGATTTGGATATGTGTCAACAAATTAATATAATTTCCATGAGGAAGTATTAACCACAAAGCATGAGATATATTCCCATCTAGATTGATGTATCAGTCAATGAAGTAATATATTGACAAAGGGGTATCAGATAGAGCTAAATAAGTGGATGACGATATCATGTAAAAGATGATTATGGGTAGAGTGATCAGACATACATGTATTATTCTAATAAGAATGTTTCATAATGAGTAGAAGAATCGGACAACTAGTACTGAATTATCAAGAAGAAGAAGAAGGGATCAGTCATATACTGAAAAAATTATTAATTTTCTATCAAATGAACATGAATATGAATTATGGATCATATGGAAATTCATCGGGTGAACCTTCTATAAGTGAACATCATAAAATAGATAAGACTAGACTTACATGATTGTATGCAGGATCAAGTGGAAAGGTACCAGATAAAAGTAAGAGAATAAGGACATTTTATTACCCATTACTTTTCCAGTAAATAATGAATAATTAATAATGTAAGAACAAAAAATCATCATGTAATTCATCAAAAGTCTGAACTGGTAGACTATTTTCTTGGTATTGTAAGGTATCTAACTAAAGAAGGTTGACACTGTCAACTTAGTCTCTATAAAGAACCAATATTTTCGGTATGTTCATCTAGATTATCGTCAATCTATGGATTATGGATTATTTACACACTATCCTAAATATTTGGGACCCACACATAGGCTAAGGATTTAATTCTAGAAAACCCACAGAAAAAAGTATCTCATTATAGAGGAGAATCTATATACTGGACAACACCATTTCTAGAAATTACTAGCTACACTTATAGGGAAATGAATTTTTAAAAATATAATGTTCCATATTTATCGTCATCAATATAATTACCTATGATAAGGAAAATATAATAGGAGAATCAAGATAAAAAATTCTAAAGAGATAATGGGATAAAAGGATATAATTTGTTAAGAATTTTCCAACACTGATTCACCCCTATTGTTGAGTGCACCTCAAAGTTGTCTTATTAATTGGTTTCATCGTTTTGGTTCACCTCTACAGGATTCTATAAATTGAATATATTCTCTATTTATGTTTTGAGAATATTTTTTATATTAACAATGCATTGAAATTTTTCTGAAGATTCAATTATCTCCATGTATAATTCTATTTCTAACAATACCATGGTGAATTGGAGAAACTAATAGAAAATAAAGTTGAATAAGAGATCGCTTTTCCAAATGAAGTGAAGGTACCATATTCTTTATTCCATTAAAATAAAGAAGACAATTTTGGATTGTAAATTGAAGTTCAGGGGGATCATGTTTTTATTGAGGATAAGGAAAGAATTCTTACCTCATTTGAATCAATAATGTTATGATATCCTGAGATATGTAAACAATTATTCTACAAAATATCCCAAGAAGAAGATCCTAGAATAATTAGTGATGATGATCTATTTATAACTTCATATGATATATGATTTAGTATATTGGATGATATTTTCCATTTAATTTCTAAAGAAACCACTGCCATTATTTGTGGAGTCTTTCAAAGTAAACCGGAATAGATATCCCATTTAGAATAATGAGAATATAATATGGATAAGGTTTTATAGAAAATATTTTTTGAATGGATAATGTTCTATAAATAGGACAGAACCATTCCAACAAGAAATGTGGTGCTTGAAATAATTTCATCAAGTTTCTAGTACAAATAGATCCAAGAAGTTAAAAATAAATATGGTGGAAAGAATAATATTTATGAATATATCCTTGTAGTTGATAAAAATTAGATAAATATCATTAACGACATGTTTTTTTCAATTAGAAGTAAAATGAAAGAAGATGTAGGATTTTTACACTTCATTACAAAACAATATTATGTTTAATGAAGAGAAATTTGAATGAGTGAAGAAGGTTTGTGACTATAAAGTAATTTTGTTTAAGGATCATAAAAAACGTAATATATGATGTCTATAATTGGAATTCTAGTTGGGAAATTTTGAGATGACATATATTGTGACTTTCTAAAAGAAAGGAAGTGTTTCTACTACTACACAATTATTACTAGATGATTTTAAGGTAAAAAATCTGGAACACATGATAATAAGATCATAACCCAGTTCAATGATCCAACTCAAGCAGTTGTGAAGAAAATGGTACCAACTATATGGTCTTTTAATGATGCTTCTCAATAGAGTTTCTTAAATACTATAGCTTGGAAAAATATATATACAAGTATGGATAAAGAAAAGTGAGAATTAATCTGTAGCCTTATAAAATTTGGATAAGAAATGTAAGGATGTTTTTCCCCTATAAAGATTCCAACAAGTTGTAATAATGAATCAAAAACAACATATAGAAGATATAATAAATTCATGGATTTTGGGACAATGTTGGTGGGAAAAATGATTCATGAATTGTGCATGACATTTTTGGTTTAATCCTTAAAATGAAAAAGAACAATGGAATCCCATTCCTAGGGGGAGTAATCTATAGCTGAATAGGAAACATCCACACTGAATTAAAGATATGAATCCTTTCAAAATATTTTAATCGTTTTAAATACGAATGATGTTGTAAAATATGGCAGTCATAAGATTTGTATAAGATCCTATCAACATGTATAAAATTATAATAGGATATTAAGGTAACATAACTTGGTTGAGAAAGAATAAGAAACCTGGGGATGTAAGTATAATAACGATGTAAATTTTTTTTCCAAAGAATATTTCGATAATTAAAAAATAGAAGTCCTTGGATTATAAATATATAATGTTAAATAAAGGTTCACCATCTAAAATAAATAATAAGAACGATGTCTCTCAAAATAATCCATGTAGAAAATAAAAACTTAATACCAATGTTCCTAATGATATTAAATTTATTTTCCCATTAGATTTGGAGAGAATGATGAAAATTTGTAAATCCCAATAAAACTCTACTGAAAAATAATTCAAAAGGATTATAAATTGATATTAATATATTATTAATGTGAGGTGTAAAATAAATGTACACACTCCTAAATATTTTTCTACAATAATTCCAACATAATAAGATTTCTTAAAGAATATTAATAACGTAGTAGGTTATAGATGTTTCTTAAAGGGTCTTGGGGTGAAAAATTTCAAACACAAAGAAATTACTGAAGTGATATGATCTATACATAACGAATTATAATTGATGTTTAGATGTGCATGTATAAACTGTATATGAAATAGATAAACTTTATTGAGAAAAATATCTCAACCTTACTATTTACATTAAAAAGTTAGAAGAATTGTCCGTATTTACTTAACATTTTGAAATTGTATTTTTTTTCCAAAATATGTAATTAAAGACAAGGCATGTAATTAGGATAAAAAATTGAGGAGGATGAATAATTACCAACCATGGGTACCTAATTATAAGATGTTTTCATCGAGTAATGTTTCCAATGTTGGTTATTGAAAAACCTATAAGAGAATAGTCATTAATGAAATTAAAGTGGTTACCATCAACACATGATAGAAAAGTAAAAGAATTTCCCATATTCATTTGATATTACATTCCTAATTCCAAATGAATATATTGAAAAATATGATACAGAGAAAATATGGAGAAATTATAAAAATTATATATTACAAAATAAGAAATATCCATAGTGGTGTATTCTCAGTATAAATTTCCTATTGAATATCTATTTAAGAGAATCATCATTATGAAGATCATAAGAAAATTATCATTGAGGGGGATAAAATTATAGAGTGTTGAAGATGCTACCTGATTCATAATCTCAGAGAAATATAATTATTATAGAAATTACTCGATGATCAAATCAATAAAAAGTTATGTGTTTCATCTATCTATCAAACATAGTTATAAAAGATACAAATTTTAGAAAAAATAGGGAGAAATTAAATCAACTATTGTCTTTTAAAAAATGGATATAATGAAATTTTACTATTGATTATTATCCTATTGTTTATTCAGGGATTTTTTAATCTATTTTTTAATGTTTTGGTAAGAGTTTCAAGCTGATCCATCTTAAAAAAATTCATATCACAAATTATTATATTCATCTAAGAATAAAAGCAGAAAAACCATGAAGAAGTTTTTTGAGTTCTCATTACATGAGTTATCTAGATCATTTGGTAATGGAAAACATTTTTTTCTAATTCAAAACATATTTTTTCTAAATAGATCATGAATCAGGCATACTTAGAGAGATATGATAAATAAAACATTTCATAAGAATGAAGAAATACCCTTTTCGTGTGAAATTATTATTTCTTTTCAATAAGTGGGGGATAAAGTAAAATGAATGTTTTTAAGAAGTAAATTAGAGAGAAATAATATGGATACTCACATATTGAAATATTCACTTGGAATGTACTTTGAATGTATTGATAAAAAATAAAAATGTAAAGATTTAAGTGCCCACTTTATTAGAGAGTTTTATTTTTATTCAATGGTATTTGTTGACCATGAATAGATTTTAGTGAATGATTTCATTTAATTCAATATGGTAAAAAGTTATAATGAATAAGTTGTTTTAAACCTAGGTTGAAGTATCCAATCATAGAAAAAAGTTGATGTGGCATGATATAATTAATGGATAGAAAAGGAAGTACTCGAGTCTTATTATATTAAGAAAGTTTAAAGATATTTGGATTACTATGAGATTAAATATGATGATTGATGATTTATTATTAATGTTTTATGCATTTACATGATGTTTGGAGAAGCATACTCGTTATCAATATTATGAATTTTAACTTAAGGAAGATCTGTAACAAGTTAATGAATAGAATGTTACTGGATGAAGAAAGTAGAGTTGAACAGATAGAGGGGGTGATAATGATCAGATGAAGGACATCGTATTGAGGTTATTAGAAAAATTTGATTAAATAGAGTTAATTAGACGAGGGTGATCAAGTATTACTATCAGATGAAGGTTTTCAGAAACTACCATCATATGGAGTTCCTAATGGAAAAAACTCTTATAATGTCATCATATAGCTCATCAGATGAAACATTCCAAATTCATCTAACATAGACCATATTATGGTCCAAGATGTAAATTCAAATCAGATAGAGTGAAGTTTGTGACACCACTAAGGAACATTAATAATAATAATAATTGGATATTGTGAATAAACTAATTTGATCAGATGATAGGAAGAAATAAATGTTTTCCTAACTAAATTCATTGTCATATTAGAAAAAAAGGGATATGAAATACTAGTCCATACATTTCTAAGTGATAAATTATTATTGATAAAATATCACAATTCCTTATGTAAGTGATTCGATGTCACGGCCCGTCCCCCGGTGCCCGTGTTGTAACCAACCCAAGCCTGCCTTCCATAGGCCAGGGGCTGGCGACTAGAACCAAAAGTGTAAATCCCTACACTGGGAAGGCATTGCCTTTATAACTGTAAGCAAACACAACCAGAGAACAAGAAAAAGAAAACTCTATGTAAAAACTGAATATAGAAGAAGTGTTGGAATGTAAAATGGCTAGAAATACAATCCCAACAGTAAAGTACAAGGAAAGGACAAACTGGTACAACTAAAATGACAAATAGCTGGAAGGTTCCTAGCAGCTCCGAGATCATCCACAACATATCCTACCTAAAGGGTAGGTCAAAATAGCCTCCTCAGTGCTCCACGTCTGTCCGTCTCCTCTGGGTACCGACTCGTAATGAGGTCCTCCTCTGGGTACCATGCATACCTCATAAACTCTGCCTCGGTTAGCATTGTCTATCGTCTGCATACAACACAACAAGGTGCGGGAATAACCCGTGCAGGGGTTAGTATAACGATATTCAGTAGTGACCCCGAGACCATCAGGGTCTCACAAAATAAAAAAAGGATAAACCATAGTTGAAAGATACAATTATGAAGTATCATCCAACCCTACATTGGTATATGACCATACATATACGTAAGTTATCAATCACAGTCCGGCTCCAAATCTCGATCCCATGCACAAACCATTCCATAAAGGAAGTAAAGTCAATCACCACGTTGATAATGGTTGAAAGACATGACTCAGCTCACACACGTATACAACTCACGAAGAGGGGTATAGATGATTAGATGTATCCTCTGAATCAACTCGTCTGTCGAACCCATGTAGGATCCTGGAAAAAATAAGCACTCTCGAACCCATGTAGGATCATGGCATATAAGTTGTCACTGTCAAACCCACATAGGATTCTCGTACAGTAGTCATCTCTGTCGATCCCGCGTAGGATCCTAGTATATAAGTCACTTCTGTCGATCCCACGGAGGACCTCGGTACAGAAGTTGTCACTGTCAAACCCACATAGGATTCTAGTACAGTAGTCATCGCTGTTGAACCCACATAGGATCCTGGTACAGAAGTCACTGTTGTCGAACTCACGGAGGATTTTGTCATCTTAGTCGCAGCCAGCCCTAGGGTTCCTACACATAGCTCGCTCGATTCCAAGAGGGCCCGCTCCTCAAGACAAGTGTCGATACATAAACTATCACAAAGTCCATAGTTTATATACCACTTAGTTTTGTCTCCACATAAGGAACCCAACATGACTGACGGTGCGTCAGTCGGACGCCCGATCTGAGATTATTGGCATTTTCGTTCCAAAGGGCCTGTTGGATTTTGGGTACAATCCAACTCGGCCATACTCCAACCTCATCTAAATCATATGTGTTGTATTCAAAAAGGACCGTATCATCAAAAGGAATCCATCGTAGTTGACAGCATGTCAATCAGACGTCCGGTCCTTAAGTTATAAGCATTTCCGCTCCGAGGGCCCGGTTGGTTTCGGATTCGAACCAACTTGGCCATACACAAACTTTTCCAAAACCTTGATTGTGATATACCAATACGACCGTGTCGATCCAAGGAATACTACGCACTTTACGGTGCATCTATCGGAGGTCCGTAGATCATGTTATGGGCGAAAAAACAAAAGTTGTTTGAAGAGGGGGGTCTGGGTTCGGTCCGACCAGGACCAACCCGCCCTGGGTCAGCCCGAACTGGGTTGACCCAACCCGGATCCAGGTCCAACCCGGTAGGGCGGGGCATGGCGGCGGTGCGCTCGCCCACGCGAGGGCAGCCTGGACTGTGCGGGCACAGAGCATGGGGGGGTGGTGTCCCGTAACGACGGTGCTAGGTGGCGCCGCCTGACCATCCCGAAACTCGCGGATGCGGGTTCTGCTCCACCGTTGCAGCCAGTGCCCAGTGGCCTTCCGCCAGTGCCGATGCACTCCTCCGCTGGCCACTGTATTCGTTCCGGTGGTCAGTTTTTCCTCTCGTATGCGCCAACGGCCTCCTCGGGTTCTGATCTACACTGCGACGACCTCAAATTAGGGTTTCCATCCCGTTCACCCATCTCCCATCAATCCATGCATCAAGAACGAATTGGTGGAGGGTCCAGACTTGTTTGTAAGCCCGTTCCCTCCATTTTAGAGGCTCAAACAATAATCCAGCCTATAATTGAACCAAAAACAAACCCCAACATAATCTCTATACCATCCCACAATCGACATTCGTTCTACGGATCGACATGTTCAGGGGTCGATCCGCGGTTTTTGTTTTTATCCAAGGGAAAATAAGAACAAAAAATAAAGGAATTCAAACATGAATTCAAAACCCTACCTCGATAGTCATTGACCGTTGATGAAGTCACGGGATGGCGCCGTCATTCCATTGATGTCGGAAGGAGGTGACGACAACATTGGCGAAGTTTATCACGAGCGACGTCTTCTCTTTTGGTTCAGTCAAAAGGGAGAAGACGATTCTCGTCGTTCTTTGTTGGAAGGATGAAGAAGAGTTCTTCGTTGAGGGAAATAAGTTCTCCTTAGTTCTTCTCTTCCTCCATTCCACCAAAAGAATGCCCACCAATGTAATATAATAGTTTTTCTATTATTATATTTGTTGTAATGAATTCAAAAGAATTCAAACACGCAAATTAAATAATTAAGTCATCAATTAATTGTGATGGAACATTAAAGTGACGATTAAGAGTTTAAGGGGTTTAAAGGTGTTATGGGAAGTTTAAGAGACTCTCATTAATTTTAATTGAGAGTTACATGGGGGGTTTAAGGGGAGTTTAAGCTAGTGTTCCCCACCCCATGTAATATCCTTCCAAGGGAGGTTAGGGTGTGGTGGGCCCCACCCATAACCTCCACTTAGAGACTTCAACCACATTTCAAATAAAAATGTGTTACACACAAATTTTTATTTAACCTTTTATTTTAATTAGAAACCCCAAAACTAACTTTCATTATTGATAATACGCAACCGAAGTAAATGTCTCTTTAATTTTATACCAGTGCTGTGAGTTCAACGGTGCCCTCAGATTTTAATTCTGAGTACAGGTTCAAATGATATAAAACTTGCACGTACATTTACTGAATGTACCCAAACAAAACTTCAGAAATTGATTCTGGGCACACCGGACCTCGGAATCAGGCACCGTCAGAAACCACAGACTTGTAAAATTACCATGTATTTAAAAACAATTCCATGGTAATTCTGGGTCTTTACATTCTCCCCACCTTAGGGATTTACATCCCTAAAAGATACAACTCACACTAAGGAATCAGAAGGGGTTACTGAGCATGGATCTGAGCCTCCCACTCCCATTTGCTCTCCTGGAGGTTCCCGTGCTACCAGCAAACAAGCACTGGAGGAATCGACCATCCATGTAGGACCTGATCCTGTCGATCCTCAATCTCCACTGTAACCTCTGTGAATGTCGCCCCGTCATCGATAACTATCTCCCCATGGTCGATGATGTGGGATGAATCGTGCACGTATCTTCTCAGCTGAGATACATGGAAGACTTCATGCACCCGGTGCAAATGAGGTGGATGGGCCAAGCGGTAAGCCACCTCACCTACCCTAGTGAGGACCTAAAAAGGTCCGAATAATCGTTGAGATAACTTGTCGCCTCGGATGATTCTCTGTATACCTCATCGAGGTGAGACTCGTAGAAAGACGTGGTCACTATCCTCGAATTATAGAGGTCACTGTCTCATGTCAACATTTGAATTTTTTCAACTTTGCACAGTATTTATCCGCTCCTGGATGACCTGGACATCCTTCGTGGTAGCTCGTACCATCTCTGGTCAGTATGAAGTTGGCCTACATGGTAAGTCGGTCGACGATCACCCAAATCGAGTCGTGTCCCCTGGATATATGTGGAAGACCTGTCCCGAATTCCATGGATATCTCATCCCTCTTCCACTTTGGGACCTCTAAAGTCTGAACCAAGCCTACTAGTACCTGATGCTCCACCTTCATTTGCTGACAAGTGAGGCATAGAGAGACAAACTCTGCTACTACGTTTTTCATACCTGGCCACTAGTGATGTCATCAAAGGTCCTAGTACATCTTTACCAGTCTTGGATGTACCGCTAAAGGGATTGTGTGGAACTCCTGCAACACTTCCTCCTGAATTGAAATTGGTACCATGGTACATCCTCTGTAAGGAATGATGTGCTCCCCACATTTAGAATATACTTCGGGTGCCTTCCCTGAGGATATTTGACCATGTCGTGTCTTGCAGTTAGCAACCCCATGTTGGGCCTCTCTAACTCGTTGAAAAAGTGGGGAAGTGACTGTGAGAGACTATAGAAAGGATGCTCTATCCTGATACACAAAGGATATCTTCAACATAGCCAGCTGCTCTATCGCCTCTCCTAGCAGCTGAATTCATGTTTTCCTACTGATAGAATCAGCTACAAAGTTTCCCTTTCCAAGAGTATAGATTATCTCGAGGTCATAGTCTTGGTGGAATTCAAGTCATCGCCGTTGTCTTAGGTTTAGATCCTTCTGAGAGAAGATATACCTAAGACTCTGCTGGTTAGAGTAGACTGTTAAGAGTTCTCCCAACGAACATTGGATGAGGCTATCCAATTTAAAAGAACTCATCTACACCCATCTTTGCCTATGTCCTACAAGAGTTGCCAAGATTTCTCCTAATCCAAAAACAGAAATCCAGTCTCATACCTTGGATAAACCACGCCAATTTCCTAATACAGTCTATCCTGACATGAACGGTACTAATTCATTCGATGGATGACGTCGTAAGCCCTCGAAGCTACTACCAAGAGATCCAACTATAACTCTCATCTCCAAGGGTTGAGTCACACTGTCGGCATAAGTGTGTGGTCACTGGGTATCCTCTAGTAGGAATCTCGAATGTGAGGGTCAAGTCAATGGTTTTATCCAGAATCTCTTAGTATTATCCACACAAAAGGCAGGGTATCAAATGTCATAAGGACAAGTGTCTTTTATTACTACCGCTCAAAGTACATAGACAGAAATCAATCCCAAACAACGAAATCAATGAAGCTAGAAGCTTCATGAACAAAGGAATACAAGCCTGAACTAGTCCTTCTTCTGTCCACCTTCTCCCGGAGCACTATGGTCATAGGCCTCAGCAACATGAAGCTGAGCTCTACCCTATCCACCCATTCACTACAGTCGGGGTGGAACTCCTGGTGGTGGTGGTGGTAGGGCCTCAAAACATCGTCCACCACCTACTGCTCGGCCAGCTCCTCTGCCACATCCCCCTTCTCCCAGTGGACCACCACAGTTGAACCTCTGCCTCTGCTTAGGAGGTCACCCTACTACCTTCTGTTCATCTGAAAGGTAGGTCAGGAAGTCTTGAGCCATGTGACCCAGCCCGCCACATGCATAACACTGCCTATTCCTCGTATGGCTAGCTTTGCCTCGTGTTACCCGCAAAACCGAACCTGAGTTGTGCATTTGAACACCTGTGGGTCTTTTCCTCTTGGACCCCTACGTTATCTGTATACTACCAGCTATAGAAAACTCTGGTGCATGTCGACTGGTGGTGGGTCTCACTACTGGAGACAGTTCAGCATGGAAACTCTCTACTAGGTGGGCTTGCTCCAATACCTCCATCTGCATCGGGATGTTATGGGAGATCATCGATGCCCTGATCTCATGCATGAGTCCCTACTCAAAGGTCTGGTCCCTAACGAATGGTTCTCGTATGATATCCGTGGAGTAGCACGAGTGGTCGGTGAACCTCGTTGAGTACTGAGCTATTGTCATGCTATCCTTCTACAGATGAAGTAACTCCTGAGTCTGCATCGTACGAATGGTGGCAAGTACAAACTCTACCTGGAACAGGCTCTCGAAGTCTGTCCAGAGTAGTGATGCCTCATCATGCACCTGGAGCATCAGGCTCTACCATCTACCTGCTACTGGCTGTAGGAGAATCACAATAAGGATCACCATGAGGTTGGCTGGTGTCTCTACCAATATCAAAACTCTCACAACAAACTCCATCCAATCCTCATATTCCTGTGGGTCCGTCTCTCCCCGGAGCCTGGGTGGTTTCTGGTGCTAGAAATCATGCAACACACTAAGACGATGTGCACTCTCTTCAGCTGGAGCAAGTGGTATCGGTGGCCCAGCGGGTAGTCGTACTGCTGGTACCTCCATTGGGATGGGCCCCTACACCGATGCCTCGTCGATCGGTGGTCTACCATCTCGTACGAAACACAGAACCCTAGCTAGCTACCTTCATGGGGACATCCTAAAAAGAAGCAGGTGTGCCACAGTTAAAACAGTATACCCGGTTAGCTGACACAAAGCAATCATGATGGAAATTTCAATGTAAAGACACATGTAATCACTATTTTCGTGTATTGAGTCAGAAGTCAAAATTCCGAGTCCTATTGTATGGATACATTAGCCTCCGCACCAACACCGGTTTCCCTAAACTAATAACCACACCAAAACACTTAACACTATTGCCACTTAAAATAATCAGTGTCCATTTTCAACGTTAGAACCCACTCCTCTGAAACAAATTTTTCACGACCCGTCCCCTTGGGCCCGTGTCGTCACTACCCCAAGCCCGCCTTTCATAGGCCAGGGGATGGCGACTAGCACCAAAGGTGTAAAACCCTAATTTGGGAAGGCATTGCCTTTATAACTACAAAAAAACACAACCAGGGAAAAAGTGGAAGAAATATTTAAGTAAAAACTGAATACAGAAAAAGTGATTGAAGGTACAAGGGCCAGAAATACATGCCCAACAGTAAAGTACAAGGAATGGAAAAACACATACAACTAAAAAGGCAAACAGATGGAAGGTGCCTAGAAGCTCCTGGATCCACCACCACAAATCCTTCTTAATGGGTAGGTACAGATAGCCTCCTCAGTGCTCCATGTTCGTCCGTCTCTTCTGAGTATCGACTCGTCATAAGGTCCACCTCTGGGTACCGTCCAGACCTCGTACACTCCGTCTCGGTTAGCGCTGTCCATCGTCTGCATCCAACACAACGAGGTGCGGGCCTAGCCCATGCTGGGTTTAGTATAACGACACTCAGTAGGGACCCTGAGACCCTCAAGGCCTCAAAAAATCAACAAAGGATAAACCACAGTATAAAGATACAATCGTGAAGTATCAACTAACCCTACTTATGTATATCCCCATACATATACCTAAGTTATCAATCATAGTCCGGCTCCAATTCTCGAGCCCAATCAAAAAGCATTCCACAAAGGAAGTAAAGTCAATGACTATGTTGATAATGGTTGAAAGAAATGACTCAACTCACACAGGTATTCAACTCACGAAGAGGGGTAGAGATGATTAGATGTAGCCTCTGAATCATATCCTCTATCGAAACCACATAGGATCCTGGAATAATATCAGCTTTGTCGAACCCATGTAGGGTCATGGCACAGAAGTTGTCACTGTCGAACCCATGTAGGATTTTGGTACAGTATTCATCGTTGTCGAACCCACGTTGGATCCTGGTACAGAAGTCACTGCTGTCGAACACATGGAGGATCTCTGTACAGATGTCATCACTGTCAAACCCACATAGGATTCTAGTACAGTAGTCATCACTGTCAAACCCACATAGGATCTTGGTATAGAAGTCACTGCAGTCGAACCCACAGAGGATTCCGTCATCTTAGTTGCAGCCAGCCCTAGAGTTCCCGCACACAACACGCTCGATTCCGGGAGGGTTCGCTCCTCGATCCAAGTGTTGATACATAAACAATCACGATGTTCTGAGTTTATGTACCCCATTGTTCTGTCTCATCATAAGAAACCCAATTCGACAGACAGTGCGTCAATCAGACGCTCGGTTTGAGAGATATTTGAATTTCCGTTCCAAGGGGCTGGTTTGATTTTGGCTACAATCCAACCCAGCCATACTCAAACCTCATATGAATAATTTTTAGAGTATTCCAAAAATATCATATCATCAAAATGAATCCAACATAGTTGGTGGCACATCAATGGGACGTTCAGTACTTAAGTTATAAGCGTTTCCGCTCCGAGGGCCAGGTTAGTCTCAGGTTCGAACCAACCCTGCCATACCCAAACATCGCCAAAACCTTGAGTTTGATATAAAAAGTGACAATCTCAGTCCAAGGAATCCTACTCAACTGACGGTGAGTCGATCAGAGGTCCGTATCTCATGTTATAGGTGATAAACGAAAAGTGGCCTGAAGAGGGGGGTCTAGGTCTGGTCCGATCCGGCCCAACCCGCCATGGGTCAGCCCGAACCGGGCCAACCCAACCAAGATCCACATCCAGCCCGGTAGGGCATGGCGCGACGTGGCCTGGCAACTGCGGCCCAACCCGCGTGAGTGCGGCCTGGCCCGCGCAGCCGCCGGCTGCTTTGCCAGTTGGCCGAGCGCGGTACTCGCAAGGCGTGGAGCAGGGGCGGCCACCCGATGACCCGTAATGGCGGCGCCAGCTGGAGCCACATGACCTTGACGGATCCGGTGGATGTGGGTTCCACTCAGCCACCTCGGCCAGTTCCGCAATGGCCATCCACTGGCGGTGCGTGAGGGGCACTGCCACCCCATTGCTGCTGGCCGGTGCCGGCCGCCGCCTCCGGCCGCCGGCACCGCCGCGCTCCTTCGCGAGGCACCAGATTCGTTCCGGTTGTCCGTTTTGCCTCTCTTCTACGCCTACGGCCTCCTCGTGCCTTGATCTACACTGCGAAAACCTCAAATCAGGGTTTTCATTCCTTTCACCTGTCACCCATCAAACCGCGCATCAAGAACGAATTCGCGGAGGGTCCAGACTTGTTCGTTTGCATGTGCCCTCCCTATTAGATGCTTAAATAGTAATCCAGCATATAATTGAACCAGAAACAAACCCCAGATTAATCTTTTACCCATCTTTCAATCAAAATCTGTTCTGTGGATCGACATGTTTGGGGGTCGATCCATGGATGTTGTTTTTATCCAAGGGAAAAGAAGAACTTAAAAAGAAAGGAATTTATATACGAATTCGAAACCCTACCTCAATTGTTGTTGAATGTTGACAAAGTCATGGGATGGTAGTGTCATTCATTTATGTCAGAAGCAAGTGACATTATCATTGGCGATGTTCCTCCTGGGTGGTGTCTTCCCTTTTGACTCAGTCGAAAGTGAGAAGACGATGCTCGTCGTTCTTCATTGGAAGGATGAAGAATCATTCTTAGTTGAGGGAAAGAAGTTGTCCATAGTTATTCTCTCCTTCCGTTCCACTAAAAAGAATGCCAACCAAAGTAAAATAATAGTTTTTCTATTATTATATTAGTTGCAATAAATTCAAAAGAATTCAAACAAAATATTAATTAATTAAGTCATCAATTAATTGTATTGGTGCATTAAAGGGAAGACCAAGAGTTTAAGGGGTTTAAAGGGGTTATGGGAAGTTTAAGAGAATCTATTTAAATTTAATTGAGAGTTACATGGGGGGTATAAGGGGAGTTTAAACTAGTGGGCCCACCTCTTTTTATATCCTCCCAAGGGAGGTTGGTGTGTGGTAGGACCCACCCCTAACCTCCACATAGAGACTTTAACCACCTGTAAAATAAAAATGTGTTACACACACATTTTTATTTTACTTTTAATTTTAATTAGAAACCCCAAAAATAACATTAATTCTTGATAAAACGCAACCACAGTAAAGGTCTCCTTAAGTGAATACTGGCGCTGTGAGTTCAACGGTTCCCTCAGATTTCAAATCCAAGCACTAGTTAAAAAGATATAAAACCCGCACATACGTTTACCGAATGTACCCGAACAAAACATCATAAATTGATTTCGGGCACACCTGGCCACAGAATCAGTCGCCGTCATAAACCGCAGACTCGTAAAATTCCCATTTTTTTAAAAAAATTTACACGGGAATTCCAGGTCTTTACATTCGATCTAATGATTAGAAAAGGACAAATTTCCCTAAAAGAGTTTTTAATTAGCTTATGTCCAAAGGGTAGATTTATGAGTGGCTATAAAATTTTCATCTCATAAATATATTAATATAGAGCTATGGTTCCCAAACATTGTGAAGTGTTTATTGATGTTTTATGAATAGATGTAAGGTGTCCATTAAATGGACATGTTAAAAAATTGATATGTGAAGAGAATAAGTTAAAAAAATGAATGATGAAAGTGTTGATGAGGTTGAAGCTGATGAAAGAAAGTATAAGGTATATTGTATGAGCCTGTTGTTCCATCAGATAAACATTATTAGATAAAATATTCTCAATGATTGAATGCATGTTTTCTTATCAAATTCATTAGATAAAGGAAACATGTGTTGATCATCAAATAAGGAATTTTCTAAAAATCCAGCATGAGTTACTAATCATAATGATAAGGTTTTATGAATTTATCTGATATATGATTATGATTAAGGTGTAATATGCATGATTTTATATGAATTAATTATGCATATATCTCCAAGAGATTATTCCTCAGAGTAGTGGTTTTAGGAAGGAGTAATAGGATGATTATTTGAAAATAATAATAAAGGATTTTCATCCAACAAATGAATTTTTTACGGATCATTAGACAAATAGTTTCGAATGAAGTTTATCATCCAAAGGTTTCTAAGTCAAGGAAACAAATGAATGTTTATGAATCATCTCAATAGTGAAAGGAAGTATCATACAAAATATTTCATGACATTCTTATAATGTGATGATGTAACACTGAATGTAATTTCTCTAGATAAAAGATGCATTATAATGTTGTAAAAAATTGAATATTACAAGTTATGTATGATGTTTTTGAAAAGAAAAATATTATGAAGATGCTAAGTTATACATTAAATGTTTAAATAATAATGAAGGAAATATTCTGATTCTAGAAAATATTTTAGGATAACAAAAGAATAATGTCGAAACTGATATATAAGGTAGTTTCCTAGGAATATTGGTTAACTAAAATGTTTTATGATGTATGAATTCGGTCAAAAATTGAATGGGTTTTGTTTGGTCTTCATGAAAATTTAGAGGGAAGTTTTAATTTGAGGTATTTTCCCAACCAAATAATCCTAGAGGAACCACCGTTTATAAAGTAGGTTGCTGAATCAAGAGCTTTTGTGAATTTATAGATTGCTAGGTGAATCCATATAGAAGTGAAGATCATATGAATAAGTTTATTGCGGCTATGTTTTTTGCTGAATAATTGAAGTGTCATAAGGAATTTTTCACCATGAATCTTGATATATTTTCTCATCAGGCTAAAAGTATCAATCAAAAAATAACAATATGGATATGGGGGACCATACATAGCTATTTTATGGGATAGATAAATCCAGAACACTATGAAAAAGGGAATAAATGATCATACATACATATAACAGACTGAGTAAAAGGTATCAGATAGAGTTGAATAACTAGAAGAATAGATTCTAGATTATCAAGAAAAAGAATAAGTGATCAGACAGATACCAAACAATTATTTCCAATCAATTTCATATTATAAGAATATGGATATAAATTATGTATCAGAAAAATGATCACTGAGTGAACCATCACCATATGACCACCATCATATGGAGAAGATCAAACTAATAGGATTGGATAGAGGTTTAGAATGAAAGGTTTTAGATAAAGGAATTAGAATAAGGAAAAATTATTCCCCACTACAAAACAGGTTACAAGTGAGAATTATGGAAGAGAATAAAAAAGAAGCACTAAGATATTCATTATAAGTGTCATATTTTGGAATACATTATTTTTGTGGTAATGTATCTAAGTGAATAAGACAGATAATATCTATATTGTAGAATAAAGATCCAGTGAGGTGTTACAAGTTGGACTAGTCATTCATAAGTTCCTATTTTTTGGATCATTTTTATCCCCTTCTAATGTGTAGGGTCCCACACATAGGTTAAGGATTATTTTCTACAAAAAACAACTTTATAAAGTATTTCATTATAGTATTGAATTCCATGTAGTAGTCATCACAATACATGGGAAGGATGAGATACTATTATTTTTTAGTAAAACTTGTAAAAATTTCATGTGAAATATTTTAATTTCTTTAATATAATTTCATATGATAAGGAAAACAAAATAGGTGAATCAAAATCCCAATAGTTATAACAAGTAAAGAGATAAAAAAATTGGTTAAAATGTTCCCAACACCGATTCACCCACTCTCAGTGTTGAGTTTATTACGAAGTGATCTTATAACATACCACTAAGTGAGTGGAACATCATGGGGGTGATAATGATGTACCATAACCTTAGGTAATAATTTTTTTGTTCAGGGGTGATGAGGGACATTGTTGGATTGGTTTCTGGAAACCATAATTTACAAAGGATAAAAGGTGAGCACCTTTTTCCTAGAAGTTTCCTCTTGAAACTTATAGTTCTCATGTTTAAGTATGGGGAAATCATGGTGGAATTGGTGATGTGTCTAAATAGAACCTTGATTATCCATGGAACTATTTGTATAATTTGTGATCTACTAATGAATGTTTCTCATTTCTTACTAATCCATGAGACTCACTCAGTAAATTATCCAAAAAAGATGTATTTATATGATATTTTATTCATTCATGGAATTATATTGAGAATTTTATCTGATAAAGACACCAATTTTACAAAACAATTATGAATGTTTTTACAAAATAATTTTGGGATTTAACTAAAATTGAGTATAATGTACCATCATCATATAGACTGAATGTTATAGAATATGATTTAAATATCATAGGATATGCTCTGAGATTTAATTATAGACTTTTGTGGTTAATTTTATGATCACATAGAATTGGTTGAGTTTGATTACAATTAATGTTACCTGGATTTGATTCAATTGGAGCTTTTTGAGGCTCTCTATGGTTGGCCTTGTAATTCAATGCATTGTTGGAATGAGGCTGCTGAGGCATAATTTCTGTGTCAATGTTTGGACTAGAAGACCAATAAGAGGGTATAGAAGATCTCGAGGAGGTAGATTACTACCTAGAGAAGCCAAAAGTCTTATTCCAGCCATAGGATATACCATTTTTTTTCTGTAGGTGATCAAATATTTCTCAGAGTGAATCCTATATTAGTACAATAATGTTTTCAAAATCATGAAAATCTTGCAACACACTATATCAGACCCTTTGAGATCACCAAATAGAGTTGAATAGTGGAATTCCATATAGATCACCCTTCTCTTTACAAATCTATGTGTAATGTGTTTCATGTGACTCGACTCTAGAGATACATGCCTAATTTGATGTATGGGATCAATTGTGAAGATGTAAAGATGGAGCCAGGTACATTATAAGTGGAATTCTCGATTGGGATTATTGAACGGACTGAGAATGTATTATAAGGGAAGAATGTACCACTTGTCTAGATGCTATGGAAGTAGGGATAGATCCAAGATGAAATGTTGGAGCAAGAGTTTGATGTTCGGAAATTATATGGAATTTAATATAAAGAAAATTTGGCCTCAATATAATAATCCAATCAAATTTTAATAGGATTAGACGTTATTTAAGACCTTAAAATTTTGTTTAACAACATTGTTAACCAATTTTAACCTTAATCGCAGTAACAAATTTTTCTGTCTTAAAGGGTTATAATTTTACCTATAAGGTTAAAATTTGATCATAAATGGACAAGGTATTTAATTTTAGACCATTTTTCATTCTAAATGTCCATGTTATTGTGTTTTATGTTTTTAAAATGATTTATAAAAATAGTTTTTTACATAAAATATCATCAATGTCTTTTTTGACACTTTTCATTTAATTTGGAATTGAAAAGAACATGACAGAGAATGAATTATAATATAAACCTTTAACACATATCTAATATGTTATATTATTCTTTGGAAACCATGGGAAACATTAACTCATCCAAAAAATATACTTTTAAAATTTTTAAAATAATTTAATTTAATTTTATAGTGTTTTCAAAATCAATGTGACGTTGTTGCAAAAATATTTAATGTAATTATTTCATCTCTCAAAAATAAATAAATTATAATTATAGTAAATAAATTTTTTATTTTCAAAATAAACTTTTAGATTCATTAAATATGTATATTAACTCTCACATTTGTCATGGAAAATTATTAATATGTTATTTTGACGTTTCTATCCTTGCACAAGTATTACACACGCATTTGGATAAGATTCCTATTATTTAACTCTAAAGATTGAAATTGTGAATTAAAATTACCGATTAAACATAATATTGGATAAAAAACTTGTTAAACAACTTTTCCTTCCCCATTATTATCAAAAAGATACCAAATGTGACTTTTTGTGTTGTGCAGGCACTGCATTGACACTGAAAATGATTTTCATATTTATCATGAAATAAATTCAAATTTATATGTTTGGAATTATTTTTTTATGATATTTTTATTATATTATCATACATTATTATATTAGTAAGTTTAATAAATTTTTATTTCAAAATTATTTCACGTATATATCATAAAATACATCATATTTCATAAATACAACATTTTTTACTATTCACCAAATATTTTACAACTTCATAAAATTAACAAAAAATAATTCCAAGAAATATTTGAATTTATGAATCCAAATATTTTTAAAATTTAAAAACAGAAAAATTTGTATAAGTTAATGAAATTTCTTTTAATATAAATGCATAAAACATAACAAATAATTGTTTTTTGAAAAATTCATTTTATGCCAAAAAATGATGTTATACCAAAAATCTTGCATAATGTTTATTTATTTATGATTATTGGGATTAATTCCAATTAAATAGTCCTTATATTAATTTAAAATCAAAATCAAATATTTGTGTTACTTTTTAATGGAACTAAATGTAATTTTTACAAAAATCAATGTTTTCACTATTTACTAAAAAATCAATCTTTTCTAAAAAATCCCAAAATTTCAGCCTAATATAATTTTGATATACTTATCTAAAAAATGATATATTTTTTATCAAATAAAATTTATTAAATTTCTAGAAATCAATCATACTATTTGGTCACAAAAGATAATAAAAACCACTTTTAAGAAAAAATATCTTTGAAAAATAAATTAAATTTACATAAAATTGAGTAATTATTTCCAAATAATTAATCGATTAATTTTTATTGAGTTGGAACTTTATATATATATTTCAAAAAAAATTATTCATATTCATAACAACCAATTTAATGGCTCATTTATAACTATAAAATTCACATATTAATATATCACATTTCGTTTATGTAGAGCCTTGTGTGACGTATATACATCAAATATAGTGTTCTTTTAAAATATTAGGTTTTACATTGTCTCTATATTTAATAAACTATCTTTATAATTTTAATTTGATCTTGGTAATCAAGGGTTTTACTTTTTAAAATTACTTTATTGAAAACCCACATCGTAAAAAGGGTTAATAAAACCTCCTCGAACAAAGAAAGAACAAGAAATATAAATTTCATCTTGAATAACACATAAATAAGATTATCAACTGGATAAAATTAGTGATAAGTGAAAATATATACATGGAGGAAAAAAATAATTCCTAAATAATGATAGAGAGTTTTACAGAACATTGATCAAGAGAAAGTGAATGGACATGAGAATGTCAATGTCTAAAAAACCATACACTAATAATGATTGAAAAGAACATCATTACATCATAAAAGAATGTGATAAGATAACATTTTTCGTCATGGAACATTTTACTATATTATATGAATTTATATACAACATATACTATAAAAATATGAAAATATACATCTATTACAAGTATAATTTCATCCTTTAATAAATTTACACTATAATATCATCTTTTTCTCTAACAAATGAGTATCCAAGATGAATTTTTCATGCTTGGAGAACTAAAATGTAACTTATAATGGATAACATAATCCAAAAAGAATAACATGTTATTCTAATTATATTTTGAAAATAAAAAAATACAAACATGTTTATCACAATGTATGATAATTCGAAAATTGAATAAACATTTGTAGAAAGAAATAATATATTAATCTCTAATATTCAATAGTAATACCCAAAGATCAAACTAAATAATTCAATAAATAACTATCCTAAAATATATTCAAAAAAATAACTAACTAATATTGATACCCAAAGGTTATAATTATTTTATCAAATATTTTTTAATAATAATTTTAACATTTATCTCTAATTAATTCAATCACTCTTAAAATATCACACAAAAAATGTATATTCCCTAATCATATAATCTTTATGATATGATAATTATTTCCAAAATCACTTGAATATTCATAAAGCCACAATAAAATAACATATGATTAAAAAATATAATTCAATCCTTATTACTCAAACAAAATCTTATAATCTTATATTTACCTTAATCATATAATGTTTCCAAAAATTATAGTGATCTTCTTCCAAAATAGCAGTAATCACGTAATCACCAAATAAATTTAAAATTACATGGTTATCTATATGATCAATTGTTTTACACAAAATAAAATTAATATTTTTCTGTCAAATTCTTAAAGTATAAAAATCAAAATATCACACTAACTAGTAAATCACAAAGCATGTCGTAGATGCTTCACCCTAATTTCCCTTCTATTATCGGTTCAATCCCTGGGACCATTTTTGATGTAGTGGATTATTTCCTATATTGTGTTTTTTCATTTAATTAAAACTATAGATATATATTTCCTATTAAATTCCCAATAAGTTGATGAAAATCCTAAAAAATTACATCAATAGAATAAAAATTCAAGAATGTTTTAACGTTAATGATTATCTCATACCTTTCTACTTATATCCCAAAATATTTTATAACAATTTTATGATATATTCCTTCACATTAAACACATGGGTTAAAGATACCTCAACCAAATAAAATATCTCTCAAAATATCATTAATCGCTTTACAATGCAATCACGTAAAACATAACGAGGGGAGTCTATACCTTTGAAGTTATGATAAACTTTAAAATTATAAACACATGATGGTATCCATAACTCTTAAGATAACATCACATGAAAACATCATATTCCAAAAAATGTTATCACAACATTTCTCAAATACCAACTATAGTAGCCTCAGACCAGCACTCTTATATCCTGTGCTAAAATGTCATCATTACATTTTTTGAATTGATACTGATACATAAAACCTAATTTTATCAATTCAAAAATTAAATCATCATAGAAAAATATTGTATCACTTATATACATAAGAACCATTTTGGTTTGGAGTTTTATAGTATTTTTACAAACTATTTTACATGGATATATCAAAATAGTATCCATTTTTTCCAAAAAATGAGTTTTTATGATGAAATTATTTTTATGTTCAAGGTAACTTCAATTTATAAAACATACTCTTTATTAACTTTTATGATCATAATTAATCCCTTTAAACAAATAATTTTAAAATTTTGTATGGTAAAAATTCCTTTTAAGGGATATAAAAGTAAAAAAACACTAGTCTATTGGAAAAATTGAAAACCCCTAAAATATTTCTCTTTTCTATGTTATTCTATGAGTGTATAAAATAAATTATATCCATAATTAAAAGAAAACTTTTTTGTAAAATTAATCCCTTAAATCTAATAAAATTAAATTATAAAGCATTTTTGGAACCCTAGAGCATCGTATTTTTAAACATTTTTCACTCGTGTCTGAAATAATATTATCCTAGTTAAATATATCATAGAAACCACCCTAGTTAACTTCCGCCTTATTATGTTTTAAGATAAATATTATTAACCATTAAATTAGAGAGATATATCAAGATCACCCATTATTATAAGATTTATTTTGAAAAAACATCATCATTTATCATTATCAAGTACCATATCAGGAATGAAAATGTTATTATTTCATTTTTTTCATCATAAAACCACTGATGATTTTTAATCTCGTATGTGAAACACTTTTGGATATTGAAATACTTTTTCATTTTATAAAACCATTTTCAAAACTAATTTACCATGAAAAAAGTGATAGTGGGGTTTTATTCGAAGAAAATATGAATTATTATTAATGAATTCAAACATAAAATATACATTATGGTGGCTGAAAAGACTATTAACATAGTATATGATAAAATATAAAATTTCTTTTTCCCTTTTAATCAAAACATTTCGTAAAAATATTCTTTTTAATAACCATTGTAATAAATTTAAAATACTCATATAATTTTAGTTTTAATTCATTTATTTCCATATTAATATATCCATATAATAATGTTATAAAATTTTACATTGAATAATATGATTTAGAAAATAAATAATTAAACATTTAAAATGTGGGTTTAAAGGTAAATTATCCATTACCTTGAGCCCAATTTTTCATTTACATTATTTATTATCAAAAAAATAAACTTATTTTAATTATTTAGATTATTAATAACCCTTTCCAAGTTTATTATTCCATTAATTTTATTAACTACCATGTTACAAACAATTACATTACTAATTAATTTCACATCGGATGATCTAATAATATTTGTATCATATATAGAAAATGACATCACAAGGATATCTATGGCCAAAAAGGTCATTATAATCATATCTAGAATAATAATAATTATATATATATATATATATTAAATTAATTATTCTTTTTAACACCAACCATGAAATATTTTTTATGAAAAATGAATTGTGTTAAAATCATAGAGATGTTAGGTCGTATGTCGGCATGTGTAACATTCCAATTTGTCAAAGAAAATGATGAAAAGATAGTTAGTATATTTTTAACATCGTATAATTATGATTATATAATAAATATCATAATACTAATTTGAATACACATACACACAAACACACACACACACACATAACATCCATGTGATCTGGTTATGAAAACCAAATCACATTGCTTCATGGAGATGGAAATCCATAAAAGCACACCGATGATGGTATCAACTTTCAACTGATGGAATGGTAGGAAATAGATGATTAATTATATTTTTAGAATGATAAATATTTCATGAATATCATATATATATATATATATTAAATCCATAATTATAACCATTCATGAGAGCTTTTGATGGAAAATGAATCACATCATTTCGTGAGGGGGTAGTCCACCATACACATGAACCGTGAATTCATATACCATTTGATGGAAGAAGGATATTTATTTAGGTAATTACACTAAAATTACAACATTTATGTTTTTGTAAGATAAGTTTTTTTTTATTTCATCATGTTTTAATAATATTTTAAGGAGTTATATGTATAAAGATACTAAAACATTCGGTTAAAAGCTAAACCTATTCTTAGGAAAACCTCATTTTCTTGGAACCTAATCACTATAATGATTTAATTATTCCCAAAATTAGGCCTATATATTATTGAGAGTTATTTTATAAAGGTATTTTGGTAGTTATTGAATTAATAAAATTGAAATTAATGTATGGAGAGGTGAGGAGATGGGGTGCCCTTTTATAATTAAGGGGAGGGGTATTCATGGAATTACGTAAAGTATTAAATTGATATAAAATATTATTCAGTGGAAAATAGATCCAAAAATATATATTATATTAAATTATTATAATGTGTCCAAGGAATATCAACTAATAAAATTTGGACAAGTTTAGATTATTTTCCACCCTTAACTATTGGTTTTACCCCTACATTAACCCTTTCGATAATTACCATGATATAAATGTTTTTTAATGTTAGGGGTCATGCAATTAAACATAAAAATAAAAGTGACCTATAAATGGTCCATTGATGATATTTTAAACAATATTACATTCACTTGTCCAATTTTAGTTTTTATTAAATTTAAATCATTTAATAAAATATCAGTTATTATAAAATATCATTAATGTTATTTTTGGAAATACATGAAACTTTATATTATAATAACTATATAAATTTTTCAAAATGGTGAAAAAATGGCATGGTTGAAAATATAAAGATTATATAGTCATAATAGAATAGTTAATTTTTTTATATATTTTTATATATCATTTTAAACCACACAATTTGGTTTAACTTCTTGGTCAACCAATTTTTACTTTAACCATGACATTGAATTTTCCAATATGGATCCTTATAATTTTAAATATAAGGTAAAAATTGGAAAGGAAAAGAGATGAAAATTTTGACCATTTAAAAATCTAATTGTCCTATTTTAATATTTGGATGATATTTAAATAATTTAATAAAATATTATTTTATATAATATATCATTAATCTAATTTTTAATATATTCATTTCATTTTATATTGAAATAAAATAAAAAAATGATTTAGAATTTAATATGTTAACACATATATAATATGTGATAGTTATCTTAAAAATTATTTGGGAACATTAACTCATTCTAAGAAAATTACTTTAGAGTTTTAAAATCATTTATATGATTTTCAACTAATTGAACAAGAACTCCATTGGCGTTGCATAAGAATTTAAGGTATTTATTTCATCACAAAAAATTAAATTAAATCAAATTTATAAAAATAAGTTAATTAAGTTCAAAAGTATCTTATATATTCATTAAATATTTATATTTACTCACATTTTATTTAATACGTTCTTTAGACTTTTCTAGTCTTTCATGTATTGTACAAGGATTTGGTTAAGAATAATGTTTTAAAAATAAAATCTTTGAAAATATTAACAAAAATATTTATTTAAACATAATATTTAATAAAAAATTCATGAAGATAACTGTATTTATCAATTATGATCATTAAGATAACAAATTTTAATTTTGCAATACTACACAAGCACTATATCGATAATGAAAATGATTTTCATATTTATCATGAAATAAATTATAATTTATATGTTATAAATTTTTTGTATCATATTTTTATTATATTATAAAACACGATTCATTAATTCTGTTTTAAAAAATATTTTATATTTATTTCTTGGAGATAGTATAAAAGATATCATATTTCATTAAAAGTGAATTTTCAATAAATCACCAATAATTTTTATTTTTTTTAAATATAAAAAAATCATGAGGAAAAATTTTACTTGATGAATAAATAAAATTAATTACATTTCATAAAAATAAATTAATATAATTTTTATAAATGAATTTTCATATGAAATCATAATATACAAAAAAAAATAGTTTTTAGAAAAATACATTTTGAAGCCAAAAAATGAGAATATACCAACAATCAATTATAAATATGATTTCTATACAATTATTTAAAATTATTTCCAAATAAATGAGTATTATATTAATTGAATAAAAAAATTAAAATATTAATGGTAATTTTTTAATGAAAATTAATGATAGTTTCACAAAAATTTGAGTTTTTCAATATTAACAAGAAAATCGATATTTTTTTGAAAATAAAAAAATTTGACACGAAGAAAATTTTGATATTATGTTTTTAAAAGAAAAATTTTATTTTTTAAAAAAATTATAAAATGTATAAGAAATTAATTATAAGATTATCTCACAAAGGGTGATAAAACCCATTTTTTAAGAAAATATATATTTGAAGAATAAAAATACTTTACAAAAAAATTGGTACTTATTTCCTATGGATTAATGAATACATTTTTATTGAGTATGAGTTATATATATATATATATATATATATATCATTTTATAGTTAATCCTATTCATACACTCTAATTTAACAACTATGTTATATCTATAGCATTTTAATATTAATAAGACTTGGATCATTTAAGCTTGGGGTTTCATATTGTATACACTATAGAATATAGTGTTATTATAAAATATATCGGTGTTATTGGTTTTTTGTTTATGTTCACTCTTATTTATTATCATGATATACACTCTTATACAAGTTAACACTTGTTAAGAATAGATTTTCGGGATCCTACTATGTTTTATTACTCGCACAATACACATGCATCTCAATACACGCATAGACTTCATGTATAGGGAACAATGCAAGGGAAAAAAGAACCATTGAAGATAGTTGAGATGAGGATAAAAGAGTTGGGAGAGGTACCGAGATGTACTCTTGTGGATTCAATTGTTTTATTTACTTACACTCTATATACTCTAGTTTTCTCCTTAAATATGGATAGTACTTCTGGCCCTGATGGCTTCACAAACAAATTCTTTATGTTCTACTGGGATATTATTTACATGGAAGTAATCAGTGCTATCAAGGAATTTTTCCATCACTCCTATATGCCATTTGGGATGAATTACAACTTTATTGCATTAATCCCTAAAATGGAAAATGCTTTAGATATTAAAGATTTCAGGCTTGTTGCCATTGGGAACATGATTCCAAAAGTAATTAGCAAAATCATGGCTATCCGGTTAGGTGATGTTTCTAAAAGTCTTGTCTCTGATAATCAGTTTGGTTTTATACCTAAAAGAAGGATTCAGAATTGCCTCTTCACCGCTTCAAGATTCATTAACATCATGAGAAACAAAGTTTCACATGGTAACATGGCTGTGAAGATTGATATTGAAAAGGACTTTGACACTATAAGGTGGGAATTCATTTTTTCAATTCTTAAGATGCATGGCTTCTCAGAGAAGTTCATAGTTTTGGTTCATTCCATTTTGAAAATTTCTTGACTATCCATTCTTATTAATGGCTCCCCCAGGGGTTTCTTTCGATGCATAATAGGGGTCAGGCAAGGGGATCCTTTATCTGGGCTTCTGTTTTCCCTGGCGGAGGATTACCTAAGTATTTGTCTTCATGATCTCGTCAACATTGGTATTTATCAAAGAATGAGGGAAAGTTGGAATTTATTTTCCCCCTCGCATTTATTCTATGCTGATGATATACTTATGTTTTGTAAGGCTGACATGGAGACAATTTTTTGCATCAAAAGTTTCTTCTCACACTATGAAGAGGTTGCAGGTCAGGTGATCAGCTAGAATAAATCCTATGTTGTCTTTGGGGAAGGAATTAGAATTTCGAAGAAAAATAGGGTTTCTCGTAGGCTCGGTGTCAGAAGAGGCACACCGCCCTTTAATTATCTTGGGGTTTCCTTATTTTGGGGAAGGGTGAAACGTTCCCATTTAGAGGACATTGCTCTAAAAATTACCAATCAGTTTGCAAGTTGGAAAGGGAAGGCAATGCCTCAGGCTGGTAGAGTTTGCCTTGTCAATTCTGTTATTACATCTATTTTTGTCCACTCTTTTTCTATGTATAGATGGCAGGCACTTCTTCTAAAGTAATTGACTGGAAAGATTCAGAATTTCATTTGGACTGGATCTATTCTTCAGAGGAAGCTTGTTACTGTTGCATGGAAGGAGTGTATAAAGGCACTCAAAATGGGAGGGATGGGAATAAAGGATGCTAGAATCTTCAATAATATGCTTCTTCAGAATTTCACTTGGAGGCTTCTCTCTAAGCCTGGATTTCCTCTTGATTTTCTGGTTGGCAGGTTTGTGGACAAACTACAAAACAGTAGGTGGAGATTTCAGAAATCTTCTATCTGGCCTTCAATTAAGAGTTCTTATTTGTCTATTATGTCTCAGTCAATTTGGTTGGTCTCTTCTGATTCTCCGCTAAACTGCTGGAACACACCATGGATGTCCTCTCCATTAAAAGATCATGTTATTATTCCCCCCTCCCTGGGATATCTCTCCATTTCTAATCTATAGGAAAACTTGATTTCTCATGAGCTCATTCCAAATAATATGAGCATGGAAATTGTTAATTATGTTTATGTTGATAGTGATATTTTGATTTGGAAACCTTCCATTTGTGGTGATTTTTCCAGCAGGGATTATTATAGTATGCAGTGTGGCATTCTCTCTGGAATTCCTTCTTGGCTGGCCGGTTTTCATCAACCATACATCGCTCCCAGTGATGTTATGTTGATATGGCGGATCTAGAAGAACATAATGCCAATTCAATGTGTGTTGCAGCGTGCTGGACTCAACCTGGCCTCAGTATGTGACTTCTATTTCAGTGGAGATGAGTCCCTTTCACACCTGTTCCTTCACTGCATTTTTTCTCTGTTCTTATGGAATTATTTGGCATGAATATTTCACTATTTTCTCGATTTCTATTCTCTTGAATCGGTGTTAATCTCTCCCTTGAGGATTGATTTCAGTGACCAACTGAAATCCTTG
Source organism: Viscum album (assembly GCA_963277665.1). Lineage (NCBI taxonomy): Eukaryota > Viridiplantae > Streptophyta > Magnoliopsida > Santalales > Viscaceae > Viscum > Viscum album. Next base: position 1,039,621,500 of record OY728161.1, on the reverse strand, counting down.
TTTACTGCTACTATTACATCAGTTTTTTCCTACATATGAAAAGCTCGGAATTCTGTTATATTTAACAGTGAAAAGCCATCATTCTGAGATGGTGTTATGCATATACACCGAAGTATTGTAGCTGCTTCTTGGATACAAACTGGGTCTATGCATAATGATATTTCTGACTTTGTCATCTTGATATCCCTTGGTGTCAGTGGTAGGGAACATAATCCTAAAATTGTCAAATATATTAGGTGGATTCCACTAATTCCAGAGTGGCTGAAATTGAATGTTGATGGGGCGTCCGACGGTGCGCCGGGTCCTGCTGGCTGTGGTGGAGTTTTTAGATATCATCAGGGCTTTGTGAAAGGATGTTTTTTCCATTATATTGGATATGATCATGCTTTTGAAGCTGAACTATGGGCGATTATCAAAGCTATCAGGTATGCAGTTCATTATGGTTGGCATAGAGTATGGTTGGAGTTGGATTCGTCTCTTATTGTGAAGATTTTGAAGGATAGGTCTCGAAATGTTCCTTGGAGGATGATGCCCGCTTGGATCTCATGTCTTAGGCTTGCGACAGCTTACGCCTTGTTGTCTCTCATGCATATTGTGAAGCCAACCAGGTCGCTGATGCTGTATCTAAACGGGCCATTGTGGAGGTTAGTTCCAGCTGGTCGTTTGTCTTGCCTTTCTATTGTGAAGATCTGAGTAGCAATGATAGGAATGGAGTTCTATACTCAAGGCTTTGTAAATCCTCTTGTTCTTGATCTGTAATATATTGTTTACTTTTTTGTTTATTAATTTTAATGGGAGCAGGTTTCTGCCGGCCTCATGAACCTTCTGGCTATATACTCTAGTTGATTTGCCACACTAGGAGCCTATTTATTTGTTTTTTGTCATGTGCGTCATATAATATTACAATTGATAGTTAGTTTTATTTATGTTAATCTAATTTATATTATTTATAATTATTGTGTATGAATTTAACAAGATAATAAATTTATAGTCTCCCCACTAACATCGTTTAGACCCCCACTTCTAGTTAGCATCCTCTTGCATATGGGGAGAAGTATATGAGGTCATGTGGCACTCCATCTCTGAACCAATCATTCATTTCATGGAGTTATATTATAATTATTGGATAATATCGTAAATATTTAGTAAAATAGAAAATATGAGTTTTTATTGGAAATAAACCCTAGTTTTGATACTAATTATTGGATGTATTTGTGACATTCATGAACTTATGGGTTATAAATATAAAGGGGGGATAAGATATTAATTTGATAATATTCTATATAAAATCAGTGGGACTAAGAATACACTATTGGAAAGAACTCATAGTGGATTTTTTGGGTTAATTACATTTTCAAAAAAACAAGTGTGAACAATTTTAATAGATGATGATCATGGATGACCTTGATTAAACCTAAGCTGTCTTAGATTGAAAATATGGCATCTGGATTTAGATATCTTATAAATTATATTCAAGATTATATGATTTATAACTATGATTATTACTACTCCCACTATACTTTCTCATTTTATTCAATGACTTGTATTTGGATGAATTATATAAACAATAAATTTTACGGAAAATGCAATGATTTTCCTCATGAGAACCCAATTAAAAAATGAACTGGAATCTGAAACCCTATGATGATGCCTAATAAACAATTTTGTTATATGATTAACAATATCAACTTTGTTGACTTAATAGATAAACCAAAGATGATAAAAATAGAGTTTCATAAATACTGTGGAGGGTTGATGATCATGTTTCCTACATGTCTTGTTTATGGGATGAATCCGTAGGGAAATGTATGAAAGGAAAAAAGGATAATTTTTTATGTATGGAAAATAATCGAATATAGATAGTAATTTCAAAGGAAAAATGAAGAGTTCAATAGTGGAAAATGAAGTTCATATTGAGGTATCATTTAATGTTTAATGTATTATGTATGGAGAACGTTTTTATTATCCAAGTCAATGCTCTAATCCAAGGGTTAATTCTTAGACCAAGGAAGGGCATATGTTATTCTAATCATTAAAGTGGAATAATTGAAATGTTTATGTATTGGGATCCAATAATTATGTTTTATCAATGATGATATAGTTATCTGAATCATAAAACACTTAAGGATTATTTTGTAGTAATTTTTCTTTAATTATTTGGAAGAATATGTTGAATGGTACTGATAACATGGAGAAGTGATTTAGCGATAAGATTTTTTTTGGAAAACACATGATTAATGGATAGATAAACCTTAATATATGCCTGATTATGAGATAATAATGGTTATTTGAGATAAAATATGATTTAGTTTGATCATGTGAATTGGATAGTATTGGTGACCTTGAAAATATTTAATTATTTGACGACAGAGTAAATTGTGATGATTTTTATTACATTTTTGGATTTATAGAATACATTCCATAGTCTATGATTTTATTTTTGGTATAAGGATAACGTTAATTTTTAAAGAATATATGTTTTCATTGAGGTTTTATATTGACTCAAGTTATTATCATGTTTTATGATAATTTATGGTTCAGTTATTGAAATGTCTATTAAGTGACATAATGAAATACTTCATGTTGTATATGGATAAATTTTAACGTTTATCTTGGAAAAAAATATGTGTTGAAAGATTTCAGATTTTTGAGTTTTGAATTTCATAAGATATATTTTGGAGGAGTTGTCATGAAAAATAATGATGGAAGGGTTTAATTTGTGCATTGGTTGTTATTTTTATGATTTTATAGATTGATTAATTTTTTCATCATGTCAATATTTATCAGTATTGGGTAATATGTGGTAACCATTTGGTTTTGGAAAATAACTTGATCGAGGTAGAATGAATTTTCATTCTTTTATAGATCTAATGATTCCTTAAAAGTTAATTTTAGAGCTTCGTGAATAAATTATAAATCGTGATTATTCATTTATTGGTCCAAGAGATAATTTATAAATTAATAAAAGAACAACCAAATAGTGAAATAATGGTTGTGAAATGTAAGGAAACCATCTAATTACATTTTATTAAGTACCCTATTTTTATTGAAAATGAATACATCAAATCTAGGAATAGAATCATGAAAATGAAAATATTTTCTTCTTATAATCAAATCTAAATAATTGATATACATTTCACCCCTATCTTATTAAATGATTTATGATAAATAACGTTCTCATAACCATGTTGAATATCACTATAAATTAGTCTGTGGATGTTTTTTCTCCCCTATGTATTTATTTTAACTTCCCACTAATGTTATCTTTATATGGGGACCAGATTATGCGTTAGGTAAACCTTTTTTCTCAATTTGAATTTTTTATCAATGGTTTATTATCCCTTTGTACAAAGTGGGTTTCTGTAAATGTATTTTTCAATGATCAACATTTAATGACCAAAATAATAACATTTATGAAATAATTTATTTATGGTGATATAATGTAAAACCCTATTGTTTTTGAAGATATTTTCTCTTTAAATAAATTTTTTATTTCCTGATAGGAACATTAAGACTAAATGTAAGTTTAAACACATTCTGATATATTATGTATTTCTAATTATTTACACATCAATTTTATTCCATGTTTTTATAATTATATATATGAATAAGAATAAAAATATTATAGAAAATTTTTATTAATATTTTATATGTTGAAAATTAATTGATTAATTAATAATAAATAAGAACACACTTTTCAGTAATATTATTTTACGCTTCAAAAATATTTTTTCATAAAAAATTTGTTTTATATCATTATATGAATCAAAATTATAATTAATTTTGGACATTTTTAGAAATTTTATTTGAGTAAATGAATTTAATTTTTTAATTTAGCATTACAATATTATTTGAGTTTTTTTTATTTTACTAAAAGGATTTATTTTTCAATGAATAGTAAGAAATACCAACATTTTTAAAATTGAAATTTATTTTCAAGTAAAATCCCCATTATGTTTTGAATCTTATCTTAAACTAAAAAAAGTCTCTCTTAATTAAAATAACATAATTAATTACCTGGGAATATTTATTTTTATTTATTTTTGTACAAGTTAATTTTTGGGCCTAAAAACTCATTTTTCTAAAAACTATTTTTACTTTAACAATGTGTTTTTATCTTACAAAATTATATTAAAACTTATTGACGAATTATTTTACTAAAAATTTAAAATCAGTTTAATACTTAACAATGCATTTTTATAAAAATAGATTTTTTTTTATTTTGTGAACTTATTTTAAAATAAATTTTTGAAATTTATAGAAATTGAATATTTTATAATAGATAAAATATTTGAAATCATGATAATTAATATTACCTGATAGGGCTAAATAATTTTTTGTTTATATTGATTAGTAAAAATAGTAAAAACTTATCTCCACTGTAAAAGGATAAATCATGTTAATGTAAGATAAAAATATGTGATAAGGCCACATTTTCTAATCTTAATTATTTTTATATGACGGTATTAGACCATTATTAACTTATTTTTAAATTTAGTCATTTATAAGAGTGTTTTCAATTAAAATATCTTAATAATATTTTAATTCTTTGAAATATTAATTTTGTGTTCCTTCACCCACATATAAAAGGAAACCCTTCATCTATTTTGATTACACTTTATTGAGAAGCATAGACCATCCATACCCCAAAAAATTCAATTATTGACTACATTAAACTAAAATTAATGTTTTTTTTAAATATAATTCGAAATATCCTTAAAAGGGGATCTAAAGGAGGTTTACAAAAGGAGATGTAAACGTCTTACCTAACATCTTTAATTTTTTTTATCTTATACACCCTTCAAATATGTGGTATTAATTATAAAATAATAAATTTAGTAACATAAATATAAATTAATTCTATCATGATTATGGAACCACCATTATCCACCCTCTATTATAAAAAATGGGAAATGAAAGTATCTCTTGTCTGTAAGCATGGACTGCCACCTCCACATAGAGATATGATTCATTTTCCAACACCAAAACTCATAGTCGATTTTTATTGTGAATTTAATATTTATATATGATAATTATGAGATAACTATTCTTTTATAATTATAATATCATACATATCTTCTAATATTTCCATCCATTAGAAATTGATAATGTTATTGATGCATACGTGTTGACTTCAGTCACACATATGTATAGACCGTTGTCTCCATGAAGTGATGTAATTCATTTTACATAAATGATTTATATAAATAATTATAAATGTTTATATGATCAATAATTATGATACGTATATCATCATTTTTATTCTTTATAATATGAATGAAAAAACAAGGCTCATGTATTGGAACAATCGAACCAAAACTTTCATGGAAAATAGAGACTCCTTCGCCTGAATGTTCATTTTACAAAATAAATTATAATAAAATAATAATTGTAAATTAAAAATAAATTATACATAATCTATTATGTATGAATACAGTATTATAATATATTTATAATAAATATATATTTTTTATACATGGTATTTTAACATGTTCTGAGAAATATGAAACTGAAGCTAACAGTTCTTTATCTCAATTTTTGTTTTATTGAGACATTTTTGATTTTATGAACATATTTATGTTTACAAGGATTATATATTGTGTCTTTTAAATTATATATACTTTATAATTGTTAAATAATTCAATTTAATGTTATAATTAAAATTATTTCATCCAAAGGGTTTTTTATTCAATAGTTACCAAAGTATTAAATATTTGTTTGCTCACTTTTATTTCTATGAGACACATTCCATAATCAACACTTGTTTCATTTTTTTGGTGTATATATTAATCATTAATTTATTTTATTACATTTCTCATGAAAATTATATGTATTTTCAAGTCTATTTAATTTTCTCTCTTTAATGGGGGTTTGATTCAGAGATTATTGGCATTTTAAGGGTTTTTTAATCTCAATATTGTTTCCTTGAGACATAATTGATGTTACAAACTTATTTATGTTATGAGGTGTGTATAATGATACTTCGACATGTCATACCATAAATCTTCTAATGTTCATGAATTTTAGATTTTAATGTTGTGTTATTCTATCATGGGGGTTATGATGCAAATGTTACCAAAATAGAAAGGGATTTATGTTTCAATCTAATTTTAGTCAATATTTTTTATACTTGATATTAGAATGAATAAATTTATATGGATATTTTCTTTTATGGACCATGTATTTTATTCTCATTTCGTCATTTTTTTAGATTTTCTATTTGTTAGTAACATTTTATATTATTTATTCTTACGTTCATTTTTTTATTATTCATGATAATCCACCTTTCAAGGGGTTATTTAGAACCCTTACGAGGACTAAAGGCTTAATAGACAATTACATGACCCGTAGGTATTAAGAGAATCACCCAGAAAAGAAAACATGGAACTGCTCCTCCCTGGAAAGTATCATGAAATCAGCACTCCACCTTCGCAAGGGAAGTTGGCTAGCTATCCTGTGCAGAGCTACATAGGTCCGATACCGGTGGAAATGTCATACCCTCTAAATCATCAAATTTTGGTTAGCTCTACTCTAGTCAATGTACCTACATTGAATCCTCATCTTGATCCTTTTTGTCCCTTGTAATCTAACTAGTACATTTCTGCATATTCCATGTGTCCCAAAGGCCTTGGGGTGGCCTAAAGGCCATGAGGAGGCCCAAAGGCCTTGATAGACAACTGGAACAATGGCCTTGGGTGGCCATAATGCCTTGTAGGACCTGAGGACCAAACTAGTGACCTGAAGCCCCAGATGGATGAATACATCTAGCTGCTAAAATACCAAAAATTACCTCCTAAAACAACTACTATAGTGCCAACTATAGTAACTACTAAAGTATTTCTATAGTACTACTATAGTACACAGAAATATGTCTCCAACCGAATTTAATTTTGATATCTCATGATATGATGATGATAAGCATAGACATGACTATGAATAGATTTGTTCACATATTTATGTGTGAATATGATTGTTTATTTAAATTCTTAGTATAATATGCATGGACATGATAATGAAAATAATTTTTCACATTTTGATAGGTGATTATGATCAATTTTGAGATATTGTCACAAGATTATGCAAAAACATGATTCTTAAAATAAATTTTCACAAGATTATTATTTTTTCTGATTAGGATGAGACATGCCTATGATATGAATCATTAGTGTTTATTATTTTTTATAATTGTTTACCCTTACTGAGCATCAAACTCACACTTTATTAAGATAAATTTTATGTAGGATATAAAGAAATGTTTGAAGTACGATTTTTATAATAAGGGTGTTAGTTGTGAAGAATTTAGTGGTATATGTTGTAAATATTTTATATAATAATTTTCTATTTAACTATGTTTCTAAAGACACTAAAAAATTATGGTTCTTATGGTGATATTTATTTTATATACTAAATATTAAACTAATAAAATGTAAAATTTATTTTTGAATGGAATGGGTCATTATATCTCTATTCAGATCCTGGATGTTGATAATTTCAATCTCCTCAATGATGCTCTCTTCGATCACCACGCTTTACTTGTGTCCCAACAGTATTTTATTATGATATGACTATGGATATTACTTTTGAGGGGTATGATAAAACTGAATGGGTGTTCCATCAACAATCATACTCTTTTTCGTAATCCTTTTACTAATTCAATGATAATATCAAACAATATAGAAGTGAAGCATACCACCAAAAGGGAAAAATAGAATACCCTTGATTCTACTAGATTTATATCTAACTACTACACTAGTAAAATGATATCACACTAGTAGTCGGTGCCCATGATTATTCCTAAACATTAATTGAATTGATCACTAAGAAACACCATCTTTATATCATTACAATTTATTTTTTCATGGATAAATATACTTGAAATAACTCATTTGAGAAAATAAATTATATAACATATTATATTCTCATGTTATATCTATAAAATAACATGGATAAAATATTATCAAAAGTATCTAGATATTTTTTCACAAGGATCTATAAAAATAATGAGACTAAAATTTTTCATCAATCATTAAATTAGGTTAGAAAGACAAAACCAAGGTCCGAAGAAAATGGGTTCGAACAAAATGGTTTTGAACCGAGACCAAAATAAAAGTGGTTTGAAAAACAACCCCACAAGATACTTTTCAAGGATATAATCATACCTCAAACAATATCCCCAGTCAAACACACTAAATAAAATGTTCAGAAACCCCATTACACTACCACAAGAAACCTCCTCACACACAACCATACTGCCACATCCCCACAACAAAACTATCTAAACCTCCACACAGACCAAACCAACAACTACTTTAACAAATGAACTACACTATCTTAAACACATGAATCCAAGAATTTCGTCCTCTATATCAAGATACTATCCTCTCTGTGTAGTACCGACTCACCCACATGGTTTTAATTTCATCATATTTAATGTGTATCAATTAAGAATCTAGTCTTCCCCTATTAATATGTCATGACATTATCACAGATCACACCGGAGACACCACAAACCAAGGAAAATAACAATTATCATTAAACAACAAGGTCTAAAACTTCACATTGTAAAGAAAAAATAGAGATAGTAAAAAATTAGATCAACTCTGTATACTGGGCACACATCTATGTATCTCACTCTGAAGTACTCTTTTCTTGGACACCATGCCTCCACAACACAAGAATAAAGGAAATGGTTCACCCATGCAGTTCCTTATCCTGGGGATCCTAGATCTCTTCTAGTTTCTCCATAAATGTGATGACATCCTTGATAAATAACTCTCCCCAGTAAATGACATGGAATTCATAATAAAGATTCCAAATAAACTGAGAGATGTGGAAGATATCATGGATCCTTTCTAACCTTGGTGGAAATTCCAACTGATATGCCAACTCACCAACCCACCCCAACACCTTAATGGGTCTAACAAACCTTGGATAAAGCTTACTCCCTCCATAATCCTTTGCTTCCCACATCAAGGGGAAGCCTTTAAGAACATAATGTCCCCAACATCAAAATAAATTGGCCTCCTCCTGTGATAAACATAATTCTTTTACCGATCATGTGTTAATTTCATCCTCTCATGAACAAGATGAACTTTCTCTATCATGTTCTTCACCCCTTAAGGACCATGAAATGTTTTCTCCCCAACCTCTTACAAGAATAAGGGTGAACCAAACATTCTTCCATACAAAGACTTAAATGGTTCCATTCTAATAGAAGAGTGGTATATCTTATTATAGAGAAACACTACCAGTGGAAAGTGTCATAACCAATATCCACCAAAGTCAATGTTGAATTCCTGCAACATATCCTCCAACATTTGGATTGTATATTCCGTTTTCCCATATGTCTAGGGGTGGAAAGCAATGTTGAGGTATAACTGAGTTCCAAAATCATGTTTCAATCCCCTCCAAACTTGTGAGGTAAATCATACATCATAATCTGAGACAATGGACCTTAAAACACCATGTAGAGGCACCACATCATCCACATACCTCTTAGCCAAATAATTAACTGCGCTCGACTTCTTGATCGCTAATAAGTGGGCCGATTTTGTCAACCAATCCACTATCAACCAAATATCATCTCAACGTCCTTGATTTTTGGGTACCCTATGACAATATCCATTGAGATTTTATCGTTTTTCCACTCAGAAATATCCAAGGGATGCAACAAACCATCAGGAACACGATGCTCAACCTTTACTAGCTGGCAACCCAAGAACATTTCAAGAAATTTTAAACATCCGGTTTCAACTCAGACCAAAAAAACTGAACCCCAAATCCATGATATATTTTTCAGATTCATGGGTGTTTTTTCAAAGATGATCTAAGAAACTCAAGAAGGACTCCATTGCACAATACCACCAGAACAAGAATCCTCCCATGAAATAACATCTGGTATTGAACATCCTCTGACCATCCCTCTAGATCATCATTATGGAAAACATGATCACACATCACATATTCCTCTGAGTATCCCCCATAGGCTCCTACAATTTTCGCATTAGAGAATACAACACCATCATCTTAAAACAAATTTCCTCTACTACTATCCACCTTCGTTAAGAACAACACAAGAGAACCCCACAACGATAGACTAGTCCTAATAAAACCCTTCTGAATTGGATTATATATCTGAATTGCTAACTCTCACAATTGATAAGGTTCCATCTATTATGGTTCCATTAAAATTGGATAAGAACCATGTTTCGAGTCTTTCCTGGAATCGATACCACGTCAAGCGGGTAGCATCACAACCTCCTTATGGAGAACATCCAGTAACTCCAAAAAAACCATGGGAATATATACCATCTTAGCATCCACTGATTCAATTAAAAACTCATACATAAAGGAAAGAAGTCATTCCACATACCGACTACCCACTTGACAACTCCTCTCACTGAAAAAACCACATGATGGCCATCCACATATAAAAAAACAACTCTCTTCCCAAATCAATCAATAACATCATGTATAAAATTTAACCAGTAGATGTCGATAATGAAATTTTATAGATGCATATGAAATAAGAAAGGATCCCCATGGGACTGATGTGGCCCCAATAATAGTCCACTCACTCAGTACACATCAAACATATTGTTCTGGCCTCTGACTTACATCGTCAACACTAGGGGTATAATAATCCTCTATACATATATTTCTAGAGAATGGGATAGAGTGGGTGAAACAATGGAATATGATGCTCTTAAATAAAACAAGGAACAAAAAAGGTTACTAAATCAACTGATCATACCAATGATGATTTCTATCCCCTCTAGAATTGAAACCCCCATTCCCTGAAACTAGCCATGTTTAACTCCTATGCCTCTCTACTGATGACCACCTCTACAGCCACGCTCAATTCATGTCCTTGAACATGGGGAGAATTCTATGATCAGACTCCATATACTCCATATTACCTTTGAAGTGAAAAATCCTGCTACTCCTACTGCTGAAATGGCCACACTGGAAACTGCTGCTAAGGCTGGTGCTAAACCTATCCACCTCAACAAAAATAGCTTAGGGAACCACTAGGAAATAGCTAAGAAAATTCCATGAACTCCACACCCTAAAAACAAATAGCACAAGTCTCCCAAGAAAATAATGGAAACCCCATGCACTAGATGACGAGAGAGGAAACTACTGAGTTTGAATCCTTGTCAGTCGAACCCTTGATAGTCTTGGTGCTTAGGACCTACCATTGAATACTATTCCCCTTGAAGAACCCACATGGTTCCCTTCCTGTGAAAACCCACCTCATGATTGAATCTTTCCAATGGCCTCTATCATATTCTAAACCGCTAGATATGTTGGAAATGTAAAATGAGTAACAACATACTATATAGATGGATATAGTTCCTCCTCAAGACACCTCTCTTGGACTCCTCATCTAGAAAAAGATATGGGGAAAAATAAGTTCCTTAAAATTTATTCCTAGGTCTCACACTAACATGCTCCCTTACTAAAGAGAAAGAATATTCATCCTATTTAGTGTCTTCATGGTCGAAGAAATAAATGCTACACATAACTCCTTCTCAATGTTGACCCACAAAACTTCTACCTCTTTAAAATTTCCCAAATATAGCATCCACCACTGACGTGTAGCTCCCAACATTTTATTGACTATAAAAGGGGTCCTATACTCCATTGGGATCTGGATCACTCTTAATGTTATCTCAATATCCTCTAGTCAGATCTCTAACTCCACATCTGAAAAACTTCTGTTTTACTTCCCCAAATCCTGCCACTAAAAATCATGAATCATACTCTACCACCGATAATACTCCTCAACAGGTTTAACCCTACGGCAATCAACCAAATCATCATGTTGAATCACCACTTCCTAAGATACATAGGAATGATGAACGAGATTCATAACTAATAAGAAAAAAGGATTTTCTAATACTGGGTTGTATGGAATTTTCAGTAAGATTTATTTTAACTCATTTAAATTATTTTGATATCCATTTCAAATTTTCAAAAAAAAATTCCATTAAAATATGAACATAAGTCATCATGAAGCCTGTATGTTTTTTATGTCTCTGCCCTACATGCAGGTCCATCGTACTTGGTTGTTCAATAACCTTAGTGTCCATTCATTAGATCATGGGGGGGCCTAAAATCCCGTGTTTGGTCTCCCTAGACTACGTCATATACTATGGTTAACAGGAACGGTTTACATACAAACCTATGAAACCCTCATGTGACTAACTCCAAACACCGCCCTATCTCTCAACCATATCCTTTGACACCAATCTCTTATAGCCCCCTCTTTCCAAAGTTACCACAATGAGGGAATAGATATAATAAACACCGAGTCCTGCCTCCAGTAGGCCCCGGGTTGGAGACTATCGCTAGGGGTGTAAAAATCTCACAAGATGGGAGGAATTAACATTTATAAGAAAACAATATCGATAGATAAGATGAATCATCCACAAAAACTCCAAAATATATATATATATATAAGGAAACCCAAAACCATCCCAAAATGCATTTATAAATAATACTGATATAAAAATAAAAAAGTATCCAAAGTAAATTCCCAATGTAAAGCTTATGTAGCAACGCAACAACTATACCAAGGCCTGAGCTAATAACACCCAACAAGGGTCCACAAAATCCTTCTAGAAACCAAAAATAGTTTTATATACCTAGGGTGAGCATACAGGTATACACGGTAGAAAAACCAAAGTCTCTCAGGAACAAGTGAAAGCATCATACTAATGCCCCTATGAGAAAATATAAGAACCAAACGACAACGATCAAGGTATACTAATCATCCAAACCTCACCAAGGCATGATACAAAAGTAACACAAGTCAAGTAATATAATATCAAGTAAATCCCATCAACGATAAGGTACCCCGCACCACTTTCCCACTGGTATGCTTCTCTCACCCAATGTCATATGTCATGGAGCTCTCATCCCTTACATATACCACATAAAATCCATTCCACACACACCTAGGCCTCACAGTACATCCTGCCCGCCCATGCTTGGGCCTCACAACGCATCACATCACATCCCGAAAATAGCTACAATATTATATCACAACCCATATCCAAGAAACCTGGGACATCAAATCATAACTCATCCAAATGACACATGGGACACCACATCACAACTCACCTTGAAGATACCTGGGATTAAAAATCTCATCATCTAATGTACTAACATAATTCCGACCATCATAGCCTATGCCATACCAACCTCACCTAGAAGAGAGAGTAGAAAAGAGTGGGTACCCTTCCATCTATACACCTAATCTGATGTTAGAAAAAATACTCCCTACATGACTATGTGGATGTTCGACACGTTGTGCTCAATGTGGGTGGGGTTCATGTAGAAATCACAAGAACGTACAATGTATACTTATGTATAGGAAAAAACAGAAAATTACAACCTATGAGTTTAAAACCAACTAACTAAATAACAACACCATGTTACCTCTAAATGCAATTATTAGTATATAGAAAATTCATTTCAAAAGGTAAAGACCCCTGACAAGTGGATTCACATTTCCTCTCTATTTAACACCCAATAATTTTATTATTTAGAATCAACCACCTTTGATCACACATCCCATAATTTTATTCCATTAACCACTTTAATCTCACTAGAAAAACCAACCAATGCCATTTCAAACATTATTAAACAATTATTTATTCATTTCATCTTTACATGATCATATAGAACAAAGAAACCACATTCCAAAAATAGATCAACATTTTTTCACCTCACCACAGCAAAACAACATCCCACAAACTATCAACCCTACATTCCCAAACCACACATTGTCATCACACAAGCACAACCTCACATCACAATACATCAAAGGACATTTAAAATTTTACAATGGGACTTTTATCACATTCCACATTATTATAGGTGTGTTATCACAAAAACCAAAATCCTAGGGAAACCACTTCATTAAAAAAATATAAGTAATTAACCAATTTCCATTTAGGGTGATATAAAAAAACACAACCAAATAAGAAATCAAAACAGATATTTCTACCAGAAAGAAAACCACTAATGGAAAATAAATTAGTAGGACATCAAGACCAAACAATCACAATATTACAAGTAATATCAAAGCTGTAAAAGCATGTGAATAAAACCCCATTTCCCATTTCAATTAAATTAAAAATTTATTTATCTTTGATTAATTCATAATAACCATATGTCATAGGTAATCAAAAGAAAATCCCACCACCATGATACACAATCTGTACAAATGGGAGAAATCCAACCACAAGGAATCTTTTCAACTTATTGTGCACTGTAGGGAGAGGAAGAAATCTATTAGAAACCATAACCACACCACAAGGAACCACATATTAACTTACACTACATCCCAAGACTATCAAAAAAACAACCCAACACATTCCCCAAACCATAGAAACACAAATTTAATTGATCCCTGGTAGAAGAATATAAGAAATCAGTTATAATGATAAAATAGCTCACCGCAAATAAACCAATGATCACCAATGAACATCCACTAGGATCAATGGATCAAAGAGAGAGGAATCGGGCTAGAAGAACACCTATGGGTTCCTATTGTTTTCCCAAAATGAGAGAAAAAAAATGAAAACATAGATGAATGAATTATAGTTTGGCTGAAAATAATATTAAAAACTACACTCGATAAGGGTATTTCATGATATGTAATAACATTTAATGTTATTCAATACATGTGGTTTAGTTTATACTAAAAACAGAATTTCTTATTCCATTTATTAGTTATATTTAGACCCCAAAATAATACACATCATGAAACCCTTTTTTCAAGGCATGTGAAATAGGTAAACATCATAAAACCCTCTTAACTTGCTGTAAAACCAACATTTCATTCATGTAATACACTTGCACGATGTGTAATCTTCATTCTTCTTTCCTTTAGAAACCAAAAATATCCAGACTCTCTTCGAGCCTCCACTGAACACCTCCATCAACCAAAACTATAAATGTAATGGGCCAAGAAGGCACAAACCATTATGAAAGTTATTAACATTTTATAATTATGTAAATAAATATTTATAATAAATATATTCATTATATATAATATAAGGTTAATATATATAATATTAAATATTTATTATCACTAAATATTCATATATTTATTATACATATAATTTTATAAATATATATAATAATATATATAAATTATTAGCATGATATATTTATCAGATCTTTTTTAGCACAGATAACGATAAACCATTATCATCGCTAAATACTATTACAAACCATGTCTTTATCAGTTCTATAATTTTAGTGTTATCATCTCTCCCAATGTCATTGCTCCTTACACTATCATTTTGCCTCCCTACTGGAGTCACACCCTACTAGTGTCACTCCCAGCCACCATCGCTCCCGATCGTTGTCACTCTGTGAAATGTAAGCCCCATTTAGATCTCATCACTCACAATGAAATTAATTTTATGTTGTTTCTAGTTCGATTATTGTTAGGTTTTGTGGATAACTTCCACTAGATCATGGAGTAAATCATCCCAGTCAATGGGTATTTTTCTTAGTTTGTGTAAAAAAGGACCTGGGATGATGTATTCATGTTGTTTCAAGTTGTTTCAAATAATTTAAGTTGTTGATGTTTATTTTCATGTATTTTATCCTAAATTAAATTATATATATGATCAGATTATTGTTATTGTTTACATATTCTACCTAAAATGGTGTTTGGAGTGTCTCATAGACCTCCTATGGGTGTTTAGTGGTGGTTAAAATGTGCTGAGAGTGCTCGATGAGTTTTTATAATTAGTCATGTTTGGATTAATTATGAAATTAAATAATATTAAAATTATAAAATAATGTAATATTTTATTTTATTTCCATGAAGCGGAAACCCCATTCACATTCCCACAATTTATAGAATGATAATATCAAATGGAATTATTAATTTCCCCACGTAGACCAAGACATCATTATAAATTTAAATGATGTACTTGGTAGACTGTACCTGTAGTGAAAGAATATCATTTATTGTATTTGGATTACTTTTTTTGAAAATATTTATCTTCATAGGCTGGATATCCCCTAAAAAAAATAAGGCAATTCTAGAATTTTCATTTACTAATATTGAAAAGAATAGAAAAGATATATGGATATTGATGTTTTAGTGCAATATTTCATTAAATAATAACTAAAAAATATTATCTTATAAAATTCACTCCTATATCTTCTAACTTATTTTTATTATAAATATGTTCCTTAAATAACATGGCACTTGGAAACATTTTTGATATTTCAATTGTGAAAGGGACGTTGATATACTATTTCATGAACATTTACATTTACTTTTTATATTACTCTTAATCCATTCCAAGGATCATCCTCTTTATAAAAGGATTATGTGTCCTTTATGGATATATTATGGTTATATTTTATGTGTATTTTTCATTCATGTATACATCATCTTATTTTTATTATCATTCTTATATACCATTTTCCCTTTATTTTTCTTTCCCTTTAATAATTTATTTATATCTAAATTATTTTTGTTTTTAAAGTGTTTCCTTATGATGCTTATGACTATATGAGTTCTTTTGAGGGATAAATGTTGTATTACATGCGGTTTTATCCCTTTTTATGAAATTATATTTGATGAAATGTTTTCTGGGAAAATTCTTAAATGGATTTTTTAAAATTATTTTGATTTTAAAATTAGTGGTAATCACAAAATTGAGTATTTAAAAATTATTCCTTTGTTAATTGGATTTCAATCCAAGAGTTAGGGAGATTTAAAAGGGTCGAAAATGTTTAAAAATGTTTTTTTTTATTTTTAAAGTAGTGATTAACCCTTGTGATCTATATTTTAAACCAGTTTTTTTAGCCTTGGTTTATTTTTATATCAATGTTTTAGGTTGTTTAAAGATTTTAAGATTTCCCAATGGGATGGATTATTTAAAAATGGTGTATTTTCCCTTGTGGATTTTATTTTGAAACATATTTTGTCTTTTAATGTTTTTCAATGGTCGTTTAAATGGTAGTGTAAATTCCCATTTGAGTATCAAAGGTGTTTAGATAAAATTGGTCAGAAGAGTAAATTTGGATGGAATTTGCAAATGAAGAAATGACTTCTCATTTGAACCATATTTTTAAATGATAATACCCATTTGAAAATTTATAAAAGATGTGTTTTCATTAAAGGTGTTATACCCTCTTGAGCCGCTTTGATTATCTTAGAGCCATTGTAGCTTGTGATCCCATGTGGGGATGTTTATTGTTTAAAAACTATTATTATGGGACATCTTGGGGTGTGTATATTTTTAGTAGTGATGACATATTTTCCTTATCTCCAGTTCATGTACTTTTATTAATATAGCGTAGTGACGATTTCCATGAAACTAGAATCCTTTTTAAGATCATTTAGGGGTTTTATATCTCTACTTCTATTGTATCCCATTATATTAATGTAGTGGATTGAAACATATTTTGTTATTGTTTTCCCCATGATGTGTGACTTGACATAGTGGTTCTTGACCATGTTATTGATTCCTTCTTTGTATGATTTTATTTTCATATTTATTGAAAATTTATTGTGGATTATTTTTAATGAATGAAAAAAATCATGATTTTGAAGTGTTTTAAAACTATTTTAATTATGTGACTCCAAATTGTCCTCAAATGAAAAAAATTATAATGGTTTTTATTTGAAACTCCTTAAATGTGTGAGTTTGGAAAGTGGGTTCTTAGGCCACCATGCCTATTTTAATGATAATTGATGTTTTCCAAACATGTTTTAGAAAATAATATGATTTTTGGAAGACTCCTTCACTTTTGAATTTTTCATTTCAAAATTGGGAGTTTATGAAATAGTTTAACATAAGAGTTAAAAAATGTGATTTGACCAAGAGGTATTGGCTATGGAAAAATGTTTTCCATGTGATTGTTTTCATTTAATGAAAATATTTGAAATTTTTTTTAACTCACTTTTATTTGTCACTACTATTTTGGTAAAACATTATAGAAAATGTTTATGTTTCTAATGTATTTAAAAATATAATTTTTTTTGGATGTAATACGATAGTGATAACATATATTAGGTAGGGTTTGCACACCTACTAGACTTTTAGATCATGCCAATATTTTATATGTTCTTGTTAGTTCGGGCTTATTTTTTCCTTTGGTTATTATGAGGGACAAATATGGTTGGATGTTGACCCTAGGTGAACATATTTTGTGTTTTTATATAGTTAAATATTAATATTAAAAAATAAAATATGATGGATGTGAATAAACAGTGGTAGGATTCCAGTCATATGACCAATGAGTATGATGATAGAGCGAAAGAGTTCATCTAGTTTGAAAAAGATCATGTATATACCCCTTGTGAAATCTTTTTTCCATCTTTATGATATTATTATTAATCAAGAATAATTAGTGAAGATGAGTTCGAAGAACACTTGTTCTGTCACAGAATAGATCAAAGTTATATGTGTTGGAATAAACATGGGGAAAACTGAATGTAACTAGTTGCTGGGATAGAACTATATTTTATAGATCATCTGACATGATTACAATTGTAGAAAATGAATAAGACAATATCAATGATGTGATTATAGAAGTGAAAAATTATAAAGATTATATTGAGGAAATGGTAAGGATAGTTGATGATGGATTTTTTTATTTCCTAAAAAATTTGGGAAGTTAAAGAGTTGTGTAAAGATGTCATTTGATAATATTTTCACTAAATATTCTTCATTTTTAACCCTACTAATGCTGTATAATTTGAAATCAGAAAAAGGATGGAGTGATTCTAGTTTTATAGAACTACATTCTCTCTTGAATGACATTATCCCATAAGATAGTTAGATCTAAATACAAACATACATCACCAAACGATTACAAAACTCGATGGGTATAATCTCTGAAAGAATAAAAACCTTCTTGAATGATTTTATACTGATTAAAAAAGAGCCAAAATTACTTAAAAATGCCCAATGTGTGGTGTTCTCAATAACAAAAAGATGAAACTGGTCCTATGAATGTTTTATGGTACATTCCAATCATTCCATGGTTTATGCTCTTATATGTAAGTAAGGGCACTATAGGGAAATTAACATGGAATGTGGATACAGGAAATAATGATGGAAAACTACGTCACCAGGAAGAATCTCTTTAGTGGATGATAACTGATCATGAGTATCCTGAATTTGGAAATAATCTGAAAATCCTTCACCTTACATTATCTATAGATGGAGTGAATAATTTTTTATTTCAAAGGAGCACTAGTAGTACATGGTGGGTTATGATGGTAAATTATAACATTACACTATGGTTCTCTATGAAACTAAAATATATCATTCTATCTATACTTATATCAGTACCAAAATAATCGGTAATAATATTGATGTTTATTTAGCTCCATTGATTGAGGATTTGAAATAATTGGGGGATTCTGTTGTTACATTGTATGATTCTTATAGAAATAAATATTTCACATCGAGAGCAATGTTACATGGGAAAATAAATGATTTTCCTTCTTATAAAAGTTTTTTAGGATATAGGATTAAATGACCTCATGGGTGTCCTGTTTTCGAATAAAGAATATAATTAATTAGGTTGAAAGATTCATCCAAAACCATTTTTCTAAGACATCACAAATCTATACCCTGATTTCATAAGTACAAATCATTGAAAAAAATCATTCGATGGATGTTCAGAGGAACATACAACACCATCTCGCCTGAAAGGTGAACAATTGTTTGAGAATGTAAAATATGTGGACACTCCTTTTGGTAAACGGTTTTTAAAAACCATATTGAAAATATGAATATTTTTGTAGTGTCTGAAACAAAGTGTAAAAGATTGTGGTTATTATGTTTATAAATTTATGAGAGAGATCATATTCCTTGAACAATCAACCATCCCTGAAGAGTTATTTTCAATGATAATTGCAGTTTCATTTAAATTATTTATTAATCCTTTGTTTATTTATATTTTTCTAATACTATTGTGACTGTACAGAAGACTCATTTTCACTAGATGATATAGATTTTATTTAAAAAATTGGTAGCATACATGAGGGAAGAGTGTACACAAATGGTATGAAGATGTGAATTTCATAATAGTAATGGATTGTTTTATATTTATTTTTAATTTATTGATTTTCATTATTCCTCATATAAGAATTGATTTCTTATATAGGTGGATTCCATTGTTCGATTTGGCATGGTTTGTTTAAAGTTACTCATGATCGTGAGAGATTTGGATTCGAGGTTGCAACTGAGACAAAAACAACAAAGAAATGGGTCAATAATGTATACAACCATCATAAAAATGTGAATTCCAACTACATATTTAATTATTTTTTATTCATTTTATCTATTATTTGTATGTTAATTTCCTTATCATTTTTATCTAACACTTATTTATATTTTTCATAGATCATTATGCTTTCCATTTATTCTCCTTGTCTATCTATAGACGCTGTAGAGAGTCAATGTTATTCATCTAAAAAACATTTATTTTTGAAACTCAGAAGTGTGGAGGAAGAAGATGTGATCATTGTTGTGACTTCTTATGATATAATGGGAACATTAGATTCCTCTACTCTCCTGGCTTTCAAAAATGACAATGGTTTATTAACAAGGAACTTCGTGTCAATATACAGTTTTGATAGTCCAACAATGATCCTCAATATAAATCATGACAACATTGTAATTTAATGTTTTTTGATACTTTGAGATGTGTAGGAATCAATTGCACCTAAATCTGACACATGGTGTGATGGGTATGACTCCATGTGCTTCTTTTAAGTAAAAAATTACCAAAAGTTTCATAAAAAAGAAATCTGACACACTCAAAAATGAAAAAAACTATTTTTATAGTTTTGATACTTTAGAAAAATGTTTCATCAGTCACATGTGACATGTCGGAATTATCTTCACCTAAATTTGATTCACGATTTCCTCGATATGAATCAAAACATCTCCTTTTATTTAAAATTGATATTAATTTTACTAAAAAGAAGAGGTGAAATACTAAAATCGATGTAAAAAAATTCATAGTGTTTTGATAATTCAGGAAAAATTTAATAAGTTATATATGACATGTAGGAGTCAATAACACGACTATATGATGTATGGTGTGATCGGTATTTCTAAAAGTAATTCAATTTATTTAAAATTGACATTAATTATGGTAAAAAGAACAAGTGACATTTTGGAAATCGTGTAAACGTATTCATATTATATTGATACTTTTGAAAAAATATTTATAAGTCATTTTTGACATGTAGGAATAAACTTCACCTTAATCAGATGCATTGTGTGACTATTATAATTCTAAATGTTCCCGTTTATTTAATAATGGATTTAATTTTAGTAATAAAATATGTGTCCAACTGAATACCAATAAAAGACATTCATATTGTTTTTATACATTATAAAAATGATCCATAAGTTATTTTTTTTGTTTTGGAATCAACCTCTAATCAATATGATGCATGATGTAACCGGTAAAATTCCAATTGTCTCTCTTTATTTAGAACTAACATTAATTTGATTAATAAAGAAAAATTTACATACTTAAAATAGAGAAAATTCTTTCAGATTGTTTTGATACTTTAGGAAACTAATCCATAAGGCATTCGTGATGTGTAGGAATCAACCTTACCTTAATATGACATGTGTTGTGACCGCTATAACTCTATCTGTGTATTTTTATTTAAAATTGAAATTAATATTAGTAGAAAGAACAATTGATATACTAAAAAATGACAAAATGAATTTTTATTATTCTGATACACTATGAAAATGATCTCTGGGTCATTTTTTATGCGCATGAATTAACTGAACCTGAATATGATGTATGGTGTGACTGGTATAATTCCAAGTATCTCTATTTTTTTTAAAATTGACATTGATTTTATTAAAAATAACAAGTGACATACATAAATCCAATAAAATTCATTCAAATTATTTTTATACTTTAGAAAATGATCCATAAGTCACTTTTTACATGTAGTAATCAACCTCACCTCATTCTAACACACAATGTGACCGATACAACTCTAAGTGTGCCTTTTTATTTAAAATTGACATAAATATTAGTAAACGGAATTAGTGACATACTAAAAACTGTGTAAAATCAATTGTATTGTCTTGATAAATTTGGGAAACAATCTCTATGTCATATTTGACATGTAGGAATAAACCGCACCTAAATATGATGCACAATGTGATCAATACAACTCAAAGTGTATCTTTTTATTTAAAAATGACATTGATTTTTGTAAAAAGGACATGTGACATAATAAAAACCATGAAAACGATTTCATATTGTTTTTATAATTTAATAAATGATCTAAGAGTGTTTTATGATGCGTAGGAGTCAATCACACCTCAATCTGATACACGGATTGACCGCTATGAATCCAAGTGTGTCATTCTATTTAAAATTGACAATAATTTAAGTAAAATGAACAAGTGACATACTGCAAACCAATAAAAGACATTCATATTTTTTTGATAATTTATCATAAATATTCAGGATTCATTGGTAACAAGTTGGAAACAACCACACCCCAATTAGATACACGGTGTGTCCGGGATGACTAAAAGTGTATGTTGTTAGCTATAGTTGGCCTTTTTTTTAAGATGTGTCACTCAACGAAAACCATGAAAATTCTCTCTAAATATTTTTATAATTTAGTTAAATAATTAATAGGTCATTTTGGACATGTATAATGCAGTCTCATGTCAAACTGACACATGATGCGGCTGATATGACTCAAAATGCGTGTTTCTAGTTTATAATGATATTTTAGTTGAAAACCAAACTAACATACTGAAAACTATGAAAAAACATTCAAAACAATATATATGTTATTTTTTATGTTTTTGAATCAACCACAGCTCAATATGATGCATGGTGTGTTTTGAATAACTGAAAGTGTCTCTTTTTATTTAAAATTGGAATTCATTTTAGTGAAAATAACAACTGACATACTGAATCCCAAGAAAACGAATTTGGATTGTTCTTAATAATATATCAAAATGGTCCATGAGTCATTAGCGATGTGTATGATTCAACCACACCTTAATCTGACACACGGTGTGACCACTATGACTCAAAGTGGTATTTATATTAAAATTTGACATTAATTTAAATAAAATGAACAAGGGACATACTGAAAACTGAGAAAACACATTGAGACCATTTTTATACTTCAGTATAACAATCAATTTGACATTTATGATTTGTATTCTTCAACCACTCCTCAATTTGATGCATGGTGTGACCGATATTACTAAAAGTTTCCTTTATCAGTTTATAATTTACATTTTAGTTCAAAACATGGAACTCACTAAAAACCATGAAAATTCACTAAAATTGTCTTGACAATTTAGGAGAGTGATTCATAAGTCATTTTTTGAATTTTATCATGTAGTCTCACATAAAACTGATTCACAATGCAACCAGTATGACTCAAAACGAATATTTTATTTTTGAAATGACATTTTAGTAAAAAATCAAAACTACCATTGTAAAAACAAAGAATATGCATTCAAATTGTTTTGATACTTTAGAAAAATGGTCCATAAATTATTTTTGGTAGGTAGGAATTAGTATCACCTCAATATAATGTTTTTTGTGAACGGTATAACCCCAAATGTGACATTATACAAAATTGAAATTACTTTTTTAAAAAGAAAATGTGACATAATCAATACCAAGCAAACACATTTGGATTGTTTTGATATTTTAGGAAAGTGATCCATAACTCACTTGTGATATAAAGGAATCAACCCCACATCAATACTATGCACGGTGTGACCGGTATAACTCCAAATGAGTCTTTTGATTAAAAGAATGACATTATTTAATGTATTATTTTATATTAATATTTAATTTATTTATTTGTAGTATTACTAACGTAATATATTTTTTCTTATATAGGAAGAATACTTTTATTGGGTTGAGATGAATTGTTGTGAAACTAGTACCATGGGTGGACATCATTTAGAGTGGATCACAAATGTGAAAAGATGAAACATTAATGTTTTTAAATTTTTGTTGGATAACAGTAAATGTAATTATAAAAAAACATTGTTTGAAATGTTTATAGTAGTGTTTTTTTTGTATTCATGATGTGAATTTTGTTTAAATGAAAATATATATTATCCATTTATAGGATATAGGTTTTTTATACGCATGATGTTATAATAACATCACACTGAAGTAAGCTAGGCCTTTATCAATGCTATTTTATGCACTAATTAATGGGGGTGTTTATCAGCAACAAAATATAACTGATAAAGGGGCCTTATCACTGCTTTTTTTATCATTGAGAGTGGAATCCATTATTAATGGTTATATTAACAATGCTATTTTAGTTTTTCTTAAATACTTTTTTCATGCTATAAAAGGGAATATCTATAGTAGTGTAACGCGTATTTTACACATGTTTATAAAAATGGGTAAAATAATGATATGTTACCTATGTTTCAGAAATGCATGTAAAATACACAATGGATTTGTTATAAATTTATTTTCATATTTTTCATCCCTCCTAATGTCCCCCAAGAACATGGATAATATATTTTCATCTATCTCTATGTTTTTTTCTAGAAGGATCTCTAAAAGTGATGAACCCACAATTTTCCATCAATCAAAAATTCGTGAGAGAAAAAATATATTTAAAAACCATATACTAAAATCTAAAATAGAATAACTCCCTTACTAGATAACCAAGATATCATGCACTAAAAAATAATAATGTTAACCATGTTTGTAAGTACGGGTAAATCATTTATTAAAATTTTTACAAAACACTACAATACGTGGTGATGGTAAATATGGATCATTTGACCCATTTTTTATAATCACAGGTAAAATATTGATATGTTACATAAATTTTAAAATTGTGGGTAAAATATATGATGAATTTTTAAAAAAAGTACTTATATATTTTTCTTCCTACACAGTGCCCCCCCCCACTCCCACCCTCTCAGATGACACCCTAACACCACCTCAAGCCCTCACTCCCTCCACACCCTATGTGGAAGATCCTGACACTACCTCATGCTCCCACCACACCTCCCCAATTGACCTTCATATATTTTTCTTCCAACCCAATGACCCATATATCTCCGTGATACCACCCTCTTAAGACACCGACTTATCAAATGGTCGAACTCCATTACATTACAACCAACAGATCATGCACTATATATCTTGGGGACAAACCATTAAACCCTAATTCACCCAGGATCCAATGTCATGTATTTATGGGCTAATTATTAGATTTATTCCATTAATCAATTGGAGAATAATTAATAGAACTGATTCCTATCAAATCAAGACATAGGAACGACAAAATAATGACCACATAATAGTAACTGAAAATAGATATAATTTGCTTTGGATCAGTGTGATCCTACAAGCACAGTGAGAACACCATTCGGGTAATCCTTTTATTACATTTCATTAAATCAATCAAAGAAAATATATAATAAATGAAAAGAAAATAAGAACCATAGAAACTATCTGATGAGGTCATCCTTATTGGAATATGTGGATTTGGTTATGCCTATCACGTAGATTCAACGTCATCCACTCATGGACAGACACACTCACACACCCAGAAAGGATACAAATCTATATATAATAGATGAAATTGAATCAATAAAAATCAAAGAATCAAAACTAAAACATAGTTACAATAAGTATTGGTTCAAGATCTGAATATTCTCTGATGTGTTGTCCTCCAAAATCCACGACTGAGTTGATATCCACTGAATCTCCAATGTAGAGGTAGTTTGGATACAAGAGGTTCCAAAACCTCATAAGTGGGGAGCATAGATGGTTGAAACCCCATAGCCCTCATTATTATTCTCTTAGAAGCTGCAGAAGTCACAATAGAGCCTCATGTAGGGAGATCACTTGATTAACCAAATGAGAGACACACAAAATGTAGAGAGAGGATTCCCGGATCAATTTTCAGGGAAGGATCAATGATGGATTTCAGTGGGGACATTAGTTGTTTAGGTAGAGTTATAGGATTTCATCCACATGGATGGCCTCGATAAAAACAGACGATTCATATAACTAAGGGTGAGATAGCTCACGAGAGAAGTGGTGCCACAAGTTTGGAATGGTGGTGGAACTCCAGATCAAAGATGAGTAAAAGAAACACACCTCAGACAAAGCAAGACCATTAGAGATACATCTATAAATGGTCTAGATAACCAATAAATATACAAGTAAAAAAATATTTATTCCAGTATAAAAAGATATACTAAAATAAACAGGTAAAAAACCCATGCGAATAGTTCCATGAACATATAAGCACCACATAAATATGAAAAAAAATAAACAAGTCATATAAACATAATTAAATTCATTTAATTTCAATACATATAGGGGAATGAATAAATAAATCTCAACCTCTTAATTAAATAATTAATGGATGATTCTCTCGCAACCTAAGTTATATAATTGGTACTAAATTCATTAATTTATTGCAATTCATGAATTTAGAAAATGGCATGGACTTAGTCAAAATATCAGCTAGATTGTCCCCAGTGGTTATCTTGTTAACCCTCACCATCCCATATTTTATGCTATCCTTAATAGAATGATGTATAATGTCAATATTTATTGTTCTACCATGGAAAACAATGTTCTTTGGTAAATTCAATACATGTTGGCTATAACAATGGACTAACATGCTATCATCAGATAAATACAACTCCTAAAGATATCACTTCAACCATATAACCTCTTTTATGGATTCTATCAAGGAAATATACTCTATATTAGTAGTGGATCCACTGAATGCATATTTCACATCTAGGAGACCAGTCCTCTATATAAAATAAACAAAGAACTAGTGATTGACTTTAGAGTGTCAAAATATGAAGAATAATTAGAGTCAACAAAGATACCAATATCTTCATCAAAACTAAAATTTACGCCATATCAAATAAAAAATTTATAAGACATAGAGACATACCTGAGTATCCATTTCAATTCACGCTAATGAGTCTTACCAGGTTTATCTATAAACCTATTTATAGTACAAAAAGAAAATTAAGTGTATAACCTAGAACATAACATATCATACATATGAATTTCTACTACATGTTCATATGGAATCTTACTCATGAAGACAACTACATCATTAAATCTAGGGGATTGATCTGAAGAAAATTTAAAATGTTGTCTTATAGGAACAATAATAGTTTTAACATGCACAAACAGACATCGTCTTAATACCTTCTTAACATAATCATATTAGGATATGTGGAAGGTTCTAGGCTTCGTATCCCATATTATGTCTATACCTGATATTTGATTAGCATGTCTAAGGTATTTAACTTCAAAGACATTGGTCAATTGATTCTTGATATTATTTATAATCCTCATGTTTTTACAGATTAAAAAAAGTAATCAACATATAATAATAGGTAAAAAAATCTTGTTTAACAGTTTTATAATACACACATGCATAAAATATACTTATAGGTAAATGGTTTTCAATCATAAAAGAATCAATCCTTTTATATCATTATCTTGTTAATTTTTGAAGCACATATAAAGAATTCTTAAAAAGAAAAAGATGATTAGCTCTGAATAATTTTGAAAATCCTTCATGGGTTATAATTTGTTTCATTAGGAGTACCATGTTAAAAAAGTAGTTTTACATAAAATAGTTGAACATGGAAATCAAACTTGGAAGAAAAAAAAGTTGAATTACACTGGATGAATGTTTGAAAATGGTGATAAAATTTCACTATAATTAAGAAATTCACATTAAATAAAGTATTTAGCCACCATTTAATATTTGAATTGGATTTTAGTTTCTCCAGCATTATTTTCTTTCTTCTTATAAATCCACTTTGAACATATGACCTTCTGGTCACTAGGTTGGGAAACAACAACCCAAGTGTTGTTTTTGAGAAGTTAATTCATCTCTTATTGCATCGAACTCAACCACCATGAGGCTTATTCATAATTAATAGATTTCATAAAATCTTTAGGTTCATCATTCAACAAATATTAAGCTACATTAAACACATATGCAGTAATATCTTCCGGATTTAAGTGGGATAGAGGCCTAATAACTCTTCTCAATCTATCCTGACTGAGCTAATAATTCCTCAGATCATCTAGTTACTAAGTTACATTTTCAGAGTATAAACATGAAATTGATTCAACTTGGGTCTATAAAATGGGTGAAGTATGATTATTCCTGAATTGGGAGTGGTCACTGGATTCAAAATAGACTTCAACACATAGAGGTGTTAGGACTCTAGAGGGTTCTATGGTGTCCTCATAGGACTCTACATAATCATATCCCTTATCATTGGTGAGACTAGATTCCGGAAACATGATATATCATCTAATTATACTTTTTTGATGACCTAGTTTTTCTACCCACAGACGATATTCCATAACACCCTTTGGGTAAACCACGAATTTACACTTACTGGTCCTAAGATCTAGCTTATTAGTACATGTATTTGTTTTAAAGAAGGTGGTTCCTTGGTCAAAGACCGAAGCACAAATTAATATTCAAAAAAATGAGTTACATGAGTCTAAAATATGGAATATTTTTTCAATCCTTATCATAAAGGGGAATAAAATCAACCGGATGCTCATCCAACCTGGTTATGTCATGGTTAACTCCCTTATTAGCAAGACCAAATTCAACCATGTTCGCTTCATGAAAGGTATGAGTGAAAATGTAACTGATCTCTAGAAGTGCAAGTATAACATCCCGACCTTTTCTTACATTACTATTACATCATTTCAAAGATAAACAACATAATAGTATTACACATAGAGGATCCAAAGGTTTGGTGTCTTGAAAAAACTAGGACCACACATAACAAATACAACATCTAGCATAAACATTTATTTAATTTCTTCTTCTCTAACTTCGTATTTGCACTTTTACTCTCCTTATTACATGTAGCCACCTGAGGATATACATCAAAAGGGGTGATCTAGAAGCCCAATAAGAGGATAGATAATAATAATATATCATGTGGTGAGCATAATCCTAACATAAGTAAAAGATCATGAACATGAGAGTAGCATAAATAAAAGACCTGAAATATGGCAAGGCATAAAAATGAAGCATCATGTCATAGTGGTTAACTACCAAACATGATTGTTAACCAAGCTATCATCCTGTTCACATATAATTTCACATTAACTCATGAGATTTATCACTTTACCCAATGCATTGTAGCGCTATATAATTCCAGGCACACCTGTCACATCATAACATTATCATTTATCATGCATGACACAATGAACATATAACCTAAATGAACATAACTAACCCATTAAAAGGAATGGGTTTAATCTCATGAGAACACATTCATAAACTTTTGGTTCCCAAAAGAAATAGGTAACAACATACTTGATGCAAGAACCATCAACCTTGAATGAGAGGTAAAAGGAGAGTTCTAAAAAGAAGATTACTTTTGGAATAAATTTTAATTGACATAAAATTTATTAGAAAACATGTAAATCCCAGAAAAAGTAAGATAATTATGAAAAAATGATCTTTAAGGAGTAACCATATCAAAAATTGAGTGATAGTGGGATAACCTGAAGGATTAATGTTGGGTTCGAGAATTTCCCCTTACCTTGTACCCGAATGCTTCCTTCTCTTTAATTTCCTCTAGAATCCTCCTCTTGAGAACCTCCTTAAGGGCCTAATCATGGGATTTTAATGAGAAAAATAGCTCTTGGACGTGGTGGATGGTCTAGGGATGGTGTTTGGGAAGAGTTTAGAGAAGGTTTGGAGCTTGAGAAGTGTGAGGAAATCAGGGTGTGAAGGGCCGCTTTTATAGTGGAGGGGAGAGGGGTTTCCTTAATATAAAATTCATTAGTTTATTAATTTTCCCTAAGACAAGGAATAGTGAGTATTGAATGACCAAGAATAGTAATTTTATCATGTTATCCCAAACCAAGTGGGCTTACATCAGCAGAGCATCATCGATGACTCAATTAATCCACTATTTAGCATTTATTGTAAATTATCGTATTCTAATATTCATAAAAAATTTCAGTATCTCAGAAAATCCCAAAAATTTACCCCAACAATTTTTCGACCTGTTGAATCCAAAAATGAAGTCTTCTTTTGAAAAATAATTTTCTAAATATTACTAATTTAATATTTAATTAAAATCATAATTTACATAAAAACGGTTTTTATGATTAAAACTGGGTTTATTGTGCTTTCAAAAATTATGTAGTGTCTTATAAAATTATCTAAAAACAATAATTTCAATAATTTATCAATTCATTTTAGGGAAATAAATATTCTTTAAAATTAATTAATTAAATAATTAATTTTGACTTATAAAATACCAAAACGTTTACTAAGGTCAAATTGTCACTTTCTATGATGTCTAAATTTTAATTAATTATTCATATGTAATGTTAGTCTTATGTGGGATGATTTACTATTCATAAGTATCATATTACTATTCATAAGGGTATGTTAATATTCATAAGGGTAGGTCACTATTCAACAAAAATTATTTTTGTTTCATTAGACTCCAAAAATCATCTTGAGCAAAACCGTGTATTTTAGATTTTTAAAATTCCAAACACAAAAGTGAAAAACTTATATTTAAAGGTCACTTGTCACTTAGTAGTTCATTATGGTGTGTTTTAATGTTATATTATTACATAAATATAAGAAGGTAATTTCCATTGAAAAACATTGGGTCGTTACATTCTTCCCCCCTTAAGAAATTTCGCCCATGAAATTTCACTTTACACAAATAGGTGAGGGTGTTTCTATTTCATTACCTCTTATGGTTCCCATGTTGCTTCCTCAAACTTATAGTCCCTCCACAACACTTTGACAATATGGCTTGTCTTGTTGCGTAGAACCTTTACTCTCCGATCCAGAATTGTTATTGGTTGATCCTCATAGGAGAGATCATCTTACAACCGCACCACCTCTGATTTTAGTACATGTGAGGGGTCTGCTATGTACTTCCTCAGTAGTGATACATGAAACACATCATGAA
Organism: Viscum album; assembly: GCA_963277665.1. Classification (NCBI taxonomy): domain Eukaryota; kingdom Viridiplantae; phylum Streptophyta; class Magnoliopsida; order Santalales; family Viscaceae; genus Viscum; species Viscum album. The sequence continues at coordinate 1,039,590,475 of OY728161.1, read as the reverse complement.
CATGAGCCATATTTGGTGGAAGTGCAAGATGATAGGCCACGACTCCTATGTAGTCAAGGATTTCAAAGGGGCCAATATTCCTTAGGCTTATCTTCCCTTTCTTCCCGAATCGCTTGACTCTCTTCCATGGAGATATTCGAAGGAAGACTTTATCTCCAACGTCGAACTCCAAGTCCCTTCGACAGTTGTCAGCATAGCTCAATTTTTGACTATGAGCTGCTTTGATGTGTTTCTGGATGACATGAACCTTCTCTGTCATATCTTGAACAAGATCGGGTCCAAGTAGCTTTCTTTCTCCAACTTTATCCCAACAAGTTGGAGTTCTACATCGATTTCCAAACAGAGCTTCATATGGAGCCATATCGATACTCAAGTGGAAGTTATTGTTGTATAAGAACTCAACCAAAGGGAGATGCTGATCCTAACCTCCTTTGAATTCAAGAGAGAAGGATCTTAGCATATCTTCAAGCGTATGAATAGTCCTTTCAGACTAGCCATCAGTTTGGGGGTGATAGGCCGTGTTGAAATTTAATTTAGTACTCAAAGCATGTTGAAGGCTCTTTGAGAACATAGATGTGAACCTTGGATCACGGTCAGAGACAATTGAGAGTGTAACACCGTGAAGTGTCACTACTTCCTTCACATATATCTATGCAAGTTTTTCAAGAGAGAGATCTTCTTGAATAGAAATAAAATGGGCAGTCTTGGTGAGTCGTTCAACCACAACCCATATCACATTATTTCCCCTTGATGTCTTCGGGAGACCCATGACAAAGTCCATAATAACATTTTACCATTTCCACATGGGTAGAGGCAATGGTTTCATCATACCCTTGGACTTTTGACGCTCAGATTTAACTTGATGACATACCAAGCACCTTGATATATATATTCTGCAATCTCATTCTTCATGTTATCCCACCAAAAGTTTTCTCGGAGATCACGGTACATCTTGGTACTCCCATGATGGATAGAGAACATTGAGCTATGTGCATTATCCAATTGCTCCTTATTTATCCTGGGTGATGAAGGAACACAATTCCACGTTCCAAACTGAATCACATCATCATCATCAAAATGGAACTCTTTCAGCTTCCCTTCCATTACTACATTCACCCTCTTTTGTATCTCTACATCATCCCTTTGTGCTTCCGTAATATTCTCTTGGATGTATGGTTGTGAAAACATTTGGTCAAGGTAGGATGTATCCCCTACCCTTATCATTTTCAAATCCATTCTTTCTATATCCAAGAAGATATGGTCTTTCTCAATCCGCAACATGGATAGAGTAGCAGGTTCTTTCCTTCTTAGAGAATCATCTACCTTATTCATCTTTCCAGGATGATAGATAATAGAGAAATCATAATCCTTGATTAGCTCTAACCATCTCCTTTTATGCATATTGAGATCCTTTGGTGTGAATATATATTTTAGGCTCTTGTGGCCAGTGTATATGTCTCAACTCTCACCATAAAGGTAGTGACACCAGATTTTCAAAGAAAAAATCACGGCTTCCAGCTCTAGATCATGTGTCAGGTAGTTCTGCTCATGAATCTTCAACTATCGTGAGGCATAGGCTATCACATTATCATTTTCCATGAGTACACAACCCCAGACATTCTTTGAATTATCACTGTATATCACAAAACATTCTCCACTTTTAGGTAGTGTGAGTACAAGTGTAGTGATCAACTTTCTCTTTAGCTCTTTGAAGCTTCCCTCACATTATTCCGTCCAGACATACTTTACCCATTTCCTTGTTGACAATTGTGAGAAGATTCTCACAAAAAGTTGGTAGTACCCAGCTAATCCAAGAAAAATACGGATTTTTGTGACACTAGAGGGCTTGGGCCATTCCTCAATCTACTTTTTCTTTGAAGGATCCACATATATTCCCTCACTTGAGATCACATGTCCCAAGAAAATGGATTGATTTATCCAAAAGTCACACTTGATGAACTTGGAGTACAACTTCTCATTTCTTAAAGTCACCAACACAAGTCTTAGATGTTCTTCATGTTCCTCCTTTCTCTTAGAGTAGATGAGAAAATAGTCGATAAACACTACCACAAATTTGTCGAGGTAATGTATAAATACTCTATTCATTATATCCATGAAGATTGTAGGGGAATTAGTAAGTCCAAAGGGCATCACCAAAAACTCGTAGTTCCCATACCTTGTTCGGAAGGTAGTATTTTGAATATCTTCCTTCTTTACCTTTACCTGATGATATCCAGAAATAAGATCCACCTTTGAGAAGTATTGATCTCCTATTAACTGGTCGAACAAGTCATCAATCATTGGGAGAGGATACTTTTTCTTTATGGTGATCTTGTTGAGTTCCTGATAATCAATACATACCCGCGTTGTTTCATCCATCTTCTTCACAAAGAGCCCTCGCGCACCCCAAGGTGATGCACTAGGGCGTATGAACCCTTTGTCCAGATTCTCTTGCAGCTGCTTCTTTAACTCCTCCAGTTCGATAGGAGCCATCCTGTAGGGGAACTTCGAGATAAGAGTAGCTCTAGTTATGAGTTCAATTGAGAAATCTACAACATGATACTGGGGAATTACAGGTAACTCTTCGGTAAATACATTGTTGTATTCCCTCACGATGGGAATTTCATCAAGGTTGGAACTTTCCTTTGAATCAACCATTTGGGCGAGGTATGATTCTTCATAGGGAATCAACACCCACACCATTGAAGGATTTTTCAAAGGACATTCATGATCTTCCTTTCATTTATAGAGGATCATGGGATGGTTCTGAATATGAAAATATTTTTCCTTTTCCCAACAGTTGATATGTGCTCTATATAACGGGAGACAATCCATTCCAATTATAGCATCGAATTTAACCAAGGGAAGTATTATGAGATTTTCTGGAAGAATATTCCCACATACGCCAACAGGAGAAGATTCAAACACTTGGGTTGCAATGATTTCACCACTTGGTGTTTTTACATATATCTCTACTTCAAGGTTTTTGGGCATCAATTCTATAGTTCTAGAAAACATTCAAGATATAAATGAATGCGTAGAACCAGAATCAAATAAGACTTTTTCCATTCTTGAGTGAACATGAAGTTTACCTTGTCCGAATTCATTATCATTCTCCACCTCTGCAGTAGTGATGGCATAAGGCTTCCCTTGTTCCTTTGGATTTGGCGGCTGCTGACACTGATTACCCTTAAGAACTCGAGGTTTAGTGCATTGGTTTGCATAGTGCCCTAGCTCCCTACAGTTGTAGAATTAAAACATGAGTGTTTCTCTCCTTTCATCGGCTATATTCTCCTTCATTTTCGTGTCTTTTAGACACTCTTGAGCATGGTGTCCTTGTTTCCTACACTTGAAGCATTTCCCTATCCCATTGAGGAAGTTCCCATTGTGAAACTTCCCACATTTTTGGCATGTGGGTCATTGATTTTTCCTCCCACCATTATCATTTGATCCACCAGCTAGAAACTCCATATTTCTTATCTTATCACCATAGCCATGGAGCCATTCTCTAAACGCCATCTCCACTTTGAGAGCACACTGAACAAATTCTTCTTAACTCCCAAAGTCTCGAATTGCAAGAGCCTTTCGAAGGTGTGGTTTTAATAAACTAAAGAATCTATCAAATTTTCTATCATTATCGTTAACAAAACCTGAAGCATACCTTGCGAGCCTTGTGAAATTTTCTTCATAGGTTGTGACAAATTCTACTTCTTTTTTCTTGAGCTCTATGAATTCTCTCTCCTTATTAGTGAGAAGAGTTTGTGGGAAATACTTATTATGAAACATTATCTTAAAGTCTTTCCATTCCATCTCTTTAATTTCCTTCCTTGGCTTGGTGTTCTTAATAAAATTCCACCATTGATCAGCTTCTCCATCTAGATGATAAATGGATAGAGTCACCTTATCTGTCTCAGAATAGTGAATCATGGAAAAGATCTTCTCCATTGAGTTGACCCACTATTCCACAACTAGTGGATTAGAATATCCACAAAACATCGGTGGTCGTTGCTGCATAAAACATTCGATAGCCAGTTTCTTCTTCTTTATTAAAGGAGGACGTTCCCCAATATAATGGTTATTATTCATAACCTGAGATAAATGGGTAAGAATCACCAGGAAGTTTTGAACTCCACCACCCAAATCATTGGGGATGTCGTTCGGGAAATTGTTGCATTGGCCCTCGCATGAGTTGTTGGCCTAATTTCTCCTGGTTCCCACCATTTTCTAAAATATAAAACGTTAGAACAAAACATAAGTAAACAAGTCATGAATAAAATATTCATTTAAACAATTTATACCAAAAACATAACATATGGGATCCCTAGGTAAATATTCTTGTGTGCATATTTGTACTTAGTTTCATGTTGTAGGTTTTCCCTGGGGTTCACTAATCCTAATTCCCAAATTAACTAAACCTTTCCTCTGATACCAACTATAACATCCCAGACTTTTTTTAAATTAATATTACATCATTTCAATGTTAAAAAACATAATATTATTACACATAGAGGATCCAAAGGATTAGTGTCTTGGGAAAACCAGGACCACACATAACCAATACAACATCTTGCATAAACATAATTTTAATTTCATCTTCTCTAGCTTCTTATTGGAACTTGTCCTCTCCTTAGTACATAAAGCAACCTAAGGATATACATAAAAAGGGGTGAGATAGAATCCCAGTAAGAGGATAGATAAGAACAATATATCATGGGGTGAGCATAGTCATAACATAGCCAAAAGATCATGAACATGAGAGGAGCATAAATAAAAGACTTGAAATGTGGAAATGCATAAAAATGAAACATCATGTCTTAGTGGTTTAATACCACACATGATTGTGAACTAAGATAGAATCTTGTTCACACATCATTTTAAATTTACTCATGAGATTCATCACTTTACCCAATGCATTGGAGTGATATATAATTCTGGGAACACCCGTCACATCATAACATTATCATTTATCATGCATGCCACAATGAACATATAACATAAATGAACATAACTAACACCTGAAAAGGAATGGGTTTTATATCATAATAACACATTCATAAACATTGGGTTACCAAAATAAATAAGGAACAACATACTTGATACGAGAACCATCAACCTTGAATGAGAGGTAAAAGGTGAGTTCTTAAAAGAAGAGTTCTTTTGGAAAACATTTTGATTGACATAAACTTTAGTAGAAAACATGTATATCAAAGAAAATGTAAGATTATTAAAAACAAATGATATTTAACAACAAAACATATCAATAATGGAGTGAAAGAGGGAGAACCTGAAGGATGAAAGTTGGGTTCAAGAATTTCCCCTTACCTTGTACCTAAATGCTTCCTTCTCTTTAATGTCCTCTAGAATCCTCCTCATGAGAACCTCTTTAAGGGCCTAAGATTGGTATTTTGATGAGACCAAAAGCTCTTGGACATTGGGGAGGCGCTAGGTAAGGTGTTTGGGTGGAGTTTAGATAAGGCTTAGAGCATGAGAAGTGTGAGGAAATGAGGGTGTGAAGGGTGGCTTTTATATTTGAGGGGAGAGGGGTTTCTTTAATATAAAATTCATTAGTTTTTTAATTTCCACTAAGACAAGGAATAGTGAGTCTTGAATGACCAAGAATAGTAATTTTATCATGTCATCCTGAAACAAGTGGGCTTACTTCAGCAGAACATCATTGATGACTCAATTAATCCATTTATTTAGTATTTATTGTAAATTATCAGAATCTACTATTCATCAAAAATTCAAGTATCTCAGAAAAATCCCAAAAATTTACCCCAACAATTTTTCATCGTGTAGAATCCAAAAATGAAGTCCTTTTCCAAATATAATTTTCTAAATATTATTAATTTAATATTTAATTAAAATAATAATTTACTAAAAAAACAGTTTTTATGATTAAAACAGATTTTATAGTGCTTTCAAAAATTATGTAGGGTATTATAAAATTATCTAAAAACTATAGGACTTTGATTAAATAATTTATTAATAAATTATAGGGAAAAAAATATTATTTTAAATTATTTATTTATTTATTTATTTATGACTTACAAAATACCAAAACGTTTGCTAAGAGAAAATTGTCAGTTTCTAAGATGTCTAAATGTTATTTAATTATTCATAGGTAATGTTACTCTTATGTTGGATGATTTACTATTCATAAGGGTCACATTACTATTCATAAGGGTATGTTAATATTCATAAGGGTAGGTCACTATTCACCCAAAATAATGTTTTTCATTAGACTCCAAAAATCATCTTGAGCACAACTATGTAGGTCAGATTTTTAAAATTCCTAACACAAAAGTGACAAACTTATGTTTAAATGCAACTTATCACATAGTAGTTCATTATATTTTCTTTTCGTGTTATTTTATGACATAAATATAAGAAGGTAATTTCCATTTAAAATCATTGGGTCATTTTAGAAAGGAGGCATTTCATCCAATATGTTGTAAGTGGCCAGGCATGATACTCCGGACTATTATAAATAGCCTCGGAAATAGTGGTCAATACAAATTCAAGAAAAATATTGTTCCAACCCTATTTCATAGCAAAGTAAATGGCCAAGATCACACTTATAATTTCATCTTCCATAGAAGAGGTGATTTCACAACTACCAAAGAAGCATCTGAGACACTACTATGGTGGTTTATGAAAATATCATCACAACCCGAGGGACCTGAATTTCCTTTAGAAGCACCGCCAACATTAATTTTAATCAAAACCGAGAGAAAGTATTTCTATAACACTTAAAAAGTGTTTCTAGGTTGAAAAACTATTTAAATGTCCTATGGTGAGCAAGGATCAGTGGTGAAATTTTCTAGAGTGCTTCAATTGTCTTAAAAGAATTTGCAGAATATGGGAACTATTGATAAGATAGATTTTTTTTGGGGAAACCTCATTCCAAAAGGACATGGGGAATTTTGAGTGGGACAACATGCACCTAACCCTTCTAATAACAGTCATATTCATCATTTTTCTAACCCATTTTTTGTGGAGTTTCCAAAATAGTCTGATATCTCTTTACTCCCTCATATTTGTAGAATTTAATTAATTTTGTGGATAGATACTCTGAACCACTATCAGTTCATAAGGCATTGAGTTTCCTATTAAACTCACGTTCTACCCTATCATTCCATTTCATAACGTTTTAGAATTTATAAGACTTATTTTTGAGTATATTAATCCAAAAATTACTATATAATTCATTAATTAATTTAAATAATTATAAGACTCTGCCATGGGAGGTTGCCCTATAAGGCCCCCAAAAGTCAGAATAAACACATTCAAGGGGTTTATTATCCTTATACATTGACCTACTGAATCTTACACTTCTATATTTACCATATAAACAATCCTCATAGAATGGTAGACGTCTAGGATATATGTTACTCAAAATCCACTATTTTTTAATTTCACTAAGGCCCTTGGTACTAATGTGACCTAACATTCTATTCCAAAGGGTTGTGGTACCATGTTTTTAACTAAAATATTTGTTCAATCCACTTCTATAAACCATATCATTTAACACATAAATTACATTGTGAATGGTTACTTTCATAACTATTAGGGTTCCTTGGGCAACTCTAAGGCTTCCAAAGTCCGATTAAAAATTATATCCCTTCTAGTCAAGGCATCCAAGGGATATTGGGTTTTTTTAACTCAGGTACCCACCTAACTTCCTCAAGAGTATTAACAGTCCCATCATGAATCTATAGTAAAACCGATCCCATTCCCATAATATGACATATCATGTTGTTCCCTAGAAATCTGTCACCAGATTCAATTTCTGTCAACTCATAAAACAATTCCTTCCTAGGACACATGTGGAATGAACAAACTGAATCTAGGATCAATTCATCAAAGTTGAAAATTTTAGAGTCATTCAACACATAAGAAGTGTCAATGCCCTGCTCCACTAATAAGGAATGGTCATTATTATTATCTCTATTGTCACCTTTATTGTTAGGGAAGATTCTCATAACATGTCTAGGTTTCTTGAATTTAAAACACTTGATTACTTTTCTCTTAGGCTTATAAATTTTCTTCTTAGACTTACCTTTTTTAACTTCTACTACCACTAGACTCACTTCTGTAACTATAATCACTTATATCCCTAATAATTAAAACCTCAACCTCAGTCTTAACACCTCCCTTCTTTTAAAGATCTTAAAATTTTAAACATAGTTAACTTCTTCAAGAGTATGTTTATATTCTCCATACAACATAGATTCATTAATAGAATTAAAGGATTCGTCAAATGAAGTTAAATGTATAATAGCTTCGTCTATATCATCCTATTTAATGTCTATGTTTCCTAGATCTAAAAAGATTTTATTAAATTCACCAATGTTTATCCTAACTACAGTTTGAGGGTGAGTTTTGAAAGTATATAATCTCTTTTTTTATATAATAGAGCAAAATATAACTTAATCATATAAAGGGATTCAAGACTAGACAATATACTAGCAGCGAGAGATTTTTAGATACTTCACTATGAACTTTATCTCTCAATGATAAAAGTATTAAGTTATTATCCTTCCTAAACTTTTTTTTCAAGGGCATCATTATAAGTGGGTGTAGTATTCCCATCTAGGAAAATGGTGGTGGTTTTATTTATAGAAAAATCAAGGGAATAAATTTAATCATTATGATCTACTAAATATGTCATTTTAATTCACCAAATATTGAAATTGGTTTCACCACCAAATTTATAAATATTAAATTTAGTAGAACCCATTATTAAAATTAATGAAGGAACTGATATAACTTTTTGGGGATAAACATTTAATCTTATATTCACCTAGGTGATACTGTCACATATTTATCAGATAGTTATTTCATATGTTCAATTAATAAATTGGATACAGAGAATTAGAACATATTTCTTATAAAATCAAGATTCTGGAATAACAAAATAGCAAGGGAAGAAAAGTATATGGAAATAGATATAATGTGATTCTAATAACTATGATCGTATGTGCACGATAAGAACACCACCCGAGTAATCCTATGATTATGAATTATGAAATAATGAAAATAAAATAAATACCGGACAAACGAAAATAAGATCTAAAGAAACTCTCCGAGGAGGTTTTCCTTGTTGAACTAGGTGGTAGTGGTAAAATCGTACACATATAGTCAACTTCGGCCAGTCCTAGATGGACTCTCGAACACACCCAAAAATGATAGGGATCTATACATGACTACAGAAACTGAATTGCTATAGATCCAAGAATCTAAACTTAAATCAGATTACAATGAATGATGGGTCATGACCTCAAACCGTCTTGATGCACAGTCCTCAAAAACCCAAGAATGAGTCGATTTACACTAAATCTCCAACATAGAGGTAATATAGTTATAGGAGGTGGAAGGACCTAAACGAAGGGGAACATGGATTTCTAGAACCCCTTATCCCTCCTTCTTCTTTGAGAATCCACATAAGTCATAGTAGAGTATCACACATGGAGAGCTCTCGATGAACCAAATGATAGACACACAGAATCAATAGAGCGTATCATCGAATGAATGTGTAAGGAAGGAGAAATGATGGTGTTGTAGGGGAGCATCAGGTAGTTAGGTAGAGTCTGGGGATTGAATTTGCATGGAAGGCCCAGATCAAAGCTTATGGTTCACATAATTGAAGGCGGGACAACACATAGGACAATTGGAGCCATGATATTGGCATAGTGGTGGCACCCTAGATCGAACTTGAGTGAAATAGACACACATGGGAGAAACCCGGACAATTGGATCTCATTCCATCAACATTCTAGATAACTATCCACTCTCCAGGTAAAGAAAATAGGTATTCCAGCATAAAAGAATAACAGAAAAATACATGGAATAAAACTAACATGAATAGTACCATGCACATATTAACACCCCATAAAATGATAAAATAAATGAATCATATAAAAATAAATCAATTCATTTAATTGCAATACATGCAGGGGTATGGGTGAAAAATAAAAGAATACATTTAACACCAATGTTAATTATGGTTTTCTTAATACTGTTTCATATTAAATTTTGTTTAATATATTCTTCCATTTTAATTTTGAGTCATACATGTATTTTCTAAATGTATTATTCCTTCGGTACATTTTATTTGAACTAGGCTGCCTCTTTTTGGGCCTCCTTTTTGTGTTTATTGTTTTTGGACCATAGGGCATCACGTTGGAAATCCATGTTTTATGGATGTCGTATTCTTCACCATTGATCTTGATTTCCACCCATTCCCATGGGGTCGTTAATGTGTTCATGATATTTTTGAGATTTTGTGGGTTTGTTCGAATAATATGTTATGTCTCACTACATGGGTCCCCCAGATTTGGAATTCATTTTGAAGCTTCATCAAACATCAGGGAGATCCATTGTCCCTACATGGTGTCGCTTTGGGTGGTGTGTATGTGTCTCATATGTGTTGTTATGCTCTCAGTTTCACTTGAGAAACCATAACACTCCCCATTTGTTTTCACTCCTCTTTAGAAATTAGTCTGGACCTATCGGGATCCCTCAAATCCAACTCATGGATGATATTTGGTGGAGGTGATAACCTTCCTTGAAAGAACTTGTTTGACCCTCTTTTCTCAATGATCCAGGAATGATGAAGGTAGATTTTGCAGTTGATCCATCCAACCAAGGAATCCACGTACTTAACACATGTTTTATGGAGATCCATATTTCCATAAAATTTATTTTCCGGAATTTTAAGTTCAATGTTTCAGTTTCATTTTGTTTTTAAGTCTATAATCTAATTTGCTTCTTTCATTTTTACCTGTTATTGCTGGATTTCTTTCATTATAACGTTTCTGGTTTCCTTGGGAGTTTAATAAAAATTGTGTATGGTTTTTGGTGTACTAATAATGTAGTAGGTCCCCTAAGGGACTGAAACACATTAAATAACCGGGTCAATTTAATATATTCATTACTTTCTTACATCTGGTATCCAGTTCTAGTTTAAGAATATCAAATTCCATATTTCTGAATTTGAACTATTGAGTTATGTGGTTCATTGGTTTTGTTTTTATTTCTCTTCATCCAAAAACAGTTGTATCAGAGCCTCTATGTCTTACTGAGGTCTTTTTTTATTAGTGAAATCATTGTATTCAATTATGCCTTCTTATGTTTTTTTACCATTTCATTAATTCTGGTTTCTTCCATATATTTCACATCTTTTTCTCTATTTAAATTTATATCTATTAAATTAATTTATTTTTGTTATTGAAACCATTGTATTAATTTAAATTATATTCATTTCATATCTCATAGTTCATTTATATCCAGTGATATTGGTCAGTTCTTGGGGGTGTATGCGTAATGTCTTTCCGAACCACTCAACATCCACCCATCTAGATAAACATGTCTACAATGCGATAAGAAATTGATAAATCTGATGGAGACAATGATTTAAATTTATGATTAATTAAAATGAGGGCATTACTTGTTCAATAAGGTTTAATTGATTCCCTATCTGAGCATATGAAACCTATAACAACTATTAATGAAATTGGATGAAACATTATAGATTACCAACAAGTTCCCTCTAAAATACTTTTTAAGGCCCATAACTCTCTTTTAATTTTCTATGGTGATAATGCCCTTATTGAAGTGGTTTATGAGTCCACCTATATATGAATTTGTCTTAAACATAAAAAATTATACATCACTTCCTCATTAGAAGGAAGAAATTACAAGAAACACCATATGTTTCTATAGATGATGAGGATCAAGAGATGATCCTCTTAATCTATTTTGATAATAGTTACAACACACCTGTTCAAACCATAATGTATTGTCATAACTCCATATCATCAGAAGAAGTTAAATCAACCCTTCTCTCTAAGGAACTACATTCTAGACCTAATATAAAAGGTGGGGTTGAGTGTTTTTTATTCAGGGAGGACCTCAAATAAAAGGTAATAAGAAATATTTCAATAGATACAAAACTAAGGATAGTGAAGAACCCAAACCAAGGACTAGTTCCAAGGATATAAAATTCATGGGATTTAATTGGGGTAAACCCTGACATATTAAGATTGAGTGTTGGAAACACAAGTGTGAGATAGAAAACAGACAACTGAATGACCTATCTATTCTAGGTGAAATAGGTTATGACACTACTAACGTCCAAAATTTCTCAATCCATACACTAAATAGATTGAGGGTTCTCAAATCTCTATTTTCTGTTCACATGTGTCCATATAAAGAGTATTTTTTAGAGTTGGTTGAAATGGTTGAAGGTGATTTTCTCTTATGAAATAATAATTGGTGTATGGTTGAAGGAAAAGGCTCAGTTATTATACAGCTTAACGATCAGTCCATCATCACCTTACTTGATGTAAGGTTGGTCCCCAACCTACAGAGAAATCTGATCTCCATAGGGGTCCTAGATAAATTGGAACTCACCTTTAAATGTAAAGTAGGATATCTTAAGATATCTAAAGGATCAAGAATGATCATAAAAGTATCTCTCACTAATGGGTTATATGTTTTTAATGGGAAGAAACATTAAAGGAAATTTGGTTGTCATTATAATAAAAACACTTAAAATACTATGCTATGGAATAAAATATTAGGTCATATAAGATCCAAATTATTATGGGAACTCAATAAGCAGGGGCTGTTGAGTCACATCACACCTTCTAATAATCTATTTGGTGAAGATTATGTGATGGGACAATTTAAAAGTGTTAGTCTCAATAGATACACCCTCAAAGCTTCCAACCCACATGAGTACATCTATTCGGATTTGTGGGGGCTAACAAGTACCACCTCTCCTTGTAGAGGATCCTATATCATCACCTTCATTGATGATTTCTCTAGGAAATTTTGGATCTAATTCTTAAAAAAAATCTGTTTTTTTCAAACCTTAAAAAACTAGAAAGCATCAATTGAAAATCAAACTGGAATGAAAATTAAAACAATGAGAACATATAGTGGGATATAATATATATCTACAGATTTCGTTTAGTATTGTGAATATTATGGGATTAAAATATAGAGGAATGTTTGGGAAACTCCCCAAAAGAATGGATATATAGAGGGGATGGATATCACTATCCTTGATGGATTTTAAAGCATGCTAGCATATCCATGAATCCCTGTATTGTTTTGGACTGAGGAAACTATAATTGTTCTTTACCTTATCAATAAGTTTCCCTTATCTACAAATAAGTTCAAAACCCCTAGAGAACTATGGAATTGTATGCTCCCATATTACTCCTACTTAAGGGTTTTCAGTTCAACAGTCTATGCTAATGTCAAGACTGAAAAATTTGGACAACGAAAACTCAAATTCATGTTCATTGGTTATCATGAGGTAGTTAAGGGATAGAAACTATGCGTTGATAAAGAAAAGATACAAAACATGCATCATAAGTAGGGATGTTATCTTTCATGATTCATATTATCATAAGTACAAGACTTTTGAACCTATAAATAGTGATCCAAGCCTTGATAAGGCTGATGAAGATGATCCCCCAACTCACATTGAGGTTGACATTCATCCAACTCCACCTCCTTGTCTTCCTACTTTTGTGGCTGACACATAGTATAGTTCTGATTTAGATTCAAATTCTGAACCTTCCATAACTCATTAAGATTATCAGTTGACCTATGATATGAAAAAGAGTCTCTAGACATCCTGCCCATTTCTACCAGTATGGTATGGATTTGCATGCCTTTCAAGTGGCCCATGATCTTATTGATGATGATCATAAATCCTATACGTAGGCTTTAAAATACAATGACTCAAATAAGTGGGTCATTTCTATTAATGTGGAAATGAAATAATTAAAGAATAACCATACTTGGGAAATTTTAAACAAGACAACTAAGTCCAAAGTAATTGGTTCAAAATGGATCTTTTAAATAAAAGTGGACAACACTGACGGATGTGAAATCAAATTTAAATCTAAGATATTTGCAAAAAATTCCTTCAAATAAAAGGAATTTAATACTTTGAATAGTATTCCCTAGTTGTTAAGTATTCATCCATTCAGGTTTTGAGCCATTTATACTTATAATGAAATTCATATAGAGTAAGTAGATGTTAAAACATCTTTTCCTATATGGTGATTTGAATAAAAAGATATATATGAAACCTGATAATGGTTATCATGATGAATTAAAACCAAATAAATTATATATTTAGAATAAATATCTCTATTTCATGATACAAGCCTATAAGATGTTGAACATGAAGTTTGATTCATTCAGGTTAGGTAACAAGTTCCTTAGGATTCAGTATGATACTTTCATTTATATTAAGTCAACTAAAACATGCATTGTTTTTATGTTATTTTATGTTGATGAAATACTCATTATTTGAAAAGATATAAATATGATTTCAACTATAAAATCCCAATTTAAAATCACTTTTGAGATAGAGGAACTATGTGTAGCCAATAAAATCCTAGGTGTTGAAATCATAAGAGACAGACCAAACAATACTTTATATATTTCAGCATGCATATGTTTTAAAATTTATAAAGAGGTTTTTGTTAGAATCCCTAAAGCCTATTAAAATTTGTATTGTAAAAAAATTAAATTTTCCTTGACACAAGCCCCAACTGTTTTAGATATTTTTCAATTTATGTCTAAAATTATTTATACTAACATTTTTGGTAGAATAATGTATTATATTATTTTCACTAGGTCAGATGTTGAATTTCCTATTTAGACACTAAGTAGGTTCATACCCAAACCACGGAAGCCACATTGGCATTCCCTCAAGTGGATCCTTATGTTCCATTACATTAAAGGGAAATATTCAGTATCTTTTTTCACTTTAAACTAGAGAAACCTAATGCATTACTTTAATTGGGGTAGTTAAAGATTCCTTGTGGATCAACGGTATGTCCTTTGAATTTTTTTTACAACTATGTTATCAATTTATATTTCTATATCCAGTCAACAATTCATTTATCTAAATTTTTTGTTTTTCATGGTAAGTTAGAACACATATATATTAGATTACATTTTATTAGAGATATTTTAGAATCTGGAACCATGTGAATCAATAAGATACAAAAATACATAAACGCGACAGATAGTTTTACTAAAGATGTGGCACTATCTGTGTTTAAACCTTGTTTAGATAGGCTAAGCTTGGTTCAGGTTCTATGAACCTATGAGCAAGAACATCACCATATTTAATTGAAAATGGTGGAGATTTTTTAATTATGGTTTTCTTTATTGTGTTTTAATATTAAATTTGGTTTAATATATGATTCCATTTTAATTTCTAGTCACACATGTATTTTCTCAATGTTTTTTCCTGTTAGACATTTAATTAGTACTCAATCACCTAATTTTGGCCACCTTTTTGTCTATTTGTGTTTTGGACCACAAGGTAACATTTTTGCACTCTGTGTTTGAGGGATTCCCTATTTTCCACCATTGATCTCCATTTTTTATCATTCCCATCTGGTCGTCCATGTGTCTACAGGCTGTTTGAGCCATTGTGGATTTGTTCAGTTAATATGTTATGCATCACTTCATGGTTCCACTAGGTTGGACATTCTAATCAATGCTTTAGCCAGTGTCAGTGGGTTCCATCACCCCTATATAGTGTCACTTTGAGGGGTGTTCATTTATATTACATGTGTTGTTGTGCTGTCAATTTCACTAGCGAAACCCTACCGCACCCCCCTTCAATTTTCTTCCTCATTAGTGATTTTCCTCAACCTGCCATTCTCCCTTGGATTCAACTCGTGGATGGTATTTTGTTGACACAATGACCTTACCCAAAGGAAGAATTGTGGCCCTCTTTTCTTGACTATCCATGAATTATATAGGAAATGTTTGTGATTGATCCATCCAACCTAAGAATCCACACACCTAGTTCCAATTTAAAGATATTATGACTGGCCGAAAAGTTATTGGCTGGGGTTGTGAGTGAAAAGATTCAGTTTTCATTTTGTTTTGAAGCTTGTAATATTTTTTTCTTATTTCATGTTTATCTTTTATTACCAAACTACTTGGTTTGTATCATTTTTGGTTTTGTATGGATTTTAATAAAAAGTGTGTGTGGGAGTGGTGTTCTTACCATGAATTAGGTCCCCTCAGTTACTGAAGAACATTAAATAATAGTGTTGATTAAATTTTTTCTTTACATTTTTCATCTCGTATCATGTTCTAGATTAAGCATCATCGAATTCTATTGTTCCAGATTCGGTTCGTTGAGTTCTATGGTTGCTTGGTTTTTTTATCACCCACTAACCGCAAGACACATTTATATGTATATGTAAATCATCTACGATCAATTTTAAAAAAACACTGGTAAATGCGGTGACAGTAAATAAGGATCATTTTACCTACATTTATAAACATCCGTAAGATGATGATATATTACATGTGTTTTAGAAATATGATTTAAATAAGAAGTGGTATTTTAAACCAAATTATTTTCATGTTTTTCTTGCCACCCAATGCTCCCCATTCTTTACCTCACTGACACCCTGAAACCCTGACTCCACCTCACACGGACACTCCCTCCACACCCCACCTGACAGTCCTCGACACCACCTCATGCACCCTGTTCACCTCGCATGACTAACCCACCCATGTTTTCCTTCATTCCCAATGACCCCCTATCCCACATTGATACAATCCCCTTGACACACCCCTTATCAATTAATAGTTCTGAAACCCTAATAACGTTACACACCCCCACTCCTTTGACGCCTCCCCCTCACTAACCATACCCAAAAGAGGACTATCATCATCTCCAATTACTCTTTTTTACTAGATTATCTACTACAGATTGGATTATGGCGTGTGTTTAAAAAAATGTAACCCATCAGATTTTAAAATCTAAAAAACAAAATAAATTGTCATATTTTCATCAGAAACCAATTTTTTACCTTCTTTTATTACATACATATAGCTGTAATCCATCATAAAATTATACAATTCTTTTAGAATTTGAAATAAAAAATCAAAACATCTAAAAATTTAATGAAATTAATTTATATTTAAAAGATATATTTTTTGTGTTTAAGAAAACGGTAAATTATTAATTTTAAAAAACATAAAACTAATAACAAATTAAATTCAGGAAAATAACATTTTTTCATGAAATTATAAAAAATAATTCAATGAATAAATAAATTTAAATAATATACAAAATTAATACTTTTCATTGTCTATAAAATAAAATGATATATATTTATATGAATTTATAATGAAATAATAACAAAAAATATAAATTTCCTATAAATTAATATTTTTTAAAACATATCATTTTTTTATTTTTTACATAATGTTATAAAAGTAATTAATCATCACATGTATAAAAAATATTTTCCTCAAAAGTTATTATAAATATACACTTAGAAAAATATAAAAACACATTATTGGATTTTAATTTTTTATAAAAATATTGTTTTGAAATTTAAAAAATTAAAATAAAGAGAAACTCATTATTTTGAAAATATATAGACATTTTTATGGTGTAAATTTTTAATGGCATAAAAGTAATTTTTTTAATTAAAATAAAGAATATATTATAAAATAATACTAATTCAAAGAAAAAATCACATTTTTATTTAAAGGGGAAATTTCAATGAATTATTTACATTATAAAAAAAACAAATAAAAAAGGATCAAATGTGAAAAAATAATTGCAATGAAAATTTTCAATGAAGAGGTATAATTGAAAATTCTCTGATAATTCTTATAAACAGTGGAATGATTTAATGGAAAATTCTTCTAGAAAATCTATTAAAAAATTCAATGAAAAATATCATTGAAAAAACCAATTCAAAAATTATAGTTTAGAATAAGGCTTTGTAAACACTATTGGAAATATCCATGAATAAATTTTCCTAGGAAAATATAATGGAAAAAAGTTATTGACAAATCAATTGAATCCTGTCATTGTAAAATTATCATGTAAAAAAAATTCAATGAAAAATTTCTTGGAAAAACTTATGTCAAAAAAATCATTAATATTTCCACTGAAGTTCCAGTGGATGTTTCACAATTTAAAAATAGTATATACTTATAAAACTACAAGATATATTAAGAAAAATTAAATTTTAATAAATATATTACTTTTAAATAAAATTATATAAAATATGAATTACATTTCATGAAATAAAATTTATAAAAATATTAAAATTTACCATTAAAAATGTATATAGTAAATGACTAAAAATTTAAATAAAATATATATATTTTGGAAAATTTATAATAAATACACTTATAAGATATATTGAATGTTTGTTTTTACAAATTCTATATACATAATAATGATATATCTATTAAGAGTTCCAATTGAAGTTCTAATGGATGTTCCAGTGGATGTTCCACAATACAATAAAAGTATATATTTTAAAAACTACATAATATATTAATAAATATGGAATTATAATAAATATATTTATATAAAATAAAATTATATAAAATATGTGTTACATTTTTTAAATAAATTCTATAAAAATAACATAATTTACCATTTATAAATGTATAGAATACATGAATAATAATGTGAATACTACATATATATATATATATTTAGGAAAATTTATAATAATTGCACTTATATGATATATTGAATATATATTTTTTAAAATCTGTATAAATAAAAATTATAAATATGTTAAAAGTTCTAATAAATGTTCCATTGGATGTTCTAGTGGAAGTTCCACAACAAAACAAAAATATATATTTATAAAACAACAAAATGTATTAATAAAAATAATATTATAATAAATAAATTCATATAAAATTAAATTATATAAAATACATATTATTTTCAAAAATAAATTCAATAATAAAATATAATTTACGATTTATAAATGTATATAATACATGAATAAAAATGTAAATTAAATTTATATGTTTAGGAAATTTTATAATATATGCAATTATAAGATATATTAAAAATATATTTTTACCTTTTCAATATAAATAATAATTCTAAAACTATTAAGAGTCCCAATGGAAGTTATAGTGGAAGTTCTAGAAGAAGTTCCAGCAAATGTTTCAAAATACAAAAAATGTATATAATTATAAAAATAACAATATAATTGGTTTTAAATTATAATTTACTCATTAATTGACATGTTTTAAAAAAATTTACACACCTAAAAATATTAACTAAAATATGTTCACATTATTCAAATAACCAAAAAACAGAATGCACATATTATTTGTTCAATTTTCTAAACTGTGTAATAATTTTTTATATAAGAAACATAAAATTTCATTTAAAAATATATTTTTTTTAAAATATATAACAATTAATATATTTTTTTAGTATATAATATAATATTATAAATTTGATATAGTGAATCTCATTGATTGGAGAGAGGGAGAACATCTTCTTTAATGTTTTTTTCGGAAATACTAATATACCCTTCACTTCATCCACTTACTCATTCACAACATGTGGAAAAAATACAAGGTGTCTTCATCCTGGTTGTTATGGGATGATCCATTTTTTCGTGGGATTGTAGATGATAAAACACACCGAATAGATGCCTCATTCTATAATACCATGTACCCGTTATTATATGACTAATAAATTAGGAACTACAAAATAAGGCATTTAACCTTGGTTGTAAGTATAGATAAATAATTTATGGTTTTTTTAAACATTTCAAAACATGGTGATGGAAAATAATGATCATTTTTTCTATGATTAAAAAAACTGCTAAAATGATGATATGTTAGACATGTTTTAGAAATGCTGGTAAAACACATGATGGATTTGTAAAAAAAATATTTTCATGTTTTTCATCACACATAATGCCCCTCTACTCACACCCTCCCCACTAGCGCCCTATCAACGCCACATGCCCCCAATCCCTCCAAACCCCACTTAACAGACCCTGACACTTCCTTGTGCTGCCTCCACACAACACTCGACTAACTCACACATGATTTTTCTTCCAATCCAATGATCTCCTTCCCCATCCCTCCTTGAAACCACCCTATAAAAAAATCCTTATCACCTAACACATTTGACACCCTAGAACAGCTACACGCCCCCACTCCTTTTACACTTCCCCTTACTAACCACACCCAAAAAACTCCCCATTCCTCACTCCCACATACCTATTACTAGATAACAACCAGATAATGAACTATAAAAGAATACATTTAACCTTGTTTACAAGTAAAAAATAAATATTTTATCAAAAATTTTACTAAACACTCATAAACATGGTGATAATAAATAACGATCATTTTTCCCATGTTTATAAACACGAGTAAAATAATGACATATTACATGCATTTTATAAATGAGGGTATAATACATGATGAGTTTGTAAAAAATTCATGTTTTTATTACCTCCCAATTCCCCGCACTCCCGCCCTCCCCATTGAAAAACTAATACTGCCTCATGCCCTGGTCCATCTACACCTTGCCAGACAAACTCTGACACCACCTCAGGATCCCTCTACACCTCACCCGACTGACCCACACATGTTTTTCTTACCACCCAATAACCCACATACAACATTGATACCAACCTTTAGAAACACCCCCTTAACAAATGGTATAACTCCCTTACTGGACACCAAATAGATCATGAACTGAAAAATACTACATTTAGCCATATGTTTATAAGAAAAAATAAATTATTTACTAGAATTTTTATAAAATACCAACAACTATGGTGATGGTAAATGTTAGAAAATATTAAAACAGGAGGAGATAGAATAAAACATCATGTGTGAATTGGATTCACTATCCAAAAGGGTTTGATCCACCCCAACATTAATGGTGTAGGGTAATCGGTGGAAGTATCCCTCTAATATTACACTATAGTTGGGGAAAATCAAACTCCAATTTTGGATTTCCCCACAGCACCGATGTTAAGATAACTCTAGATAATTTATTGCATTAAAAAAATATTTAACCCATAAGTGATCTCATCATTAGTTATTTATAAATCAAAATTGGTGAAAAATACACTAGTTCTATCAAAGAACACATTTGTTCGACCAAAACAAGACAACTCTTGGTGAGGGACACACCAGTTTGATTTCACCTTTTCAATCAATGAACGTACTGGATCAACCGAAATGACACAACTCTGGGTGAGGGACACACTAGTTCAAATGTGAAAAAAACTCTATTAATAATAAGAAATATTTTTAATTAAATTATAACAATAAAATAGTTTCAATAAAATTATAATAACCCTCTACTTTTATTAATTAATATTATTTCACCATATCATAAGTGGTAAATTATACATAATAAAGGTTTCTTTCAATTTATACGTTTACTTAGTATGAATATCTCAAAGTTTATCAGATTTATTAGTTTTAAAAATATTAAACTTATTATCCTTTAAGATAAACATGATATATCATACATAAAATGAAACTGTCATCCAACATCTCATTTTTTTAGCACTTTTATGGCCATGTGGTTACATCATTTTCATGAACCCTCTCTGGAGTAAACCCCTTAACTCTTATGAGAAGCAACACCATTTATAAGTTAACATAGGAAAAATATTACATTGTGTTTCCATTATTAGATCACATAACTCATTGATTTTTAATATCTTGTTAAAAGTTTATAACTCAACCCTTAGTCATAACTGATGATATTGACACCAAAAAATTTGGGCCTATAATTGTCAATATCAACAATCATTATTGTAACTTTCTTTTTCAATTTAAACACTTTTATTAGGATATATCTAAATAATTTATTAGGTTTCCATTAGTAAAATGATTCATTCTATGGGATTTAACACCATCTCTTTATTAGATTCATCAATAATAACTCTCATCAGATATTTTGTAAATGGAACTGCAAGGTTTTTACATAATCTCACATAAACAATTGTTATGGTTCCATCTTTTAACAATTCTCTCCCATAATCGTGTTTGAAACTTTTGAATATAGAAATTCCATAATACATGAAACTATATTCCCTTGATAACATTTCTTCATTATCACAACTAATATAGATAGGAGGCATCAAAATATGCCAAAATATAATATCCAATAATATATTCATAATATATTTAGCTTCCTTCCCACATGCCACTATGGTGATAAACTCCAACTCCATGATAGAATGTGAAATACATGTTTTTTTCTTGATCGCCTAAGAAATAACACAACCTCCCAGAGTAAACAACCATCCATATGTATATTGGTATCACCAATACTGGTAATCCATCTTGCATCAAAGTATCCTTTTAATATAGCTATATAATCATTATAGTATAAATATAAAAAGTTTGTTTTTCTTATGTATCAAAAATCATCATTACACATCTCCAATGATCCACACTAGGATTACTTGTATATATTCTCCTTTTTCATACATCAAATGAAATATAAGGTCTAGTGCAACACATCACGTTCATTAAAGAACCCATTACACTAGCATACTCATGTTGTGCTACATCTGTACCTGTATTTATAAAATGTTTAACACTATAATCTAATGGAGTATTATAATCTTTGAAACCAAGATAATAAAATTTATTTAACATTTTTACTATGTAATGAGACCGACTTAAAGAATAACCCCCACTTTGTTTTCTATCTTTAATACCTATAATAGTATCAACTATTACATGGTCCATCATTTTAAAAATAGAAGACATGTAATCCTTTAGACCAATTACACCAGTCATATTGGTTCAAAAAATTAACATATTACCCAAATACAGACACACAATAACTCTATATTATTTTGTAATAATTTAATATACAAATTTATCTAAATTATTATAAAAAATTCATTAAATAAAATAATAGAATCGAATTTATCATGTCATTTATTTAGATCTTGTTTAAGACCACAAATAGATTTAACTATTTTACATACTTTATTCATTACCCAATAAAACAATCCTTTCTGGTTTTTCCATGTAAATGTCTCTATTTAAATCTCCATTTTTAAAAGTAGTTTTTATATCCATTTGATGAATATAAAAATGATTAATTTAATCTAATGCAAATTATATACTTATTGAAGTAATTCGATCAATAGGGCAATAAATATCAAAATAATCAATCCCTTTTTCTGTCTGAAACCTTTGGAAACTAGTGTTTCATTAAAATCATGAATGATACCAATGGAATCATATTTATTTCTGAAAACCCATTTACTGGCAATAAGGTTTGAACCTCTTGGTAAATTTATACTTCCCCAAGTATTATTCCCCAGAATGGAATACATTTCATTATTAATTTATTCTTTCTAGAAAGAAACTTATCTCGAAGTCATAGCCTCTTAATAAGTCTTTGGTTCATCTTTTATAGTCAATACCATTAGATACATTTTTAGAAGATGATTATTTTGATCTCATTAAACTAAAAAATTATGGAATTAGGAGAAATAAAATCTAGATGTTGGTGTTTCGCCTTCATAATTCTTGTACTCCATTTAAGATCAACTCGAGAATCATCGTTATTCTCTACTATTTTATTTGAACTAGATTGAATACATGAGTTAGGGGTATGAGGAATAACTTCCTCTATATCATATTTATAAAAAAATATTTTCAAAAATCTCTATATCCTTTGATTCAATAATTATATTATCTCCCAATTCCTTAATTCTATATTCTTTTCTATAGATAAAATACAGGAGTTACGTTTATAAAACATATTTTATAAAAAACTGTAAATCTCTAGATTCAATAATTATATTATCTCCCAAAGTCATCATTCTATATGATTTACTATTTTTTTCACATCCAACAAAAACACATTTAAATTATCTTGGACGAATTTTAGTTATTTTAATATCAGGAACTCTGTAATGAGATAAAACCCCCACACATTGAAATAAGAAAGATTAGGTCTTCTACCTCCCTAAATTTCTTAAGCGGATAACATTGTTTTCTTAAGGTAAATCTTATTAAGAATATGAAATGATGTCAATAAAGCCTCAACCCATAAATTTAATGGTGATTTAGATTTATGAATCATGCAATTTACCATTTCTACCAAAGAGTGATTTTTTTCAGTTAATCCATTTTGCTGAAGTGTGTAAGGAGCAGTTCTTTCGTAAATTATACCATTTTTTCCCAGAATTCATTAAACTCATTCATAATGTATTCACCACCTCTATCTGATTATAAAACATTAATCTTTTTGTTTAATTGGTTTTTAACTTATGATTTATACTTCTTAAACATAGTAAAGGCTTCAACCTTTGTTTTAATAATATATACACGTAAATATCTACTGAAATCATTAACAAAAGTAATAAAATATATTATTCCTCTATTAGTTAACAAGTCATTTAATTAAAAAATATCATAATGAAATAAATAAAATATATTAGTATATTTTAAACACTCAGAAAATCATTCTAAACTATTTTGGATTCTACACATGTTTCAGAATTATCAAAATCATTTTGAAAATTTAATCAAGTTAAACTTCATCATTAATTTTAATGAATTATAATTAACATGTGATAAAAAATGATGCCCCAAATTAGAATATTTCTTTAAGTAATCATAATATTTAATCATATTATTAATATAATGTTGATACCTACCATCATTAGAGTACACATTCAACCAAAACATGCTCCCCTTTAGCAAGATAACACTGTCGAATTCGAATGAAACCCAAAATCACTTCTTACATAGAAGATCTATTGAATATAATATTGTTTGAATTTCAAGTACATAAAACACATTTATAAGTGTCAAATTCTTCCCATAAGTAAATTATATCTCCCTGATACCTTATCCACTAGCATTGATACATGCACTATTTAAAATATGTACTTCATTTGCGATTGTACAATCATGAAATGTATTAAACATCGAACAATCCATGAACTCATGTATCGTTTCTCTAGAATCAAGCTTCCATCCCATCATAATCAATGTCAATTTGACTTAAGTTATCATTAACACTAGATTTTATTCAGTCAGCATATTTGTAGTGAGTTTTTCAACTTTCTTTCAATAGTGACAATACCTTGGAAAATTATATGGTTTTACATAGACAAAGCACTCTATTTCCTTTTTAGTGGGATTTAATTTATTCTTGAATTGTTTAATTTTCTTCTTGACATGTAAGTAGAAGTTTGGTGGTGTCTTTCCCTTAATGATATTAACTTTGGTATTAAATAGTAAATCCATACCCACGTCTCTCAACATGGATTCTTCTTCAATATGAAGAATATTTTTCAATTTATCCAAGGAAATATCATAACTCTTTATGATGTGTTATTTACAAAAGTATTTCCATGTAGGTGGAAATTTAGTAATAATTTCACTGACTTGAAAAATTTCTGGTATATTAATTTTACAGGAAAGAATTTTATTTGATAAAACATTATGATCAATAAAAATTCCCCAAAATTGGCTTGTTATCAACCATAATTATGATTAGATTCTTTTAAATAAGAAACTTTTTGGTGAATTCTTAATCCTCTATATAATGGAATTCAAGTGCATCCCAAATATCTTGAGCGGTCTTCATTTGGTGGAAATAGTTATAAAGATGATTTCACATTGTGTTTTGTATATGTCATCGACACGAAATATCATCATCCCCTCATTGATTCCTCAATTCCTGAATCTTCTCGACTTGAATCGGGCCAACAAGTGTGCTATTGAAAATTAATGTGGTCCCCTTGGGAATGGGAAGAATATTTACTACCCGAATGTAAGAAATATTCAATACCGTAAGAAGAAACATTATCTTTTCTTACCACTAGGAGAAGTTGTTACCATCAAAACGGTCAATTTTGACCATGTCTTGGTTCATGAAATTATGAGATTCGGAATCCATCTTCTTGGTTCTGAATTTGGATTCAAAACCGTTTGATTTTTAGAAAATATATAGGTAGAATTAGAAGACAAAATCAACCTTGATGCGTGAATTGGATTCACTGTCGAGAAGGGTTTGATCCACCACCACGTTTATGGTGTTGGGATCTTGGTGTAAGTATCCCTCGAGGATTTGTCTATGGTTTGGGGGAAATAGAACACCAATTTCTGATTTCCCCACCACACCAATGTTGGGAGAACTCTAATGAATTTCTTGAATTGAAAATTTAATTAACCCATAAAATATCACTCTGTCACTTATTTATAAATTGGAATCAGTGCGAATTGCAGCAGTTCAATCAAATAACACATCAGATCAAATAAAACAAGACAAATCATGGTGAGGGACACACCGGTTTGATCTCACCATTTCAATCAAAGAACACACGAGTTCAATCAAAACGACACAACTCATGGTGAGGGATACAATAGTTTATATTTGAAAAAACAGTATATTTATTTTAATAATAATTTGAATAAAATTATAAAAATAAAATATTTTGAACAAAATTAAAACAGTAAATAATCATATTTTTACCCATGTTTATATACGAGGGGCCATTCCCTGACACCATATGAGGCACCATTCCCACCCCCACCAACACGCTATCTCAAAGACCCTAAAACAACCTTCTGATCCCTCCACACCTCGCCCGACTGACCCACACATGTTTTTCATCCTTCCCAACGACCCCCATCCATAAATGATACCACCCTATTGAAACGCCCCCTTCTCACCTAACACAACCATTACCATGACACCACTACATGCTACCACCTCTCTTGATAGACCCACCCCCACCCCACACCCATCATCACCCTTCTGCCACTACAATATAAATAAACAAGGTGTCAGGGGGGTCAAACTCATGCTGCTTGATTTATTTTTCAATACCTAGACCAATCTTTCAGGCATTAATATATATTTAAATATATACAATATTATATTTGAATATATGTTAATATTGTTTTGAAATTTTATATTAATTAATATACTAATATATATATACACACAAACACTAATTTATTAATTTATATGAATATATATATGTTTATAAGTATTTTTAAATTAATTCATGTAGATATATATTTTTAACTGTATGTTTAAATAAATGTGATTACTTATTTTCATATATATATATATATTAATTTATATATTAAAGATAAATTATTTAAATATTATTGCTTAATGAAAATGTATTTATATACACTAATACACACACACACACATATATAATATTTCTTTTCAATGTTATGTAATAATATTATAGAATATTATTAATATTTTTATATAAAAAATTAATATATAAATTAACACACACACATTGATATATATATATACATATATGTAAATTTTTAAAAATATACATATAAATTTACACACACACACAAACATATTTATACATAAACATAATAATTATTATATTAATGATCATTTTTCAAGTTATTATCAATTAATTATAATTATATTTTAAATTTCGTGTGTGTGTCTTCATATATACGTATATATTTGTATATTAATTTAATATAAATACACTTTATTTTTATTTATATAATATACAATAATCATAGGATTTTATTGATAAAGAAATATATATATATATATATTATAATAATATATTTGTGTGTGTTTGTGTATATAAATACTTATAATTTTTTATATTCATTTATATACAATCATACTATTATATTTTTATTTTTATACATTAAAATACAATATGTATGTATGTATGTATAAATTACATGTATATAAATAATACTATTATAATTTTATATAAAACTATTATAAATATATACACATAAAATTAAATTAAATTTATTATTTAATATTATCAAATTTAAATTACACATAAAATAAATATTATGCGTATTTTTAAAATGTTTTATAATTTAAAATTAGTAGTGTTTTAAAACAAAAAAAATTATGACACATTTTAAAACATGACTACTTTATCCCTATTCTAAAACATAGGTAGTTTTTCCCTCTTTTAAAATGTGAATAGATTAAAAATTACTAACATTTTAAAACATGGCTTAACTATCCATTTTTTATGGAAACGTGGATAAATTAAAATTAATTTATGTTTTTTGGAGGCACGACTAAAGAAACACAACTTGATCAAAATTTAGCCCTATTTTCAAAAAACACAACTAAAAAATGTGTTTAGTTCCCTATTTTTTATAGTTATGTAATTCCTCATATATATGAGTCTTAGATAATAAATCCCTCATGAATAGATTCATAAACCCATCCCATCAATTAATGGATATATTACAATCTCCCAAGCATAGTGTTCGCCACTAATGTGTCAAAAATCACTAAAAAATCACAACTAATGGAACATAGTGCTCGAACCTTTCTTGGGTCAACTAAAATACAACATAAAATAATTATAACCAAAAAATTTCATCATGAATAGACATAGAACCCTTATATATCAATAATTTTTATTTATAGAACTCATTCAAAGATGAACATTAATATTTTCTAGTTTTTTGGTATATCTATTTGTAGATCCCTGGGCCAGAATAACTATTTTGAGGGGAGGGGAGAACCAATGTTTTATTTCAATGAATTCCTTTTCCTTCAAATTCAACCACTTTAACTTGTTGATGTTCTAAATCGACCCCATTATATCTATAAATCTCACTTCATGTGTCATGGTTGTAATAGAGAGAGAAGAACAAAATATTTATAAGGTTCGGTATAATGACCTAATCCTTTCTATGTTCTTATTTCACCACAACCCGGATTATCACTAATAAATATGTGATTACAATTATTACTATAAAAACAATGATTATAATTCTCCCAACTCCAACTAAGACACTTATTATATACCTAAAAATGATAGAATTCATTTTCTATTGGCTCTAAAAAATAGAATTATTGCTCTGTCTCAAACCTAGAGACTCATTTTTCTACTAGCTCCAAATAGAAGACCCCACCTTTATTGAAGGATTGATCCACTGTAGGGTGACTCTTTGATCTTCATCCAATATTGTTCTAGATCACACATTATTATGTAATTCATTAAGAACATTATAAATGATGGTCTTGAGGCTCCTTCCATATTTTATGCAATCTAGATTCTCCCCAATCTTTGAAAACTCAGTAACACAAGTTTATTCTTTATCAAAAGACTCCCATATTTGAAATATTTCTCTCTTTGATAAATGAATGTATCAGGGTCTCATAAGATATTGAAATTGATTATTTTTCACATCACCTTCGTTCACATATTTATAAAAAATAATAATGCACTATAACTCAATTATTCTACAATTTAAAATCCACATTAAACTCTAATTTTAAATAATTCATTTAAATATGTTATGAATAAACACATTTATTTTACTACTTCATATAATGTTAATACTCGAATAATGTGGGTATTAATATTACTCAATAAAAATATCCTAATGACCATGGGTATTATTTTATTATTATCATTATGAAATAGTTGAATGGTGGGTATTTCATTACTCTTCCATTATCATTTGAATACCTATGAATAATGTTGGGTATTATATTTCTTCACGTGGATCATTACAAACACCTGAGGAATTCAGGATCACTAATTTTCATGTTGGATAACCTCTACATCTCATTTTTTTGCATCCATGAAAATAAAACATGGAATGAAACTTATATAATCTATTTAATGTAGTATCAAAAATACCCATGGGTTCATGTATTTACTTCTCATATGGTTCAAGTTCACCCACTACTCACCTCTGCATACATTTCCTTAATTTTGAATACCCAATGTTATCGGGCTTCATATTTCTTCAAATTTTATTATGATGTATTTTGGAATACATGTGATATCTCATAAAATCACATGACCACAACACTTTAACCTGAGAGAATCATGTTATCTATTTTTTCATGCGGTGTGTAAATACCAGTGGATTCCCAAATGA
The DNA here is from genome assembly GCA_963277665.1 of Viscum album. Lineage (NCBI taxonomy): Eukaryota > Viridiplantae > Streptophyta > Magnoliopsida > Santalales > Viscaceae > Viscum > Viscum album. Next base: position 1,039,560,748 of record OY728161.1, on the reverse strand, counting down.
AAAAGGAAGCCTTTGAATATTCCATACATTTTCATGCATGAAATGTGAAGCTACATATATGACCATTTTTATCATAAATGTGAAATAATATTGACATTTACTTCATCAAGGAGGTAGGATTAATTTGTAGATATCACTTTATGTGTCCCTTCAATTTGTGCATGTCAATTCATGAATATCATGAACAAAAAATTATTCAGAACCACTTGGATCATGGGAGTTCAATAAAGCAATGATCATGTGTTTTAATCTTGAACTGTATTATTTCCATTTTCACCATGGATCAAAAATAGAGGAATAACCATTGTTTCAAATACATTTGATTGCAGATGGAGGAAGACACCATTTTCTTCTTTATTAAACAGCTTAGATTGGTTTCATACGATGGCAGGTGAAATATAGGAATATTTTTAAGCAGAAGAATAGTAACTACATTACCCATTCCCATATCTAAATTTCCATATGTTGAGGCATGATTAATTACTTAATGACTCCCACTACCACATTAAGCTGGCGATGTGGGATCAGCACCTGTATACCCTTCACATACCATATGATATTTTTCCCACTTGAATTATCTAGCACATACACACCTTCGGGTTATTCATCCTATATTCCTTATACACAGTTGTTCTAGGTGGGCTTATACACAATCCACCAATAATATATGGCCCCGCATTTTCCCTTGGTCAATCCAGGCCTAGTAAGGCTTGTGGGTTATACATTTGTTTTACACATTCCACCTATGGAAATTCGAGGCCCTATTCTCAAATTTAAAACTAATGAAAATCACACAAGATTCTTAAAATATTATTCACGAAAACTATATATTTTTTATTGAATTCATTCCTTTCATGAAAATAATTTTCGATTCCATGGAATCCTTAAAAATTTTGTGTAATAAAATGTTAATAATAAGGTCCTCTTCTTCATTTATTTTGATGTTAAACAAGTGCCAACTATAAAACAAGTCTTCTGAAGATAATACCACTTCAAAAATCATCATATTTAACTTATAGAATAGTTCATGAATGAAATAAAATTCCATTTCATGAATCCATAACAATTATCCAAGAATCACCACTTCCACCCATATTGGATTATTGAAAAAAGTGAAACAGTGGGTTAATAATATCCCCATTTTTTGATATCAACACATATAATTCAAGTCAATATTTGTTGAAATTATTCTCTTACTCATTGAAAATTAAATGAAAAGGACATGTGGGATCTTATTATTTTATCATTTTCTCTAAATAATTGCCTTATAACTTATATAAAAATTTCTTGATCACTTCTAAGATAGGATTGATATCACATGGTTCTATTAATAAAGCACCTTTTTATTCAAATAAATTTCTACATGGGATAACATGGTGTAGAAAAAAAGAGAGATGCAACCAATTATATATAGGTTATCCATAACATAACCTTCATGTGATATAATTCTTTGAAATTATCAATTCTTATATTAGGGGTTGTAAGAAATTATATTTATCAACAAAATTCTATATCCTACACATTCAAAAAAAAACATTAAAAATGTTACGTCAAAAAGATTTATCTCTTCCTTTGTCTCATTTTTACATTAACTAAGAAAACCCCCTTAATTGATATGTTTACTAAAATTAAGAATGAGTGATGAATTGTAATTGTAATACCTCGTATTCCAATATTATAATGTTATTTAGAAGTTTCCACATTCAATATATTATGATGATTTTATAGATTTGTCACACCAATTCTCCCCATCAAGAAATAAAAACAACTTCCTAAATTACCTACTTATTTGTAAAAAATCATTCATAAATAAAGGAATAAAGAGGGAAATGTTTCTTCCTCAATGTGAACAAAAACATTAACATGGTTTTCTCAAACAAGTTTCTCCACTTTTTGTAGTCTTTATGCTTCCACATAAGAATTTAAAATCACATTTATCCGGTGGTAAAATGGATATTTTCTCTCACCCCATCATTGTGTGAGATATATCATCTTTATTTAGTAATCAAATCATATAAATATCCAAATGAAATATTCATTATATTCAAGGACTGTTATTGTACTAGAAATATGTTTAAACATCCTCTTTATCTGTTTCAATAATTATTGCATCTTTCACATAGAAATTCTTTAATAAAATAGTTTTCAATTAATGAAAACCTCTTATGAAATTTATGTTATTTATATGGAATATTATTTTTTCTTTTATCATGGTCATTTTCTAGTAATTCTTATAACAATATAGTTTTCTCTAAATCAATAATAAAATTTATAAGAATGTCTTTGGAAATGATGATAGGTTGTTTGGAGTCCCCACATGGATTTATATGAGTTCCTTGATTCACATATTTCTTCTGAGATGTGTCACCCATGTATATATTATTCAGAAACTTCGTGGGAGCTCTCTTGTTTGGAATTTCTCTTTTTGTCTTCTATTATAATTATTTTTTGATACACATATTTTTATATTTGATATATAAGAGTATCTTTCATTGTTCTTCTTGGTGAAATTTGGTTTAATAATATTCTTGTTTTTTTCACATGAAAAGTTAACTTTTAAAACTTATTTTATTGTGGATTTATCTTTTATTAAAATTTTATCCTACTAAATGTAGGCCTCACATTATTTTCATGAATTAACATATTAATCCCACATTCCAATTCCTTGTTTGCAAAATTTCTAAAACACCAAAAATACCCTACGAGCCTTATTCTCTTTTATTGTGGTGTTGTATGTTTATATTTTACATATTATGAAACTAACAACTTTTGAGTGGCACCACCACTCTTTGGGAAAATTTATTGGGAATATTTATTCATGATTCTCTTGAAAAAAAAACCCTTTATGTGGTCAATTTATCATCATTGTTTGAACATTTATTATTTCCTAGATTTTACAGGACACCTATTTCTTGGAGGGTGATGCTATTTTATTAGAGGATTAAATCATATTCTTTACGGAATAATGATCCTCAATAAAAAATTGACTAGAAAAATATCTTATTTAATTTATTTTGGAATATCCATCCTATGATGATTCAGGTTTTTTCAGTCTCGCCTCCATCTCTAAACACTTCATGTTGAGGGAATTCTTCTCATCATCAATTGATATAATATTAGCTTCCTAATAAACCATTACCTTTTTCATTTATTCTTCATACATGTTTAATGATTCATGCAATGAATGATTATGTTTCTTTTACATATTATATAAATCCTCTATTTGAGCTATTTTGAAAACAATAAAAACATTGTGGAATTTTTCAAATGCATGGAAAATGTAAGGACCCATGTTTTTACGGACTGTAGTTTTGAAAAGAAATTTGAATTTTGCGGTCAAATTCTTGTAAATGGGTAAAATGGTATTTTTCCAGGGCATATGTTCTCAGATAATTTTTATGACCACTTTTTTGGCCTAGTAATAGGGTGTTTACCATAGGACACAAGTTTGGTAGAAATAAATCCATTTTAATTTTAGTGGAATAATTAATATTTAATATTTAATAAATTAAATATTAAATTTATCAAGTAAGTTTATTCAGAAAGAATCTTTGAATGGAGTATCAGATTGAGATTATGTCTTAATCATTGAGTCTAGAATAGTGAGTTTAGCCTTGGAAAGGCATAAACTTGAGTTCAGTGATGGGACCATCCCAAGCCCCATTTTCCTTTCTTATATTTTTCTTATTTTTCTTTATTTTCTCTTTTTCCCTTCTTCCTCCTCATGTACACCCCTCCTGTGACTCCTCCTTCGGATTACCTTAGATATAATGAGGGAGAGTAATAATGAGAGATAGGTAGAGGGAAGGGAATAGAGGTACTACCATGAATCCCTCGACATGCTGGATTGATGTGCGGTAACTGTGGATTGTGAAATCAAACAATGTTTCTGTGATTTCCACCAATGGTACATCATTTTAATGATTTACTACAAATACCAATTAGAATTGTTTTAGTTTTTTACGACCAATTATGCTTGGTTATGGACTCTTGAGGCTAGATCAGTTTATTTGGGGATTTAAAATGGAGGTTTTGGTTGATAAAATTGTTTTCCATTTGGGAAAACTAGGTTACATGATGTGTTGTTCAGGGTGACATGCCATGTGTTATTCTCATTTAGGGAATATGAAGATTAAGGATTACACTCCGTGTATATGGGTGTACATGTAGTGTACTGTTAATCTACTATGTAGCTAATTACACGGGGATGAATACCCATACAGGGGTACATGGCCATGTAGATTACACAACCAATCCTCGTGTGGGAAGCACACCCACTACTAGAAAATAAGGCTATACCCATGGTTTAAAACCATGGCTATAGGCCCAAAAACTGTGGCTATAGGTTATAGCCACGGTTCACTCAATTGTGGCTGGTTTTCGTGTGGCTATAAGGTAAACCCTCTAGACACTGTTTTAAACCGTGGCTATAGGCCTGTAGCCACGGTACAAACTGTGGCCAGAGGGCTATTTCCACAGTTAAAACCGTGGATAAAACCCTATATCCAATGTTTGAAAACGGTGGTAGTGGATAAAATTAGTCATCATATAAATTTTTGGTTTAAACCCTGGCTATAGACATATATCCACGGTTTAATCCTATGGCTATAAGTCTTCACATTTCCTAAAAAACGTGCATCGTTCAGCCGATGTTGGCCCCTTGAACCCCCCCAATCCCCTTGCACACATGCACACCCCTGCGGGACACCCCCACTGCACCCCCCCTCTTGGACACCATCGGGATAGACACCCCCCGGGACATCAGCCTCCTCTTGGACAACCCCCCTAGATATACACCCTCCTAGACAATATCCCCCTCTTGGACAACCACCTTCCCCCTATTGATAGACACCCCCAAGACAGCAGCCCCCCACCCCCGACACACCCCCCTTGCACCCCCTTATTCATACCTTGTACCCCCTGCACACACACTACACTCCCCTTCTCCCTTACTAGTGCCCCTTGCACCACCCCAGTTGCACCCCCTAGAAAGACACCCCCACCCGTTGTACAGAACCCCCCCCAGATAGCACCCCCAGCCCCAAGACATCAGGCCCCCCACCCTGGATAGAAACCCCAAGACAGTTGCCCCCCCCACCACCCAGGACAGTCACCCCTTTCACCCCATGTCCCCTTGAACACACACCCCTAAACCCCTATACACCCCTGATGGATACCCCATTTCCCCACCCCTACTGGACACCCCCCCTTCTAGACACCCCCTTCTAGACAACCTCCCTTCTGGACACCCCCCTACATATCCCCCCTTGCACCCCATGTCCCCTTACTCACCCCCCCCCCCCTGCACACCTGCACACCCCCGCTGGACACCCCCTTACACAACCCCTCTGGGACACCCCCCCCCCCCCCTGCTGGACCCCCTTGCAACACCCCTGTTGGACACCCCTTTCACCACCCCTGCTGGACACCCCCCCCCCCTTGTGCCACCCCTGCTGGAACCCCCTGCACCACCCCTATTGGACCTCCCTTAAGAACCCCCCTTTCACCCCCTATCCCCTTTCACACCCCCTGAAAACCAGCACACCCATGTAGGACACCCCCTTGCACCACCCCTGATGGACACCCCCTTGCACCCCCATGTCCCCTTGCAAACCCCTTGCACAACCCTACTGGACACCCCTTACACCACCCCTGCTGGACCCTCCTTGCACCACCCCTGCTGGACCCCCTTGCACCAACCCTACTGCACAACCCCCCTACTGGACATCCCCATCCACCCCTCCTTGTACAACCCCCTTTTACCCCCTAAACATCCATTGCACCCCTTGTACAGCCCCATTAAATAACCCTAAAACCCCCCCATCCCCTTCCACCCCCCTTGCACTCCCCATGCACCCCCTTTCACCACCCCTGTTTGAAACCCCCACTGCACACCCCTTTCCTTTTGCACACCCCTTTCCTTTTGCACACCCTTGTCCCCTTGCACCACCCCCCGTTGGACCTCCCTTACACAAACCCTGCTGGACACCCCTACTGCACACCCCCCTTGCACCACCCCTATTGGACACCCCCTTGCACCACCCCTGTTGGACACCCCCTTGCACCACCCCTGTTCGACACACCCTTGAACCACCCATGATGGGGCCTCCTTGTAGCAACCCTGCTGGACAATCCCACTGCACACCCCCCCCCCATCCTAGAAATGCCACCCCCTCCCCCTGGACATACCCCCTCCCCTCTAGTAGATTTAAGATCTCATCCATATAGTTTTGGAGGATAATTAAAAATGGCATAATGGACACAATAGTAGGAGTAGTTATCTACTCACACAATAGATGAAATCAATAATCCATTCAAAAATGACATCTGGTTTGTGGTTACACTTGATTGGAAGAACAAAGGAAAATTTCTCAAACTAAAAAACACAAGAAATGATAAAGTGATTGATGGAAGAATGAATTATGCATGGAATTCCTTCAGTTTTTTATTTCTTTTTTTCCCTGAAAAAGAATGGGTCTACCTGAGTTCACTTCATAGTAGTGTCGATTAAGAGATTTGGAGGTGTGGCGGTGCGATAGTAACTACTATGAGAATCCAAATATAAATTGGTTTTATTGTAGTGGTGATTTCAACAGTAAATACAAGAAAGTGAATATCCTTTCTAAACATAAGGCTGTTAAGGGAAGTGACTCAGAACATGCCAGTCTAGTTTTTTAGATTTGGGAAACCACAGTAAAAAACCACTGAGCTAGAAAGATGGATAAAAAATTCCAAATATAATATGACTCATTGGGAATTCTATTTTGAAAAATAACATGGTACATACATATTAGAAATATCTTATAGTTTAAGAGATAACTCACTCTGAGAATAAAATAAGTGGAATATTCTAGAAATATCACTTCAGATGCCTATATGTTGAAAAATATTTGAATGAATATACAATTATTTATGAGGAAAATGTACAATTTAAACATGTATTTTATGGTTTCTCTAGTAATTATTAATATCATACCTCCTAATGTTCATAATATTTTTCTCTATGTAAGAAAGAAAATCTGATTGAATTGCCTATTTACTTTAGTTCTTCCCGTAAAAACAATACTAGAGGTCCATGTTTGGTTTTGGTACAGGTTTATATGTCAAGTGTAAATTTGAAATGAAATCCAAATGGGGGATTATTGGGGCACTGGTTGATGTTTTAGAACCTAGTTTAGAAAGGTTTAAATTATAGGAAGATGAGAGATCCTCTAAAATTAGTGATTAATAATAGAACTTCCAATGTTAGGCTTTAATAGGTATGAGAAACATAACATTTCTTAAAATTTAGATTCTCATTGAGTACTTTTTTTCTCTATATTGGAATGAAATGTGAAGAGGAAAACCATAATGTTGAAATATCATAAAAAAATCAATGGAGCAGGTCAGGTTTTTTGATGTTCTAATGTGGATGATGAATTAATATCAAGAAATTTATAATCTATGACATGGTGGTAGTTCTATTTGAATTATTTATTCTTTCTACCTTGAGTAAAATTTTTTATTTCAAGAGAGTGGTGATGATGGTAACATGGGACTGGGTTGTTTATTTAGAGAACAATGTGGGGTGGTTTTTTGTTGTGGGTAGGTGATTGTCTAATAACTGATAAGAAATTATTGTAAATGCTATTTTAATGTTGTTTTCCTACTAGATGAGAGTAGGTTGGGGAAGATGATTTGTCTCTAATGTAACTTCTGAATTCCATATTATTTAGAATCCACTAATTGAATTGGTCATATAATACATTTATTTTACATATCTTATCTCTCAATGAACAGACCAATGTTGATAGAATTGTAGGTCAAAATCTAGTTTCCAAGAAGCTTTTCATTTCAATTGTAAAAATCATGTATGTGATTTGTTGATTTATGTGTGTAAAATATATTCAAAAAAACTAAAAAAAATCTCCAGAAAAATACAGGGAGAGAAGAGAAGAAGAAGATAACTCTCATAGTCATATCTCTGTAGCCTTATCAACTACAACTAGCATTGGGTGGGGAATGAGGAACAAAATGCTTGTACAAAGTGGTTCTGTGATGGGGAAACAATAACCTAGTGGGAGGTAGAACCAATCAGTACTAAAGAACTAGTGGTTTTGTTCTAGGATAGTACTACAAGACTTCAAAGATAGTATATGTATCATATTTAGTGATGAAATAGTGGATGTATTCACTAAAGTCTAATGTGGGACTCTTAAATATAGTGTCAACAAAGAAGTTGGTGTGAACTAGGAATTGAAATGCACCTTTCCAAACCTAATTATAACACACAAAGTGATTTTTTTATAATATGATATAGTAAAACAATGTAATTTTTATGCATAAAATTTGGGAATAGCATTTGCACACCCCCACACCCCCCTACCCACCCCCTACCCACCCCATGCACCCACTGCACACCCCCCTGCACACCCCCCTACACACCCCCTGCACACCCCTGCACACCCCTTCCCCCTGCACACCCCCTAGCCACCCCTGCCCAGCCCAAACCCCCTACCCACCCCATGAAAATTCAACTTCAACCACTTAATGGAAGTAAAATCATATCAAAACACTCAGAGACATGTCACATAATACAAGAATAACTATTCATTTTATTTTAACAAGGTCCTCTAAATTTAAACACTCAAGGAAAGGCTTTCTACCATGACAAGTCATTCCATCCAAATCTTGTTATTCACTTATTGGTGAATTTGTCATTACAACACTCGCCTACTTGGTTAATTCCATCTTTAATGTCTAATGGAAAATAAACGGTGTTTGGGTTCAAAGAACTGTTTTAATAAAAATTGGGCACCATCCCCCTGCCCTTGACAAAAGAACCTAGCACACTAGTGAAGGAATTAGAACCTAAGTGGAAGCTTCTATGCCTGTTTTTTCAAAATAGGATATCCAAAAGAGTATGAGAGATGGATAAAGTAATTTTCATAATATGTATGTGTTATATATTTTGATTAATAATATGAAGTTCAACAAGCCATGGTAAATTATTTTTTTCATGGGTCACTACTACAAAGGGAAAGCTAATATGAATTACTATCATTATGGCAGGATGATCATACTAGTTTTAATGAAGGGGGAAGTTGATTTGAATGAGGGAGATCAAGTGAGATTCCATAAGAGTAATACCATATCTGAAATTATTTTGAAGACCATTGGGTTCTTCTAAGATACCAACTCAAATTACATGAAGCTAGATAGTTGGCAAGGAGTGGCTCAAAATTGAATTATGTGTCCTTACATATTCAGTCCCTATAGCGTGATATGTTCACACCATTCCTTAAGCAATATTTCAAGAGGAATATTATGGGCGAGTTCCATGATACCAAAGAAGAGGTAAGTAATCTAGGTATTTGAACTAATGGATCCTTAAATTATGTAGTGGTATTTTATGATGAATTTAATGGGTAGTTGAATAGGATCATGAATGTATTTAAGGATGATCAATGTATGAGTTTTAGATCTCTTGTTAAAGTATCTAGACACTACTATCATTTTTTAATCTCTTTTATTGAGGTCTATAAATATATTCGTGGGATACCTTCATATTAATCCATGAAAATGCTAGTGGTTATTAGAAAAAAAAAATTAAAACAATAAAGCAATTATGGAAACCAGTTTTTAAAACAATCAAGGAATTATAGAATTAAAATAAAAGTTTAGGCTGAGGGAACCTACGTCAACCTTAAGACGCGTTACTTTTGACGAAAACAACTCGAATATTCTTCTTTTTCGCTTGAACACATATGAAACCTCACGTATATATTAGGACACTTGTCCCCTATTTACAAATTTACATGGCCAGATATACAAAAGGGGGTCCTTAAATATATGTTTATACTTGCATATACCCATTTACACATAACACATGTATGCATTTTTCATATCTATATATAAGCACACCTAGACCCAATTCATATATTCATAATACCATGAGGGAATATATATAAAGGGGTAACATATATATGTATATTCCTACTTATGCATACACATGTAAGCCTTCGGCAACGACAACTTGAATCTACCTCAATGAAATCCAAAACTCACTACAAAAATATAATGAACCAAAAAATAAAAAAAACACTAATTAATATTGGGCCAATGAATAAAAACAGAATAAACCTTACAAAAATATGATGTTGAACTCACTGTCTTCGATGGTGGTGGATAAAACCGGCCTCATCATAATAATCCACCTATAAGAAAATAGTGAAAAATAAATGATATATAACGAATCTTTATAAATATGTGATCATTGTGTCAACTGTACATGATAAATGATACTCGAATCTATAACAAAAAATGATCAAATAATATTCAGAATGATATGTATGTCCCAATACAAAATAACATGATCATTAATAAAGCTCTTTAATGTTTTAAAGATCACCTTCAATTGCTTATTCAAAAATAAAAAATCACCAAAATATGGGAATAAAGTAAACATCCATCGACACTTAAATGTGAGAAGTAGATATTAGACATTTTTCTTATCCTAGAAAATCCATTCCATGAATGTCTAAAATACCTAAAACACTTCATACCTATATCCTTCTTAATTTTCTTGATTGAAACCAAATTTTTAGCGTGTTCTTCTTCTGGAATTCACCTTTATTCTTATTTTATATAGGTTTATAAATTTTATAAAGTAGATAATTTTCATTCATTTATTCATACTCAATATGTTTTTACTTTTCAAAACAATTGTTTAAAATGATTAGAAAATCTTTTGGTGCATGATCTTCCTTCTTCTTGATTGTATATTCCTTATTTGTAGAAACTATTTTCGAACATGCGATAATTGGTTCTTTCCTTTTATGTTTCAACAATTGTTATTGTTATGGAATCTATGTCATAAATTCATAAAAATTTGGAATACTTTGTTTCCCTCCCACACACACTTTCAACCACCTTTAGAGTACCCTTTTTAGGCTCCCTTTCAAACTCCACACTAGAATTTTCAATAACTAGCCCACTACAATATCAAATATTAATAATTAACCAAACACATTGATCTGAATGACATCCTAGAAATACAGAATCTCTAAATAGCCTATTTACCAATATAAACTCTTCATAATTAACCAAACACACTGACTATACCAACCACTATAGGTAAATCCTTAATTTTGGTGTGGTCTTGGAACCAAATTTGGTTTATCCAACATCTATCTCCAGACACTAAATTCATCCATTTACTATCTATGTTCATACATTTCACAACCTTGATAATGATAAAAATCCCTTGATATAGATTTCAATCAAAAAAGATGAGTATGAATATCCCTACTATAGTATTATCGACACCATCATCAATCCTACAAACACATGTATAGTGCCTCATATCACATTATGATCACTATAGAAGATCCAAGGCCAATAATCTCAACATAATATCTTCATTTAAAAACTATAATCTTCCAAAAAAACATTATATCCAACAAAAATAATACATTAAAAGATATTAGATAAAGAAATCCAAATTATAGAAAGAAGTAACTTTAGGAATACCTCGAAAAGTATGGTACTAAAATCCCTTACACCTAGGATGGATTATCCAAATAGAATAGACTCTATTCAAACCCATATCTCGACACATACACGAAACCTATTTTTCCTATCCCAATACAAATGGAATGTACATACATTCATGATACATGAGAAATAGACCAGAGTTCATTTATTTTTCTAATATCGAGCTAAGATTTTACTCCTTTAATCTACTCTTTCACCCTCATAGTGAGGCGCAGCAACCAGCATTCATTCCTACCTAGTTTCCATCCTTCTCCATGAACCTTCCTATGAAATGGATGTATCTACATAGATAGCTCAATATTTCTTGAATATCTCTTAGTAGGTGTTTAGATAAAAGGAAGCTGCTCATACCAATAATGAGTACATAAAACCATTTTAAAAATAAAATTATATTGTGAATAAATCACATTTTGAGGATGGAATGAAATGAATATACCATTAAAATTTAGTGTTATACTCCATTACTAATTCCCATATTGATATAGATCCATGAATTCCCAAAACATGCACTTATTCTGTAAATCTTCCATAGCCACTCAAAGAAGAGGGAATGAAACTCGATCAATAAAACCTCCTCATTCTTTCTTTTATGATCAAATGTAATTATCCATTCTGATTCATCTCCTTGGAATTTAGAAACATTTAGTTTCATTCATATATCCTCTAAGGTTCTAATCCTTTTAAATAGGAACTAAAATTTCTTCAACATATTATATGCATCCTACGATTCCATGTCACTACTGAAAATTAGATACTACTACTCTTGTAACTAATGGGTTACATAGAAAACCATTGCTTTTCCTTGGCCTTGGTAAATAGATCAAAGTAGTTGTAACATAATATGAGGGAAAAAAACACTTGAGAATATTTCCCATGAGAACACAATTCCATCCTAATTAGATGCCTTGTTGATGTATTTTGACTCAACACCATCCGATAATAACAATATTACTAATTAGAAACCCATCGCGCCACAGTCCTAAGCATGCATTATTACCACAAAATCATGAAACTACCTTTAATCCTTACTTCATAAAAAAATATCATTTTTAAAACACCAAACCCTAAGGTTTAACATAACAATCTAATGGTTTTTCTTCTACACACCAAACATAACAACCAAACCCCACACATTCACCCTTGATAATAAGAAACCAACCACCCCTTAACTGATCTAACAAGAAAATTCTTATTAAAAATACACAATAAAATCACCCAGAAATCACAAAATTCCCTATATCGGGAGTTTTACATCAAAACATCAAGAAAAACCCCAACAAGATCCACCAACTTGAGGAATTACCACCAAACCGAACCCCCAAAGAATAATCCAAACCATACCCAATACATAACCATCATACTCTAAACTACTAGGAATCTAATATCCTAACAAATGAATTAAAGGTTTTCATCTACCATATAAACTTTTTTAAGATATCATAAAGAAACCAAAAACACATGAAAACCACTATTTTAGATTCTGTAAATTAATACACCATCAAAATGTTATTCTAGAAAACACAAATTCATATATTATTGATGTTTTAATAAATCAAAACCACTATCAAATTAATTTTCCAAAAACATGACCACATATATTACTTTCTCAAACCCACTTTCTAAACAGATATTCCTTTTTTAAAACCATTTTTCATAGACAAGTACTCATGAACATATAGAAAACCCCCTATATTTCATGTACTATTCACGAACTTGGATTATATTTCTACCCCATGACAAGATTCAAACAAAAAATAACAATCTCAACCCAAAAATAATACATGAAAAAATATCTCAATGATAATAGTGTAAATATATAATTGAAAACAACACCCTTGGTGACTAGGGTTTCCAATGTACAAGTTTTCTTGATGCATACCACCGATTTACATCCTAATATCCAACCATTGGAGAAAATACACAGAGTGAAATTTGAGGGGATAAAACCCTAAATACATTCGGTGGAAAATCAATAGGAATGACTGTCCGAGGAGGAGGATGATTCCCGAAGGTGGTGTAGCCACATCGGAGGCGCACCGAAGGAGGAGGTGGGGAGGCTGTTTTGGGGCTGCGTCTACGGGGGTGGAAGCGTTTGGTGGCAGCGTCAGGGGAGTACACCACAGTGAGGATTCTTCCATGAACAGCATGAGAAAGTTCGATGATTCAGAGATGAGGGTCATGGTTAGAGAGTTTGACGATAGCATAATGGGAATTGATTGGAAGCTTCAAGATGTGGGTGCCACGGTGAGAGATGTAGACGGATAGGAGAGGAGGGTCGGGATAGATTATGTGAGGAGGAGAGGAGAGCCCGATCACTACCACAAAAACAGTTTTTCGCAGCGCCCCCCTTTATCAGCGCTTGCTTAGTAGCGCTGATAAAGGGGGGCCTTTATCGGCACTTTTTTTAGTGCTGATAAAGGGTCGGATTCAAAAAAAATTAAAAATATATTAATATATTAATATATAAATATAGTTATATTGTTATATAAATATAATATATAATTTTTAAATATATTTTAGATAAGTATAAATGTACATTTACACTTATTATACTTAATATATAAGATATTTAGTGAAAATGAATTCTTAAAAAATTAAAAAAATATTTTTAATTAATATTTTGATAATAATTATGGAGTAATAGTCATTTAATAACAATTTGAGGACTAAGAAAATTAAAAAAATCAAAAAAAGTTCCAAAATATGTTGAAAACGCAACTCAAACTTCAAAGGGACATAACTTTTGATCCGGGTGTCCGTTTGAGCTCTACCACATATCAAATCGAAGCCTGCGACGAGCTCTACGTCACTGTGAATCAGAGGGACCCCCGTCAAGTGACTTTAGAGGCAAAAAGAGGCCCAGAAGGCCTCCAAAACTGAGTTTTTAGTCGGGGTATCCCGATTTTTTAACATTTTGTGGATTTTCACCCTCGTTTAAGGGGGTATTATTGGATTTTTTTGGTGGGGTATGAATTTATTCCAAGGTATTACATTCATATTGATATTATGTCTTTGAAATTTCATCATTTTTTATAATGCACTGCTATTTATAATCAAATATACAACAATATATTCATATTTTTTAAATATTCACACCTAAAAATTTAATTATAAATATAAATAATAAAATATATTTACATATAAAATATATTAGCTTTATCTAAATAATAACTAACATCCATTTTATTTAAAATACAATGAATATTTATATACCTATATATAAATCTAACTATATATATATATATTAATCTAACTATATATATATTAATCTAATAACTATATATATATTAATATAACTACATATATATATATATTAGTATTACTATAAATATATATATTAATATCACCATAAATATATATATTAATATAACTATATAAATATATATTCATATAACTATATATATGTTAATATAACTATATATATATTAATATAACTATATATATGTTAATATAACTATATATATATATATATATATTAATATAAATATATATTACTATACGAATAAATATAACTAAATATATATATATATATATATATATTAATACCACTATATATATATATATATTAATATTACTATATATATTATAATATAACTATATAACTATATATTATAATATAACTATATATATTTATATATTAATATAAATATATATTACTATACGAATAAATATAACTAAATATATAAATATATATATAGAGATATCATGAATTGGAAAGCAAATCAAAATAGAGTAGTGGTAAGGGCTTAGGCACGTAGGAAGAGGTCTCGAGTTCAAATCCTAGTGGAGGCAGGGGTACGCACGCATGGGGAATATTGGAGCAAGCGCTGTTAAAGGGTGGAGGGGGGTGCGTGGGGTGTGTGGGGTGTTGTATAGGGGCCGAAAAGCACTGTAAAAGGGGGGGTTCAAGCGCTATAAAAGCCCCCCCGATTGGCAGTATTTTTTTTTTTAAAATTTTTAATTTTTTTTAATTTTTTTTAACTTTTATGAGAACATTTTTAAAAGCTCTGATAAAAGGGTCCTTTATCAGTGCTAAAACGAAAGTGCTGATAAAGGAAGCGCTGATATAGGACCCCTTTATCAGCCCTAAAAAAAGCGCTGATAAAGGGGTACTTTTATCAGCGCTTTTTTTAACGCTGATAAAAGACCCCTTTTATCAGCGCTTTTTTTAGCTCTGATAAAGGGGTCCTATATCAGCGCCTTTCAGAGCGCTGATAAAGGGGACCCCCCCTTTATCTACGCTGGCTTTATCAGTGCTAAAAAAGTCATGTTTGTAGTAGTAGATGCAGATCACAAAAAAAAGAACCAAGATGTTTAGCCACAGATAATTAAATCATGGCTATAAAAAACCTATTCCAGAGACCTATAAAACTGTGGCTATAAGTCTGTGGCTATAACATAAATTTCTATTAGTGACCATGTAAAATTCCACAACCTGACCTAGAAGATGGCGAGACCGGTTGAGTTACACATGCATGTACCTCATGTAGGGCACACACCACGTACCCACCTTACACACTGTATAAATGGGGTGTTTACACACCCAGACTAGTGAGATTAAAAACCCACATGGGTTGATGAGAGTACACACCATGTATTGAGGGTTAGACACCATTTTTTCCCCTTTTCAACCCTTTGATGGATTTTCCTGTTTTCATTCCCCATAATTATATTGGGACCTGAGTGTAGTCCATCATGACTATTTTTCCATATAGACCGGGATGGAAAAACCCATAGATTTATATGGGGGATTCTAATGGGTGTTTTATGGATTATATTAATATGGATAGGTTTTTCCTCCAGTAATCGTATTTTGTTTCCTCCGTAGAGAAGAACTTGGTGTGAATGATAGGTTGGGTGTTCGGAACAACCTAGTTTTAGATTTTATTCTGAGATCAAATGAGAGCTATATCCTATCGCTAATGACTTCATCATTTTCTTTGAGGACATCTCTCTTGTGAGATGCCCCCTTCTGGCCCAAGAGGCTATGATAATAGTAGTTATTGAGGATCCTGTATAGGATGCCTCTATCATATATCTCATTACTAAGGATTCCCTAAAGGGATAATTTTCTTATATTCTAATATAGGGAGGCCCTCACCGGTATATCATTCAAGGATCCCTGTTTGATGATTCCTCTGTTGTTTATCATTGAGGATCCTATGTAGTAATACTTTTTACCTTTCAGATAAGAATTTTTAGTAGGATGCATTCGCTTGTGTTTACTTTGAGGATCCCAAGTAGGATGCCTTTCAGTTTTTGGATTGAATTATAGAGCGGGTACCTATTGATTGACCAAACTTGAGATTTTAGGTCAGATTGGGTAGAGATGGTGTTCGGGTGTCACCTTAGAGCCCATTCCAATCTGGTAATCCAACGGGGCTGTGGATGGAGTGTTGAGTTGGCCATTAGGGCCACCCTCACTTGTTTGTTTGTATCATTGACGTGGTTATTACAGATACACTAATGTTTACCATAGGTGCTTCCTAGTTAGTGGCTATTGATTTGTACGAGGGGAATCTTTCTATCTATTGGGATGCCCAAACATTCTTCTTGGGATCAGTATTTCTTGTTGGGATGCCCAAAATTTCATACATGGGATTCAGATTATGATCCATGTTATTTATAATGTTTATTGGAATACCCAAAGGTACTAACTATGACATTGATATTCAGATTGGATATTGAGATTGGATGTATATATATATATATATTTGATGTATATTTTTTGGATGTACAAAGAGGTTTCGTGGCATCAGGTTTTTGATCCTTACATGTTTACTTATATTCCATGAGTGATACTTGGATCCCTGTTGTAAGAATTCCAAGGATGGACCAATAGGGTTAATGATTTATAGACCTTGAGTGCTACATGGATTCCCATTATAGTAATTTCATGTACTGACTTAGAGGGATGATGGAATGTACACCATGAATAATACTTGGATTACAATTGTAGGAATTCTTTTGATAGACTCAGAGGGATGATAACTTATAATCCTTGAGTGAAACTTAGATTATTGTTTTAGGAATACCATGAAAAAACATAGTGGGCTAATAAATTGTACACCTTGAGTGATATATGGATTTCAATTGTTGGAATGGAATGGATGGACTAATATTCTTGATGATATATTATGAGGAATCATTATGCTCTTCTCGATTGGTTACGAGACTCGATGGGTCTAACATGGCGTCTCACTGATGAGTTATATATTTATATGGGCACAGATTCCCATGAATCCGAGTATATTAAGAAATCCCATGTTTTGGGGATGATGAAAATACCTTCGGCCTATGATCGGAATGATAACACTCTTCTGTATTAGTTATTAGACTTGATGGGTGTAGTATGACATCTCACTGGTGAGTTCTCTCATTACAGATCATGTAAGGGTAAGACCATTAGGATTCATTAGTGTTCTGAATTTCAAGACTTCATATAAACCAAGACCCAGGGATTACACATTAGACATGATTATTAGGCCTGGGAAGTAGGAAAACTAACATAATGGCATTTTTAGGATGTCTGGGCATACTCCCCAAAATCCTTCTTTATTGTATTGATCATCAGTATAAGGAATCCTTATTTATATATAGGATTGTTCATCAGTATGCGGTATCCTTCTTTACATTGTTGACTGTAGGTATACAGTATCCTTGTTAGTGGTTAGAGGTGATTATGTGTGAACCCAGGTGTAGGATGTGTACCCCCTGTGGATACGTAGCTTGCTCAAACACTTTTATGAATTTGGATGAAGTACATATAGGTAGATTGGGATTATGGACCCAAAGATCAACTTTTTGATACAAGACATCAGTGGAACAACATTGAGCTCACTTCTTTTTCACTGGATGTCAAGGTGATCGAGCATACAGACCCAAGAATATAATTTTGATGTGGTTTCATGTTGTTTGATTCACATACAAATGAATATTATTATTTATTTATATATTTATAGTTATGGGACTATAAAAATATTATTATATAGATATGGACATCCATGATGTCGCATACATAGTTGACTGGGATTACAGATCCAGGCTACGACTGTGGTTTCACATTAGGTTTTACTTAGCTTTTGGTTGTATCTTAGAGAATCTGAGTAGTTGATTTTACATACACTTATAGAAGCACATTTATAGGTTTCTTTTTGGGGTGGCTTACTGAGATTCTTTCTCACCCCTACAGATGATCCTTAGTGTATGTGTAGACCTTATTTCTTCTTTTTAGGTTCTGCATGAGTTTTATAGTAGATAGGGATGAGGATCAAAGTTTCATGATTGAGCAAAGCGGTTCGTGTGGTTCTTATGATGATGCTGTTTTAGTTCAATAATGTCTGGTGATCGGGTATGTGGTCTGGCTCAGAGTTAGTAGTAGAGCCCTTACTTTGAATTTTAGTTTATTTTGTACTCATATATCTGTATGGTTGGCCTAGCTGGTTACCCATGTTTTATTGCATGGATAACTATTTGTTATTTTATATAATATTAATTTTTTATTACAGTATATTCTATGTCATAAAATTTGATGCTTCCACACTCTGTTTCCATTCTAATGTGTATGATACTTGTTTATTTCTGTTTTTTTCTTACTCTTATATGAGGGAAGAGTCTCCCGACTAACTCACCCTAGTTCCTCGCTAATAGTCAGTAGCCTCTATCATACATGGAGGCACGCCTGAGGCCTTATAACCCACAGGATCGAAACATTGGTTTAGTGGAATCTTGTTCGGGATGTTACAATGTGGTATCAGAGCTTTCTTGTCCAATTCTATATTGTTTGAGATATGGTAGATATAAGTATTAATAATGTGTGGGGACCTGGGACAAATATCTGGTTGGTGCATCGAGAATAATTATTCTGATAGGATGTCCCATTTTCTAGGGTATGGGATTGTTGTTATAATCAACGATGTTTCAATTTTATATAATTTTTTTCTTGAATGACACCCATGTTTTTTTGGATGTTACGATTTACTATGGATATATGGCTCTTGGCCATTGGTAAGAGGCCAAAGAGGGATTTTTACTCTTTTCTAGAAAAGTCAAATTGAGTCTCAAGCATCATACTAGGTACGTAGGATTAATATCATATAGGCATGCTAGTGTGTGATTTTATTGACGAATGAGGCTATTTGGTTCCAACTAACACACATATGTTTTATTATGGTAGGAGGTCATGTTGATCTAAATTGATGTGTTTTATTGTGAGGATGATGACTCGGGCCTTGGGCACTGGTGGTGTAGTGACCTAGTGGGCCTTTATGGAATGTGATTTCTTTTTTGGTGTACCCCTTGTTCGGTGATTCTTCTCAAGCTTGTGGTTATCTAGTCAAATCACTGAGTACGATGCTGATAGGTATCGAGAATTTGTTTGTGAACTGGACCTCTCAGGGCAGTTTTATGTTTAGATGTTCAATGAGTGTCAGTTCTTTTTTTTTATTCTAGATTTGTATTGTGACCTACCGGGTGTAGTTCCTTTTTGAGGATGTTGAGAGAAGATCAATGACCTTATAGATCAGGTTTTTAGTTATTCCCTTTGAAGGTTGTTGTGATATTTACTTACTTTTGATAGGTTGGATCTTTTGAGCTAGGTGGTTGGACATTGTGACCCAATTGTGAGGATTTTTCAATAGGGATAACTGGGATACCTAGAGGCCCTCGGTTTAGAATCAGACCTGTGTAGGTCAACGTCTATTTTGATCAAGGGGACCTATGTGTGATTGTTTTTCCCATGTTTTCAGAATCCTTTTAATGCATTGAGATTGGGTTTACACTCATTTTGTGATTGAGATACGGTATATGAACGAGTTATGCACTATAGGAATGTTGATGCATTCATATTTTAGTAATCACTTTGGGTGATAGTGTTTTCAAGACTATATTTGATGAGAATTACTATTTGGGTTCATAGTGGGTCGACTGTTTTTTTGTTACTAATGTTGTCAGAGCATAGGTAGAAGCTCATGACTGGAGCAACATCGGGTGAAGAGCGTTCATGGAATAAATCATGACATAGGTGAGGAGCTCTGTTTTGTAGAGGAGTTCCAAGGGAACTTCTGAAAAAATGATAATGACAATCCATGTAGCATGTTTTTTGTAGATTTGTAATGGAAGACTCGTTAGAGTATGAGTCGTAGAAAATGATACATGCTGGTTGCATGTGGTATCATTTCAATCAAAATTGGTCAGTGGTTGGGAGTGAGGTGAGGACTGATGTTTCAAGACATTATATTGGATTGGATCTAGGAATTTGTGTTTGAATGTACCTCTATGGTAGTGGTGACATCATTAAATGAATTGGGTACCATGAGATAGTTGACCCGTGGTTGAATCCTGGTTAGGTTTTGATAGGATGGAGAGTGTGGCTCTGAGGGAGATCCACATGCCACATGGTGGAATATTAATGTAATCCTATTAGATATGATCATGATCTATCTTGATTCTTCATGAGTATGCTAAGAGAGCATCGGTCATATGTCAAGCTCATTTAATTTTTAAATTTATTCCTTGGTTTAGAAGATAGAAGTCGTTGAGGTTGCACTTGAAGAGCGTTGTGTGCTAAGCCATAAGGTGGGGAGTGAACCACATCCCATTTGAGGGTAGTGTCCCTAATTTTAATTTGAGATTTTTCATTTTACATGGTTTGTTGTGCTTGGAGTTTTTTTGAGACAATGATAAGGGTATCCCTATGATGGGTAGTACTAGATTTGTTATAGTTAAATGTGTTCCGTGTAGAAGGCAGTTGTTGATACTATGAGGATAGTTATTAGATAGTCTAGATAACTTATTTTTATAGATAATTGGGTTGAGATCATGTCTACTTGTCTTTTCACTATGCATTTTGGGGACAATAAGGTTTATGGTGGAGTGTTTCTAAAGACCTATGTTTTTCTAGACTACTGTTATGGAGTACAAATTTGACTATTTTCTGTCAAAGGCTTGTAATGGTGTAAAATGGTCTCTTCCTTCTAGAAGATGATCTAGGATAATTTTTCTAACCATTCTATTTGTATCGGAATTGGGTGTTTAACCTAGGATAGAAGTCTGGTAGAAATCCATGAGGATTGAATTTTAGTGGAATTATTAAATTTTAGAATTTAATAAATTTAATATTAAATTGTTCATGCATGTTTTTTCAGCCATAACATTTTAAAATTGAATCCTATTGAGTTACCATCTACATCATTGAGTCTAGAATAAAGCGTTTATCCTAGGAATGGCATAGACATGACTTGGGCACTAGGACTGGTATGTTCCCCTTTTTCTTGTCATTTATTTTTCTTCTTTTTTGTCTTTTGTCTTTTTCCTTCTTCCTTCTCACGTACACACCGCGTATGACTCCTCCACCACACAACATAAGAGATAAAGAGGTATGTGGGGAAAGATATGGAGAGAGGGAAGGGAATAGAGGTACCATAATGAAGCAATTGATGCACTAGATCGATGTCTGATAGCTGTGGTTCGTGAAATCAAATAAAGCTTCAATGACTTCCTCTAAAAGGTAAACCATTTTTAATATTTATCACAAATTCCCCTTTGATTTGATATTTTATGTTTCTAAATCCCTATCATGATTTCATATGGAATATTGAATCCATATCAATTTATTTGGGGGTTTAAAAGGGGATTTTTGGTGATCCATAGGTTTTTTGTTTGGGAAAACCAGGTTACACTATGTATAGTCTAGGGAGACACATCATGTGTTATTCTTATTTAGGTAAGATAAAGTTTAAGTAGAACACATCACATATATGGGTGTACCCACCATGTACTTGTACTCAGCCATGTATCCAAGTACCCAGGCCTGACTACCCGTTTAGGGTTACATGCCCATGTAGAGTACACGACCAGACCCCGTGGGGGGTAGCACGCCATGTAAAAGTACACGACATGGCCATGTAGATATCCATACCGATTTAGGGACATAGGAATTTACCCCATGTATGGTATATTCCATAAATCCTCCTTACACATAGTGTACCTATGGATTTTACACACCCATGTTGATGAGAGTACATGCCCATGTGGCGAATTAGTAGTACACGCCGTGTACCGAGGGTGAAACATCGTGTACTACCCCTTTTCAACCCTTTGATGTTTTTACATGTTTTATTTCCCATGAATCATATTGGGATCATATAGTAGTCCATCTTAAGTAGTTTTCCATGTAGATCATAATGGGGAAACTCATGGAGTGATCTAAGGACTCTTAATGGGTGTTTTGGGACTTCTATCAATATGATGTGGTATTAACTCCATTAATAGAATTTAGTTTCCTCCTGAGAGAGGAATGTGGTGTGACTGATTGTTTGGTATTTCAGAAAAACCTTTTATGAGATCATATTCTAAGATGATTTGAGAGTTATCTCTTATGTATCATGCCATTATAGTTTTCCTTGAAGACGTATCTCTTATGAAATGTGTCCTTCTAGCCTAAGAGGCCATGAGAATAGTTGTTATTGAGGATCCTCTACAGGATACCTCTATATTCTATATATTTACCATGGATTTCCAAAGGGATTCCTATTCATATATGATGATCTTGGGAGTCCCTTATAATATCCTGCACATGTATATCATTCGAGGATCCTTGTTGTATGATTCCTCTGTTGTTTATCATTCGAGGATCCCGAGTAGGATTAGTCATTACCTTTAAATAGTGGATCCTGAGTAGGATGACATCACTAGTGTTTAATTGGATGATTTCAAGTTTTATGACTTAAGTGTTTGGCTTAAGGGACCCAGTGGGTTCCCGTGGATTGACCGAACCTAAGTTGTTATGTTTGGTTGGGTAGAGATATTGTTCGGGTGTCACCTTAGAACACATTTCAATCTGGTAAGCCCATGGGATTATGGATGGAGTGTTGGGTTGGGTGTTTATACCACCTTCACATGTCTTTTTATATCTTTGACTTGGTTATTGTTGATGTAGGGATAGTTACTATAATTGATTCCTGGTTGGAGGCTATCGAGATGGATCTGAGGCATCTTTTATTCTAGTTGGATGCCCAAATGTTCTTCCTCTGATCCATATTATTTGTTGGGATGCACAGATATGTTTACCTTGGATTTGGATATTAATCCATATTATTTCTGATATTTACAGGTATACCCAGAGGTACTACCTAGGACATGGATGTTGATCCTGGATGTATATATATATTTTTTGTGATGTATTTTTTTTGGATGTTCATATGTGTTTCCTAGTATCAGGATGATGATCCTTACATGTTTACTTATACACCATTAGTGATACTTGGACTCCCATTGTTGGAATTCCTTGTATAGAATTAGCGGGATGATGACTTATACACCTTGAGAGATACTTCGATCCCCATTTTAGGAATTCCATGGAAGGACTTAGAGGGATGATGAATTATATTCCTTGAGTGATACTAGGATTTGTATTGTAGGAATTACTTTGACAGGATTGGAGGGATGATGACTTATACGGCTTGAGTGATACTTGGATTCCTATTGTAGGAATTCCTTGGACAAACTTATAGGGATGATGAATTGTACACCTTGAGTGATACTTGGATTCCAGTTGTAGGAATTTCATGAATGGACTAATAGGATTGATGATATGTGATGAGGAATGATTACACTCTTCTAGATGGGTTAGGAGACTCAAGGGGTGTAGCATGGTATCTCCTCACTGAGTTTTCTATTTATATGGGAATGGAATCCCAAGATTCATGATAGATTATGATATCCCAATTGGTTCAAGTGATTACAATTAATTTTGTCTACGATCGGAATGATTACACACTTCCATATCAATTATGAGACTCTAGGGGTGTAACATGGATAATCATCAGCGAGTTCTCTATTTATAGATCACCTAATGATAAGACACAAAGGATTCATCTGAGTTTTGAATGTCCTGACCTCTTAGAGATTGAGACCTAGGGCTCAAAAATTGTATTGGATTTATAGTTTTGGGTAGCATGGAGAATAACTTAGTGGCATTTTTTAGGATATCCAGACATACTACCTTGAATCTTTTTTTACAGGATTGAACATTAGTATACAATATCCTTCTTTACATGATTGAACTTCAGTATACGATATCCTTATTTACAGGATTGATTTTTGGTATATGATATCCTTCTTTATAGGTTTTAAATTTAGTATATGGTATCCTTCTTTATAGGATTGAGCATCAGTATACAATATCCTTAACAGTGGTTGGAAGTGAGTATGTGTGAACCTAGATGTTGGATGAGTATCCCCTTTTGGTGACATAACTCACTCAGATACTTTTCTAGCAATGGATTAAGTATGTATATGCTGATTCAGAATATAAACTCAATGATAGACTTAATGGTACATGACTTGAGTAGAATGAGGTCCAACTCAAGGGCATTACACGGAATGTCCAGGCGATCAATATTATGGACCCAAGGATCGATAGATGATGTGATTTCATATTTTTTTATTCACATACTTATGAATATTTAAATTTATGTATATATGTATAGGTATGGGACTATACAAGTATACATATATAGATATGGACATCCAGGGTGGCCCATGCCCAGTTGACTAGGATTATGGACCCAAGGTTCGATTGTGGTTTCACAATGGATTTAAATACCTTTTAGTTGTGTCTTAGTGAGGCTGACCTGTTGTTTTTTCATACACATAGAACAAAACATTTATAGGTTTCTTATTCGGGTGGCCTACTAAGATTCTTTCTCACCCCTTCACATGCACTTTGGTGTACATGTAGACCTTATGTATTCTTTCCAGGTTGATAATGAGTCGCATGATGGATAGGGTTGAGGCCCAAGGTTTTATGATTGAGAGGATCTTCTCGTGTGGTTCTTCTGATCAGGGTACTATAGTTCGAAATTTCCTAGATACTAGTTATGTGGTTTGGATAAGAGTTAGTAATAGAGAAATGTACTTTTAATTTTAGTTTCTTTTGTACTCGTGTATCTGTGTGGCCATCCTAGTAGGTGACTAGTGTTGTATTATTTCATGGATAGATTTTCCATCTTTTATATCTTTTTCATTTTTTACTATATCTTGTTCTATTTCATTATATTTAATGCTTCCAGACTATGTTTATTTTCTACAATGTATGATACTTACCTATTTCTGAAATTTTCTTACTATGATATTATGGAATATTCTCCCCACTATCACTCCCTAGAATCTCATTTCTATTTGGAAGCCTTTGGCGTATGCCGAGGAACACTTGAGACCTTGTAACCCACTAGATCAGAGAACCGGTTTAGTGGAATTCAGGTCGGGATGTTACAATATTCTTCAATAAATACAATATCAAATAATTAAATCGCACAAAAATTTCATTACCATTATGTAACTACTTCAACATATCATTCATTTCAAATAGAAATTATTTCCACCTTTTCATTCACATGTTTTGAAAGTGTTTTGGATATTCCAACACATTTTCCAGTGTCTTCCAATGTGTTAGAATTTTTTTTCTAGCTAAAATGTATTATCATGAATTATTTTATGCCTCTAACAATATGTTTTATAACTTGTATGGTGATTTAATTCATATTTTTATTGAATAAATATTGAAGATCACTAAATGATCTATTATTATCACATCTTGAGATAGATTATTCAAAAGAATCATAATCAAAATAATTTTTTAAAATATATACATATTTGATTACCCGTTGTCTCTACCTTTACTACAATATTATTCATTAACCTCATTACTTGTTTCGTCTTTCAATTCATTCAAGTCTTGGAAGAAATATCCATATGAGGTTGATCACTCATTTCCTAAAATATAAACTTCATAAACAATTACATGTTTCTTTAGATGTGTCCTTCCCTATGATAACACTTAAATATCCCCATGCCTAATTGAAACTTGATATCGGAGGAGCGAATCAATGTTTTATTTTTACGAATTTATTTTCATTCAAATTCATCCTATTAAACTTGTTAGGGTTCTAGATTCACTCCACGATATCTCTAAATATCACTTAATATATTGTGTTTGTAATAGAGAGATAACCACACAATATTAACAAGGTATGATATAAAGGACTACTCCGGTCCATGTTTTTCATACTCCCCCAACATGGATTCTTCACTAATATACAAGTGATTAAAATTTTTTCTATCAACATAGTGTTAAATGTTTTAACATATACAACTGAGAGACATAGGCTCCAACTGAAACTGTGAGACTCCATTTTCCTTTTGGCTCTAACTAAATGTCTTCTGACTTCAGTTGTATTTGATACACTCCTTCAGCTTATGGATCCAACCATAATACATCACCTCTGTTGAAGGATTGATCTACTGCCGAACGATTCTTTGTTATTTATCCATAAGATTAATAGATCGCACATTATTGTGTACATCCTCAAAAATATCTACAATGATGGTCAAGATAAAAATTATAGATTTTTTGTAATTAGGATTCTTCTCAATATTTTAATCCTCAATCACAAAAGTTTATTCTTCTTCAAAAGGCTCACAACTTCAAACTCTTTTTCTATAAAATAAAATATTGTACCATGATCCCAATAGATATTGAAATTTCATATTTTTCTCAACACCGGTGTGAAAAATATTTATACAAAATAAATGTTCTTTAGATCTCAATTATTCCATAATTTAAAATCCTCATTAAATTCTAATTTTATATGATTAAATTAAATGTTTCAAGAATAAACACATTTATTTTTTCGCATCTTCAAAATTTAATACCCGAATGATGTGGGTGTTGATATTACTCATTTTAGATTAACCAATATCCATGGAAGTTATCATTGTATACTCATTATGAAATAATTGAATGGTGGGTATTTCTTTACTAATCCACTCTCATTTGAATACCCTTAAATAATTCCAGCTATTCTATATCTATATAGAGATCATTATAGACACCCGAGGGACTCAGGTTCACTAATATTCATGTGGATGAACCTATGTAGCTCACTATCTACAAGCATGAATCTAGAACATGGAATGAATATTATCTCATATTTTTAATGCTGTATCTCAAATACCTATGGGTTTGGGTATTTTCATCTGATGTGGAATCAAGATATGTCGCTGCTTACCCATGTATGCATTTAAATCATTATAACTACTCAAATTTATCTGGTTTTATTTTTCTTTACATTTAATCATTGAGGTATCTTGGAATACTCATGATATCTCATAAAAACACATCACCTCATCACTTTCTCTTAGATAATCTAGCTCTCCCATTCTTCATATTGTAAGTAAATACCAGTGGGTTCATAGAAGAACATGGTAGTCTTTAAATATTTATTCAATTTTCATACATGAAACATAAAGATACATTAATGAACATTTTGATAATACCTATGAATGAAATTGGAATTTACTTCATCCAGCTGATTGACTTCATTAGGTGGCATAACTGTTCATGTTCCTTGTATTCATGCATGCCCATGAATGAATATCGTGTGAAAAAATACTTTAAATAATCCTAGATCATGGGAGTTCAATGTTGATTTGATCATGGGATTAAATATTGACATAGATTGATTCTATAATCACTATGGAATAAAAATGGTGGAAAACCCAGTGCTATTAATTCCTTTGATCAAGGTTTATGGAATATCACATTCAACACCTGATATCAATGGATCACATTGGCATGATTAGATAGGGAAAAAATTTATATATATTTTAAAGATTAGGTAATGTTCCCATACAACCACCATCCCACATAGAAATTTATAGATGTTGTGGTGTAAATAATTACACAATGCCTTTTAGAACTACTTAGAGTTTCTGACATGTGATCGACACCCATACACCCTTTACACAACACACAGGATTCACCCTACTAGTCCTCTCTTTCCCATTCACACCTCTTTGTGCTCCCTTCTGCATTCCTTATACATAGGCACATTTGGTGGTCTTATACATGTCCCACGTCAAATATATGGTCCCACATGTTCCCTAAATTGAGCATATCCATGTAAATCCTATGGGTTATACACTTTATTTATATAAGTCACTATAGAAATTACCTAGACATATTCTCAAATACCAAATCAAAACAAAACACCAATGATTATTTAGATCATCTTCATGATATATATATAAATATATTTCATGGACTTCACACCCTTCATGAATGTACTTTTACTTTCTACAGAAACCATAAAAAAAATATGATAAGATGTTAATTTCATGATCTTTATCTTATTTATTTTTTAGTAAACAAAGTGTTAACAACAACACAAGTGTTTGGAACATACGATCCCTTAAAAAACATAAGATTTAAAATAGAGAATTATCCACCAGTGAAATACAATTCCATTTCATGAATCCATAATAATTCTTTAAGCATGAGCACTTCAGCACACATCGACATGTTGATTAAAATGTAACTTGGGTTTAATAATTGTGATACACTACCTTAGGTGCTTATTTTCACTTAGTCTGAAATCCGTGTTGATTTTATAAAAATGAAATAAATATATTTTTTATGGAAAATTAATTAAATATATATTTTATGGAATGTTTCATAATATTTTATCATCATTCGACCCACTTTAAATAATCACTCCATACTCAGCACATGCAATCATCATGACCCAAAACTACATGATGCTTGAATCTATACTTATAAGATTCTATTCCTTTATTATGATTTTACCACAACATTGATCTATTATTTATTATATTAATTTCTTAGAAAAACATAATACATAATATCTCTCTATCTTATTTATATGAAATAATTAACATACTAGGCATAAATAATACAACTTATTTACGCATCCATGAATTCCTCACCAGTGACTTTTCTAAATCTATCATAAAACCCCCATCCCTTTAATATCATATTTACATGACCCAAACCATGTGGGGATATCCTTACTAAAAATATAATATTGGTTTTTCCCCCTCTAGCACGCATTCAATAATCCATGGGTAGAAAACTAATCCTAGTGGTTCAATATCAAACAAATATAAATCATTTCCGTTTTAAAAGATAAAAATAAATGTCACTATATGGAATCTAAAATAATATACAAACTCAAAATTAATTAATTTTTATTTATTAAATACATGTTATATTATAAAAATATACAATGCACCAAATAAAAATCGGGTGAATAAATACAAGTTAAAATAAATCCTCTATACATTTACCAACTCTATTTAGAAAATAATAAAAATAGTAAATAAGGAAAAATTAACCATATAATTAATCACAATACATTCATACCCAAATCTCTCATGTTACCATTGAAGTAGATCATGTTTATACTTCCATGAATGTTTTATATTAATCAATATAATTAAAAACGTATTCCCAAGGAAGCTCCTCAATTAAATTCCATCCAATACCTTATAATAATCACATTTACTAAATCATTGAGTATAATATAATTATATCTATTAAATGTATATAATGATTTCAAAACATTCCACACATTGGGACCTCACTAAAAGATAGAACCAAAGAGTTTTCCCCAAGTAGGTACCTCACTATAAGATGAAACTATATATTATTCTACCCATGAGGACCTCACTATATATTTAGTGGTTTTGGTTCTATCCACCAATTGGGACCTTGTTGTTACAAGTTTTTTGGCATTGGGGAACTCCCTAACGAAATATACCTCTATAAAAAACAATGTTTAAGAAATTATCCACCCATTAAGACCTTTCTATTACTTAGTGTCGGCCCTCATAGATCTCCTCATCTCATCTCAAACAATCTCCACTACACATCATGGTTCTCTAATATAAGATATCCATATAACCATCATGTGTTTTAAATCAATTTACACACCCACCATTCATTATATCTCCCACTAAGGATATCCACCCCCCCACACACATATATATGTATGTGTCTCTGTGTCTACGTGTGTCTTAATGATTAAAAAACCATGTCATAATGATCATACTACACTGATACTTATGAAACCCGCAACAGTAGTCCTAAGGAGTTAATAGTCACAAAACAAGAAAAAATATCATTTTTTAAAAAAAATATATTTTTTATAATCTATTTTTTAACTATTTTACTTAAAAATCCATATTAGTATAATAACATTTTCCACCTCTCCCTTATATGTCCATACCTCAATTGAATCCCTTTAGAGAGGCTAAGAGAGATTCATCACTCACAAAAACTAGTTAAATTACACTCATGCTCCTCTATACAATCTAATATCATGAATGGAAAATAAAGTAAATAATTAAGTAGAATGAATACATGTTGATTTATAATAACCCCTATATAATTTGGGAAAAACATTATATAAAATACATGACCAATATGAAACTCACTAGGTAAAATTTCATCATTACTAGTCAGTTTTATGACTCTTGTGCTGCATGAAATGACCCCATGACATACATTAATTCATCAAAAAAAAGACTAATATCATAAAAAGAATTTTTCAAAAAATGAGATAGACCTTATTCCATTTAGCATGGCCCTATGAAAAAATTCATAAAATCACGAATCAAACCTCTTAGTAAGAAATTTAATCATTAAACCAAATTGTGCTTCAATAACACTTCCATGGTTCAAAAAAAATATTAATATATCCAAATTACATAAATTTAACCACAAAGTGCACCATAAGAAATATATTAAAAAACCTCATCATTTATATTGCAGTTATTCTTTACCATAACTTTTAATTCCTATTTAAAATAACCATTCTTCTTTAATAATTATAATTTTAACCACAAAGTGTATTTTTCTGTTATATGATCAATATAATGTTCTAATATTTATATAGATTATCATAAATCATACACCCATAAGAAAATTGGGAAATCATGATGATTTTACACATATTAAAATGGGATATAATCTATAATTACATGCCTCACTTTCCACACTGATTGTTGATCTGCAACATTTACCATCCTTTCATCTTATATAGTAATTTTTAGACCTTCCATAATTTTCCAAAACATATAAAATTTTGAGATTCCATTGAGAGAAAAGTGAAAATATTATTAGTGAATTAGGAAATTAAAATTATTTCCTTAAAAATAAAATCCATAAAAATTCTAATTTTAATGGTCCATTAATCATTATAATGTCTCTTTTTAAATTTAATTCAAAAACTCTAAAAAAATACTGACTAAATGACTCCTAATGTAATTAAAAAATAAATATCCATTAATATTTTATATAATTACTCTTTATTAATATTCACAATATAATATCATATTATTTACAAATAAAAAATTCATGTATTATTTTCTAAATAAATAAATAAATTACATTCCCTGATAATTAAAAACTTCCAACCTCTAAAAAAATTTTAAAAAATCATCGAATGGAAAAAATATTGACGAGAATATAATAGAATGATTAATATTTTATTTTTATGGCATTAAATTGTTTTTCCATTCATACTAAAAAAGAAAAAAATAACCTGATGAATTTCAGAAAAATTGAAAAATAAAATTTTTAGGTTTTTATATATGAAAAAAATATTTCCCCCAGATAAAAGATGATTTTTTTGTTATTTGACTAAATTAGTGGATACTATATGTTTTAATATAGAACATAAAAAAATTTAGATATGTTTGTGTGAATTTGATCATAAATTTAAATTAAATATTATACATACATTTAAATTTATCTATTCTTTAAAAAGAGTTTGACAAGTAGGATATAAATCAAGTGAGGGGGATCAATCATATAACTTATTTACTATTTTATAAATCATGTCTTTTTGGTTTTATCCACTTTCCAAATGTGTTAGTCTATTGAGTTATTATAGAGATTTTTTATACCATTTTGTTCAGTCGTTTTTTTGAATGTTTTGTGATTTTTTATTATTATATATCCTATGTAACATTATTTTGTTTCTATATTCATTAAAATAGGGAACTGAAATTTATATAATCCATATATTATATAGATCATCATTTATTTTTTTAATCTTATTGGGTCAAACACACAATGAAATCTAAAACCATTATAACTGAAAAGAAATGGGTTACATTTATCCATAATTTTTTGTCTCAATAATATCATCAATCAACATAATCTTTTAGATTTTATATTATATGATTCCTTCAATAATATCTTAAGTAAATACCCAAACAAAAGTATATATGGGCATAACATCTCATTCCATGGAATTAAATTATGGTAATATTAATTCAAAAAATAAAATTGGATGCAATATATATTGAGGGTTATTTATCAATTGTGGATGTAAAATGATATTCTATTAAGAGATAACTCAATATCTATAACTTATCATAATGTCTGATACTTTATGAAATCATTAAAACTATATAATTTAGGAAAACAAAAATGGATCCATCAAGTTAGACTAATTATAAATCAATGTGTACTTTTTTCTCTAACACAATATTTCTTCTACATTTAAAATTAGTAATAATTTTGTTTACCAATTAGTTTAAATCAGTGAATTATTTGTTTTTTTAAATTAAACATATAATTATTTCATGTGGGTATACTTAAAATAGTAAATGTAATCTAAATAGGCGTTTTTACTTCCAATTTTATTCATTTTTTTACAAAATAAATTCAAAATTTAGTATAAAATAATAAGTATAGAAGGATTTTAAAAAATTAGTAATTGTTTTATGCATAAATCATTATTATTTTATATGTTTCTCTTTTAATTCGTACTAATTTTTGGATTTCATATAAAACAAGTTTTTTATTAATTTATTTATATGTACTAATATGACATCAATAGATTCATTTGTATTATAAATTATAATGTTCTATCTCTATTTTTTATTATTTAAATTTTATTGGGTTCGTTTTGTTTTTTTGGATAAAACATGTGTTATTCTTTTTTATCTTCCAAAATCAATGTGAGATCATAGTGAGTGGGTGGGGTGAATCAACGATCACATTATTTTATGAATTCATATAACAACACAACCTATGAAACATTTTAGAGTTTGGATACACTCAATTAGATCTATTAACCATTCAACATATATAGTAGATATAAAGAGAGATCAACACATTATATTTACAAGGTTTTTAATAAATACATTCTCCTTTCCATATTGGTTATCCCATGAACATGGTTTATATACAAAAATTTTCATAATTATAGTGGTAGATTCCACAACTGGTTATACAACCATGTAATCAATACTCTAGATATCCCCATTTCTACTTCCCATCAATCAACTCTTCTTCTATAGTTGTTTATACCCCCAAATATCCATATTGTCTCGCCTTCCATCATGAGTAGTTATACCGCCAAAAAACATGCTTCTTTAACAATTGGTTTTATGCCCCAATTATAGATCGTCCTCATTTTTTTGATCTATTGTTTAAATATCATCGTCTTTAGAAGGAATTCTTCTAGCAGAATGTTGGATCACCTTAAACTATAAAAAATTTATTCAATATTTTTAGTATCTCTATATAGATATTGATTATCTCAAAACATTTTATAAATCATATAAATAACTCAATCTTCTAAAACCTTTACATTCCAAATTTATTTCCCTAAATCGACTTTATTTACAAGGTTGTCTGGAAATACTATGTATGATGCCTCCATATAATTATATTCAATTCAATGTACTATATCTGGTTCACTATTTCCAGTGAACCTCATCCTATTGTGTTTAGTCTAATTCAATCCATACATTGAATCTCTCCTCAATTCTCAAAATTCTAATGCTCCTTCTTCATATAATACTCTATTTTTATAATAAATTCTTCTTCAACCGGGTAAAATCATTGTTGGAAACTCCTATTTTTCACTCACAAAACATCCATGATTTCTATACTTTTTAGATAAATTAATGAATAATTCTCAATGATAATCTACTTCATTTTAAAGGAAAAATTATCCAACAAATTAAGGAAAAAGCACATGCTCCTATTTAAATTTTTCTACTTAGCTGAAACTTCATTTAACCACATCAAAAAAAATCCTAAAACATGGATTTCATCATTTTTAATTGTGGTTTTTCAAAATATTCATGTAAAAGATCACTTAAAAATTTCTTAAATATTTCATATATTTTTTTATTAAATGAAAAACTCAGTATCTTTGTATTGCATAAAGTTTTTGATATATTATAAAGCTCTAAAAAAACATCATATGGTTTAAAAAATATAAGGATGATCTCTCCAGTTTGTATTTTTTCAGAACATTTCATTTTGATAGAATCTACTTGAATTCATATTTCATTGATTGATGGAAAAAAAAGTCTATTATACATTGATATACATTTCTCTAGTTCAAAATTTTTTATGAAAAATATTTCCCAAATGACCAACATATCTTTTTCCGAAGACTTCATAATTCACTCTCTAATGACATTGGAGTTATCTTTTTTGGATATGAATTTATCTTTCTCTATCTAGTTCTCATATATATGATGATCAATTCAAGACTATCTATTTTGTAACATCATTGATCATCATATATGTCTATTCAATAGGCTTCATACATCCCTCTATTTGGTACAACGTTGACCATTTGTGACTTGTAAGATATAGAGACTTATTCTACTATTGTAGATATAAATCCTCTCTATGATAATTAGCGATCCTTCCATATCATCTCTGATGATAAAAATTTCATTGAATAAAAGTCATTTGAATACAATTCCAACATTTTAACTCATAAATTCTACAAAATTTACAAATTGAACTTTGTAGAGATGAAATTACATTTAATAACATTAGTCTAGTCTATCTGATAACATCAGTTCATAAAAATCATCACTCTTGTATAACTTAAACCATTAAAAAAATTGAAAATATCATGAATATATTTATGGTGTTTGGAACTTTTAAGACCATTGATGAATCATCAATATTAGTAACATTTATCTGAACTATGAAAACAATCTCCTCTAAAACTTCTCTGTGTAGTTTTTTCAAATATACATATTGACATATTGAAATCAACTATGACCAATACACGTTGGAATAACAATACCACACTTAGTGTTTCTTATCAATATCTCCATGCATCAACACATCTACAAATATTTTATGTAAATATTTATACTTGATTATTTATCCCCATAAGAATTTTTCTTTTTATTTATTCCCTTATTGATAATAAAATGAAAAGGGTATCATAATGGACATCTCATCTCTTCTACCTTTACCCAAGAGAATAATAGTATCAATTGAACCTCAGATAAAA
This sequence comes from Viscum album, assembly GCA_963277665.1. Lineage (NCBI taxonomy): Eukaryota > Viridiplantae > Streptophyta > Magnoliopsida > Santalales > Viscaceae > Viscum > Viscum album. The sequence goes on along the minus strand of OY728161.1, from coordinate 1,039,525,067 downwards.
AAAATTAATCCGAAAACTATATGTATATAAGGGAGAACTTAATGTAACCTTTAAAGAATAATAGTATCAACTGAAACTCCAAATAATGATCCATTAATGAGAAAACTAAAAGTCTGTGTGGGAGACCCAGAAGTAAAAAATCAAGAGTATATAATCAAGGATATTAATGTTTTCCAGAAGAGTTATTCTTTGTAATAATTTCCTCAATATTATTCCATCATCATTGAATCAGGGGATATATGAGTAGGTTTTAAATATAAAACCCACACTCGTCATATCAAATACATCAAAACAATTCACTTATATTAAAAAAAAATTTGCATCTTATATTTCTTGATAATTATCGCAACTTCTATATGAAAACTGAAATACACATACCACTGCATCAAAATTGATACCAAATAAGGGTAACACTCTATCCTTTATCATGAAGATTTTAATTTTCCATGATTGATATATCTTCTTAATATAAAACTAATACAACTTTTATCCAGATTCTATACATATTATCCTCGAATTCCCAATAAATTCGTTAAAATAAATAGGAATAATTAGAATAAGGATGAACTTTATTATTCCTTTAAATAAAAAATCAAACTGATAGTCTTATCTCAGTCTATACTTATTCTTATTCTTCATAGATTTGTCATGGGATGTGACTTCTTCAATGTGATCAGCCTACATAGGTTTTAAAATATATTTCTTCTCATCTATTGAATCTTTAGATGAAGTTATCCTCTTCTCTTAGAATTATAAAATATCTTCATTCCCTTGAATTTACAACATAATTATAATGCTTTCCTATTGTTTTGGTAAGATGTCAATATAGTTTTAGTACCATAACCATCTTTCTCAAACCTATTGAATTTATTCTAAAAACATGAAACACACATTTGTTGGTGGATTATAATCAACTTATTTTTAATGTTCTGAAGCCATTTTATTTATCTTTTCTTTGTCAGTATTTTATGTTTTCTTCATTTTTAAGCCTTGTATATTTGTTTTTTAAAAATAACTTTGCACTATTTCATTCCGGTCTCAATTTTATTGATCTTGGAATTTGAAACCTTTTGAACTTTTTTTCATTATTATCTTGTTTTCTTGAAAAGTATATTATTATATTCTTACCATAGATACACCTTTATTTACAGCACTTTACATGTAAATACATTTTACTAAAGAAAGAGTATTATTTTTCTCTAAATACTCTATAAAAAAATTCATAATATTTATTTTTTAGACTGATATTATTTTTGCCTAATGTTTGTTGTACTTGTCACCTTACAAATTTTTGGATTCTTTATTCAAGGGGAATCCTTCTTGATGAATTACACAATTTATTTATAGAATATTATTTATCACTAAACTTATTGGACCAAGATAATTCAATATTATTATTTGAAACTTTATTTTGTATGAAGAAAATTTTTCATTAATATTATACTGTAATTAAAAAACCTACCTTTGTGGAACCTTCTTTTCAACAGATTAATAAGATTCACCATTAACCTCAAATTCCTAAGTGAAATCTTATATAATAGTATTTAAAGAACATTGAACTGTAAGATACATTGATTTTTCCTCAAAAAATAACTTTTTCCTTCCATCCAATATCTCCTCATGGCCTTTTATCATCTTTTTGATTTTATCTTACTTCAATCTGTTCTTATTACACTCCTCAAAAAGTGTTATTTCTTATTTTTAAATCTTATCCTATTTAACTAGTAAAACTTAATCTTATTTAATGTTCTTTTAATGATCACCCACTTTAATTTTATGCACTCTAATATCATTATGAAATTTAAATTTCTTTTTTATATTCTAATAATTATCAAAATTTATCTCTTCAATATCTTAACTTATATTCTTCCTCTCCTTCCCCAGTTTCCTAATTTTATCAAAGTTGGTTCCTAAATTTATTTTAAAATCAAAATAAGTAATATTATCTTTTTCATAATCATAATAACTTCTTTATGATTTACTATAACTTTTAAAATGAGCTAAGAAGTTGACATGACCATTAGATTCATTGTTTGGTGAAGAATCATCATTCTTTTTTCTACTAAAAAAAATCTTTTTCATTCCAAAAATCCTTTTATTATCGTTCTTCAAAAAAATTGAAAAATTCTTTTCTTATTCTTCTAAATTAGAACCATTGACCTTATGCTTAAGAAAATAGTTGGTAAAATTACCACAATAATTATAATTCCATCATTTAATATATATAGCTCACCTTTTCCTTTCCAATTTCTCTTTTTGTATCCCTAAAAATATGATCATTTATTTTTTGATGTCATATTACTCTTTTATAGAATCTTAAATGTTTGATTCTTATTATTCAATTTATTTATCTCTAATCATATATTTTAGCATAACATCATAATATATTTATTCTTTAATACTCTTCTAAAAGACAGTTTCATTTCACATTTTATATGATATGAGAATATTCATACGATCATCTAGAGATATATCCTCTTGATCATCTATAGTTGACACATTATAATAAAATATATCTATATTTTTTATGATTATTTTATTAAAATAGTAGATTCTTACAACTTCTCATCAGAAACATTGATATTTTTGATAATATAATTGACTATTGTAAATTATTAATTGTTGTTTTCACCATCAGTGATGTTCATATCATTAGGTATAATTCACCGTAATAGTAACTTAACCTCCTCAACTATATGGTTTCCATAATAGTTGATTATCAACTTATCCAAAAACAATTGGTGGTTGGAAACCGAAAAATATATATGGGAACCTTATTATGGAGAGCCATCACATCATAATTATGGCCATTTCCAAGAACATCAAAATTTATTTTATCGGTAGTTATCTTAGAAACCACATTAACAGAAGGAAATACCACTATAGAATTATCTCTCACTTCTACCCCAATAGATATAATGTAGGATAAAATCATATTTTTTTCACCTAGATAGTTATTTACATTGATTATAAGAACATCCCTACTATTCAAATAATTTATAGTATCCATCCTCTTTAAATAGTTGGATAATTTAATGGGAAATATCACTCTAATATCAATTGTTGTTCCTAGGGTGGTGTGATGTCACTAAGATGGGGAGGGGAGAATCAGTGATAAAATTCATTTATGAATTCTCGATAGAACTCAACCAATGAAACTTGTTATATTTTAGATCTACTAAAAGATATCTCTCAAACTTATCAAATAAAAAGAAAATATAAATAAAGATAAGAACATGAATATCATAATGATTGGTATAAATAACTACTTATTCCCATGAATTTTATCCCCCAATATAGATTCTTTAATATGATCATTTATGATTATAGAGGAATATACAATAACTTGTTCTAATCCCTAGTAATCATTCCTCCTCTTTAATATAGTTCTAATCAATAGGAATAAACTCTTTTTCTATAGTTTGTTAAAACCCCAATTTCCCTTCTTGTCTTTCATACCTTAATGAATAGTTATACCCCAAATCAAAATGATTATCCAACAACTTTTTATACACCCAAATAATTAGACTATACTCTTTTTTGTTGATACAATGTAGAAATATATTCTACTTCAATAGGTCTTCCTCCATAAGAAAGTTGGATAACCTTTTTTCTGGTTCAACCTTTTGAAGATATTCAACCACTCTTTAATGATTTTATTGTTATTCGAAATTCTTCTTGATCTTATATAGAAATAAATATTTTCATTTCTAAAATTTATAGAAATTTTTCAAGAAATATTCTTTAGATGAAAGTAAATCTAGAAACACTATATCTTACACCTCCATATGAGGCACTTCAGTGTGGTGTGTGTTTTATAATGATCTTCATCTTGTGAAAATCAGTTCATTATGGTCTATCTATATTACTCCATTTTTGAACCTCAGTCTGATGATCTTCATTATAATGATCCTTTTTCTTCTAATACTCTTTTTATAATAACTTTATCTTAACCAAGTAAAGTCATGCTTTGAAACTCTAAATGTGCTATCTTGAAAACATTATCCCTTTAACTACTTTTCAACATAGGTAAAAACTACTTATCAATGATCCTATACCAATTTATATTGTAAAATTTCTTCCACAATTTATGGAAGATGTACACACTCTTGTTTGATTCTTCACACTCAACTCAATCTTCATTTATCTACCTTCAAAACATCCAAAAACCACAAAGTCATCATTAATAAGTTAATTTTCCTCAAATATCAGTTTCAACAGTCTCTTTATACTTCCTTAAATATCAACTATATTTTTTTCATTGAAATAATAACTCAAAATAATCATATTGTATAACATTAAAATGTTTTCTAATGCTCCATAAAAGTACATATACTGTTCAAATATTATGGAAGATCTTTATTTTATGTATTTGTAATAACTCCACATTCGTATACAATCTATTCAGTACACCTTCAACTTTATATATCTAATGGGATCAAAATTATATTCTTTGTATGATATATATTTTATATTTCAAAATTTTTAGGAAACCTATTTCTGATATTCTCAATATATCTCTAATCAATGACTTATGAATTCTCCAAAAAATGACATAAAATTTCTCTACATCCCATAAAACATCATATTTCTCTTTATGATTCCCATATTTCCATTGATCTCTTAGATAGTATGTCTATTAGAACATCATGGAAAATTATATCTCACAATCTAGTAGAATTGAAACTTCTCTCCATCAGGTAAACATTATTCATGTCAATATCATAAGTTATGTGAACTTCATCTTCAATTAGAGATAAAAATCCTTTGTCTGATCATTCTAGGTCCAAATATACTACGTAAGAATAATACAACACTTGATATTATGCTTCATATGACTATATCTAAAAATTTGTAACATAAACATTGGACAGTTTATATTTCATGAACATTGTATAGCAATACCATTGTCTATGAAAATTATTCTGATCAGTCTGACAACACTAGACCAGAGTACTCATCATTTTTGTACAAATTCAACCTTTCCAGAAACATTGCAAGGATAATAAATATCATCATGATTTTTGGTAGTTTGAAGACTATAAAAGGATTTTCTAACATTCAAATGTATCTTTGAAACAAGAAACATCTCTTATGTCACAATTGTCTAAGTAATTTATATTATTAACACATATTTACATACTGACATAAAATTGAACCAAAAAACATAGGGTCAACACTTATTTTTTATAAATAAAAAAATATTTCCAATGTTTATTATTCTAATGGTTTATGTTGTATGTGTATTTTTAGGTTTATTATTTTGATTAATAAATTGAAAATTCAATTTTAATGCTTTTTAAATTAGTGTAGTGTCCACCTAAATTTTATATAACCAAAGTAAAAAAAATAATTATCATATAAATATCATAAATATTGAAATGATAAAATATATTTTATGTTTTTTATTATTATAACCAACATAAATGGATAAAATTTGTTTTACAAAAAAAATTAATTTTATTACATTTCTTTAAAATATTCAATATAAAAAATTATCATGTCAATCATTTTATATAATTGGTAATGATATCCACGTGATTAAATATTCCATTCATGATATACCATGTTGGTTTAGAAAAAATAAAACTAACACGTTAAAGGAATCATTACAATTTCAGTAGTTATTGATCAAAAAACTATACTTCAATAGAATTAGATACAAATTTTCATCATAACTAATAGTAAGAAAAAAAGTAAAATCAAATCCATTTTTTGTTGTAGTGAATTATCATTTTATTATAATATTTTCCTCTTTATGTTATTTTTATTATCCCGACCCTTTCTATATATTAAGATGATATTTTATATCTACTTTTTTGCTAAATATCTATCGTATGATATATTGAATAAATTTTTTAAAACATTATTTTTTTTACAAAGTTCACCCCAGTGTTGGTTACATTGTAATTGGTTTGATAAGAATCATCCATATAAGACTTATACACTAATATCATAAAGTATATAAAATATTATACTTAACCATTTACAAAGCCTCCCAATTATTCATGAGAATTCAACTAGTTCTATAGGCACCCCACTTATCCTCCATAGTGAAAATATATTCTATAGAAGATGAATTATTTAAGACAATTACCTTAGATGCAATTTATATATGATAAAATAAAATGATGAAGATATTATTTTTATGAATTATACAATTAATCCATTTCAAAATAATATAAATAAAAAATGAATAAAAAAATTTCCAAAAATAATGGTTTCAAGATATCAAACTAATTATCAACTACTGGAATTGTTTTCAGATATATTTTTCTTCTTATTATTCTCTAATATGGTGGATAAATCTCAATCCACATTGATCTATTGGTTTGATTAATTTTATGTATCCAACCAATATAATTTCTCTATCAAATGTCACTTTTTATGTTTAAATATTTCTTTTTGTTTTTATAATTCATAACCTTTTTAACTATATAATTTTTTAGATGTGATTAATATTTTATATCATGAGAATATATGTTTAACTCAAATATAGGGACGGATAGAAACACTCATGGGAGTGACATATTAATCTTAATACATGTATTAGTGTTTTTTTAATTTATTTTAGTTAACATCAAAATATCTAAAAAATGAAACCCAATTCACAATTATACTATAAAATTTTACTTTTCTTTATTAACTCAAAATGAATTCAGATTAGTGATATTTTATAATGAATGAGGTAAAAATTGAACTTCTATTTTATATATGAATTCTTTTTACATGTTTTTTTATCAATAAAAATAGGTTTTATGAATTTTTATTTTTAAATATTTTGTAAATGTTACATGTTTTCCCCTGATCTACAAAAAATGTTCGATATTGCATATTTTTTTAATGAATATTTTTTTCCAAAATATTATATTCTACAATATGTTATTTATTATATATTATTTATATTTTATTCTGTATTACTCCTATATTACAAACTTATAAACATTCCTTTTCTAAATGATTTTCACTTATACTTTTTCCTTTATTCTTGGAAATAATTTTTTTATGCTTTGTTAAATTATCTATGGATAGGAATATGTTTTTAACTATTACCATGTATATGTCATGTCCCATAAAAATAACATTTTCATACATAATTTTTTCTTTATTAATTTTTACATGTTACATTTTCATATTTAAATATTTTATGTCAATAATTTTATATTATACTCATTTGATAAATTTATGTCACTATACATGTTTCATGAAATTATATATTTTTGTGTGGATTCTTCAAAAAAAATTCTGCCAAAATATTTTTTCTTTATCACATCTTTAATAAATTTATCCCAAAATATTATATTCTAATTAAATTAAATATCTTTTTTTTTCATAGATAATCAATATCTAATGAAATATACAAAACTCATATAAATAATTTGCGATTGATAATGTGAAAATATTAGAAATTTCAACAAATTTTAGGTGCAGCATTTAGCTATATTAGAAATTATATCTATTTACCTTTGAGCTTCATGATTATTTTTAATCTTATTTAAAATATATGAGTGCCTTCAAACAATCCATAAAAAATATTATTCATGTCAATAAACCTCAACTTATATTGGTGAGCCTTTTAATAATATATTTTTTTTTGTTGGAATATATTCTATGATAGATGTTCTATGTCCCAACCATTATTTTGTGTGGAAAAAATAACTATACTGCCATGATGAATAATTTATTCCTAAGTAAATATTTTGGGATTACTACTAAAAAACATTATTATTAATTAATTTTCAACTCATTCCATTCGTAATGTTCTATTTTCATGCACCTATTCTGTAATTTTGTTCATTATTTGCCTATATATTAATATTCCATGCACTCCTTTGACCTTTTTTTATTCACGTCATGCATTTTATAATCATGATTATTAAACTCCTAGTTAATTTTTTCTCCTTCATAATTTATGAAAAATACTAATGACATTTCATTATATTATTAACTGTTTAATAATTTGAATATATGTTATAATAATTTAAAAATATTAATAAAATTTACATTCATTTGGTGTGATTATTATCACAATTACGTATTGTTTCAAAAAGAATTGTAAAAATAAATTCACTATTATTCCAATTTAATTTCATGAGGGATCCAATTGAAGCACATGATTGTTTTCGTTTAGTTTATGATTTATCATTATTTATAAATTTTAATTTCATGATTTATTACCCAATATAATTTCATTAACTTTTCTAAAAAAACTCTTTATCATCATCCTTCACACGGATTGTTATTATTTATATAATGGATTTGTGAAAACATATACTTATTATGCTCATAATTATCAAGTCATATTCATGTCGTGGAGAGTAGGTAACCATCATTGATTCTAAATATCTAATGTCTTAAACTTTTATCTACCATGTTACTATATTACTTACCATTCTTCTATAATCATCTTATCTACTTAATTATGATTCATTGAAAATTAATATAACGTTAATAACCTGATAGATATAATGTCCTAGGTCCTTAATTCTATAATCATTCCATTTGTTTTTATCAATCCATTAACATCATAAATCATTTCTATACTTTTAACGGATCATAAAAGAATATCTAATAGTTATTAAACACAAGGAATAAATTATGTATTCATATCTCTCCCATTATTAATGAACATCAACTAATCTATTAGCTACTCTAAGACTCTATGAAGTAACTCATTATAGAGAAAACATATAAATAAAATTTTAAGGACATATATGTGATACTAAAACTCTTCTTATAAGTAATTGTATCATGATATCAATATAAGTTAAAGTGAAAAAAATGAATCATGTTAAAAATGTAGTCATGTTTATAATGGGATCTCAGTTTTCCTTCTCCTTATACAATCCACAGTTTAACTACTCATATATTTATAAATTACATCCTTAGATTTTGAAAACTATTAAAGCTAAAATTTATAAAATCAACCTATGAAAATTTTCAGAGAAGGTTACCCAATATAAATACCTCATATTATTATAGGAGTGTTCATGTTTTAAAATATCCTTAGATTTAGATAAATTTATAAGTTTTCATTGATGGGTTTTTACTATTTTATACTTTTTAGGTTTAAAAAACCATTGAGGACATTTTTGGTTTTTAATAACTATAACATGATCCTCCATATTTTTTATTAATTTTTTGTTTACGCTTATGAATTTACAATATATTATAAGATGATTTTATAGACTTCTCTTTATGTATAGAAAATATAATTTGAATTATAATTTTTTATTTTACAAAATAATTTCCACCAATACAATTTTTTATAGTAGTTTATGTCACATCCATACTCTATGTTTTTAGGTATTTTCATATTTTATTTTGGTCTATAATTCCTTATTGGGATTCCATTGAAATTTAGGATGAAAATGTATGTTTTTTGGTAAGATGTTCCACGTGCACGGTTAGTAGTAAATGTGGAGAATCCTAGGAAACTGTGTGGTTGTAGACAATACCTTCTACATAGCTTATGGATGACCGTGCTCCACTACCCAGGTAACCGTGAGAGATTTTTTGTTTGTATATAATGGTTTGCACAGTTATCCAACAATTTCAAAAATCGCATGGATTAACCGTCCAGATCTGCTAGAACATTATAATTTTTCCTTTTTCTCTATCCTATTAGGTTTAACCCCAATAACACCCCATTTCTCACCGCACTTAGGATTTACTCTCTAGGAGTACCTCTACTTCCTTCCTCCTCTCCCAAATCATTGATTTCATGCTGGATTGGGTGCATTTTATCTTCATATCACAAATTAATCCATATTTATTCTCCTAATGTCCCTCAATTATAGGGTTGAATATATTATTTTTGGTGTTTCCTCTTCTCTAGACCCAGGGTTATGTTTTATGTTTGAGATTTGATCTTTTTAGTATGATCTTGTGGATTAGGGAATGATCATTCTTCCTTGTGGTGTGGTTGAGATGCAGTGGGAGTTTCACACTGGATTTTGGGGATTTCTCCACCCAAGGTAGGTTAATCCATGATTAAACGTTGCATGATGAATTTGTTAAGATTTATTGTGTTATTTATCATATTTTTTGAATTTTAAGTGTGATTTGAAACTTGTTTTCAATGAGTTTTAATATGTGACTAATTTTAAAAATGGAATCTTCATGTAATATTGGTGTGTTATTCAAGTTAAGCCTTGTTGTGTGCATTTAAAATGTTTTATAAATTTGTTAAATTATTTATTGAGTTGTTCTTGGAATTTGAATCATGGTTGGAAGGTTTTTGGTTCGATTTTGAATTTTATAATAGGGTTTCGGTGTGAAAATGGAGTATTTTTATGTGTTTGAATATGGTGTACCATGTGTCATGTGGAAATTGTTTGAGCACTAAGGGAATCATGGGTTGCTAGTAGGGTGGACTAGGACTAGTGTTCTAGTGACACGGAAGTCGGTACAACCTATTTTCACTAAGAGGGATTGATGATGAAAGTGAAAACTAAACATTGATGATAATCGGAGACCACTAGAATATTGGATGCTTTTCCAATCTAGTGTCTTGGGCACACGAACATGGATGATTGTGGTTCCTATACCACCTTACACCGAGGCACGGGGACCTAGGGTCCATTTATCTAGATAAAACCCATAGATAATATCCCATGTTTGGTTCTATTGACTATGTTTCTCTCATCGTCGGCATACGGTGTGGCTTCGGGGATAATTTAAAGGTAAAGGTGTTTTTACATAAAATAGAATACTTTTAAAGGTTGTTTTCATTAAAAAATATTTTGTTTAAATTTTTCTATAATTTAATTATAGTTATTAATATGTCAAGTTTTTAAAATTAATTTTTAGATCATGGAATCCTTTTTGTGTGGAATCCTATTGGAAAATAGCTCATACACTACCTACACCTTTAGTTCTAAGCAGACTTGCTCATGTTTGGTACATGTAAGGGTAAAGCCCTTTGTCATGGTGGTTAGGCTTTCTGGTGATCCTCGTGGGTGGTGTCGTGTAGATGGATTGAGGAATATTCTCCCCTTTACTTGTTGTGGGTTTTGGAGATTGAATTTGGTTCTTTTCTTTTTTGTATTAGCTCTATTTTGGTTTTTTATTAACTTGTAAACTACAATCTAAAACCTTGTAAAGGATTTTATGTTTGGTTCCATTAATCTTGGTTCATTTTATATTTATAATTTTTTTATATTTTTTTTGTTAGGTTTAATCATTCCCAATTTCTTGTATTGATACCCGGGAGCTTGTTCCATCCCATGTGGAATGTGAATGTGCTTTGGTCCTTGTCACACACCTGGTTGGGCGCCTGGTCAGATGTTGACCCAGATTGGTTTGTGACAAAACAGTATCAGAGGTAGGTTTAGTTTTTTAGGTCATCTTATTTGGGATGAGTATAGTTTGATAACAGGTAGGATTTTTGGGGCTCAGAGTTCTGGATGCAAGTACGGTTTCTGGACAACACACCTCGTGACAAACCATAGGTCACCATGGGATATTGGGATGTTGGGTAGACTTCTCCTCCTTGTGGGATGTGCAGGCTATAAAATATATGTGAGAACTAGGAGTGGGGGAAGTGTTTGGTCTTTTTATCCTTGTAATGTTTGATTTAATGGTTTTGTTCTTATTGATGAATGTTTTCAGATATTTTGTGTCAAATATGTTTATATGTGACTACCGCTTCTTATAAAAACATGCCTCCCTGAAAAGTTCTGCTGGAATAGTGGGAAGAAGCTAGAGAGAGTTATACCTCACCCATTGGTCAGAGGTTAGTAGATGATGTGGTTTAGGTTGTTCAATCTCTGGGATAGGGACTGGGTCCAGCAATTGTTTCCGTTATAGAGCATGAACCTGGTCCTCAGAGGGACAAATCCAATGAATTCCTAAAGAAAAAAGCACTTTCTTTCTAAGGTACCTTGGACCCTTAGGATGATGAGGATTGTATCAAGAATATAGAGTGTATGTATTTGTTCATGGACACACCTAAAGAGGTCAAGGTAAAATGTGCCTCGTTTCTGTAAGATGGTTCGAGTTGAAGATGGTCGGACTCGATGATTCAAGGTTGGAAGCATTAACATATGAGCTAGAAGGACTTCAAGGAGGCCTTGAATGAAAAATACTACCCTAATATCTTGGTGTATTCTAGATCATGGGAGTTTATGGATCATGTTTAGGGGTACCAGTCGATGATGGTGTAGCAAATCATTTCACAGAGCTAGTTTGGTATGCTCACGAGATAATCACTAATGAGGAGATAAAGGATCAATGGTTTGAGAAAGGTTTGAGGAAACAGATCTTGTAACAACCCAATATTTTATGAGATAGATTCTTTTTAATTTATTTGATATCTTTTTTTAATCTATAGAAATATTATCTTTCACTATACACAACATCATATTAGATTCTAGTATACGCAACACTATTCCTTGCTTGTGTTACACACAATTTCATGTTCTTTTGATAGAATTCATTTCACTCAAAACTGAGTATATATTTTGTTCCTTGTATAAGATTACTATGTTTGTATTATGAAACACCAAATGAATCGTTCACTAAATATAACACTTACTTGGCTTTAATTAAATGCAAGAGCAACCTTCCTCAATAGCTTGTGTTGTACGCAATACCGAGTTTACTAAACAAAGACATATTATTAAAATATTATAATTTAATGGGATATAAACTAGCTGTTATCAATAGTATTAACCAAAATTTGAATTTTATATAACATTAATATTAATCTTACGTATTTTATAGAACATAATCTAAGAAAAATATTCAATTTTTAAGATAAAATAAGTATTTTTCAAAAAATGCAGTTTTGCCGCCTTTTGATGGCGCGCCCATTTTAATTCTAGTTTTTGATACTTTTTTTATATTAAATTTTAAAAAATAAATTTCTTCTTTTATTATGGAATATAAAAATATACTTTGGTTAAATTTTTTGTTTTTTTGTAAAAAGTTTCAATTTTTTCGGAATAGTGAAAATACTGATTTTTTTTATTTTATTTTAAATCCATTAAATATGAAAATAATGTTTTATATTATTTTTAAAAATTTAATTAGTTAATTTTTATCTAATTATGGTTTTTTAAATTATTTTATAAATGAATTCATTATAAAAAAATCCATTTAAAAGTGGGTATTTTTCCAAAAACTGTTTTTTCGATACATTTTAATGCTTTTATTATTAACATAATTCTAAAAATTATGTGTATTAAATTTTGAAAAATTGGATGTCAAATTTGGATTCAGAAGGCACCAATTTTTTAAGTTGGTCTCTTTTAGTTTTGATCAATATGAATAGTAACCATGGTAAATTTTATTACCATAGTAAATGGTAAATTAGGATATTTGGCATAAAAATAAAATTATAATGAAAATAAAAAGACCAAAAAAAATGAAAAAAATTTATTTGATGAGTGGAATTAGACACTTAAAACTTAAGTATCTAAATTATGTCATTTAATGTAAACTTTTCCATGAAAATTACTTTAATAATATATAATTCAAAGAAAGACACAAATTGCCATTTTCTTTGACTTTAATATCTATTATGTATCCCCATATGATAAAATGAGTGGTGTCAACGAATATAAATTTTAAATTTTAACTTAATAAACATATTTCTCTAATATAAATTTATTTTTGAAGTTTTTGGGCTATTTGGGAGATATTATGGTATTTATAGAATTTTATTTAATGAAAATTTAATGATGACACAATAATGTTTTAGATAATATACTATCTTTAAAAAAACGATATATTGAAGATAAATTCGACTATAAATACTTATTTATAAGATGAAATAATTATATTTATCATGGTAACATATTTTTAATTTTTAGGAATGAAATAATTACCTTAATGTTTTATATATGGATGATGCAAAAATTATTTAATGGATGAAAAATCAATATACTAATTTTTATTAAAATAATAATAACCAAGAAAAAGGCTAAAACACTTTATAAATTTTTATTGGTCGATTTTATATCAACCATAAGAATCAAAAGGTTTACTTATGTAATATTTGGAGACATATGGAATAGATTATGACAATTATATTATATTATTTAAAGTAATGTTAAAAATGTCACTTTCATAATTTAATAAGTAAAAAAAATTTAATATTGAATTTTCAAATTGATAAATTATAATAAATATATTATTCTAAGAAATATTTAATTTATATTCCTAATATTATTTTATTTTTAATTTTTATTCATAAAATAAGTATATTAAATAGTTAGATAATATCGATGTAGTAATTATTTAATTAAGGGAAATATCCAATAAATGTTTTTAGTAATATTAAAATAAATATAATTTTGACTAACTAATTTTTTCAATGAATTTTTTAGCTACCCTTTACCCCATAGGTATAGGATATTTTTTTTTCAAGGATAACATCTTATCTTTATATTTTTAAAAATCCATGAAATTAATAGTGTCAAAATTGACACAATTGATATTTTTTTTCAAAATAATGATTTATTAAATTATATAAAAATCAAAAAAACAATTTTGATAGAATTTAATTATTATTATATTGTTAATAATTGATCTAAATGATTTATTTTTGATCAAATTTACATCAAATAATTAAATACTTTAACCTTTTAATATTTAAATATTTTTTACCATAGTCAAAATGAAATAGAATAACCAGGTGTTAAATTGAAAAAGATAAGGTTTTAATGGACATATAAACTTGTCTAAAATTACTGGATATTGATATTAAAACAATATTTAATCTCATATTTTAAATTGGGACATTTTGGTAGTTTTTAAGTCGGGGTTTTTTTATTATAAATTAATATTATTGAGGTTTCCAAAATTTCCCTTCACCTCTATAATAAAAGGAAACCTCCTCCCTCATTCCTCCAAAACTAATTAAGCTTTAAAGATTGTAAATACCCTACCCATTTATCTTCTAAAATTCTCTAGTTACATTATAGAGGTGGTGGTCTTCTCAAAGTACCATCCCTAGTTCCATTAAGAGGATATCTAAAGAGAGAACGCCAAAGAAGAGGTAATCTCCTCTATCGATTCTTTCATATTTGTTTCTACTTTTACTACTACTTCAGGATTTGTTTCATTATATAATTATAACTCTAGTAGAAATTATATATTGAGATGTTATTATAATTATAAAATAACCATAATCAATTTTCTATCCATTTTAAGAAAGATGAAATCACCATACCTGCATACGTACGACTTAACATATCCATGTCGTGGTGTAATCTCTTTTTCAACACTACCTTACTTGGATGGATAAAAAAGGGATATAATAAATATATATGATTATTATAAAATGATATTGATTCTTACATGTATTAAACTATTCTAATCAATACCATTCAAAAATTATGGAAATGATATCGTGGCTCGTGCATACGTACGACCTACAATCTCCACGACGCGATGTGATTCGTTCTACATGATAACCACTCAATAATTTTATATAAATATACTGGATGAATTAATATGGGATTTATTAAGTTAATATAATTTTATAATTATATAAATATGAACTTATAATCATAACCAGAACTTATTTGACAAAATATGCATAAGATTATTAAGCAATTAAAAGCCAAATAACAAGTAATAATGGGTTGTTACAAACAAATGAAGGAGAATATGACCATTTATAATGAACACGATTCTTTAATAAGTTAAAAAATTATATAAATCATTATAATTAGGTACGAACACATAGGAATCATATCATACCTAAAGTAAGGGATAATTTTGAAATATCATTTTTTGCTAAGATTGTTTATACGTATGTACTTACGGGGGATATATTTATCATCCTTGTCCATATTTTCTAAAAAATCATAAAATGTTTATTATTATTCTATGTAGGTTTACATTCATTTTTAATCATTTTTTACTTTTACTACATGGTATGGAATGAATCATTCTTTTGTTTACCATACGATGTACTTTTTGATTTTTCTAGAAAAAGTAAGAGGAGAATATTTTTTTAACATATACGACATAAATAGATTTTTACAGTTTCATGAAACAATTTTTAGATGAATCCTACTATAAATTATTTCATGTTTATTTTCAAATAAATTATTTTCCTTTAATATTGCATTAAATTTGGAGAAAAAACGTTTTTGAATAAGAACAAATATTTTCCTCAAAAATTAAATTCAATTGATTCATAAAATTTATTTTCCATCTAAGATGAAACTCTTCAATAGGGTTATGTTTCTATCCCTATTATTACAATGATTTAATTGTGTTAATGATTGGTTGAATTTTATATAGATTATGTTATGATGGAATGATGTTTAGGAAACACATTTTATTTCTTGGGTTGTGCAATGATGAAAGATTTTTTTTGGAACATGTAAGAATGATTTTATTATGATATTGGTGGGACTCATATCTCCCTCTAATGAATTGGGTAAAGATTTATATCTCCTGATATAAACATTACTAGAATAATAAATAAATCTAGTTTAGTAATTCGTGATTAGAGCGACAAGTGATGCTAGTTCAGTAAAGGATGGTGTCCACTATGATGGTCTAGGAAACAATGCCTTGGAAACTATGTAAATCATATTATGAGATACTTTGTTTTACACAATTTCATGTTTTATGCCAATGATATTTTGTCATGGTTAAGGTTAATTTTAGATCTATTCCTTACAAACTACCATGATTTATTTCATGACTCGTTATTTTGATATTTAAACATTATGTTCATGTTTTTACATTCTTATGTTTTTGGTTAGTTTTAAGTTCTCAATGTTTACCCTTATTAGGAATTTGAGATCACCCAGTTTATGTTTTCATATTTCATGATATAAGTAAATGTTTTAGGTAGTAAAAATAAAGGGTAAGATCTTTATGGGAGGTATTACAGATCTTTCACCAAGTTAGAATATTATGTTATAGGTTTCCAAAGACACTAATCTAATACAACCTTTGAGCATATATTTTTTTCATGTATTAAGTATTCGGGAAAAGTAATGTAATGTCCATTTACACCATGATTAGGTCATTAGAGTTGGTATCACAGTGAAGGTTTATTCAACCTTTGGAAACTTAGATGCAGAAACATTAGTGAGTTCCCTAGTGATATTTCAATGGTATGTCTAGGAATTTCAATACGGTTAAGTATATCAATATGCTAAAGCCCTATAATTATGGTAACGATCATGAATAACCTAGTATTAAACCTATTATGTTAGAGATTGAAATTAATCCCTCTTGATAATGTAGTTTTCCTAGTATGAGTTTTTCCTCTCACACTATTCTTTTTGGGTTTTAGACCATGGTTGGATCCCGAAAAAATCATGTTAATGATCAATGCACTGGTCAATGCAATGATAGTCCTCTTGAAAGAAAATTTTATGGGATATGGAATGAAAAATTTTATTTCCATATTTACATAATCTATGAATCATTCTAGACTTACAAATTAACATATAAGGGAACAACATTTAGTTGATTCCTTCATGAGGCAACATAGACGTTATTTTAGTGGGTATTTGGATCCACTTGTTACTGAACAATGGATTAGTACAATTGAAAGGATATTTTACATATTTCACTATTCAAAACACGGAAAAGTTAATTTAGATGTTTATTGTTTAGAATGTGAAGAAAAACAGTGTTGAACTCTAATTAATATTTCAAGATAGTAATATGAAATTGAATCCATGTAATGGGACAAGTTCAAGAAAAGGTATTTATATAATTACATACCTCATATTCTTCAAAAAAATATGGAAATGGAGTTCCTTGAGGTTATGAAAAATTATTATGAATCTGTTGGTACATAAAAGGAAAATTTACAAGACTTTCAAGATATGATTCTGGTTTTATCATCCAACCTGAAAGTAAAGTTGATTAATTATTCAGTGGCTTAAAACAAAATCTTTGAATGGAATTAGCTAAAAGAGACTTTATTAGCTATGAATTTATAGTGCATTGTGCTATCAAGTTAGAATTTGAAGTTTGTGTTACATATCCATCTCATTATTTTAAAAAGAAAAAGAAGATGATGTTCAAGTGAAAATATCAATGTAATGGGGAAAAGAATATGAATGTTTCCTTATGATCAAAGTATGAAATGAAGCACGGTGTAAACTATATTAAAGGGATTAGAAAAATTTTCATGTGTGTAAAATAATGTCACCAGATAGTTGAGTTCCAAATAATTGGAAAAAGTATGCTAATAATGTGAATAAAGAAAAAACTATAGAGAATGCACCACAAACACTTAAATTTTACAAGTGTATGGAAAATGAGGCATTATGCTAACTAATTTTCTAATCTAAGCGTTAATGATGATCGATGTCATCAACCTATTAAGGATAAAATACAAAGATATGTCACATGTGATCACTATTGGTGATGTTGATTATTAAAAGGACGTTGTTGAATGATTAAGTGTTTATGTAATGGTATTCCAAAATAGTGTCTTTGAATCTTCTTTGTAGTACTATGGAATATTGGAATATATATATATTGTCTGATTATGGATTTCCATAATTAGATGGTATTGATAACAATGAAAAGTGATTAAAATGTTTTTGGAATGCAGATAATATGCGCATAATTAAGGGATAAGAAGATAATGTGATTCTTGATAGTATTAATGATCTCAGGACTAATAAAAGGACAAAGTGATATCATGGTTAGAGTATATATAATATTTAGAGTTTGGAAAGAGTTACTTTTGGAAGGATACATGTTTTACTATGGTTCTATGGTAATTCATATTATTATCATGTTTCCAGAGAATACAAGTTTACAGTATTCACATGTTTGGAATATGACAACCACAAAATACCAAATGATATATGGGAGACAAATGTTAAGTTGATTTAGTTAACATATTTCTTAATTTTTATATTTTCTTTTTTTGAATGTATTTTAATGTTATCCATTTATGGATATTATAAGTTATATTCTGGTTTATGTTTGTTATATTAATGTATTATCTCACTGTAGGTGGTCTTAAGCATATTATATAGCCTGTTCTATCATTTTGAGTGAGATAGATGGAATGACCTATTGTTCTATCTCATGACCGGATAACACTTCAAGAATGAAAAATTAAACTTTATTTCTTTAATGAAGAGATTATGTGGAAATTGTTTAGGGAACGACCAACTCTGAGATTGTACTGAAATCATGTAAGTATTTGTCCTCATGCAAAAAATCATCAAATTTTAGAAAAGAATATTAAAAACAAAAATGTTATCATAGTAACTTCCTATCCAGTGAATAAGATAGTCCCTTAAATCATCATGTATTTACGGATTTCTTGTAGTTAACTTTCTACAAACCGTATTCTCTATCACTATCCGTCGAAGCATGATGGTTAGATTTCTCTTTCATATCCATGTTTTCACTTCCCACCTATGTTCTCTTATGTGGAAACCTAGATATGAATTACTTTGGATAACTGTTTTGTTTCTATATTTATTTTTTAAAATAAATATTTCATACTCCTTTTAAGGATGTGGGTTTATATGAATGAAACTTTCATGTAGTAAACCATTTATAAACCTGAAAAATTTTGAGGGCGTAATTCATTTTAATGGGGGAGAATGTATCACCATGAAATTTTATGAGATAGATTCTTTTTAATTTCATTGATGTCATGTGATGTAAAATACACCAATATTATCTTGCACTAAAAACAACACTGTATTAGCTTGGAGTATATGCAACACTATTTTTGACATGGTTAACACAAAATTTCAAGTTCTTTTGAAAGAATTCATTTCACTCAAAACTGAGAATAGATTTCGTTCAATGTACAAAATAACTATGTTTGGATTATTCTGTAATAAACACCAATGGAAGCTTTAACTGAAAATAACACTGAGTTGGCTTTCATTACATGTATGAGTGACCTTCTTTGATAGCTTGCATTGTACACAATACCATGTTTCACTAAACATCAACATATTATTAAAATATTACTATTTAATGGGATATAAACATGGTGTTATGAATATTATTAACCATATTTTAAGTTTTATATAACATTAATATTCTTCTTATTTATTTTCTAGGGCATGATATAATAATTAATTCAATTTTATGGATAAAATATGTCTTTTAAAAAAATGCAGTTTTGTGACCTTTTGATGAGACAAACATTTTAAACATAGTTTTGATAATATTTCACATTAAATATGCCAACATAAATTTCTTATTTTAGTTTGGTATATAAAATTTTACTTTGGTTGAATTTTTGGTAATTTTCTGATATGTTTTAATTTTTTATGAAAAGTGAAAATACTTAGTTTTTTTTAATTTAAAGCCATAAAATAGTAAAAATAATGTGGTTAGTTTTAAAAACATAATTAGTAACTTTTTATCCAATTATGGTTTTTGAAAATTATTTTATATAGGAATTTATTATAAAAACACTTTCCATTTAAAAGGGGGAATTTTTTCAAAAACTGTTTTTCGTGACATTTTATCACTGTTATTTTATATTTAATTCTTCAAATTCGATGTATTCATTTTTGAAAAATGGATGTCAAATTTTTATTCATGAGTTCCATATTTTTTATATATTTCCATTTTAGTTTTGACCAATATTAATAGTAACCATGGTAAATTTTATTACAATGGTAAAGGGTAAATTATGTAATTTAGGTTTAAAATAAAATTATAATGACTATAAAATGACCAAAAAATGAAAAAAAAAAAATTTTATGAATTAAATTTTAACCTTAAGACTTAAGGATGGATATTATGTAATTTAATATCACTTTTCCATGAAAATGACTTAAAAATAATATTTGAATCAAAGAAATACGCACAGTGTCAATTTCTTTGTCTTTAATATCTATTATATACCCACATGTGGACAAATGGGTGGTATCAATGATTATAAATTTTAATTTTTAACTTTATAAAAATATTTTCCTGATATAAATTTGTTTTTCCATTTTTTGGGGCCATTTAAGAGATATTATGGTATATATAATATTTTATTTAATGAAAATTTAAAGATATCACATTCATGTTTTGGATAATATATAATTATTAAAATAAGGATATACAGAATCTAAATTCAACTATAAATACTTATTTGGAAGATAATATTTTCATCATTTTCATGGAAATTTATTTTCAATTTTTACGAATTAAATAAATAACTTAATGTTTTATATATGGATGATGCATAAATTATTTAATGGATGAAAAATCAATAAACTAGTTTTTATTAAAGTGATAATAACTAATAAAGAGCCCAAACATTTTTCTAAATTTTACTGGTCAAGTTTATATCAACCATAAGAATCAAATGGTCTAGTTTTGGACCATTTTGATCCATATGTAATAGATTAAGTCAATTATAATATTTTATTTCATTTAATGATAAAATTTTCACATTCATACTTTAATAAGTCTAAAATTTTAATGATTGATTTTCAAATATATAAATTCTACAAAATATATTATTCTGAAATATAGTAAAATTATCTTAATAATATAATTTTCTTTTAAATTTTTATTCATCATATAAGTATATTAAAAAATTGTACAATATCGATGTAGTAATTATTTTATTAATGGAAATATCAATTAAATTCTATAAATAATATTAAAATAAACATAATTTGGAATAATTAATTTGTAAAATGAATTTTATAGATTCCCTGGACCCCTTAGGGATAGGATAAAATATTTTTTTCAAGGATAAAATCATATCTTGATATTTTTAAAAATCAATGAAATGAATATAGTCAAAATTTACATAATTGATATTTTTTCAAAATAATGATTTATTAAATTTTTTAAAAATCATAAATTTTTTAAAAAATATTGAATAATTATGATATTGTCAATATGGTTCTAAATTGTTTATTTATGAAGGAACTGACATCAGATAAGTAAATTTTTTCCCTTTTAATATTGAAATATTTGTTACCCTTGTCAAAATGAAATTGAATAACTAAGTGTTAAATCAAAAGGTAAAGTTTTAATAGAATAGAAAATTGTCTAAATTTTATTGGTTAATGATATTACCACCCTATATCATATCATAATATAAATTGGCACAGATTTTGAGTTTTTTATTTGGATTTTCATTTTATTGTAAATTAGTATTATCGATGTTTCTAAAAGTGCCCTTCACCTCAATTATAAAAGGGCTCCTCCTCCATCATTTCTCAAAAAATAATTAAGACATGAAGTTCATCCATAACGTACCCATTTTTCTTTTCAACTTCACTAGTTATATTTTATTGGTTCTGGTCTTCTCAAAATACCAACCCTAGTTCCATTTAGAGGAGATCTAAAGAGAGCACGCCAAAGAAGAGGTAATCTCCTCTACCGATTATTTCATATTCCATTCTCCTTATGCTTCCGCTTCATGAGTTATTTAAGAATAGAATAACAAATACAGTTTAAATTATATTTTTAATGTTACTATAATTAAGAAACAACCATTTTCATCTTTATTTCCATCCTATGAAAGATGAAATCACCATGCATGCGTATGAATGGGTTACCATCCCATGCCATGGCGTAATCTGTTTTTCAGCACCTCCTTACTTGGATGAATTTAAAAATTTACGTAATAACTATATATAATTATTATAAAATGATATTCATTATAAAATAGAGCACACCCTGAAAATCAATGAAATTCAATAATTTTGGGAATTATATGATCACTTGTACATACGTATTGTCTACCTTTTCCACGACACGATGTGATTCGTTCTACATGATAACCACTCAAGCATGATTATATAAATGTAAAGAATGATTAAATATGGTATTTATTTTGTTAATATCACTTTGTAATGATATAAATAGGACATTATAAGGAGAACCAGAACTTATTCATGGAAACATTTGTACAATCATAAAGAAATTAAAACTCGAATAACGAGTAACAATGAATTGTTACAAACAAAAGAAGGAGAATATAAACATATATAGTGACCATGATTCGAGAATAAGTTAAAAAATTATATAAATTGTTATACATGAGGTTTAGAAACATTTGAAACATACCAGACATAAGGTATGGGATAATTATTCAATCTCATTTTTATTCTTGATAGTTTATATGTAAGTATTTACTCAGGATATATTTATCATCCATGTCCATATTTTCTAAAAATATTTTCATGAAATGTTTAATATTATTCAATATATGTTTAAAGTAATTTTTAATCATTTTTGATTTTTACTACATGGTATGGAATGAATCTTTCTTTTGTTTACCATACGATGTACTTCTTCACTTTTCTAGCAAAAGTACGGGGAGAATGTTTTTTTAACTTTTACGGCATGGATGAATTTTTATAGTTTCATGAAAACTTATTTCCATGAATCTAACTCTATACTATTTCATTTTTATTTTAAAATAAATTCTTATCTTTTAAAATTTCATGTCATTGTGAAAAAATTAAATGTTTTTCAAGAAGAAAGAATATTTTCCTCATGAGTTAAGTTCAAGTGTTTTATAGAAATTATTTTCAATATAAGATGACACACTTAAGTAAGGTTATGTTCTATCCATATTATTAATATTATTTTATTATGTTAATGATGTAAGGATATTTTATATTTATTATGTTATGATGGAATTATGTTTAGGAAACCCATATTATTTATTGGGTTATTATATGATTAATGATTTATGTTTTGTGGCACATATAAGAATAATTTCACCATAAGATGGGTGGGACCTATATCTCCCTCCAACTTATTGGGTAATTATTTATTTATCATTAGTTAAAAATGACTAGAATGACAAGTAAATCTGGTTCAGTAATACTTGGATGGAACGATAAGTAAATCTAGTTCTGTAAAGGATATTTTCCACTATAATGGTCTTAGAAGAAATGCCATGGCTACTATGGAATTCATATTATGAGATTATTTGTTTTCCAAAATTCAATATTTTATTCCAATTCTATTTTATAATGGTTAAGTTTCCTTTGGGATCTATTCCTTAAAAATGCAATAATTTTTTTCATGACTCATGATTTCTATATTTAAACTTTTTGTTCATGTTTTTACATTCTTATATTTATGGTTTGTTTTATATTCTCAATGTTTACCCTTACTAATAATTTTAGCTCTCATTTTTTATGTTTTCTTTTCCCAAGGATATAAGTAATGGTTTTAGGTATGAAAAAGAAAGGATAAGATCTTTATGCGAGATGTTGATGATATTTCACCAAGATAGAAGATTATGATCCAAGTTTCCAAAGACACTAAACTAATACAGTCTTTGGGTGTCAATAATTTTCATGTATTAAGTATTATGAATAAGTAATGTAATTTTCATGTAGGTCAATCCTGGGCCCTTTGAGATGGTATCAGAGCGAAGGTTTAGTCAACCATTGGAAACTAGGTTTGCAAAATTTTAGAAAGATCCCTAGAGATATTTCTATGGTCATTCTAATGATGTCCCTAAGGCTAAGTATAACTACATTTCACAGTCCTAAAATTATGGTATTGATCATGAATAACATAGGATTAAACCTAAGATGTTGTAGTTTTAATGTACTCACCCTTGATTATATTGTTTTCCTAGTATGATTTTTTCCTCTCACACTATTTTTTTTGGGTTTTAGACAATGGTTGTAAACCAAAAGAACCATCTTAATGATAAATGTACAGGTCATTGCAATGAATATCCTCATGAAAAAACAAATGTTATGTGAGATGGAATGAAAAATATTATTTATATACATACAAAGGCTATGAATCATTATGGACTTCCAAATTTGGAGAGAATGGAACAATATTTTATTGACTCCTTTATGCAGCAACATCTGCCTTCTTTCAGTGGGTCTTCGGATCCACATGTTTCTGAACCTTGGATAAGTACCATTGAAAATATATTTTCCATCCTTCCTTATTTATAACATTGAAATCAGTTTGGATCATTATCATTTAGAAGCTGAAGAAAAACAGTGGTGGAATCTAATTAAGAATACAAGGTAGTAATATAAAATAGAATGGAAGGAATGGGAAAGGTTCATGATTTTTTTTTCAATAAGAAATTCCCTTGTATTCATTGAAAAAAGATGGAAAAAGAGTTACTTGAGCTTAATCAAAAGTATGATTAATTCGTTGGTACATATACAGAAAATGATTCAAGACTTGAAAGGTATGATTCTTGTTTTATCATCCAACCAGAAGGTAAATTTAATCGATTATTCAGTGGCTTAAAACGATGTCTTTAAAGGGAATTATCTATAAAAGACTTTAGTAGATATGAAGAGATAGTTAATTTTTCTGTCATGGTAGAACTAGAAGTTGGTTTTACATATCCATCTCATGGTTTTTAAAAGAAACGGATGATAGAGTTCAATGGAAAATCTCAAAACAATGGTGAAAAGAAAATGAATGTTTCCTTATGATCGAAGTGTGGAATGAAGAATGGTGGAGATTGTATTGAAAGGAATAGAGAATTTTTCCAGTGTGGAAAAGAATGTCATCAGGTAGTTGAGTACCTTTGTAATGGGTAAAAGGTTGATAATGATGTGAATAGAGAATAGACTACAGAGAACACACCACTGACACTTCAATTCTGTAAGTGCAATGAAATGTGGCATTATGTTAACCAATTCCTAATCCATGAGTTATTGATGATTGAAGTTATCATCCACATAAGGCAAAAAGACATAGGGAAGTCAAATGTGATCACTATTGGTGATGTTAAGTATGAAAACAAAGTGGTCGAATGATTAAGTGTTTATGTAATGGGATTCAAAAATAGTGTTGTTAAATCACTTTTAAAGTATTATGGATTATTTTAATATCTATGTATTGATCCATTGTATTTTTTAAATGTATATGGTATCGGAAACCATGAAAATTGATTAAAATATTTTTAGAAGCACATGATATGCGCATACTGAAGGGATAACTAGATAATGAGATGTTTGATAGTATTGATGAGCTCATGAACGATAAAAGGAAAAAAGTGATATCATGGTATGAGTATAGAAATTTTTTGGAATTTTTGGTGTGTGGAAGGAGTTAATTTTGACATAATACATGTTTTCACTAAGGTTCTACAGTAATTAATGTTATTATCTTGTTTCTGGAGAATACATGATTAAGGTATTCACGTGTTTTTAATATGACATACATGAACTTCCAAATGATATATGGGAGACAAATGTAATGAATATTTAGTTAATCTATTTCTAAATTTTTATATTTTTAGTTTTTTTAAGGATTCTAATGCCATACATTTATGGATTGTATACGTTATATTCTGGTTGAAGTTTGTTAGATTAATGTATAATCTCACTGTAGGTGGACTTAGTGATATTTTATAACCAGTTCTATCCTTTTTGATGAGATAGATGGAATGACCTATCGTTCTGTCACATGATATGATAACACTTCAAGAATAAAAAATTCAAATTCATTTCATTAAATAATAGATGAAGTGGAAATTGTTTAGGGAACATCCTACAGTGTGATTATACTGAAATCAAGTAAGTATTTCTCCTCACGCAAAAAACTCATTATCTTTAGGAAAAGGATATTGAACCCAAAAATGTTATCCCAGTACCTTCTCATCTAATGAATTATATGGTCCCTTAAATTATCTCATATTTATGGATTTATGGTAGTTAACATTCTTCAAACCTTATTACCTATCACTATCCATCAAATTTCGATGGTTAGATTTATCTTTCATATCCATGTTTTCACTTCCCTCCTATATCCTCCTATGTGAAAACCCTGTGATGAGTTACTTTGAGCCATTATTTGGTTTCTAACTTTCTTTTTTAAAATGAAATTTTAGTATCCCTTTATACGA
Organism: Viscum album; assembly: GCA_963277665.1. Lineage (NCBI taxonomy): Eukaryota > Viridiplantae > Streptophyta > Magnoliopsida > Santalales > Viscaceae > Viscum > Viscum album. The sequence continues at coordinate 1,039,498,285 of OY728161.1, read as the reverse complement.
AATGAGTTTCCATGAATGAAACATTCAAGTAGTAAACCATTTATAACCACAACAAAATTTGAGGGTTAAATTCATTTTAAGAGGGATATAATGTAAAACCCCAAGTATTTATGAGATAAATTCCATTTCATTTATTTGATGTATTGTTTTTTTCCATAACAAAAAAATTATCTTGTGCTATACTCAACACTGTATTATCTTGTAGTATACACAACATTCTTCTTGTCTTGGGTTACACACAATTTCTAGTTCTTTTGATAGAATTCATTTCACACAACATTGTATATAGATTTATTCAGTGTATAAATGACCTGTGTTTGGATTATGTTATACAAAACACCGAATGAAGAATTATCTAAAGGTAAAACTTAATTGGCTTGAATTACATTCCAGATCAAGCTTCCTCGATAGCTTGCATTGTACGTAATACTGAGTTTCACTAAATATCAACATATTATTAAATTATTTTTATTTCTTGAGATATAAACTAGACATTATTAATATTATAAACAACATTTTCATATTTATATATCATTAAGATTCAACTTATGTATTTTCAAGGACATGATATAAGAACAATTTCAATTTTTTGGATAAAAGAAATATTTTTAAAAAAGGCATTTTCACCACCTTTTGATGATGGACCCATTTTAAATCTAGTTTTGACACTTTTTTATATTTAATTAGACCAAATATATTTGTTATTTTAGTTCAAAATATAAAAACTTACTTTGGATTAAATTTTGGTATTTTTTGATAAGTTTCATTTTTTTAATGAATAGTGAAAATACTGATTTTGTTTATTTTAAAGCCACTAAATAGTGAAATTATATTTTCTATTGTTTTTATAAATTTAATTAGTTAATTTTTATCCAATTATGTTTTTTAAAATAATTGTATACATGAATTCATTATAAAAACACTTTCCATTTAAAAGAGAGCATTTTTTCAAAAACAGGTTTTCTTAACATTTTAACGGTTTTATATTAAATTTAACACTGTAAATTATTTGTACTGAATTTTGAAAAATGGATGTCGATTTTTGATTTAGGAGGTAAAAATTTGGTATGTTGGTCTCTTTTAGTTTTAACCAATATGAATTGTAACCATCGTAAATTTTATTACAATGGTAAAGGGTAAATAAGATAATATAGGTTAAAAATAAAATTATAATGACTATAAAATTACTTAAGAAATGAAAAAAATTTATTTTATTAATTTAATTAGACCCTTAACATACAAGGATTTAAATTATGTCATTTAATAGAAACTTTTCCCTAAAAACTACTTAAATAATTTTTAAATCAATAAAAGACCCAATGTGTCATATTCATTGCCTTTAATATCTATTATGTATCCAAATATGAAAAAATGGGTGTTATCAAGGAATATAAATTTTAATTTTTATCTTAATAAACATGGTTCAATGATATAAATTTATTTTTTATGTTTTGGTCTATTGGAGATATATTATCATATTTATAATATTTTATTTAATGAAAATTTAAATATGGCACATTCATGATTTAAATAATATATAATTTTTAAAATAAGTTTATAGGGATATTAAACTCATATATAAATAATTATTTTAAAGATAAAATTTTTATATTTATCATTTTAATTTATTTTTAATTTTTAATAAATAAATTATTACATTAATGTTTTATATATGGATGATGCTGAAATTATTTAATGGATGAAAAATCAATGAACTAATTTTTATTAAAAAGATAATAACAATTAAATGGCCTAAAGACTTTACCAAATTTTATTGGTCAGGTTTATATCAACCATAATCATCCAATGGTATAGTTATGGACCATTTTGTTCTATATGGAATAGATTAAGACAATTATATTATTTTATTTAAAGTAATATTAATATTGTCACATTCATACATTAAATAGTATAAAAAATTTAATATTGAATTTTCAAGAATATAAATTCTAATAAATATATTATTATAAAATATAGTAAATATATTTTCATAATATTTTTAATTTTTAATTTCTTATCATCAAATAAGTATATTAAATAATTACATAATATCTATGTAGTAATTATTTTGTTAAGGGAAATATCAAATAAATGTAATTAATAATATTTAAATTATTATTATTTGAGATAATTAATTTTCCAATTACTATTATAGATTCCATTCCCCCTTATTTATAGGATAAAATATTCGATTAATGTGTAACATGTTATCTTGATATTTTAAAAAATCCTTGAAATGAGTAATGTCAAAATTGAGCCAATTGATATGTTTTTAAAATAATGTTTTTTAAATTATTTAAAAATAAAAAAAACTTTTCAAAATATATTATAATAACTATATGGTCAAAAATGTTCTAAATTATTTAGTTACTATCTAATTTACATCAAATATTTAAATATTTTACTCTTTTAATATTAGAATATTGGCCACCCTAGTTAAACTGAAATAGAATAACTAAAGGTTAAATTGAAAAGAAAAGGTTTTAATGGACATAGAAACATGTCTAAAATTTATCGGTTGATGATATTGCAACCCTTTATCATATTATATTTCATATTATTAAATTTTAGAGGTTTTTATGTGTGGTTTTATTTTATTATAAATTAATATTTTTGAGGTTTCCAAAAGTGCCCCTCACCTCAATTATAAAAAGGAACCTCCTCCCTAATTTCTACAGAACTAATTTAGCCTTCATGATCATCCATAAACTGAAAATTTCTCTAAGAAACATCCATATTTACATTCTATAGGTTTTTTTCTTCTAAAAAGGCCAACATTATTTCCATTAATAGGAGATCTAAAAAGAGCACGTCAAAGAGGAGGTAATCTCCTCTATTGATTCTATCATATTTATTTCTACTTATACTTTTAAATCATTAGTCTTTTAATTATAGAATAATAAATAAAGTATAAATTATATAATGATATGTTATTATAACTATGAAACTACTATATTCAACTTTTTATTTATCCTATGAATGAAAAATCACCACGCAATATACGACTTACCTTCTCCATGTCGTGGTGTAATATTTTTTTCACCAACACCTTACATGGATGGATATAAAAATGGATGAAATAACTATATATGATTATGATAAAATGATATTGAATCTGAAATAGAGTACACCAATCTAATCAATTCCAATCAACAATTATGGGAATGATATCATCGCTCACGTGTACATATGACTTACCGTCTCCAAGACACAATGTGATTTGTTCTACATGATAACCACTCAATAATGATTATATAAATGTACAGAATGAATAAATATGGTATTTATTATGTTAATATAATTATATAATGACATAAATATGACTTAATAAGTATAAAGATAACTCATTTGACAAAACATGCATACAGACATAATGCAATTAAAAACCGAATAACGAGTAATAATAAATTATTACTAAAAAATGAAAGAGAATATGACCATATATGATGAATATGATTCTTGAATAAGTTAATTATATAATCTAAATAATTTTAAATTATTTTTTGGGAAAATAGGATGCATATCTGACCTATGGTAAGAGATAATTTTTCAATCTCATTTTTATTTGAGATTGTTTATACGTAGGTATTTACTGTGGATATATTTATCGTCGATGTAAATTTTTTCAAAAAATGTTTTCAGAAAATGTTTAATATTTTTATATTTATGTTTAATGTAATTTTTACCCATTTTTTACTATTACTACAAGGTATGGAATGAATCATTCATTTTTTACCATATTATGTACTCTTTGACTTTTCCGAAAAAAGTATGAGAAGAGTGTTGTTTTTTACGTTTTGCACTTGAATGGATTTTGATGGTTTCATGACGCCTACATTCAATGAAGCTTCCACTACACTATTTAAAGATTATTTTCAACTAAATTATTTTATTTTAAAATTTCATGTCATTTTGGGAAAATAAAAATTTTTTAAAGAAGAACATATATTTTCCTCAAGAATTAAGTTCAAGTGTTTTGTCAAAATTATATTCCATATAAGATGACACTCTTAAATGGGGTTATTTTTCTGTCCCTATTATTACTATGATTTGATTGATTTAAGGATGGAATGATCTTTTATAGAGATAATTTTATGGTGTAATGATGTTTAAAAACCCCATTATATTTCTTGGGTTACACTAAGATGAAAGATTTATGTTTTTGTGGAACATGAAAGAATGATTTCAATATGAGATTGGTGGGACCTATATCTCCCTCCAATACATTGGGTAAAGATTTATATTTCATGAGAAAACATGAATGGAATGGAAACATAATCAGGTCCAGTAATACACGGATGGAACAGAAGATAAACCAAGTTTAGTAAAGGAATTTTTCCACTATGATAGTCTTGGAAGCAATGCCTTGGCTATTCTGGAAATCATATTACGAGATTATTTGTTTTCCTCAATTACAGGTTTTATTCCAATGCTATTTTATCATTGTTAAGGTTCCTTTATGTTATATTCCTTACAAACTTCCAATGTTTATTTCATGACTCATGATTTTGATATTTAAAATTTATGTTCATGTTTTCACACTCTTATGATTATGGTTTGTTTTATGTTATGAAGGTTTACACTAAGAAATTGAACTCACCATTTTTATGTTTTCTTTTCCCCAGGATATAAGGAAGGGTTTTAGGTTAGAATATGAAGGAGAAGATTTGTATGAGTGATATTGAATATTTTTTCACCAAGTTAAAATATTATGTTCCATGTTTACAAAGATACTAAACAAATACAGTCATTGTGTGTATTTTTTTTATGTTTTATGTTTGCAGAAAAAGTAATAAAATGTCCATGTACATCTATCTTGGGTCATTTTAGATATACTCATAGGTCTTTTTTTCAAGATAAATACATATGTTGAGTTGGTTGGCCTAGCTTGTATGGTGGAGATTGACTGTAAGGGAATGTAAAGTGAGTATGAATCCATGTCAACATTGGGCAGTGGTAATTCACCAAAAAAGAAGAGGAAGCGTGAGCAGTAAGGGAAGAAGTGTGGTGGTAGTTCGGGGCATCCTTCCAAGAAGCCTCCCTCTATGGGATTTGATGTTGGTTCTATCATATACCACCAATGCAGAAAGGTGGGACACACTTGGCCTACTTGTTCCTCTCCTCCAAAATCCTGTCATCTCTGTAGAGCATTGGGGGAACCTATAATTATTTTTAGAACATTACGTTCTTATAAGGGAGGGGCATGATTATTGGATTTCAGGGGATTTTAAGCTCAGTCAGAAAAATCTAGGATGGTGAGATATCAAGTTTGTGGTTGAGGCGGTAGGACTATATCTTATTCTGTTCAAAGCCAGCTAGGAATAGACACTCAGGACCGTGGTCATTGATAGATTCAGACCGATACTAGACACCTTCATGTTGTGGAGTAGGCACCAGTGGGATAGGATTTAGGTCCCTTGACTGTTCAATGTACCATTCTAGTTTCATCTTATATAGCTACAGTTTATTAGATTCTAGTACATCTATGCCTTTTATTTCAATCTATATTTTGAACCTATAGAATTTTCTAAACGAGCTTTTATCTTTCGTGAGGGATTGGGTGACATCGTTGGGAAATAATAAGGACAAGGGCCTCAAGTGTTATTCTTGTGGACTCTCTGTGTGAGAGATTAAGATGAAAGGGGATTTCATGGTCCTAGATATGGACCTGTTTAATGTGATCCTTGGTATGGAGTGGATGCTGCATTTCCATGCTCACATTGATTACTATCAGTAATGAGTTCGTTTCTTAGTACTTGATGGAAGTTCTCTAGTTTTCCCCATAGAATGGGATCCTCAGTTGGGTTGTATCAGACCTCTCTCCCAGAGATGTGTAATCGTGATTTTCAATTATCATCACTCATGTTGGTGGAATATGACGGTGCTATTGAGGGAAGATTACCTCATGTGGTGGATGATTTCCTAGAGGTATTCCCCACTGATCTTTTAGGATTACCCATAGAGTTGGAAGGGGAGTTCTCTATTTATTTGGAACTAGGAACACAACTAATATATATTACCTCATATTGTATGGCCCCCTCCAAATTGAGGGAATTAAATATAAAATTAAATGAATTTAAATCCAAAGGGTTCATTCACCCAAGCATTTGTCCATGGGCCACTCCTATTTTGTTCACGAAAAAGGTCGACAGATCTCTCCAGTTGTGTATTGACTACCAAAAGCATAATAAGGTAACCAGTAAGAATAATTACCCTTTTCCTCGAATTGATGATTTTTTCGATCTGCTAAAAAAGGAATTGTTTTTTTCCAATATCTACAAGTATTCAGGTAACCACCAAGTTATGGTGAGATATGCATATATCCCTAAAACAACATTCCGAATAAGGTAAATCCACTTCAAGTATTTGGTCAATGCTTTCGGATTGAAAAATTCTTCATTGTTCTTTATGGTGCTCAAGAATATGGTCTCCCATCAGTACCTCAACTCATTCTCTGTGGTATTTGTGGTTGATATATTGTTCTACTCCCAATATGAAGAATATAATGAGAATCATTTTTGGATTGTGTTAGACACCTCGTGGGATCATCGTCTTCATGATATGTCCTCAAAGTGAAATTTTTGGATCAAGGAAGTGAAGTTTTTAGGCCATGTCATCTTGGAAAAAGGATTTTTAATAGGACCTATGATGATTAGTGTGCTACGTCATGGGAAAAACTGAATAATGTGTTTGATATTAGGATCATTCTTGGACTGGTAGGTTATTAAAGGTGGTTCATTCAGGATTTAAGACAATTAGCTTAATCTATGACCACACTCACCCAGAAGTGCGTGAAGTTTTAATGGAGCCGAGAATTTCATGTATCCTTCGTGGATCTGAAGAGGTGGTTGAATACCGCACCAATGTTGATATTTTTGGAATCCATAATGGGGTATGTGGTTTGTTATGAGGCTTCAGGTTTGGGTCTCAAGTGTGTGCTTATGCAGGATGATCATGCGGTGGTGTATGAATCTCTCCAAATCCATCCACTTGAGATGAATTAATCGACTCGTGACTTGAAATTAGAAGCAGTGATGTAGGATTTTAAGACATTGAGTCACTACCTCTTTGGGAGGATGTTTTTGGTCTACTCAGATCAGAAGATCATTACCTAAATCTTCTCTAACATGGATATCAATATGAGACAACTTTACTTGATTGAGTATCTATATGGGTTTGACATTTATATCTTCCTTAGAATGGGAATGGTTAATGTGGTGGCTGATTACATGAAGAGGAATTTTCTAGAACATGCACTAAGGAAGTCTAGCGATGAGTAGAATTTTATGGGGCTCCTTGCCCAGATGAACTTAGAGACTAAAGATCATAGTGGAGGTGAATTCTTGGCATCTGTATAGTTGACTCCATCTCTTATAGAGCTGGTTCGACACGAATATCCTGGTGATGAGTTTTCTTAGTGGTATGTACAATTTCTTTATGGTGGGGAGACATCCTTTGATTTTTCTTTGTCTCTCGAGGGTACTCTATTTGAAGGTCAGTTTTGTGGTTTCATTATCTTTGAGGAGGGTGGTGATGTAGGATAGCCACCAATATTAGAGGTACATTCACCATAGTTCCATAAATAAATATTATGATCTGCGTCAGAGGTTTGGTGGCTATATATAAAATGAGATATTTCATACATCGCATCGAGAAACTATACTTTTCAAATATGTGAATGAAAATAATCAAATGCCATGTGGATTTCTTCATCCGTTACCCATTCTTACCTGGAAGTGGGAAATGGTTTTTGTGGATTTCATTACTATCTTACCTCATACACCCCAAGGAAATAAAAAAATTTTGGTAATGATTTATCATATGAGAAAATCATCCCACTTTATTCCAATTATAGATACAACAAAAGTGGATGAGTTAGGCTGATTGTATATTCAGGAGATGGTAAGGCTTTATGATGTTTTATCTATAGTTTTTTAGATAGATAACCCTATTTATAACTCTATTTTTAAATGGCATTAATAAGGCTCTGGGGTTGCATATTACTATGAGCACGACATACCATCATCCAACTGATGATCACACAGAGCGGGAAAATCAGATTCTAGAGGAAATGCTTCGTGCATTTGTTTTGGATTTCAGAGGATTATGGGATAAACATTTGGTATTGGTTAAGTTATCTTATAATAATAGTTATTAATACTCTCTTTGAATGGATCCTTTTAGGTTCTCTATTATCGGCCATTTCGGCCTCCTTTATGTTGGGATAAGGTTGGAGAGACCTCACTTTTGGGACTGAGAATTATGAAAGAGACGTGTGAGAAGGTTAAGTTAATCAGGAAAGTTTTATTAAAAATTAGAGTATCCAAAAATCATATGATAACCGGAAGTTTCATAATTTTGATTTATTTTGGGTGATCGGGTATTCTTGAAGGTACCTCGTGTTGGGCCATCGTTGTTTGGGAAAGTAGGGAAAGATAATGGAAATGTATGTTGACCCTTTTTAGAGCACTGAGCGGATTGGTAGGGTGGAATAATATTTATCTCTTCCTTCTATGTTGAAATCAATTCACTATGTATTCCATGTCTCCTAATTGAATGAGTACAATCCTGATCCGTCCCATGTGTTGAATTGGGAAGAGTTGGAGTTAGAGCCCGATCTATTAGTGTTTGAACAACTAGTGGGGATAGTAGATTCCCAAGAGAAGGTGCTTCATGGGAAGACCATTCTGCATGTCCATTTCCTTTCTTAGCATGGGAATTATGCACATGATACATGGGAGTGAAAATCTTAGTTTGAGATAGATTACCGATTTCTGTTTTCAGATCAAGCTTCGGGTTAACGTTATGAGGGAGTGATGTTTTTGGGAAGGCAGGACCATGCGCACGATTTGTGCATGGTTAGTTGAAACCGTGTTCTAGCCTAGGAAACCATGTAGTAGGAGAAAGTACCTACTGCAAAAATTTTACAAGGCCATGCTCCACTTCCCAGGTAACTGTGGAAGATTTTCTGTTCAGATAGAATTGTCCACATAGTTAATGCACGGTTTCCCAAACCCTGTGAAATAATTGTGTGGATCTGCCAACATATGAATTTTTTCCTTTTTTAAATATACTCTAATGTTTAACCCCTGTAATACCTCATATTCACCCCAATTATGATTTTCCTCTCCAGGGGAATCTCTCCTCCCTCTTCCTCTCTTGGATCTTCGACTTCATGCCAGATTCGGTGAGGTTCATCCTCAAATCATCATGTAAGACATTTTTCATATCATAATATACCTCTATTTGAGGGTTTACTCTCTTATTTTGGGGGTTTCCTCTTCTCTAGCCCTAGGGTTCTAATTTTAGGGATGATTATTAATCATTGGGGTTCAATATTATGAATTAGGTCTTCATCCATCTTTCTTGTGGTGTAGTTGAGGTGTGGTGGGAGTTTCAAACCAGATTTTGGGGATTTACCCACCAATAGTAGGTGACTACATGGTTAAATGTTTCATGATGAATTTATTACATGTTATTGTGTTATTTATCATATTTTATGAATTATACTTGTGATAAAAAAATATAAATAATTTTGATATGCGATTAATTTTAAAAATGAAATATGCATGTGAAATTGTCGTGTTCTTGATGTTAAGCCTTATTATATGTATTTGAAATGTTTTATAAATTTCATAAATATTTTATTGAGTTTTTTTGGAATTTGAATCATGTATCGAATGGTTTTAGTGTAATTTTAATTTTTGAAACAGGTTTTGGGTGTGAAAATGGTTGCTTTTGTGTGTGTAATGCCTTTTTTGGATTGTGTGTGTGAATGTGTTGTATCATGTGGCATGTGGAAAATTTTGGAGCATAAAGGGAAGATTGGGTAGCTTGGAGGCAAGACAAGGACTAGTGTTTTCGGGATATGGAAGTGTCTAGAGCCCTATTTTATTTATCAGTATCGAAGATGACAACACTAACTAAACATTGATGATGATCAGAGGCCACTAGAAAATTGGATGCTTCTCCTCTCTAGTGGCTCGTGCCTGAGAACAAGGTTGATTATGGTTCATGTACCACCTTACATTGAGACACAAGGTTCCAAGGTACCTTTAGCTAGATAACTCTCTTAGGGACTCTCCCATGTTTGGTTATCTTAACTACATTTCTCTCACCATTGGAATACGATGTGACATTGGGAATACATCAAACGCATAAAAGTTTTTACTTAAAATTTAATTCCTTTAAAGGTTGTTTTCATTAAAACTTAATTCCATTAAATTGTTCTAAAATTTCATTTAATTTATTAAACATTAATGTTTATATGTCAATTAACGTTTAGAGCATGGCATCCTTTTGGATTCTATCATACAAGGAAATAGTTCACACCCTACATACACCTTTGAGGATAAGAAGACTTGGTCTTGTTTTGTATAGGTAATGGTAAATCTCTCATCGATGTTGGTTCGTGTTTCTAGGGATCCTCTTAGGAGGTGTTGATGTGAAGACTTGGCAGAGATGCTCTCCTTTCCTTGTAGTGATTTTTTGAGGAGTTTTATGGTTCTTTTCATTTTGCAGTGGCTCTCTGTTGGTTTTTTATTAACCTGTAGTCTAGAATCTAAAACCATGTAAAGGCTTGTTGGTTTGGTTTCTTTTAACTTGGTTCATTTAATATTACTAACTTTTTTATATTTTTATGTTTGGGTAAATCATTCCCACTAGCTTTTAATGACACTTGGGAAGTTGTGCCAGGCCATGGGGATTAGGAACACCCTTCAGGCCATGTCATGGACTGGGTCGGGTGCTAGGTTGGATGGAGACCCATCTTGGTTCATGATATTTTGAGCTTACTGAATTATAGTAAATGTTTTAGAAACATTATTTATGGGCTATTTCTTTTTCCCAACCATATTCTAATACAAAATAAAATTTTATTTTAGGCAACTTATTCACTAAGACACCTTTTATATTTATTATGGACTCTAATTGGGTTTAGTCGCTCGTAATAAATTATTTATCTTATCCTTCAATGATTAAATAATATTTCAATATGATTTTAAAGTGTGTATTTAGAAACCAAAACCCCAATAATAGATTTATACCCTGAAATTATTTACTATGAATGAGTAATTTATGAGAAAAACCCTATTATATGGATATATGGAAATTAAATTTATGAACCTGTAATTTAGGAAAGGTACATAATAGTGAAGGGTCAAACCTCATTCAAGGATGAAATAGTTATTATATTTCATTTAATTTAAAAAATTAAAAGTAATCTATTAGAATTATTGGATTCATTGTAATAAGGATTAACATAATGTTGAGAATATAACAACCATTATCAATAAATAAATTCATACAAATTTTAAAAAATCAAGATAGAATCAGATTTTGGAACATATAATGGATGAGCAAAGGAAAATCAGATTAATATTGATTGATGTTTTTGTCAATATTTAGAATAGCTTTCCATGATTTTATAAAATATTTAATAAAATAATATAGAAAAATTAATTTAGATTCAATAATCCTTAATTTAATGTATTTTTTATTCTTTATTGATTTAAAGAATAAATTTAATCAATGAAAAGACTATATAATTTAAAATCAATCATATAATGAAACAATAATTAATTTAAGAAAATATGCATTCTATTGTTTATATAAAACATTAATCCACTGATATTTAATTATATTATTAAAAGAATCTATCATATATTAATCCAATATAGATTTAACATATCTAATTAGATCGTTATTTAATTCCCAAAAAAGTTGTAAAACTAAAAAAATGAAACTATAGACTGACATAGTATATCATGAAATTATATTAATATAATGAAATGGGATAATTAATTAAACTATAATAATCCAATGAATTTTAGTAAAATATAGAAATCACTCACCATTTAATAAAAAAATATTCAATTTAGTCCAATTAGAATAAGAAAATTAAATCACTAATGTGAATTAAAAGAGATAAAGTCACGTTCATTATATGGATTTATTTATATAGATTTGTGAATAAAATTGTGAATTAATGAACTCCTCCATGAAATTTAGTCATATTATTTTTATGCAAGACAAATATTTTAATATCTTCTACATATATTAATAAAGTCACGTGAACTAAGGAAAAAACAAGCATATAGACCCAGATATATGACCCACTTAGTACACTTTGGTTCCATCTAAATCCAATTGAGGTCTACAAAGTCTCATCCACAACCCATAATAATCCCATTTAAGTTCATAAAGAATCCAATACCTCAAAATATTCATGTATATCCCTCAGTTTCTCCATATATATTGATGATTTATTAAACTATAATATTATAATGAGAAACAATCTTGATGAATACCTTATATCCTATATAATATCTAATTACTCTTATAAAAATTAAAATGCAAAATGTTTAATTTTATTTCCAATATAAAATGATTTCAAGGATTTTTCAATTTGATTATATTCCATAATATATACCACAAAATCTCATAATTAAAAATATTTGTTATAGAAATTCAATAAATTAAAATCCACCAAATCAAAAATAATAAATCTACAACTTCTCTAGTGAAAATAGTTTTTAAATAAACTAAGAGTTTATGATCAATAAAATCTGAATTTGATTCACCAGATCAATATCAACAATATGTGATAAATAAAAACATTTAATACATAATTACCAAAGAATTTTCAAGTCCATAAGAATTAAATTATCTATTGAGTTCTCATGACCTTGTAAAAATAAGGAAAACACAATAGACAGATACACCAATGAGGTACCCCATACCTTCACACCTAGATCTGATGTTGAAAACAAATAAATTATACACACTGACAATGATAAACATCCATAATTACAAGATAATATTACTATTAAAATATAATATCATTTTTTTTAATGTTATAGAGAATTAGGAAAAATATCTAACTCCTAGAATCCATGTTCCTTGAATCAAGTGAATTGTTTTCCCAATATACAAGAAACTACTCAATATAAATTAAATCATCATTACATCTCAAAAAAATTCATATAATATAATTTTATAGGTAAATCATACATAATACATCATTTCATAACCTTGGAAAAATAGAAAAATAATAATGACTGATCTCAGAAACACAATAAATAAAAACATAAGAAGTAACAATCAATTATCATAAGTGATCATGTAATGAGAATATGGGTATAATCAAGACAACTAAGAAAATCAAAACCAAAAAAGATTATATCATGAAAATTTATTTGAGAGTATGTTATGGAATAAAATAAACATTAAATCCAAATATTGTTGAAATATTAGTCATTAATCATATCCCATGAAAGTATAACATAGTCATAAAAAGAGAATTAAACCATTACATATTTAAAATATGGAACAAAAATTAGCACAAGTATCATTATATTGTTAAATTATCCAATAAGAAACATGATTTAGTTTGTGATCAAGTCCAAGAAGGCCCACACTTTTTTTTGGGAGCATATCTAATAATTATCACACTTTATTTTGTGAGAATATTCAGGAAATATCACCTTTTCGATTTTTATCATACCCAAGAAGTCACACTGTTTATATACAGAAAAAATTAAAGTATGTCCACACATAATTATACCATGATAATAAAACAATTACCAATACACTCGAGGGTAATAAGGGGCCCCACATAAAGCCCCCTAGTTTGAGGTGCACCATCATTTTATATTTTTTCCATGTTTTTTGAGTCTTTCGGTTAGTTTTAAAATGTATTGGGAGGTGTTGAGAGGGGAATAACCAAATTATTATTAATAGAAAAAACTACAGGTGTAATTTATACCATAAACATTGGATTTAAATTGTAAATTATTTGGAACAGATTCCATAAGAAAAAATCAAGGCATAAAACTCTTTATTCCATAAATTCGACTTTTACATCATAGAAGGGTTTTCCTAGAAAAATAAAATATTTGATGAGTATTTCAGAATTAGTGACCCTAAACTAATTTATGATCTAGATTTTCAATTTAGGCCATAAATATATCAGGCCCAACGAATGTTACATCATCAAGTTGTTGAAAATTGTTATTCAGAATTTTTAATCCAGTCAACATCAAATATTAATCTATGTGATTTCCGATGATACTGAAATTTCATACTTCTTGGAATATGGACCATTGAGTGTTTGGTTGTGTAACAAAATGTTAGGATCTCCTCCTTATTCCTCATCATATATATCCTTGAGTTGTTTCACATGGAACCCAAGACCGACTTGTAATGTAATATCCATGGTTTTGGATTTGTATTGGGGATATCATATTGGGTTTTGATAGAGAAACAAAAGGAATGAGTTGATATACAGATTTTTTTATGATATTTTGAGAAAAAAAATTAGGTAGGTGGATTATCTCCCACTTTAAAGTTCTAAAACCTGTTGGTTATCATAATTTGAATCTTGTGATGATTGAAAATCTATATCATCTACCTAAAATCGATGACCTTCTTGATCAATCGAAAGGATCAAACTGGTTATGTAAAATCGATCTACCCTCAGGATATCACCATCTTAGAGTCATATGAGGGGATATCCCAAAAACAAAATTTATTGGTTTCTATAACCATTACTAATATTCAATCATGCCATATCATCTAACTAACACACTAGATGTTTCAATGTATTTGATGAATCGTATGCTTTATATGTATCTGAACTTCGTTGTTATGGTGTTTTTTATGATAGTCCGGTATACTCTAGAAAAAGGAAATGTCACGAGAATAACTTATAAATTTTATTGAGTATATTGCATGAAAATCATTTGTATTCTATGTTTTCTAAGTACGATTTCTGGATTCATGAATTACATTTCCATAAGCATGTCATTTCTGAAAAGGTAATATTTTTTGACCATGGGAAGATAGAAGAAGTTTCCTATTTTAAAACTATAAATGTTGTTTTTTAGGTATGTAGTTTCCTAGGATTTGAAGGTCATTATCATCTATTTTTTCACAATTTATCAGGACCTAATTCTCCCATGACTTATATATCACAGAAAGGTGTCCCATTAATACTAAATGATGAATGTAACAAATGATTTATTTAAATTAAAACCCATCTAATTGTAGCACCCATTATAATCTTTCTAGAACTAGGTAACATGTACACGATATATTTTTATGTGTTTGGATTTGATCCTGGGTTTGTAATCAAATAGGGAGACCTTGTTGTGGCCTATTGATTGAGGTAGTTGTGAGTTCATGAGACGAATTATCTTACGCATGAACTGGAATTAACTATAATTATCCTTGTCTTAAAGACATAGAGTAATTACCTAATTGGAGAAAAGTTTATAATTTTCACTAACTATAATATTTTTAAATACACTTTTTCTTAATGAGACGTGAACTTAAGGTAACTAACATGGATAGATTACCTTCAGTTGTATGATTTTGACTTGGTATACACACTAAATCAAGGAAAATATGTACCACATTCTTCTATATTGAAATCATATAGTGATTTCGTATGAAAGGATTAGGACCAATGGTAGTTGATGAGAATGATTGATGATATAAATTTAGATTGTATTATATAGGGTGGTTGTGCAGTTTTATTTCCAGTAATCATGTTCCAGAATTGATAATGTTGGTAGAATAAGTACATTCAACAAATTCTAATTGTATTACCATAAAGTTAAAAATAAATTTTTGGAAAATTTCAAGTTACTATACATAAGTTGAAAAATCTATGTTATGATTTCAAAAGAGAATTTTAATTTCAAAGTCTTTTCAGGATTATATTCATTTGGTATGCCACAATTGGAAATGGGCTATTCAACAAGGAATTAAAAAAATTAAGAGGAGATGAAAATAAATTTTTTTTGGGTAGGTATGAAACAAAATATTATTGACTATATTATGAAATGTTTGACATGTCAGTAAGTAGAGGATGGACATCAACGACCAATCAATATGTTTTAGTCTACGACTATACCTGTATAGAAGTGGGATAAAACTACAATGGAATATGTCATATTCTATATGTAAATGTTATGGAAACATGATGTTATGTGGGTTTCATTGGATTTACTTACTATGTATTCAAATATTTACCCCATTAGATAATCCATTAGGGTAGAGGACTTGGATAAGTTGTATATCTAAGAAGTGTGTAGGTTAAATGGATTTACATATTTGAATGTATCTGACATGAACCTCATTTTACTTATCTATTTTATTGATAATTGCAAAAAGATCTTTCTAGTAAATTGAAAATGAGAACAACATATCATTCTTACCTGGATGGATAAGAGAAATAAATATTTTTACATTAGAGGATACACTCCTAAAACCTTTCATATGCTTTGGTTGTAAATTTAAGGATGATATGCCTTTGGATGAATTCTCCTATTAAAATAGTAATCATTTTACAATAAAGATACCACTATTTTAGGATTTGTATGGATCACCATGTATTTTTGATTTATGTTGGATGGAAATAAAAGAGACATCTTTGATTTTACCAAGAATTGTGAACAAGAATATAGATAATGTCCAACTGGCCCATAATAAGATAGATATGAGAAAAAAATATCATGATCACAATCAAAATGGAGAATTATTTTTTTTGTGGGTGACCACATATTATTGAAAATTTCACTCAAACATGGTCATCAATGGATATAGAAATAAGGTGAATTTCCACCATGGTATGTGGGGCCATTCAAAGTAATAGAATGGATTGGAACTATTTTATATCAGTTTGTGTTACTGGTTATATTTATTTTAGATCAGAATGTGTTCCATCTTTCTCAACTTAAGAAATGTCACCCAGATCATTTCTATGTACTCGGTTGGGATCAAGTTACTCTAAATACATAGGTGACTCTTATCCCTGAATTGGTATAGGTTCTGGAAAATAAGTAAAATAACCTTTCAAGGGGATATATTTTTTTGTGAGAGCCATGGGAGAATGGGTAGGTGGAAAAGGAAATATGGGAATGGGAAAATTTTATGAGGGAGAAGTGTTTGAATTTATCTAGATTCCCAAGGATGTAAATCCAAATAGTGGGGAGAATGTGGCACCCCTTATTTGAGGTACACCGTTATTTTATGCATATTGACCTATCTTTGGAGTACTTGGGTTTACTTCTAGACGTATTTAGAGGATTTAATATGATAAGAACTAGAGTTTGGCTGATGAAAAAAGTTACAATTGAAATTTATGCATAAAATATGGATTTATGTGATAAATTTTTTGGGCTAGATATTGCATGACAAAATTAGGGCATTGAAATATTTATTCCATAGACTATAATGTTTTAAGTTGGTATTTCCTAGTAATATAACCAAAGTGATGGAATAAAATGTTATGATCTATTTGGATAAAAGGTCTTTGAGATTTTGGTTATGGAATCAAATGTGATGATCTCCTCCTTCTTCCTCGTCTTCCATATCCTTCAGTTGTTTCACTTATAATGATAGATCATAGTGTATGATCTGATCTATTTTTTTAGATTTATAGTGATGATATATTCTAGGTTTTTTATGTGGAGAAAAATGAATAAATTGATCTATATAATAGCTTAATAAAATTTTGGAAAATCAAATATAGTTAGTTGGATTCTATCCTACACAACAGTTATAAAACGGGTTGGATTGATCTTCGAAAAACTATTCTTATGAATTTTGGTAAATAGCATATTAAATTGAATTTTAAAATCCTTATTGATGTCATTTCAAATGTACGGATTTTGAATGATGTAAATTATGGTTAAATAATTGTTTCATTATAAATATTAAATAAGTGTAGTGGTGTGTATTCATGTTGTTATGGGATGGGTAATAGTCCAAATAACCACTTTCGAATGATGATAAACTTGGGATGGGAAAGGGTCATAAGTACAATTGTTGATTACAAGTAATCTTGGATGGATCATGGTTGGAAGTGACGCCTCTAAATTTTGTCCCAAGTAACAGTTTAGTGATAAGATGTCTCACCATTCATGATTATAGGGAGGTCAATGGTTGTATGAATCATGTTTGTACGTAGGTGTGAAATTGGGAAGCTTATATACAATAAAGAGAAATGGTTTTGAATGATTTATGAATTTTTTTCCAATAGAACATTCTTATGGATCTAATATCAAATATTTAGCTTCTTCTCTCATATTTTATTTGAAATATTCTAACTTGTTTTTATCCTAGTGGTGTGTGTTGTGAATTCTTTGAGGAAATCCTTCTCAGTGATATACTCTATCCCTTCTTGGGTACATTGGTGAGTTTTCAGATGATGTATTCTGAGATACATGGAAGGTTCATGTTTCATACTTCTCTAATGGTTATCCTCAGTATCATGGTTTGGTTGGTGAAGTTGGGGAAAGAGAGTGTATGCATTTTGGTCTATGATGGAGCCACTCTAGTGAAACTGTCTTTCTATTTGGATTCTTGTCCTTGCAACATTACTTTATTTTTCCACTATACTTTGACATTTTTATGTATTGGTATTTTATTACGTTATATGATTCATTATTCTTACATAATTTAGTTTTTTGAATGTAATATATTTATTTAAATGTTATGCAAGTTATTACGTAAAATCATCCCCCAACATTCTCTTAATCCCTTGACATTTATTTCTCACCTTTAGTGTCTTAGGGATATAACATAAGGCTAGTGAAATTATTCCTTTTCATAATCCATTGGTGAGGGGTAGGATGTTAAACTACCATTCATCATCCATATATATATATATATATATCTGTGTGTATGTGTGTGTAATTAGATATGAGTGATTTTAATATATAATGAAAACTCATGGGATTGCATTTGGTTTCATATTATTTTGAAGTGGAGTAACACAAATAAATCATTCATAATTGAATTAATAAGCATAACATGACAATACTAAGGAAATTTAATTTGTA
Organism: Viscum album; assembly: GCA_963277665.1. Lineage (NCBI taxonomy): Eukaryota > Viridiplantae > Streptophyta > Magnoliopsida > Santalales > Viscaceae > Viscum > Viscum album. Next base: position 1,039,479,437 of record OY728161.1, on the reverse strand, counting down.
TCTAAATATATTCATGAATATAAAAGGTAAATACCAATAAATCAAGATAGTAATTCTTATAGTATTTAATCAGTATAGATAAATGTTATATGGTTAAGTCAATAATTTACCTAATCAGTTTATGTATGTCATCATGGTGAATATTACCCATCTAGAGAAATGGAATGTAGGGTATTCTAATTGGAAATTCATTGAATAAAATTTTATGCCTATTCACAGTGGATGGTTAGTAAAGCACAATGATGTGATAGAATATATCGTTGATAGAAAAAAAACCTTATATAATAAATCCAAATAAAGAATGTGGATGGAAACATTTTAAGATTAACCTTGATTGAGAAAGGGATATGTCAATGATTATGGATTAGATAAAAATAAAATTTTAGGAGTTTTGGAAAAATTTCCCTGTAAATAAGAAAAATCCATTACACTTTTGAAAGATTATATTTAGATAATTATATTTATAAATCAATGATAATAATACTTTTTATGAAATAATAAAATCCTAATAAAGTGGTTTAATAAAAAAAATCATATATGATGGGAATACATGTTCATAATGAAAATGTTTGAAATAAATTATATTTCTGAAAAGAACCATATGGGAAAATAATAAATTGATTTTAATTTAAAAAACATTTAAGGGAATACATGGTTGTTTAAAATGACATTTTCAACGTTTAGAAAAAAATTGGGAAATACATAAAATTTGGAGTTGATAAAAAAATACATGCATAAAATGAATCATTAATTTTAAATATTTTTTAAAAGAAATTGTTGAAAACCACATGGTTTTAATAGATAATAAATATAAAAATTTCAAACTTACATAAAAAAATCCCACAATGTATACTTAGAGGTGGATAATTTTTTTTGACATTGGATGTAAGACTATAAAAAATCACCATATTGGTTATAAGATTTGAGAAACCTCAACTATAAAATGGGGTGGGAAAAGAAACCTTATGGATTGAGTGACATTAAAATAAAAACCCTTAATGGAGAAGGATATTGAAATTTAACTTAAAGTACCATGAATAAAATAACATTCATGATATAATATAACCATTAATTAGTATATACTACATATAAAACTAAATTTGTGCATAATAAGTAGAAAATATCAATAAATAGGAATTGACAAGGAGAAACCCATTCAAGTAACATAAAATTTGAGATAAGAATATTTGGAAAGTGAGGTTATAAGGAAGAATTATAGGTCTCAATAAAATAATTATGGAATATAATAAAATATATTTTCTAGGTAAAATAAATCATACTTGTAACAATATGGATCAATTATATTGTTTTTAACTCGATGGAAGAAACTTTTAGTTAGGAAGAACCCTTACATATTTTTTAATAATTGATTAAAAATAATATGAGAAAATTAATATGAATAGAAAATTGAATATCATGAAATAATATATAATAATGATAGAAAATATTAAATAGTAATTTCATACATCATTACTAAAAAAATTATGAATAATAATAAATATTTCTCAAGGTGTTAAAACTTGAGGCATGAATCCCTTACATTGATCATGATTTATTCATCACATGTGATTAACATCTTAGATAATCATATTAATTTTCTTAAAAAACATTATTAATATCTATATTCAACTATATTTCATATAATATGGTTTATCTATTATCATATGTTGTTTATTTATTACGTAGTTCTCACTAATGGTGCATACTCTGGGTTGTTCGGTCAAAATTTATAGGATTTTATATATATGTTAAAAATAGTCAAAAGTGTTGAAATATTACTTAGTAATATATAGATTAATAAATTTTTGTGAACTCTATTATTACCTTATGAAAAAGATCATATTTCTTATAGGTTTCAAAAATGGACTCTATGTCTGAAAGGTAACTTGATATGTACCTTTATAGTGGTTCAATTTACTAGTGCAATTTATTGTTAACATTACAAATAAAATTTCCAATAGTATATATCATAACAGTTAATAAAGTCCATATTTAGTTATTATTATCCTATATAACCATTAAATATGTTTCCATAGTGTAACACTCTAATATGAACCACCAAGTCTAAGCTGGAGAGCCAAAAAAGATCATTCATGCCTCCCTGTTCACATGAGGCTACCTGCCTGCAGTGAGGATCTGAGTTTCATCAGCGAGGAGAAAATACACTCAATGTCATAGGCATATACAAAAAACATAAATAATATAATAATTAGAGTAACCTGATTATGAATAAATATCAAATGAGATTATATATGGCTCACAAGTCATACAATGAATAAAACAATATTATGAAGTCGTAAGCCAAACCATAGTGTATTAAGTGAAAATAAATTATTATCTTTATGGAATCAAATGGAGTATATACCAATATCACTATCATCTATATTATTCTTATCTCAACCATATTTTTCGAGTCCCTTTCCCTTGACTGGATCCCTAAGCATTAATTTTTCACATGCATCAAGATTCCCATGCATGGTGTGAGTAATAAAATCCAATAAAACACCACTAATTCATTATATATTTTTTAACATGTATAAAAAATTCATTCCATTATAAAATAAATATGTAATAAAGTATTAAAAAATTATAACACTCATGTTCTAAACAATCCCCCATGGGCCCTATCCATACATTCCTCAGCTCCAGGTAAGAAGTTCAATCACAAGGATTTCAGAAGTGAACAAGATATAGTCTCAAGGATAGTGACCATTTTACTTGGAATCAAAAGGTAATAAAGTGAATGTGATACTCAAAATCCATAAAGAATAATGTGTGGGCATGTTACTCAGTCTTCACAAGGCATTGAGTATTTGTGCATGCCATAAGGCTATCATTCTATTATCATGTTTATTGGTCGATCATCCTCATCAGCACACATTGTTTTATCTTCCCCCTCAAAGGGAAAATCATGAGAAATGGACCACCTATCATGAGTACCGATAAAATACCTCTAATTGAATGGTAAACACTCACATCAAGGTAGAGTATAATAATTCTAGAATAACATAACATCATGATAATATGTTTGGACATATAAAAACATGTGATCATCATCATGCATGATAATGATACACTTAAGAAAAAATCATGAAATCAAGCATCATATATGGGTCTTAGAGCTACAAAAACAACCACAAAAAATTACCATCAATCATGGTTATCATGTTATTCAATCACAATATGAAATCTTGTGAAAAATTGCATAATAGATCCCCAAATGGTATAAAACATCATACATCATGATTGATAATGAATAACTGAAAAATTCATCAAAGGATAAAATTACGAATCACATCGAACACCCTTGGATAACGAGCACCCATGTTAAGGACAACAAAGTCATATTTTGGTTCCTCAAGGATGAGGTTTAGAAAAAAGACCAAAATATATTCCATGTTAATAATAGTAGTTCTAGAATCACATACCTTACAAAGGCCACCAACAGAAGTAGTTTTGAGGTACGTTGAAAGAGAATATTCCAATTATACAAACCCATTTCCAATTCTATAACAGAATTCGAATTACTCTTCCATTATAGAGATAAAGTGAATAGTAGACAAAAAATTGATATTTCAATAATTCATCAGTATAACATATATTAAATAATAAGAGACTCTCAAGATGATTGATTTAAGATAAATTGATTGGAAACATCCACTATTATTTAGGAATGAATCTCTAATCAAGGGGATGTCATTGGTATGTGAAACCCCCCACTAATCTTCCAATGGATTGTTAACTGATTATAATAATATCATTAATCTACCACCAAAAATAGGTTTAGGAAAAATCATTTATAATGAGATACCCCTACGTTTTCTGTAATCATTATTAGACCCTGATCCAATCAGGGATTTCATCAATGTACTAGATCCATCACTAATCTTTGATGGAAGGAAGAAATCCTAATTTATTCCACATAGAAACTAATTATCCAACATAAAACTATTCATATTGTTCAAGAAGAAATATGAAATCAATGTAGATATATAGAAAACTAAATGTTCTATTATCCAATTGATCGAATATCAATAAATCAAATAGAGATTAGTGGGAGAACTCTAGAGTCAAAAGGGAAGGTAAAAACATAGAAAAAGGATATTTAGGGTTGAAATTGAATAATTATGGTGCAAAAACCCATGTGGAATTTAAATACTATAGGGTGAATTTAATACACTCCTGACTAGGCCGTATCGACAAGATGGTGGGCCTCAACAAAAAGTCGATGGCAAGACCTATTGGCTATTGATTATCCCTCGATGTCCTATGTGATGGGTAGAACCATTGGGGTTCTTCAATCACCATAGGTTGGCCGGTGAAACTCCCCCAACTAGCTGGTGGGGTATATAGTTTAATGCATACCTATAATAACAACAGAGACTCACTGAAGGATCCCACTGCCCCGTCGATTGCTAATTTTCAGCCACCAAAAAAATGAAAAGCCTCCTCTCATCACTCTAACCACCAATTCTAGAACCATATATATATTAAATCCAACCCCAATACCCCATATCAAAGATAAAACATTCAAGGAATGAATACATTGATAAACATTAAACCTCCCATACATAAAATTAGTGAGGATTATATAGTTACCCCTATAATGAATTATAATACTTGAGAAGTATCAATAATGTGTTTTCTCTGACAACTAGGGCCATTGTTACTAAAAATAATCCTCCCACTCCCAAGTCTCAACTTGGATCTTTTCGTAACTATCACGACCAGTCCCCCGGGGCCCGTGCCGTGACTAGCCCAGGCCCACCATCCAAAGGCCAAGGGCTAACGACTAGCACTGAAAAGGAGTATCCCTATAATGGGAAGGAATTCACTTTAACCTATACAAACACACATACTAGAACGCAATAAGAATAAAACACTAAGTAACTACTGTAGGAAAAGTGTGCTAAAATATAGGGGCCGAAATACAAGCCCAACTGGAAAAGTACAAGTACAATTGAAATGTACAATACAACATACAAAAAGAGTGGAAATAGATCCTGGTTCAACCTCTGAGGATCCTACCTGAAAGGTAGGTACAAATTTCCTCCTCAGCACTCCATGTCCGCCCATCACTTCCACATACCTCCTGGTCTGGGCTCCCTCATACCATAGCCTAGCTGCTCGTCATCTACACAAGACACAACAAGGTATGAGCGAAGCCCGTACAGGGGTGAGTATAACAACACCCAGTAGAGACACTGGGACCCACAACGGTATCCTATAATTCTACAAAGTAAACCCATAAAGCTTGATCTCAATCACAACGTACGAAGAAATAGACACAACTCAAAAAGAGTCTCATCTCAAACCATGTTTTTTTGGAAGTATGGAAGTACAGATGATTATTCGTGAAGCTAGATCATCTTATTCTGTCAAGAGGTACTACATCTGACTATACGGATTCTGACCCACACATGATCGATAGGTACTAACAATCTCAATGATCCACACAAGATTTGACCTTCCCAGAGTCAATAGGTAACTAACCCCCACTGACCCACACAGGATCTGACCCACATAGGATCGGTATGCGCTGACCCACATAGGATCGTTGAGCGCTGACCCACACAGTATCTGAAACACACAAGATTGGTATGCGCTAACCCACACAGGATTGCTTAGCGATGACCTTCGTATGATCTGTCTCTACCCTCTGCCTCACCGCCAGACACTAGATTCCTCGCACCCAGTGCACTCGAGTTTCATAGAATCTTCCCTCGAGATATCAGTTGTACATAAACTGCCACTCATATCAACAATAGAGTAACCAAAAGAACCACCATGTTGTAAGGGTTCTAACGTGACTGATGGTGCGTCAATCGGATGTCCGGATTGTGAGTTATATGTGTTTTAGTTCCGGGGCCTAGTTGGATTCAGGTTCGATCCAACCCGGTCATACTAAAATTATCTTCAATACTTAAGAGGATTTTACCAAATGTAATTTCTTGATACATGGATTGAAACACCATATATGGTTCGTCAAACAGAAGTCGTTTTCTCAAGATGTTTCCCTTTATGTGATACTGGGCCCGGTTGGCTCAAATACGGTCTGGCCTGGTCTGACCGACCTGGACTAACACGGTGGGGGCCAGGCCGTGGCGGGCTCGGCCTGCTGGGCGAAGGTCCATCTCGGCCTGCAAGGGGGCGGCCTGACTGTGGTGGAGTGTGGTCCTGCATGAGGCGGGGTGCACTCTGGTCTGAGGAGGAGCGCGGCCCTGTCCGAGGGGGGGGGGGTTCTAGACCAAGGGGGAGCATAGTCATGTCCAAGTGGGAGGACGACCCGCAATGGGGTCTGCCCTACCCAGTATGTGGGGTGTGACCCCCCGGTCACCTGAACTCTTAAACGACCAGGAGACCATTCAGTTTGAAAAGCGGCAGTGTCGCGTCGACGCTACCCAGTCACTGCGGAACCCGCCAGAGGTGCGAGTTTGGCTGCATATTCTTGTCTGCTAGGGGAGCGCTGGTCGCGCCGCCTCCTTCTTATCAACAGTTCATTGGTCGTGCTGCCTCTCCTTCTGCGACCAGCCAAAGTTCTGACCTACTCTTCTGATCTTCACGGATGACGAGCCGCGACCCCTTTTTTCTCACTAGAGGCATGCGACGGTGCACCACACCTCCTCGGGGGAGACGATGTCGATGTTTCCAATGACCACCATGACATTGTGACAAAACCTCCTCTTGCTTCATGTGTCGGCACATGCCTTCTTCGTAGCCGGTCGGTGTCACCCTATTGGCGTTCTTCCATGGAGAATGCAAGAATGAAGAAAAGATTGCAGAGGGTCTGGGTCCTGTTCATTAGGCCCGCCCCTCTACGTTAGCTCGTAAACAAGTGGGAGGATAGAGGGGTTCAATAAAATTTACTTGAAATAAACGAGAATCAAAACCCCTACCTCATAAAACCATTGGAGAGTGCCCGCTCTTGAAGGTGGATCGTGTTCTATGTTCCTACAACTGGTTCCCAACGACGCCACTCAGACGAAGTCCTTTGGTTCATGGTTCAATGTCACTAGTCACGTCCCACTAGGATCAGCTTCATCCTCTAAGGGTTCAGCGTCTCGACAGTCCTTTAGCACTTATTTTCTTGGTGAAGCTGTGCCGATACCTCTCCCCAATCTCCATATATATAGGAGAGGGGGAGGGTAAATAACGATGAGGGGAATTAATGGGGGCTCATTAATTAAGAACCTTCCTAATTCCCCAAATACATCATTATATAATATCAACTGGTCAATCCATTTATTGTCTTGAAAGATCGTTGGCCCCACACTCCGCTTGTCCGTTGGTGGAGAAGAATCAAAATAAGATAATAAAATTATTTCATTTCATTTATTTTAAAAAAGTCATAAAACATATCTTTTTCTCCAGACCTACAGTGGTCAAAGTAATGCCTCCCTTAAGTGAATCCAGGCACTATGGATTCAATGGTTCCCTTGGATTTTTAATCCAAGCAATGGTTCATAAGTTGTAAAACGCCGCTCACGCATTTACTTAATGTACCCGATTTTTTTTCAAAAATTCATTCCGGGCTTATCGGGCCTCGGAATGAGGTGCCGTCAATTTTCACAGACTCATAATAATTCCATGTAATTATCCACTAGAATTATATGTATTTACGATGGGTTTCTGTCGCAAATAAGTTTTAGTGACGGGGTCCCGTCGCAAATAGCATGTCGCAGAAAACGGCGTCGTAAGAAATATTATTTGCGATGGGCCCGTCGAAAATAATATTTATTATGAGGGGCCCATTTCAAAAATTATTTGGGATGTGCCCGTAGTCCCATCACAAATAATTTTAAAAATTACTATTTAGACTATTTGCGACGGGCCCCTAATCCCGTCGCAAATACTTTAAAAAAAATATTTAGACTATTTTCAATGGGAAACCGTCACAACAGATCCCATTGCAAATAAAAAATAAATTTTAAAAATATTAAATTTACTAAATTTATGATTATTGAAAAATTAATTTTAATATTAATAAAATTATTTAAATTAAAATATATTAAAATTCTTTATATTCAAAAAAAATATATAAAATATAATAAAATATTATTATTATTAGTAAAATAAACAAACATTAAAAAATATAATACTGAAAAAATATATTTAATAAAATTATGATTAACGAATCAATAATATTAATATTATTAAAATAATAAAAAAAATTTAAAATAATTAAAATTCTCAATATTCACAAAAAAATCATAAAATATTAAAATTTAAATTATCTAATATTCGCACCAAAATAAAGGAAAGGAACTGTAAATAGTTCATATTAAAACAAATGTTAACTTCAAATGTTTTTATCATAAATAAAATCATTGGGGTTGTCTTCTGAAGGAGGTGGAGGAGCTGAAGGAGATGGTGGAGGAAACTCCATCCCCAAACTACAAGTCCGAATGTGAATGTACTCCATCTGCTCCTGATTCTGCTACTACCATCGACGCATCTCCTCCTCGTACTGCTACTTCTGCTACTGCTGCTGCTGATGCATCACTTCTTGCTACTTCTGCAAACTCTCTATAATGTCATTATGAGCTCGTAACTACTCCAGATAATTTGAGGCAGAAGATGATGCCTCTCTATGAGATACTCTCTAGCTAGACGCCAACATCCTAGCAGTACCATAATAAGTACCAGGAGTCACATGAGAGTGGATACAAACTACTCGTCCCTTCCCAAAGCCATACTGAGTCACCTACATCCATGTCGCCTCGTTGAAATGGTGTGCACTAGTTTGATCAGTCGCCTCGTCCTGATCCTTAGCCTATGTCTGAGATGTCATAGCCTTATATGACTCCTTCAATTCCAATTTGAAATTAAAATTATGAAAATATTATATGCAGTTAGTTATCAAACTGAAAAAAATAAGACTAACCACAATACGACGCTAGAGATTACCACTAATCTCTCTTGTGGCTGGATCACCATACATCTTCCGATAAACATCATACTCTGTAATATCAGGATTATTGACTACCTATATGAATATAAAATAAACTATTTATATTTTATGTTATATAAAATATTTAAAAAAATACTTACCAGATGCTCTCAATGCGTATTGAAGGTACAATTACCAGCCCGATGCGTCACCTCCTGTCTCCCCTTGTTCTGCTGACCCAATGAAGACCTCATCTGAAATCCACCACCCAAATAGTGTGCACATAATCCATCCCAGACCTGAGATGATATGTACTCTGGGCGGTGGGCTCTACACAACTCATCAAATACTGCCGCTCCTTCTTTCTTAGTGGCCATCTTTCTTAAATTGTGAAAAAACAGACGCAAACGCTTATGCATAGCCACCTCCCATGCTGCATGGATATCGACATGCATGCTATCATCGATAGGATGCCATAAACCCTATAAATAATTTATAATATCAAGTTTTTAGTAAAATAAATTTCAAAAAAAAAATATTATTTATTTACGTACCAGCCAATGATTGTACATGGAGAGCTGCACATCAAAAAGAATCTATTCCCATGTTATCCATGGCTAAGAAAAATAATTGAGCAAGATAGCACTCCCCTGTCCAACAACTACATGCGCAAAACTATGAAAAAAGAATAAATAATCAAACAATTATTATATATAAAAATAAATTAATGAAAAATCAAACTAAAATATACAGGTTATCATACCCTTGTGTGCATGGATGAAAGCCAAGACGTGGATGTCACTCAGGGATAGGGTCAGGAATCATCAGTCGCGCAAGACCACGCCCCCTCCACATACCTCCTGAACCACCAATAGGTTGAGGGTCAAATTCTACCACATCCCCCACATCCAAAGGTAGATCATCCTCCTGCAACTCGTGAAATAGATTAGGATCCATCTGAAACAAAAATTGATTATTATTAGTAGATAGTTGAAAATAACTATCATATATAGATATATATTGGTTATGTTCATAACCAACATTAAACTGTGTCAATGTTCACCTTCATCATCATCTTCCTATCTGATGATGTCAATGTCTTCATATTCCTCCTCAGCATCATCAATATCTATATTAGTTTCACATTCACCATCCCTTATCATTTCAAATTCAACTATAACATCATTGACATCTTTATCACCATCGACCCTTAATTTTGGGGTGTCATCATTGATATTCATGTTTCTTTGTGAAAAAGATGGATTTTGAGTAGTCTCTTGAAAAATTTCAATTCCTTCCACTTCAGCAGAACCACATTCAGTTTGAGTAATTTTATTTTCTCGAGATTTCATTTTTATTATGCTCCACCAAACACTCAGGTATCTTGAAGTAGCATAGTACTTTTCATAATAAATTTGATGTGCATATTGAGCTAGTAAAAATGGTTCATTTACTTCTCGAAGAATTTTATATTTAATATCGACGATTCCATGAGTTTGATTAACACGCAAGCCTGTCACAGTATCCAACCACCGACATTTAAACATAACTGTGTAATTCTGTCCAAGATAACATAGCTCAATAATTTCATCCAGAATGCCATAAAATTCAACTTCAATTTCACTATGATGTGATACTCTCAAACAAAATCCAATGTTCATTGTTTTTTTTGATTCCCCATATGCACATGTATGAAATCGAAAGCCATTCACCACATATGCATTATTAGATTTAACCATTTTGGATGGTGGGTTACTCAATATACACAGTAGCTTATCAATTTTATCAGCATGTTGGGACACTTGAAATTTTTTAAAACAATTATCAAAATAATATATAGTAAACTGAATTGATATGAAACCATCAATAATTTATGTTACATGTTTTTGAAACCATTGATAATTTTTTTTGGTCTTCATTCTTCAAAAGAAGATGGTGTAATTTTTGGAAGTTGTTTCTTGATATTATTATCATATAACCTACAAATAAAAGAAGTTTACATACTATAACGGAAATTATAAAATATGTGATAGAATAACTCCTAGTACAAATGTTTTCATTTCTTCACAGTTGATAATAACAAATGTATGATCTAAGTGATGTAAATTGTCTGAGATCCATCATTCTTGAACTCCACAGAAGCCAAGATTTGGTGGATTAAAAACTGATAAATAATTTTCCATTTCATCATTAACATTTCTCTTGAACTGTCCCATGCAGTTTTGTTTTAAGGGATATTCAGATTCAAAACAGTGAGAGCAGAAAAAAGAAATTTCTTCTAGCAAATAAGGTTCAACAATTGATCCTTCAACTGATGATTTGTTACGTACTTTTTCTTTAATTTCTGCATGCATACCTCAAATGGGTACATCCATAGAAATTGTATTGGACCTCCACATTTAGCTTCATGTGTCAAATGTAATATCAGATGTTCCATTGTGTCAAAGAAAGAAGGTGAAAAGACTTTTTCCAGTTAACATATAATTATAGAAACATCTTCTTCCAGTTTGATTAGTGAATCGTTATATGTTGTCACTGCACAAATGTCTTGAAAAAAATATGATATGTCTGTTATCGAATCCCAAATAATATAATTCAATAGACATATGAATACAATCGGCATAGGTTTTTTTCATTATAACATGACAATCATGACTTTTTAATCTGGTAATATGACCATTCTTAATACATCTGCCCAAATTAGAAGCATAACCATATGGAAGTCTCAAATCTGCAATCCAATGATGAAATAATAAGTGACTCTCTTTGGACGGTGTATAGACTGCTTTTGGCTTCATTAACCTCTATGATCTGACATTTTGAAATAGTTCAAGTTCTTGTAGCCTGCAAATTTGGGCAAGATCTAATCATGCTTTTATAGTATCTTTGGTCCTACCTGGTGTATCCAAAACTGTATGAAATAAACTATCAAAATAGCTCTTCTCAATATGCATGACATCCAACATGTGGTGGACCATCAAATCAGACCAATATGGGAGATCCAAAAAAATGCTTCATTTTATCCAATTATGTTCTTTATCAAAGCCATGAATTTTCTGTTGGTTGACTACTGGTCCAAATGTGATGGGAGGTAATGAAAATACAACTGATTTTAACTCTGTACCTGAGATAATTTTTGGAGGTTCATCCCTTTCAATTGTTCCTTTTTTGAAATTAAATTTTTTCCTTCGAAAAGGATGATCAGTTGAAGAAATATGCATTGACAGTCAAAATAGCACAGTTTTTTCCATTGACGAGCATAAAATCTTTGTTGTCTTTCATACAGTACGGACATGATTTTGGACCATGTGTACTCCATCCATATAACATTCCATATTCCAGAAAGTCCCTAATCGTCCACATCAATGTATCTTTTAATTTGAAATTTTGTTTCGCAGAAACATCATATGTACTAACACCATTACTCCACAATGCATTTAACTCATCAATCAATGGTTTCAAATAAAATTAAATATTCTTTTTCAGATGTCCTGGGATTAATAAGGTCAAAAAGATATAGGTCTCTTCATCAACATCCATGTAGGTAGATTGTACGAAGTTATAAAGACTGGACAACCTGAATACTGATTACCATAAGAAAAAAACAAACATAAATCATGAGTAGAAAGACCCAATCGCATGTTTTGGGCTTCTAAATCAAAAGTCGGATGCAGACGATCAAAATGTATCCATGAATCAGCATCAGATGGATGATTCAAGCTTTTTCCAGTTGAAATATTGGTTTTGTGCCATTCCATCATTGACGTTATGTTATGAGACATAAATATAACATGTATACTTGGTGTACGGGGGAAATATCTCAACTATTTTATTGGGATCGATCCAGAATTCCCTGGTTGAGATTCTTTATACATTGATTGTCCACATGTGGGACAACTATCCAATGACTCATTTTCTCCAGAATATAAGATTCAATCATTTTCACATGCATGAACCTTCTGATAACTAAGGCCCAGATTACGAACCATCCTCTTGCTCTCATAGTTATTTTTAGGAAACAAATTTCCTTCAGGTAATAGAGATTTAACCAAATAAAATATCTAATCAAAACAATTGTTTGATATTGCATTATCTGATTTAATAGCCATAAATTTTGCAACCGCATTTAATTTTCTTATCTCGCAAATAGGATATAATGAATCCTCAGAAGACCTCAACACCTCATAAAATTTGGATGCTTCCAACTCATGAGTTAAATCAATGTCATCGTGAGTTTCTGTTTGTTGAAAAGGATGGACCTAAAACATCATGTACTAATTGTTGGAACAGTGATGGATCCAGAATCAAGTTATTAGTATCTTCTCTAGAACTGTGTTTATTGTGGTGATACCAAAAAAACATAATCTAGTTGAACACTAAACCACAATAGATGTCCCACAACCTTTTCAAATGTGTAAAACGTTCTCAGAGCCCATTTTTTACAAGGACACTTAATTGTGCCTTCTGAAAAAAATTGTAGTTTTTATGTTGCAAATGCTAAGAAAGATTCAATACCCTCAATATATAAAGGATTTAAACCAGAACCATTTTGATTTCTACGCAGATTTATCCACGTGTGATCATCTAATAATGACTAATGTCAACTTCCTTGTTCTATATTTTTCTACAAAATATAAAAGCATCACTGTTTTTGGATAATTTGAAATTATAAAAACACTATATGAACAAAAATATAACAAATTACTAATACTTCTTAATAATTACCATTAATTAAGGGAAACCCAATTTCTAGTCGATTGACGGATACTCTTTTTTCTAACACCTCATTTACTTGCATCTTTCTCACACTGAAATCACAATGAAGAATCTGGTCGGAGGTACGCATATTCATTCTCATATGCACGAGAATGAATATGTGTATCTCCCACCAGATCCCCCTTTTCATCGATGAATTGTCTTCTTCCAACTTTCACCACCTGAAAACATTATAAAAAATGTGATCCTACAAATGCATATTCAATCTCGTGAAAACCAAATTAAATATGCCCTTGTAGAAACACATTTTTTATATTGTTTTGAGTCGGTGAGAGTTGAAATGAGAAAAGTCATCGAGCAAAAGGAGTGTCGTCAATCCACTGGAAATTGTACCAAGTTCTTCATATTAATTAAAATTTATAAAAATTTATTTCTAATTATTTCTAACTATTCCTAACTAATTATTACTAATTATTGCACTTTATTACTAATTATTCATATTTATTACTAATTATTCCTATTTATTACTAATTATTCATATTTATTACACACTATTCCTATTTATTACTAACTATTCCTATTTATTACCAACTATTCCAATTTATTAGTAACTATTCCTATTTATTACTAATTATTCCTTTTTATTACTAAAAATTCCTATTTATTACTAACTATTCTTATTTATTACTAAATATTCCTATTTATTACTAACTATTCTTATTTATTACTAAATATTACTATTTATTACTAACAATTACTATTTATTACTAACTATTACAATTTCACTATTTATTCATATTTATTCCTATTTATTATTAATTATTAGTAATTATTACTAATTAATAATAATTATTACTAATTATTCTTAATTATTACAAATTATTCCTATTTATTACAAATTTATCCTATTTATTCCTATTTTTTACTAATTATTACTAATTATTTCTAATTATTATTATTTAAAAAAATTTATTACTCATTATTACAATTTAGTACTAATTATTATAGTTTATTACTAATTAATACAATTTATTACTAATTATTACAATTTATTACTAATTATAACAATTTATTACCAATTACAACTAATTATTCCTATTTATTACTAATTATTCTTTTTTTAGTAATTATTGAAAAATATTTCTAAATATTGCTATTTATTTCTATTTATTTCTATTTATTGTTAATTATTTCTAATTATTGCTAATTATTGCTAATTATTGCAAATTTTTGCTAATTATTGCTAATTATTGGTAATTATTTCTAATTATTGCTAGTTATTACTAATTATTACTAATTATTACTAATTATTACTAATTATTACTAATTGTTACTAATAATTACTAATAATTACTAATTATTACTAATAATTAATAATTATTACTAATTATTACTAATTATTACTAATTATTACTAATTATTACTAATTATTACTAATTATTAATATTTATTACTAATTATAACAAATTATTACTATTTATTACTATTTATTACTAAATATTACAGTTTATTAGTAATTATTATATTTTATTAGTAATTATTACGGTTTATTACTAATTATTACAATTTAGTACTAATTATTACAATTTATTACTAATTATTACATTTTATTACTAATTAATACAATTTAAGACTAATTAATACAATTTATTACTAGTTAATACAATTTATTACTAATTAATACAATTTATTACAATTTATTACTTATTATTACATTTTATTACTTATTATTACA
The DNA here is from genome assembly GCA_963277665.1 of Viscum album. Classification (NCBI taxonomy): domain Eukaryota; kingdom Viridiplantae; phylum Streptophyta; class Magnoliopsida; order Santalales; family Viscaceae; genus Viscum; species Viscum album. The sequence goes on along the minus strand of OY728161.1, from coordinate 1,039,464,096 downwards.
ATTTAATAGTACTTATTACAGTTTATAGGTAATTATTATAGTTTATTAGAAATTATTACTGTTTATTACTAATTATTACAGTTTATTACAAATTATTACAGTTTATTACTAATTGTTATAGTTTATTAATAATTATTAGAATTAATTACAAATTAATACAATTTGTTACTATTTAATACAATCTATTACAATTTTTTACTAATTATTATAAATTATTACAAATTATTACAATTTATTACTAATTATTACATTTTATTACTAATTATTACAATTTATTACTAATTATTATAATTTAATACCAATTATTACAAATTATTACGAATTATTACAATTTATTAAAATTTATTACTAATTATTACAATTTATTACTAATTATTACAATTTATTACTAATTATTATAATTTATTACTAATTATAACAATTTATTACTATTTATTACTATTTATTACTAATTATTACATTTCATTTCTAATTATTACAATTTACTACTAATTATTACAATTTATTACAAATTATTAAAATTTATTACAATTTATTACTAATTATTACTAATTATTACAATTTATTACTAATTATTACAATTTATTTCTAATTATGACAATTTATTACGAATTATTACTAGTTTTTAGTAATTATAACAATTTATTACTAATTATTACAATTTATTACTAATTATTACAATTTACAACTAATTAATACAATTTTTTTACAAATTATTACAAATTATTACTAATTATTAAAATTTATTACTAATTATTACAATTTATTACAAATAATTACAATTTATTAGTAATTATTACAATTTATTACTAATTATTACAATTTAATAATAATTATTACAATTTATTTCTAATTATTACAATGTATTACTAATAATTACAATTTATTACAAATTATTAAAATTTATTACTAATTATTACAATTTATTACTAATTAATATAACTTATTACTATTTATTACTCATTATTACTAATTGTTACTATTTATTAATAATTATTAATTTTTATTACTAATTGTTAGTATTTATTGTTATTTATTACCAATTATTATTTATTACTAAAAATTAATTATATACATTTCTAATTATCGTTAATAATTACTAATTACTACAAATTATTAAAAATTAATACTAAAAATTTTAATTTATTAGAACAAATAAATAGTCATGACAGAACAATTTAAATTCAATTTAATAAAAACTAATCAACAGTAATAAAAATTAAAATAAAAAATTGAAATAAATAATAAATTAATTAAAACATAAATACCTTTAAACTAGATTTTCTATTGATGTAGACGGATTCACAACTTTTTCGTGACCAAAAATTTAACTTAGAAAAATTTTCCGTCTGAAATCAGAGTTCAGAGAGAAACCAGATCTAGAAATTGAGAGAATGTGAAGGAAAATGGATGGGGGTATATATAGGTTAGATTATTTGCGACGTGACCCATCGCATATATCTACACCCGCATTAATTACTGTCAGCGGTTAAAAAGTTATTTGCGATGGGTCCCTTCGCAAATAGTCCATGCCGACACACCTTTTGCGATGGGAGGACATACCGTCGCAAAATGCTTTTAACCGCCGACGGGTATTTATGACGGGCCCTGTCGAAAATATTTCAAACTTTGCGACGGAGGATCCCCCCATCGCCAATAACCTTCTCATGGTTTGGCGTGCTACCCGGGCCAAACCTTTTGCGATGGGACAGAAAATCCCATCGCAAATAATCAGTTATTTGTGATGGGTTGTTACCCCCATCACAAATAACCGCTTGGACGGACTTTTTTGCGACAGGATTTATTCCCATGGCAAAAAGACCATAGCCAAAAGTCCTTTTTCCCATAGTTATTAAAAAATATTACTTGGAAAATTTGGGTCTTTACATTCTCCCCACCTTAGGGATTTTCATCCTCGAAAGACACATCCAAGACTATGGAAAGAAATGGGGGTACTAAACATGAATCTAAGCCTCCTGCTCCCATGTGCTCTTCTGGAGGTTCCCATGCTGCCAGTGAACGCACACTAGAGGTATCGACCACCCATGAAGGACCCGCTCCTATCGATCCTCAATATCCACTGGAACCTCCGTAAACGTCACCCCATCATCGAAGTCCAGCTCGTCGTGGTCTATGATGTGGGATGGGTCACACACATATCTCCTCAACTGGGATACGTGGAAGACGTTGTGCACCCTCTCCAACTACAATGGAAGTTCCAAGTGGTACGCCACCTCACCTATCCTCCGAAGTATCAGAAAAGGTCCGATAAACCTCGATGATAACTTACCCCTCGGCCAAATCTATGTAGTTCCCTTCAAGGGGAGAATCACGAGAATACATGGTCCCCGACCTGGAATTTGAAAGGTCATCATCTCCTATAACCATAAGACATTTTCCATCTCTGTGCAGTCTTCATCCACTCCTGGATGGTCTTTACCTTCTCAGTGGTAGCCATAACAAACTCTGGACCCATAACTGCTTACTCCCCTGGGTCTGTCCAGCATAGAGGTGATCTGTAAGGTCTACCGTACAAGGCCTCAAATGGTGCCACACCAATGGTGGTGTGATAAATGTTGTTGTATGCAAACCCCACTAAGGGAATGTGACCCTCCCAACTGCGGCCAATATCGAGGACGCATGCACGAAGAATGTCCTCCAGCATCTGAATGGTCTGCTCCGTCTAACCATCCATCTGAGGATAAAAGTTTGTGCTCAAATGTAGCTGAGTTCGGATGGACTTCTGTAATCCCTTAATGCGTGTCATGGTTAGAGACGATCATCAATGGTACCCCCATCAAGTTATATAGTCTTCTGTATTTAGAGGCATCTCAAGCCCTCTATAGATCCCTGCTCTCGAATGGGTAGGAAGTGGGATGACTTGGTGAGTCGGTCAACAATCACCCAAATTGAATCATATCCCCTAGATGTATGTGGAAGCCCTGTCATGAAGTCCCTGGAGATCCCATCCCACTTCCACTCTGACACCTCTAGTGGATGTGCTAGGCATGCTAGAACCTGATGCTCGACCATCACTTGCTGAAAAGTGAGGCATCGAGAAACAAAATCCGCAACAGCCTTCTTCATCTCTGGCCACCAATACTGATGCCGAAAGTCTTGGTACACCTTCACCACTCTGGTATATACTGCTAAAGGGGATGTATGGATCTCCCTCAACACCTCATCAGGATGCATCATTGATACCATTGTGCATCCTCTGAAGAGGATGACATGCTCCCCGCCTTTAGAGAAACCATTCATGAGACCATCCTAATGATATTTGGGCATGTCCGGCCTCACATTCAATATCTCAAGCTGTGGCTCCAGAATTTGCTGATGAATTGGGCGAGTGACAGTCATAGACTAGAGGTAATCTACTCCATCATTATCCACGAAGGATATCTGCAGTGCAACTAGCTACTCTAATGCCTCACTCAGCAGCTGTAGACCAGACCTCCTACTGAGTGTGTCTGCTACTACGTTCCCCATCCTCAGAGTATAGACTATCTCAATGTCATAGTCATGGAGAAACTCTAGCCATCGTCACTGTCTCAGCTCCTAAAAGATCTAATGACACTTCTCCATCCATAGAATAGGCTTTCCCTTCTTCGTCAAGGATGAAAAGGGTGCTGCTACCCTGTAGAAGTCAGGTACAAATCTCTGGTAGTACACAACCAAAGAAGAAGGCCCTCTCCCTTCGAGAAGGTAATCTTGGAATCATATTTTGAAAAGATATCCCCACACTCTGCCACTTCTGTTGGAAACTGAAATCTGAAAAATCTTGATTCCACAAGGGTAAGTCTAGCCAACTCAAGAGTGATCGACTGCACCCTCCTATGCATGATTTTATCTCATGCTGCCTGGGTTTCCTTTTTCACCGACCAAGTAAAACCCCATTCCAACGTTGTAGATAGACCACAACCTTTTTTTCCTAAAATAGTCTATCTGAGTATGCACTGTGAATGATGATTCCATACCCAATCTAACGTCGTGAGGCCTAGACGATGCCACCAAGAGGTTCCAACCGAAACTCTCACCTCAAGGGTCAGATCACACCATCTGCATAAGTGTGATTTTAGAGTGTCCTATCAAAGGTATATCTAGATGTAAGGGTCAAGTTAACGGTTTCACCGGACTCCTTATGTCTTGACCAAGATTCATGGAAAAAAGGAATGATTAGTTCCTATGTATATTAATATGACAGCTAGTAGTATACATAGACTGAACCTCTAATAATTCATGGAGCCCTTGGGTCACACTCCTTGACCGCATGTAGCTACTTCCCTTCCCATTTTCTCAAACTCCCTGAGCCTGGTGGGCACTAAATTTGTTCGGTGGTTGTAACATGTCAAAATGTGTACCACCTCTTGTTTCTCTCCTCGCCCCTATTCAAAGTCTTCTGCCCTGTACATTCATCTATCCCTATCACTTCCTCTTCCTGAACCATTTTACACTCCCAAGTCACTGAGACTGGCATCAATTTCTTGCTTTCACACTGCTAACATTCACTAGCTGTATTCGCTCGGTGAAAAAAAAATTCAAACTATAGAACCTTAACATATGTAGGAATGGATAGTGGAAAGTTTCTATCTTGGATGTCCCCAAACACACCTCACTCAGAGGTCCGAGACCGGAAGCATTGACCGTACTGTATTCATTGATTACCAGGATGGTCGGTAAACCTTGATGAATACTTAGCTACAGAGACGTCGTCCTACCGAAGCTGTAGAAGCACTAGGGAACACTCACCCCTAGATTTTTATAGCAAGATACCCCATTATCTGAGGAAGGTTCTCAAGCTTGCCCAGAAAAAATTAACATCTTCTCAAGATCAGGATAATCTGAACCTTAACATTGTCCTTCTGACCATGTAAGAGGCTCTCTATCAGGACTGCCATCTGATCAAATGGTTCCCTGGCTAGATGGAAACATGGCCACCTCCTCATGCTAGTCCTTAGCATCTTGTGATTCAGGTTCGCCTTGGAACCTGAGGAGTATCTGATGCTGAATCACTAGTAAGTAACTAAGCCTACATGTGTCCTCTACCGGTATTGTCGGTTGTAACTGCTGACCAATAGACAATGATATAGTCGGCACACTACTTGAAGGTACCATCTCTGGAAATGGTCTACGTACTGAAGCCTAATCACCATGCAGACTATCCTCATGGTCACACACTGACAAAGACTCTAAGCTAGGATCACCATCGGATCTACGGTGTCGCAACTAGGCGGGAAACCCTATCCATTGCCTTCATCCAGTCCTCAGCTGCCTGAGGACCTGTCACCCCTTGAAACGTTGGAGGCCTTTTCTACTGGAACTCATTTAACATGCTCAATTGGCATGCACCATCTGCCAATGCGGCTGGTGTGTCTGCAGGTACACCACCTGATGGATCCAACACAGTAAGAGGGCCATGCACCAGAGCCTCGTCACTTGGTGGGAAATCATCATCTACTCTCTCGGGAATCCAAGCTGGCTATCTAGGCAGAAAAATTTGTACAAAGAATAGATGCACCACCGTCATTATGTTATACCTAGAGAGATGATTCCAAAGAATCCAAGGAAAAAAATTTCTAAAACACATGTAGTCAGTGTTTTCATGCACCAAGTTGGAAATCCAAATTCAGGGTCCTGGTGAATGGATACGTCAGTCGCCGCACCAACACTAGACTCCCCGAACTGAAAAATAGACCCAAAACACTTAACAGTATTTCTCCATTAAAAAGACCATAGTTATGCTTCTTCAGTAGAGCTGACTCCTCTGATACCACATTGGGAGGAGACTCAAAAATCACACTTTTGCCGATGGTGTGATCTAACCCTTGAGGCTAGAGTTTCGGTTGGAACCTCTTGGTGGGAGTGTCAAGGCCTTGCAACATTAGTTTGGGTATGGACTGGCAATTCGTAGTTCATACTCAGATTGATTATTTGATGAAAATAGGTTATAGTTTATTCACAACGTAGGAATGGGGTTTTTCTTTTGTTGGCAAAAAAAACTCAGGATGCACTGGATAAACTCATGCATAGGTGGGTGAAACTGATCACTCTTTATTCAGCCACCCTTACCCTTGTGGCTGCAAGAATTTAGAGTTTTCATTTCCCAAAAGGAGTGGAAGAGTGTGGGGGATATCTTCTTGAAATATGTTTCTAGGATTACCTCATCGATGAGAGAGGGAACAAGCTTGAAGGTGGATCATGTTCTTCGTTCCCGCAACCGGTTCCCAACGATGCCACTCGTATGTTTTCCTTTGGTTCGTGGTTCGGTGTCACCCATCAGCTCACACTAGGATCGGATCCATCCTCTATAGGTTCAGCGTCTCGTCACACCTTCAACATTTCATTGCTTGGCGAAGCTTTGCCAATACCCCTCCCCAAACTCTATATATAAAGAAGAGGGGGAGCATAAGTAACGACGTGGGAAAGAAATGGGGGATCATTAATTAGGAACCTTCCTAATTCCCCAATGAAATCATTACTTAAGCTTGACAGGTGAATCCATTTATTGTCTTGACACATTGCTGGACCCAAAATCCGCTTGTCTATTGGTGGAGAAGAATGAAAATAAAATAATAAAATTATTTCATTTAATTTCATTTAAAATATTTATAAAACATATATTTTTCTCCAAACCTACTACAGTCAAAGTAAATCCTCCCTTAAGAGAATCTCGGAGACGTAGATTCAACGGTGCCCTCATATTTTTAATCCAAGAAACAGTTGAAATGTTAGGAATCACCGCTCATGCATTTACTAAATGTACCCGAAAAAATGTTCAGAAATTCATTCCAGGCACACCAGGCCTCAGAATTAGGTGCCGTCAATTTTGGAAGACTCGTAATAATTAAATATAATTACAATATTACAATGAAAATCCAGGTCTTTATAATAAATACTGAGATTATAGAAAATTTGTACGATATTCTCTCATATGACTTTATATCTCCAATATAAAATACAAATCAAGCATTCTAGTTATAATTTTTCATGCTCCAACTTGACAACCTAATTATTAGTAACAAGTGTCAGATTGGGAATGTACCTCCAGAGTTGCGACAAATGAAAAACATTGTGTAAACCTTGATAATGAGAAAGAATATCTAGTTACTTTGTTATTTTCCCAATATTCTTAGTGATCTCTATATTTCTAATATAATATGTCACTATCTTCTATCACCTCTTAAATTATTAGTGAACTAACCAAGGATTTAGTCTTGGAAATACCCAATTAGCTATGGAAGACTACAATGTTCATCTCCTATAGTTGATATAATACTTCAACATTCTCTTAGCTATTACCAACCTATTTTGAATTTATTTCACTCTCTCAAAGGTCTCCTATAACTTAATGGGACCCATAGATTCTACTTCACTAGCCTCATTCTAACAATACTGTGAATGTAATGGCATAACATAGAGATCCTCATAAGGTTCAATCTAAATAAAATCCTGGTAACTATTTTTGTATATAAATTTAACCATGTCTAGGTGGGTGTACCACACATAATATAATACAAAGATTCAATCACAAATCGTATCCTTTAATATATGAATCATCCAAACTATTTATTCGTCTATTTGGTTATTGTGCAATGTAACAGATCTCATTTAATTCCTTAAGCCCATCTTCAATCCCTTCCTAAACTATTATGTAAAATGTGCATCACATTAAGATTCCTTACTCTTGGAAACACTATTTAGGTATACAATCTCATGGACATACCTATTTTCCAACTCATTTATAATGTGAGTCTCATATATTTGTATGAAATGATTAACTTTTGTTAGTCAATCAACAATCACCCAAACAACATCATGAATCCTTAGGGTTTGGGGTAACCCCATCTAAATTTATATCATGAAATCATTCCATTTCCCCAAGGGAATTGAAAGTGGTTGAAGTAATGTACCTAGATGTTGTTGTTCCACCATTATCCTTTGGTTGTATGTGATTAATGAAATAAATAATTAAATTTCCCTCTCCATCCATTGATGAAAAAAAATTAACCTAATTTCATTGTATATCTATATCAATCAATGATGAAAAACTAACTTAGAGCTATTGGAGTATCTCATCTGATCATTCTAGCTAGAATTAAGGACTAAAAATCTCCCATAAATAAGTATCACATAATCTCCACCTAATGATTTCTGAGGTATCATGTAACCACCTACATGTTAATACCACATTATAATATAGTCTCAAAAATATTATAGACTTGAATTTACTTGTTCTAATATGGAAGATGTAATAAATAACAGGGAATGTTCCATTGATCACTAATCCTAATAATTATAAATCCTCAAGTTGGACAACAAGTTTATCAGGTTCCACTATTCCTCTAAAGGTTGTTCACTATGCTCCTAGGATACCTATGTCTTACAACTAAGGGAATCTGATATGAAATCACCCATAAATGGTGCATAATCTCAATCAAATTCAATCATCAGTATTCACCTTTATCTCAAATTGAGTTCCTTGTGTGTGATGATTTAATGGAAACATTTATGGTTTATTTAGATGATAGTCTTGTATCCAAGGAGGTAGTGTTAGAAAAACGTCATATCATGGACCAAGTCTACCATCTCCATGTCATTAGTAGGATATTTCCACTCATGAGGTCATATTTGATGTGATATACCATCTATTTTCCACTACCATTGCATCAATAATGCTCCCAAACAAATTCTTGATGCATCCCACTATAAAACATGACCAATACCTATATTAGGAATAATAAATACTAGATCCATAGTAAACATCCTGTTTATTTTATGAAAAACTTCCATACACTATTCTGTGCACTGTAACTTCACCCCTTTATCATCAACATCCTCATGGGTTATAATAAAAGAGAAAAGTCTTAAATAAATCCCTAATAGTACCCTGTTGATTTGAGGAAAATCATAACCTCAAACACATTTCTTGGACATGTCAAATATAACACCACCTAATATTTATATAGGTCGATTTATATATCGGTCTAAAAAATAATATTCCCCATTAATTTGACCTCTTAAATCCGAATGTTTCACTTCCGAAGTTTCTATTAAAGCTGATGTGTTCAAAGTACAATGAGGACTATCTTGAGATGTCTGAAATTATCCTATGGGATTAGTGAGTTAATGCGGATTTCATAAATGAAAACCATGATGAATGAGTCATGATATGGGTATAAGATCTTGTTAATGAAATAATTAAACAAATCTAGTTAATTAATCAACCTAAGCATTATGAACACATAATCAAATTATCAATAAAATATCTGAAAGACTATCATTAGGATTTCATCCCTCCAAACCACAATTGTTGATAGCCTAATAAGAGATCAATCATAGAGAACTTCCAAGATCCCTGTAACTGTTCAAAGAGATTTTCAATTGTAGAAAAAGGGTTCCTCTTCTATATGGTCACCAGAAATTATCTTTCTAAAATCTATATAGAGTCATGGTATAATATCTACCTTCTCAGAAAATTGAAAAGGTACACCCCATGGTGATGTTCTCAATTAGATAAATCCCTTTGGTTTTAAGTCCTCAAGATCTTCTTTGATATCCTTTGACTCATCTGATGGAATACTTCTAACACCCCTAAATTCTAAAATAATAACTTCGTATTAGATAACATAAGTGACCGGCAACACTAAACTTAAACAACTCACAATATTTATTAAATTAAATTTAATCTCTTCCATTACATGAAGAACAAGCAACCCATATTCAAAATAATTTTATAATACAAAATACTATTATATACAAACCATTAAATTGGAATGTGTGGATATTACTAAGTAAATTATGAAATTTATGTTATTTATTATAATTAAAATAAGAACCATTTTAATGAAAAAGAAATGTTTTTTTATCTTTATTTTTTTTCTAAAAAACGATTTAGTCGCACTTTACAAACATATATTGAAATGAATTTTTACTAATTATATTAACATTATTTTATAAAGTGAACTTAAATTTTAAAATAAAAATATCAAAATTATCTTATGGTTATTTTTTTGGGATTTTTTATATGATTCCATTTTTGATGAATACTATAAAATGATGAAATTTAATTGAAAAACTCTTTTTTTTTAAATTGTTCATACAGTTAAAATATATTTTAAATTAGGGTTAAGATAAAATTACTTCAATTACATACAAATTAATTATATTTAGGTAATTTTAATTAATCTCATATTGAATATTTATATAAAACTATAGTAAAATTTTAAACATCTTGTCATTGAAAACCCTATTTCTCATCTCGATTGAGGGGTTACATTTAAATTAAAATTTTCACTTATAATAATGGAATTTGTAAAAATATATTCCATATTTAGAATAATAATAATTTATATTCTCCTATAAGGTCATATTAATTTCTTAAAAATATAAATAGTAAAAACATTCAAAATTAATTACCATAGTTATAGTAAACATGGATTTAACTGGGGTTAAACTTAAACGATAAGGGTTTAAATGTACTAAAACATGTCTAAAATGTATTTTGAATCTTTATTTATACCATATCATGTCTAAGGGTAGATAATAATTTTTTTTTGCCCTTTTGTAATGAAAAAAAAGTGGTTACACCTTTTTATTTCCAAAAAATTTGTAGTGTGTTACTCACCTCACATATAAATGTCCACCCCCTCTCATCTCTTCTACACAACATAACACCAATATTGATCAAAAAATTCCTACCCAAATAACAAACCTTATTATATAAAAGATCCTTATTAGTTTTATTTTGTGATTAATTCTATCTTATGAATGATTTTGTTTCAACCCTAAGGAGGTAACCTGAAGAAGAGGTAACGTTCTGCCACGAGTGTTCTTATTTTATTTCTTTCTCCACCTACATAAATTCTTATTAAAAAAATATTATATAATAAAATAAGTATACTATACATACTATTATGTTTCTATTTCATTATCATGACTTAAAACCATCCCCACTTCTGTAAAATAGGTTAGAAAATCATCATTTGTATGTATGGAGGATTGTCGCCTCGCAAACGGATGTCAACTGTTTTTCATTACCATATCTCACAGATGGGTATGAGGATGTATATAAAGTCTATATGAGATATTTATAAAATAATTATTACAATATAATAACTATATGATATAGCAATTTTTTTTAATTTCATTCCGTAAGAGATATGATAATGTTTCTTGTGTGTACGGTGGACTATCGCCTTCTGAAAAGTTATGAATCCATTTTCAATATTGCTTTATATGGAAGGTATTAAGGATAAATTTAACGAATATATGTGATATAAATTATTTAAATATGATATTATTGATATAGTTTTTATTATTATAAGATAATGTATCATTTCCATTCTTACCATTTCACTCATTTAAAGATGATAACATCATTCATGTACGTGTGAACTACAACTTTAACGATGCTCTGTGGTTATTTTTTCTTGACCATACCATATGAATGATATATATATATAAGTATATTTAAAGGGATAGTGTGGTATTTTTGATATTTCTATAATTCATTAATGATAAAATATTACTTACCAAGTTTCCATGATGATTGTTGAAAAATGGAAACATTAACGATGCCTGCATACGACCTACAATATCAATGATCGTAACAGACGTCATTTTTTAAAATCATCATTAATGAATGGTATTAAAACTAGAATTTATATATAAATATATTAACTATATTTTTATTATCATTCTGTAGTTTATGTAACTATATAATATACATAGGAGAGAGCACATTCATAAAAGAACATGAATGATAAAACAAGTCAATGAACACATTAAAAATGAAAATAATGAAATATTATTAATGAATTGGTGATAAGTTTTTATAAAAGGATAATAAATTATATTATAAATATTAAAATGGTTCTATAATAAGTTAATAAAATTTTCAAAACCACTATACAGGTGGTTAAATAATGATCACCCAAAAGGAAGCATGAGGTAAGGGACTTCGTCTCAATTTCTCACCATTGAAGAATATTTCACAGTTATGCACCTAATTTCCTATATATTGTGTACATATTTCAACTTTGACATGTAATATCATTATTAAATAATACATCATGGTATATAGAGTTTCAATTTGATTTATTTCATCAAAGGGGATTTGATTTAAAATTTACCAAGCGGTAAAGAATTTCAAAACTCAATTTCTTTTCAATAGGTGATATTACTTCTTTATCACCTTTAATATTCTTATATTGTGTTTGTCATTAATTTTGATTATATAATGTTGTATTTATAATTTTTTTATGTATATTTATAGTTGATATATATAATTTATTTATTTATTAATTATCACTTTATTGTTATGATCATTGTAAGTGTTTATTTCACAATATCATTTTAATCGACATTCTTTGTTATAAAATTTCATTTAAAGGGAATTATTTTATAATTATATAATAAAAAAATTTAATTTTATTATAATCTGTTTATTAATGATAATTTAAGTCACAATTCCATTTTTTCACTATTTTCTACTTAAAATAATTGAGATTTTGTTTTATGAAAAACTAACTTCATTTAAATCTTCTGTCATAAATTTGTTTTCTACCAAAACAAGGTTTTATAAAAATGTTTTAAAAATTATTTTTAATTTTTTTCAAATGATTTATTAAATAAAATTTTTACCACATTGAGTTTAAGAAAGTTGAATGGAATTATTAAGAAATTTTAAAATCATTTTTTGTTTGGATATTACTTAAAATGTGAATAGATTATTTTTTTTAATGTATTCAACATTTATAGAATTTACTGTTATCATAACTATTCAATATTTTACAACATCCTTTATAATTTTTAAAGGTTATTTTCAAAGAAATTTTTCTTCAAAATGTTTTGTGAACATTGTGTTTAATGATATTATTTTCAAAATTAAAATGATATTTTCTCAATAATGTTTTTAAAAATCATTATATGGTATTTATATTCATTAATTGAAACAACCCTTTGTTATTTCTCAAATTGTAATATTGTGTATTGATATCATACTGATTATTTATATGGATGTTTCATGATAATATGACCAAGTAAATTTTTTAAATTCAATTTCTAGCTTCATTTTTAGTCATTAACATTACTTTTAAATATTCTCTTTCCTATGATCATTATATGTACGACTTACCCTACATATCTATATTATTTATCATGGACATGCCTATATTTTAAACTATATATAATTAAAACATATGGTGTTTGATTTTGAATTTTATATTTTTATCTGGGGAAATATTGAGAAATCTTTATTCTATACTCTATATGAATATTCGATGATAGGACACATTATTTATGAATAAAATCAATCACTCTATATATGAGGAATTCTTTGGACATGAAGACACGGGTGACTCCTGGTAATAGATATCCCCTTGATACATCGATAGGTCATATGAGATGAATTAGTTAGCTAGACATAGTAAAATGGGTGTCTTGTGTATAACTACACATAAATTTTAAACCATATTGAGAATATATTTTTCCTTAAGTGGTATCTTGTACTTGAGACCTAATGACTAATAATTAATAAATTCCTACAGTAATAATTTAATAATTATTACCCATGTAATTTTCATAATGATATTATATCTAGATGAATTTCAATCTCATTTTATTGTTTTAATGGATTTTGTTTGTTTATTTACATTTCTATATTTTTTATACTTTATATTAACATTATAGTAATGTTTTTTAAATGGAATGCGCGTTTAGTTATTTACCTTTCCATATTGCTTATCCTTATTGATTTGTGATTTCTTCCACTGTACTTGATAGTAACTGAGCATCTTATCATACCCTTACTTTCTTTCCATCCTTAGGAATCTAGTACATGTACTATGTTTGATATTAAAATATATTCAAATGATAATAATGTTATTCTAAAAAATATATTTTATAATTCATGATTTCAAATGTAATATGGGAATCGTGTATTTAAATATTTTACTAAGAATACAAAAATATGAAGACCTTCAGGATGTGATTTCTTGTATCTTATGCCAATGTATTAAAACATACACCGTCTCTGAGTTATATGTTCAGGAGACATTACTATTGGTATCAAAATAATTTTTGTCGAAAACATGGGAAATATATTTAGGAATACATATATTTGGAATAATAACCCTATGATAGAAAATGAGTATAAGAATATATGAACAAGAAAATGTTTTGGTAATGGTAGTATTAGGTAATTTATCATGGAAATTCATCCTTGTCTTCATACATCAAGTGGAATTGGTTATAGAATAGTTTAACCTAGGGGAAATAACTCTAAAAAAGCATTAGGCTTTCCTCGATCATTACCTGATGCATGAAAATGGACCTTACTATGCACCTATTTTCACACTCATGAGGGATATGCTTAGGTTAGTTTAAAATTTCGTTATAAAAAAATAAGAAGGGGTTTAAATAGATATATTCTCAATGAATATAGGTTTATGATTATGAGATTAGATATTCATAATTTTTCTAATTTATGTCAAACATTTCACTAGTTTGGGATTATAAATTATATTCTATAATGATATTAACTAATATAGTATATGAAATAATTTTGAAATGGTGTCTAGAATAAGAAAGGAGGACCACATCAGTGCATGTAATACAACGGGTAAGAACAATTGTTTATTTGATGGGCTGAAGAAAATATTCAAATAGAACTAGTCTCCCAAAAATTCTCATCATATGAGGACGTTGTACCATGTTATTAAAAGAAAGAGTGAGAATTCACTATGTATTATGAATTCTAAGGGAAACATGGGAATAAATTTATGGTAGTGAAAAATATGTATAATTGAAATAAAGGAAAGAAGGATTCTCAAACATGTCATAATTATTGAAATTAACACCCTGGTGATTGTTTAAATATAGTGGGAGTTTATTAAATGTGTGGAGAGAAAGATCACTATTATTGTGATATAAAAGTCATGAAAAAGTTTTCCTCGTTCAATGATTCAACATTAAGGATATGGGGAACTGCAAAAATGATTTCTCCAGGCATCAAAAGAATTTACTGAAAAACATGCTAATGGATCATGGTCAATATTATTATTTTACAACATATTAAGTGGAATGATTAATGTTATTTTATTTGTATTTAAGAATTATCTCATTCATGTTTTTAATCAATGATATCTTGGTTTTAAGAATTATTAAATTAATATTTGTTGTATTATACTACTTTTTATTAAGTATTTAAAAGCGTATGTTGAACGGTACTAATGTTAATGAAAAATGATTCAATGGAAAGTTAAATTTATTTTAGAACACATGATTAAGGGAAATATAACCATTAATATGTTCAGGATCTTGATATGTTGACTTTGGGATAAAGAGGTGATTGATATTGATAATATAAATTGGAAACTTCTGAATACATTGGAACTGATTAATTATTTTTTGAAAAAGTTGTTTATGCTATCATTGATTGACTTGACATCATTTATTGATTTAATGAATTTATATAATAATATGTGTTTTTCTTAGGTATTAAGGAATTATGTATGATTTTAATAATATTTTATGGTGATTTTGGATTTTACCACGTTTCAAGAGAAAACATGAGAAATTTATTCCAATGATTGTTATATGATTATTTAGAGCTACATTATATTGTTTGGGATAATCATGATAAGATCATTTTGGAAATTTAGTTAACATATTTTTAATTTTTTGGATATTAATATTTTGGATTGTTTATAATGTTAATCATTTATGAGATTGTTTACTTTGTATTTTGGAAGATTTTTTAAATATTAATGTATTACATCATCACATAGAGATTTATTCATATTGCATTTCCTACCGTATCAATTTTTTCATAAAAACAACTAGAGATCAAAGGAATTACTTATCATTATATTATAGATATTATGATCTATTAAAAGTAAATTTTAGTGATACAGACATAAGAAATTCATTTTTTTATATTCATTTATTTGAGTATCTAATAAATTGGAAATTGATCGAAGTAAAACCAAAGAATAAAATTATGCTCATGAAATAAAAACATATCTTGTAAGTAGTTTTCCTTATAATATTACATATTAAAATAATTCTTGAACATTCGTAAAAGATTCTTGAAAAAAAATTATCCTATTACTTTAATATATGATGAATCAACTGTTCTTCTAAATCATCAATAATTTACCATTTGTAGGTCCTTAACTTTTCACATATCATTTAATTTCATGTTATCGATTACATATATCACTCTCAATAATTATTTACACTTTTCATACATACAAATGAATCCATTTCCCATTATTTTTCTCCTTCTTGGAATATTATTTATGTGTTATTCAAGGTGAACTTCATACTTCCTTTCTCTCTTATTAATAAAATATTTTATTAACTCTTTAATATTTGGGTTTTCAGTAAAAGTATTTTAAAATAAAAAAACCTTCATTATTGAGATCAAGATAAAATTATAAGGAGGAAATTTATTTATAGTGGGTAGGATGTAACACCCCAAAATGAAAAATTAATTACTATAAATATCCTAGATAACCCGCAAAATATATTTCATTAAATATATTCTCTTTGATAGCATTTGGAACACACATTTTCGATTCAAAATGAACCATAATATAGTATACTATTATAACTTATCTATTAAGTTAGAGGTTATGAATATTACTAACTATATTATTAAAACTATTGTTATCATTTAATTAGAAATAAAATATGAATCATTGAAAATAAAAATAAACATTTTCTGAAAATCGATATTTTTTAAAATATATGATTTAGACATGCTTCACACACATAATTTGAAATTAAATTCTACCAATTATAGAAACATTATTTGATAAAATTTACTTCTTTTTGGAAATAATCATATCATAATTAGCTTAGGGTGATGTATTTAGATTTTTCTAACATGTTTAATTCTTCGATGGATAGTTAAAATAATAAGTTTTAACTAAAAACTACCATTTAACATAAATTATTTATAAAGTTAAATAATATTTTAAGTTATTTTTTAAAGTAATTTTATTATAATTATATATAAATTAACATAATTTAGTTCACTAGAATCATAATGTTGTATTTTAATATAAAAACATTGTAAAATTTTGAACATTTTCTCTTTGAAAACATGCTTTTGTCATCATGATTATGATATTAATTTCAAATTAAGTTTTTATAATTATATGAAAGTAATATTGAAAAATGGATTCCATATTTTAAATTATCATAATTTATATTATCAAATATGTTAAACATAATTTATGAACAAAACGAATAATGAAAATTGCAAAAATTAATTACCATGGTTAATGTAAAAACAGATTTACTATAGGGTTAAATTAAAAATATTAGAGTTAATATGACATAAAATCATGTGTACCCATTTTTCTTCCTAAATATTTCCAGTGTGACACTCACATCACTTATAAAATGCCACACCTCTCCTCTCCTATTTACACCATCATACCATATTGGTTCAGTCGATCCCCACCCAAATCACATCCCAAATTCTATCCTCTAATACTAAAATAATTATTTTTGGAATAAATCCAACCTAGAAATTATTTGGTGAAATCAAAATGAGGATACACAAATAAGATGTAACATTCTTCAATGGACTCTCTTATTTTTTTTATTCCTCCACCCCCTTAAATTTTGATTAAAAAAGATGATATAATAATGAAAATAACTTACATATATTGAGAAATAATTATGTTAAGGTCATAAAAAACTATAATCCTCACATCCATCAAGTGAGAAACGAAATCATCATTAGTGCATAGGACGGTCTACCTTCTCGCGAACCGATGTCATTCATTTTCTCGTTACCAACTCTCACTGTTAGGTATGATGATGGATATAAAGTATATATATGACATTTATAACAAAAAAAACATCCATATTCATTATATCATATATAATTATTTTTACTTTATATTAAATAGTATATAGGATAATGTCGCTTGTGTGTAAGGCGGAGTACCGCCTCACAAAGCGATGCGATTAATTTTTCAATAACGCTTTACATGGAAGGTAATAAGGATAAATATAATGAATACATATGATATAAATGAAATAATTATGATATTAATGAAATATTTATCCTTATTTAATGATGATATACAATTTTTTATCTTGCGTTCTCACTTACATAAAGATGATAACACGGTTCATGTACACATGGACTATCACCTTCATAAAAAGTTGTGGATCTCTTTTATTAACAACACTACATGGATGAAATATAAAAGAATATTTAAAATAATAATATGGTAGTTATGATATTAAGACTATATTTTAATCATAAAATATTTCATACCTCCTTTCCATAATGATTGTTGAACAATCAAAATGTTATTCAAGTGTACGTATGACCTACCATCTCTATGATTATAACATACTACATTTTTCAAAATAATCATTCAATATTAGTCTTAAAGGTATAATGTATATGTAAATATGATAATTTTTTCATAAATAATTTTATGGGGATGATGTAACTATATATTATTCACAAGAAATTAGACTTCTATAATAAATCAGGAATGAGAAAAGAGGGCAATTAACACACAAAATAGAGAAAATAATGACTAATTACAAAAGAACAAGTGATAAGATGTTATAAAAGGATCCTATATGATATTATAAATATAAAAGCTGTTCTAGAAGAATCTAATAACATGTTAAAAACCACTATACTTGATGTTAGAAAATTTTAACCTAAAAGGATGTGTGAGGTAAGGTACTTCATCTCAATTTCCCATTTTGAGGCATATTTTATCATTCTATAGGTACATTTCTTGTATATGATGTGTATAATGAACATTATACATTTAATATCAATATTAAATAATAATTCTATGTATTTTAAGTATCATAATTAATTATTTAATGCAATGTGATTTGAATTAAATGTTTCCAAGTGGAAAATAATTTCATAAGTCAATTTATGTTCATTGGGTTATATTCCTTCTTTATCACCTTTGATATTATAATATTATATGTGTAATTACATTTTATTTTCTTAATTTGTATTCCTACTTGTTTTTTGTCATTTTATAGTTGATACTCATATTTTATCCATTTATTAATTCTAAAATAAATTTTATATTTATTGTAAGGGTTTATTTCGAAATCTTATTCTTATTGGGATTATTTATTCTTGAATTATAGTTAAACTAGATTATTTGATAACTATATAATAAACATTTTTAATTTTAGTCTCCTCTATTCATTGATGACATTTTCATGTAATAATACATTTTTTTCTAGTGTTTTGTACTGAAAATGATTGACAAAATATTTTTATAAAAATAGGACATCATTTTTCTATTCAGTCAAGAAATCCATTTTCTACTAAAACCATATTTTATAAAAATGTTTTTAACAATATTTTTATCTTGATAAAGATAATTTATTAATGAAATTATTACTCATTTTTACATTCTACAAAAAACGAATCTTAATATATTTTATAAAATAGGGCTCATTTTAATTTTACTAAAAATGTGAAAGGAATAATTTTTTAACATACTCTACTTGTATGAAATTTAATATCTTACAAAATTAAATATGTTTTAAGTCCTAAATTATAGGTTTCAAATTTTATTTTTAAATAAATTTATTTTCAAAATGGTTTTTGAAATTAATTTTTAAAAAATATAATTTCAAAATGAATGTGATATTTTCTTCAAATTTTTTTTTAAATATATTTTTATTGAATCTCAATTAATTATAGAAAAATCCCTCTATTATTAATCCTATGGGTATATATTTTATTAATTCGATCCTTATTAAATCTGTGTATGGTTTATTATCATTTGACCATTAAAGTTGTTGACATTCACTTTCTTGATTCATTTTTATATTCATTATCTTTTCACCTGAAATGTTCACTTTACTATGATAATTTGACAATAAATTTTCCCTAAATATCCCTATTATTTATCATGGATATAGTTATTTCCAAAATCATGTCTCATTCCTACATACGATTTATAATTTAAAATTTAAAATTTTATTTAGAGAAATATTGGTAAATCAACAATCTTTACTCAATGTGGATATTGGATGATATAACACAATGTTAATGAATTAAATTGGTTATTAAATATATGAGGGATTATTTGGACATGAAGGAATGGGAGGGTCTTGGTTAAAGGTATCCCCAAAATGCATCAATATGTATCATGTTACAAATTAGTTGGCTGGACATAATTTAATGCTTTTATGGTGTATACCTAGCCAATAGTTTTAATCTTTTATGAAGATTGATCTTGACTATAAATGTATCATTTTCCCAAGATAAGACATTTAAAAATTAATAATTTCCTTCATTAATAATTCATTTTTTATTATCCATGATATTTTCCCAATGATATTATCTATGGATGCATTTCACAGTTTATTGAGTAAATGGCATGTGTTTATTTATTTTCCTTATCTTATTTATTAATCCTTATCTTATAATGGTATTCAAGTTGTTTAAATGGAATTTTTTTATTTATTTACGATTAAATATTGATGATACTTATTGATACATGATATATTCTACTACTCTAAACCCTTATTATAAATTTGGGCTCACCCTTATTTTTTTTCATTTCGTAGGAATCCATGAAATGTACAATGACTGATATGTAAGGATTTTCTAGATAGAATAATTTTAATCTTGAGAAAAAAATAAGTTTTAGTTTATTTTTTCTAATGTAATATGGGAATCATGTAAATATATTGTCTATTAAGACAAATAAACTATTCGGTCCATTAGGATGTGCTTCCTCGTACCTTATAGCAATGTAATAAAGTAGACCCTTGCTCTGAGTTACTGGGGTTGGGGTATTTAAAATTTTAAAATTGTGTATCAAAGTGGGCTAAACAAATAGAATCTTTTCTATATTAATGTCAACTCCTCTCCCACATAGAGTTTCTATAAAGTCATCAGGAATGAAATCCTAATAGAGATTCTCAAATAGTAAAAAATACGAGGGGTCTACCACTGATAATACTGAAAGATCCTAGTCTGCAATCTTCACCATAATCATCCCATGATGGCTAATGTGCTGAACAACTCTACATAATCAAAACACCCATTAATATACCATCACAAACTTCTCTCCCTTGGGAATGTAAAAGATACCCATATCCAATAGCAATCAATGTGGTATCAAAATCTGGTTAGCTAGTCCATGAAAAGAATCACATCTAAGCTCATAGAATTCAGAGTCATGATGTCCCATAAATATCCATAATGGAAAATGAAAAAAGGAAACCTTGGGCATTGGGGATGGTAATTTAATTTCGTACACTATAGTGTATTGAGGAAAAGTTACTCATAAGATAACCTGACTGATGAGTTAATTCTAATAATAAATTGCATGGATCGAAAATAATTTAAACTATTGGTATCAAATAAATTAGTAAATATATAGAATTGATCTATACCATACCAAAAATAGTAGATGAACTGTCACCATCAATCACTGGAGTCTGATCTATTGTATATACTTGGACCTCCTCATCTCCAAGACCACATCCCTTAGGTACATGACTCACCTAAGTCATCTTTATCTGAGCCTACTGTGAGAACCCTAACCAGATCCATGGGTCATAGATCACACTTTTCTTACACCCATGTGGATACATGTCTTTAATCCTATAGAGAAGAACACATAGAGATACCCCATCATTCCACACTACTAACACTTTCTGTAAGGTTTAGTGAATAAAATTTGATAATACCCAACCTTTAGAATATTAATATACTATGTAACTCCTTCAATGTGGGTTTAGAAGCCATACATTGGACAACCTATTTACCATGTTGCACATCCACATTCATCCTCTTCCTACTACTTTAAGAGACACTCATCATAGAAGTAAGATTTCCATATACTAGAGTACAGAAATATGGGATAAAATCAATTGAATGTTCCTACTTGAGAAACTTTTTAAGATCCATGTACTTATAATTATCCTCTAGTGAATGTTATTAGGTTGAAACTATTGACCTGTCACCTGATATTGGGACACAGGCCATTCTAAAATACCCTAACCTTCTATGCATCATTTCTGAAAAAGGGGGCATAAGCATGACGTAGCTCGGTGAAATTAGTGAAGTATATAGATAAAATTATGGACCCTTTCTATAGCTCTATGGACTATTATTCTTGGTCAAGCTTTAGAACATCAGTAATAAATTTCCTAAAAACATGGTCCTTGAGGGCCGCCTAGGTGAGACCCTCACATATTATTTCTTGTCCAATCATGCACCATGATCTCATAGAAGGTATTTATAGAATGAATTCTTTCTACGTCACCTTAATATCCTCATGAATCTCAATAAGGTTAAAGACACCCTAGATGATATCTAACCTTCCCTCCAGCTCATATATCCCTATGGTTCTATGAAAGGCTAGTGGAAGTTAGAGATAAATTTCAGTGGAGTAGTCAACCATTGACCTCAATGCATCCATTCCTAGGTATAAACAAGTGGAATGACTCCTTGTTAAGGTGGGCCTACAACCTACACCATCAGAGTAGGTGCAATATCATTCTCTATTGTACACTTATTAATAGAAAGATGTGGAACAATGGAATTATTTCTATGGGGAAGAATCTTATCCCACATTAGTTGGTGGTCCCATAATTCTTCATCAGGGCATGAATTACTGAAACTTGAAAGAAGCAAATAGAAAAAACTAATGTTTTTAGTCCATATCCAAATATGTGAATGGGATCAAAAAATGTCTCCAAGGATGATACCTACAACACAAGGTATAACTCTCAGAGAACTACCAATGAATGGTTGTCAAAATCTTATATGTATATAAATCACATTGAAATAATAATGTTAAAATAATTAAATATAGCACATATATATTACAAAAGAGAGGAAAAACATACATATCTGTAACGTCCTGGTTTTGGAAGCCACCTAGAGGCGCCCCATACCCGGTTGGTCACATGGCCTCAAGCGCATTTCTCCAAATGCCAGAGGCTGCCGACTAGCAGTGAGGGCCTTGGGTGTGATAGTGGGGAAACTATTCCCTCATTGGCAGAGTACACAATGGAAGAAAAAATAATAAACACTAGCGGAATCAGTAATCAATCCATACACATGTGAACAGTGGAAGACTAAATATGATAAACAGCATGAGCAAATGTATATGATGCATGATACATATTTCTAGGAAAGAGGCCAAACAAGTCACATGGATGAATACAATACTAAACCAAAGTACACAAGAATAATATATAAGAAACTCCTCAGCATCGTAAGCCTCGACTTGGTCATATTCTTTCATTCTCCAATGCAATCAGTTACCTGAAGTCGAAGGGCGCTTTCCCTTGTCTATACCTGTAGAAATATAATATGTTTGGGACCAAAATCATTTCCAAATATGGTGTGAGACTAAATACTAGTAGGAAACCACCCAAAGAACTGTGCCTAATAGTCAGCGAGCATATGGCAGGTAATAGTATAGTAATCAGTAAACAGTAAACTGTAAGAGCAATCATGATGATACACAATAGCAAACATTCCATAGATCAACAATCAGCAGTTAAGTATACCGCTAACCACAAACAAGAATCCCTCTAAGAAGTACACATAGCTATCCCCCCTTTTCTTATCCAAAAAGTACCAAAAACCTTCTTGGCAGCACACTCATCCTAACCCCACTGGTATGGTCATAAGAAATTATAAGAATCTCTGAATATATATGCTAAGTCAATTCCCATTACAGTCTAAGGTCGTCAGGGACTCTCTGGGGAAGATCATGCGGTCATATCCCATTATAGACCCAAGGTCTGGAGACTCTCTATGGAAGCTCACTCTGTCAATTCCTCATATAGCCTTAGGTCTATCACAGACTCTCTGAGGAAGCTCACTCGGTCAATTTCTCCTATAGCCTCGAGTGGTTTAAGGAAATTCAAAAAAAACAAAGACTTTTTGAATAAAATCACTAGATTTATCCTCCTGTAGTCTATAATTCTAAAGACTCTCTGAAAAAGCTCACTTAGGTCTATCCTAATGTAGTCTATAATATCCAAGACTCTATGGGAAGCTCACTCGGTCTATCCCCTATAGTCTAAAATTCCCAAGACTCTCTGAGGAGGCTCACTCAGTCTATAACCTTCTAGTCTACAACACAAGGTTCTCACAGCCCCGTGTAATTCAGTGCATAATAATTCAATAAGTCCAATGTAAACCTACAGAGATACTTGGCTAACCTTTCTACAACATAACAAGCATGTCAGGGAATAACACTCCATCCTACGGTAACAAGGCATGGAAAATAGGTGTAACTACCAATGGCCGAACAAGACCAAAAGATCGTTAATAGAACAAGGCATGGGAAAAAATCTAATCATAGCAATTATCCTCATACATAACCAAATCACCGCAAAACAAGCATGAAATCAAGGTTGGACAACAATGGGGAAAAACAGTAAACACACAATACATCGTTCAAGGGTATTGGTGGAAATTGCTCATAAAACTCAAATACTTCAAACAGAAATGCACAAACCACCTACCTTGGTTCTAGGATATTGATATAATTGAACCACGAGGCTTGATTCCTCCTTAGAACATCGTAGATCTTCAAAAATACACAAAATGTTCAATCCGTGATAACTTGAAAAGGAGGAGGAATTGGAAAACGATGCTCTAGAAGAAGGGAGAGCTTACCGTTGTGGTTCCAAAAAAATCTACAGTGGTCGATTCGGAGAACGGATGGAGGCTCAAGGTCTCAGAGGAGATTCATAGCCTTACAAGACACTATTGGTTGAAGAAATTGGAGAAGAAACATGTTCTGATGATTAGACGCAACCCCGGTCTATTTAATGAAAAAAAGTACACGACATGTACTTTTTGAGTACACGACGTGTACTAGTCCTTTCAATACTCTGCTTTAAGTGGCATTCACATCACCCCACATGACCGTGTGTGTGGCCAGGGCATGGCCAATACATATCCTCACGATGCATCGAAGTATATGGCGTGTACTTAAAAAATTTCCAGAAACTCATCTTTTCATAAAAACTATAGAAAAAGGAAAAAACACCTGAGAAGAAGGTACGAGTTCCTACAAACATCCCCCATTATAGAAATTTGTCCCCGAATTTCCCGAGCAAGGTGTAGAACAAGAATCACCGAACAGCTCCATCCACTACGATCGTACATCCTCCACCCTCTCCCAAGTCTCATCCTGTACTCGCCCGTGATGCCATAACACCCATACCAGAGGAACAAACCGGCCATGGAGAACCTTCGTATGGCAATCAAAAATCCAGATAGAAGGCTCCTCAAATGATGCATCCGCTTCGAGCTCAACATCCTTAGGTTTAAATACATGAGATGAGTCTAAAAATTAATGTTGGAGCTGAGAAACGTGAAAGAAGTCATGCATTGCCTAGTACCTCTGAGGTAACTACAACTGATAGGTAACCGGACCAACTCTCTCCAACACCTCAAACTTCCTGACGTACCATGGTGAAAGCTTACCCTTTCTCTGAGTCCTCTTGTATCCCAGACTTAGTGCGACATGCAGGAAAACCTGATCCCCGACCTCGAACTCCAGAGGTCTTCTACGCTGATCAGTATAACACTTCTGTTGAGACTGTGTAGTATCCATCCTCTTCTGAATCAACTTTATCTATTCTGAGGTCTCCAGAATAAGGTGAGGTCCCAGAAAAGCCGCCTCTCCTGCCTCAAGCTAACATAAGGGTGATCGGCATGGCCTACTGTACAAAGCCTCGTAAGGTGCCATTTGAATAGTCGCCTGAAAACTGTTGTTGTAGGCGAACTCCATAAGAGGTATATGATTCTCCTAAGAACCTCCAAAGTCTAGAATGAATTCTCAGAACATATCCTCAAGCACCTGAATCGTGTGCTCGGACTGACCATCTTTCTGGGGATGGTATGTTGTACACAAAAGTACATGTGTACCCAAAGCCTTCTAAAGACCCTTCCAGAACCGAGAAGTAAAACACACATCTCAACCTGAAACAATGGAGTGTGGAACTCCATGGAGATGGAAAATCTCTTAGATATACAAATGTCCCATATCATCAACACAGAAGGTCTCTCTGATCAGCTAGAAGTGAGAAACCTTCGTAAGCCTATTGATGACAACCCAAACAACATCATTCCCTCAAGGTGACCTCGGCAAACCAGTCATGAAGTCCATCGTGACATTGTTCCACTTCAACTCCAGAATGGGTAAATACTGCAAATGACCTACTGGTTGCTGATTCTCCATTTTCACCTGCTGAAAAGTGGAACACCTCGTGACAAAACCATCAACATCTCTCTTCATTCCTGACCACCAATACTAGTGGTGTGGATCACAATACATCTTGGTGACTATAGGATGAACTTCCCAAACTGAGGAATGAAAACCCCGCATCAGCTCCTCACGTATGTCTGCTGGAACCCATACGCATCCCTAAAAATGAAAGATCTCATCCTCTCCCACTGTCCATCCAAGAAGAGGTTCCTCTCCTGAAACACTATCCCACATGACTAGGCCTTCTGAGTCTGATAGCTGCCTCATCCGTACCCAATCAAGAAGATAAGAGGTAATAGCTATATAAGAGAGAAAACCCTACCCCTATCTGTCGTGCACCTCTAAATGCATCTCATAGAACAGAGCCATAAGCTTCCACTCACTAGTGGCCCCCTGAACTGCATGTATCTATGTTCTCTTACTCAAAACATCATCCATTGTGTTTCCCTTTCTCAGTGTATAGGCAATCTCAATGTCGAAGGACTGAAGATACTCGACTCACCTGCACTGTATCAAAGTCATATATTGATGAGTGAACATTTACTTGAGACTATTGTGGTTGGTAAACACCACAAAGTTCTCTCCTAGAAGATAATGTCTCCAACAACATAAGGCTTGAACAATAGCTGCCAACTCCAGATCGTGAGTCGGGTAATTCCACTCATGTGGCCTCAACTGTCGAGACCCATACGCAACGACTCCATCTCCCTGCATAAGCACAACTCCCAGGCCAAGATAAGAAGCATCACAGTAGACCGTATAGATCTTTCTTGGCCCTGGAAAGACTAGTATCGGTGCTGACGTCAACCTCCCTTTCAGATCCTAAAAGGATGACTCACAGGAATCTGACCATAAGAACTTTTCCACGTTCTTGGTTAGACCAGTCAGTGGTGCTGCTAGTTG
This sequence comes from Viscum album, assembly GCA_963277665.1. NCBI lineage: Eukaryota > Viridiplantae > Streptophyta > Magnoliopsida > Santalales > Viscaceae > Viscum > Viscum album. The sequence continues at coordinate 1,039,436,917 of OY728161.1, read as the reverse complement.
TGAAAAATCCTATATGGAACACTTGTAGTATCCAGCCAGCCCTAGAAAACTATGCACCTCAAGGAAATTCTTCGACTTCTCCCATGAAACTACATCTCTCACTTTATATAGGTTTACTGATACTGTTGTCTCTGAGATAACATGACCCAAAAAGTGAATCTGATCCATCCAAAAGTTGCATTTCAAGATAATAACATATAACTGAATCTCTCTCAGTGTACTCAGAACGATCTCAAGATGGGTATCATGGTCGCATCGAGTGTGAGAGTACACCAATATGTCATCCAAAAAAACCACCACGAAGGAATCCATGTATGGACGGAACACTCAGTTAATCCGTTTTATGAAATCTATAGGCATGTTCATGAGTCCGAACAACATAACCATATACTCTTTTAGACCATACCTGCTCTGGAAAGCTGTAATTTGTATATCAGATGGTTTAACATGCAAATGATGATAACCATATCTCAATTAAATCTTCGAAAACACTTAGGCCCCTCGAAGCTGATCAAAGAGATCATCAATCCTCGGAAAGCGATTCGGTTCATAACCATCAATTTTTTCAACTTCTAATAGTCCACACAAAGCCTGAGGGCACCATCTTCCTTCTTTTCAAATAGGACAAGCGAACCCGAAGAAGAAGTACTGGGTCGGATGAAACCCTACACCTGCAACTCCTCCACCTACTTCTTGAGCTCCTGTAACTCAGTTGTAGCCATCCTATAAGGAGTATTGGAAACTGGTGCCGCTCCTAGAATGAGTTCAATAGAAAATTCTACCTCACTCTCTAGAGGTAAACCTGAAAATTCCTATTGAAATACATCTCTGAAATGATCCACCACTGGAGGAAAGTATAAATGTGAAGTCCCATGGCCATCCAGTTAAAGACCAGCAATCTGGAATGTAACTCCCCCTAGCCCATGATGCTCGGGTCCAGCTCAACTAACCTAGACATCCCACTCAACTCTATGAAGAAAGGATCCACCCTCTGGTGATGCAAAAATCACCCTACGGTGATAGTAATCGACAACTCCTTGGAAGGGGACTAACCAGTCCATTCAAAGAATTAAATCATAGATCATCATCTCTAGGACATAAAGGTCCCATAAAAAGTGACACCCTACAACCCCAAGAGGTCACTCTCTGCACTGATGTATGCTAACTTCTCTGGTCTCAAATGGTGTGTCTATAGACAAAGTATCGGCAGAGGAAAAGATGCAGAGACCAAGGCTCTCCACAATAATTATAGAGATAATTATATGCGTAGCACCATTATCGAAAAGTGTTGAGATAAAACTGAGGCTACTAAGAGCGTACCTCGAACTGTGGAATGTCCGGGATCCTGCTCCTAATGGGACTTCTCCACAGCGAAATTTTGGCATGTACCACGACCCAGCTACCCTGGCTGACCACTCTGAGCTAAACCACTCTGATGTCATTGGTAACCTGGTGAATGACCACCACGACCGCAACCTCCACCTCGGCCAGAATGGCTGGAAGAACTCCAGTTCCTAGACTAGTGAAAAACTGGAGATGCATGCCTTGAACGCGGGGTCATAGAAGAACCCTTACCACTAGCTATAGGTGAGAAGATCTAAAAAAACACTGAAGATGGCCCATATTTCCGCAATATTTGCACTCTATCGGGTCTCTCTGGCACTGAGGCCTATTATGCCTGCTCCTCCCACACTAGTATCATACTATATGGCTGCCCGAAGAGACATTCCGCCTACTCTGGTCTCCTCAAGTAGACTCCCTATGGTTCTTCCTCCTATCAATAGGAGGAACACTGACACTGGATGTCGACCCGCCCGAGATCACTACTTTAGAATCCCTCAGATTGCACTCCGTGATTAGTACCTAGTTGAAAATAGAGGATATCAAATTCAACCAGAATATGTTCACCTGCGAGTGGATGTCGAGCCTCATACCATCCTCGAAATTCCACAAAAAGGACAAATCATCTCCTCCTTGAATAGGTGTGAAATGCTACAGCTCAGTAAAGCGAGATGAGTACTGCATAAAAGAAAGAGTACCCTACTCTAGACTCATAAACTCCAAGGCTTGATCGGCCCTCAAGGTCTCCGGGTAGAAGTAATTATTGAAGATGTGTCAAAATCATCCCAAGTCATACTCTGCTGGTGCCCTAACTTTTAGATCACCTTCCACCACTTATTGGTGGAGTATTAGAGCATATAAGTAGCGAGCTTCAGCCTCTTCTCTGGAGGTATCTCCAGAAGCTCAAAAATTGTATACGTGGCCTTTAGCCATGACCCTGCATCCTAAGGTCCTCCATCCCATGAGAAATTAAGAGGATGATACTACTGAAAAACCCACGTTAACTCTTCCATCAGCAGGGTAGGAGGCGATGCTCCCTTGAAGGTCTGCACCATCCTTATAAAGTCTTTCCTAAACAGAACATCGGAACTTGCAACTGGTATAACTACTAGTTCCAAGACTGGAATAGCAGGAGGATTAGCAAGAGGTCCTTGATCGGCCATATCCGGTGTCTGATCACCATCTTGAAGCTGACATACCACTAGAGGACGTCTCTGTGGCATAGCTCTAAAAGGTCAAAAGCACACCTTAGATCAGGATTAATAAAGACTTAGAACACAAGAGTACAAGAGGGGAACAAGAGAAAGACACATTCATGTTTTACAAAGCACAACTACACGGTGTGTATAAAAACTACACGGGGTGTTCTTTTAAGCCATTAACATGAGTGTGTACTTATTCCACAACTTGTCGTGTAACGCCCCAACCACACAACGTGTTGTCCCCACACACGGCGTGTACTTGAACTCTATTCCCCTCCCTGAGTCTTCTTACATGGATAACATACACGGTCCTCTTAATCCTAGACTACACAGCATGTTCACAAAGGACACAACATGTACTAGAAAAGTTTCAATGACCCGTGTTGTTAGTTACATGGTCGGATACACAACATACTATACATGACGTTATCCAGGGAAACATGGTGTGTACTTGAAGGCTATCCCTGGCCTGTGTTGTTCATGACACGGTCGAGTACAAGGTTTACTATACACGGCATGCTCCCTGTGCACATGGTGTGTACTTGAAGGTTTTACCCCGACCCATGTTGTTTGTGACAAGACCGAGTACTTATGGAATGATTTGTGAAAACGGAAACATCGTGTAAAGTCAATGTTTCATCCATATGTGTTGTTAGTCACACGGGTAGACACACGGTCACTACAACACGACGTGTACTCACCATGCATGGCATGTTCCTGATGATTATTTAAAACCTCGTGTTTCGGCCCACACAGTCAGTAATACGGTTTAAAAACTGCATGACGTGTATTCATAAAGTACACGCTGTGTATTTTACGTTTTTTTAGGTAGTAGCTCAGAAACTACTTTGGAGCCCAGAAAACACCGAAAAACAAGCATGAAGGTTCCAAATTATGATCCATGAGGGCCCATATTACTAATAAAAGCTTGGCATCTCTTACATATCATATTCAAGGGAAACAAGTCAATGATCCACCAATTTCTAATTCATGTGGGTCCATAACACCTCATGAATCTAAATTTGGCATTCATTACAGTAAATCTCTACACAAACAATACGCTATCAAACAACAGGTATTTCTATCAAGGTAACTATCACAACCGCATGAATAATCTACACTACATATTTCACAACAACATGAAATCTCTAATGCATCCTAGATTGCATGGAAAGAATGCATGGAATGTGATTTATAACAACTTCCTATATGATTCATGAGATGGAATATCGTCATCTCATCGAGTTGTGATAGAAATAGAACCTCAATAACAATAACGGTAACATCAAAAAAACTATTAATCACCCAACAGTGAAATCAAATCAACTATAAAAGTGAAAACCGGTAAAACTGCAGTAAACGATGTATTATGGATTTTCATTGTACACAGGTTAGCTACTCCTGGCACAACATATTAACAAGTACCTATTCCATCCTATCCCTGGCTATAGGCTCCAAACAGTATGTGAAGAGAAAATAATTCATTTGATACCACTTTGTAACGTCCTGGTTCTGGATGCCACCCAGAGGCACCCCATACCCGATTGGTCACAAGGCCTCAAGCGCATTTCCCCAAACGCCAGAGGCTAGCGACTAGCAGCGAGAGCCTTGGGTGTAATAGTGGGGGAACAATGACCTCATTGGTTGAGTACATAGAGGAAGAGAAAATAATAAACAATAGTAGAAGCAGTAAATAATCCATACACAAGTGAACATCAGAAGACTAAATATGATAAATTGCAGGAGCACATGTATATATGATGCGTGATATATATGTCTAGGAAAGCAGCCCAACAAGTCAAAATTCTGAATACAATACTAAACCAAAGTACAAAAGAAAAATAGATAAGAAACATCTCCACATCGCAGGCGTTGACTTGGTCTCATGCTCTCCTACTCCAATGCAATCAGTTACCTAAAGTCGAAGGGTACTTTCCATTGTCTATAACTGTAAATATATAACCTATTTGGGCCCAAAAGCATGACCCAAATAGGGTGTTAGACAGAATCTCAGTAGGAAACCACCAGAAGACTTGTGCCTAACAGTCAGTGAGCATATGGAAGGTAATGGTACAGTAAGTAGTAAACAGTAAATAGTAACAGCAAACAGGATGATACAGAACAGAAAACAATCCACAGATCAACAATTCGTAGTGAATTAAACCGCTAACCACAAACTAGAATCCCTCTAGTAAGTACTCACAGCCATCCCCTCTGGTCCTATGCAAAATGTACCAACAACCCTCTGGGCAGCACACTCAGCCTAACCATTCTGGTTTAGTCATACGAAATTATAAGACTCTCTGAGGAAGCACACTCTGTCAATTCCTCTTATAGTATAAGGTAGTCCGAACATCTCTAAGGAAGATCAGGCGGTCTAATACCCTTATAGCCCCATGTTCTAGAGACTCTCTGAGGAAGCTCACTCGGTCAATTCCTCCTATTGCCTTAGGTATATCACAGACTCTCTGAGGAAGCTCACTAGGTCAATTCCTCTTATATCCTAGAGTGGTTTAAGGAAATTAAAACTAAACAAAAACTCTATGAGGAAGCTCACTCAGTCTATGCTCATGTAGTATATAATGCTAAAGATTCTCTAAGGAATCTCAATCGGTCTATCCTCATGTAGTCTATAATATCCAAGACACTCTGAGAAGCTCACTCAATCTATCTCCTATAGTCTAAAATTCCTAACACTCTCTAAGGAAGCTCACTCGATCTATACCCTTATAGTCTATAGCACCAGGTTCTCACGGCCCTATGCAAGTCAGTTAATAATAATTCTATAAGGCCAAAGTAAACCTATACAGCTACTTGGCTAACCACTCTACAACATAACCAGCATGTTAGGGAATAACACTTCACCCTACAGTCATAAGGCATAGAAACCATATATAACGGCCAATGGACGAACATGACCAAAAGGTCGCAAACCGAACAAGGCATGGGAAATACATCCAAGAATATAAATTATCCTCATACATAGCCAAATTAACTCTACACAATCATACAAAAAAGGCATGAAAACAATAGGGGAAAAACATTAAACACGCAATACCTCGTTCAAGGGTATAGGTGAATATTTCACATAAAACTCAAAGTCTTCGAAGGAAAAGGCACAAACCACCTACCTTGGTGCTAGGAGATCGATATACTTGAACCATGAGGCTTGAATCTCCTTAAAACGTCGTAAATCTACTAAAAATCATAAAATTTTCTACCCACGATAACTTCCAAAAGAGGGGGAATTGGAAAACGATGCTCTAGAAGAAGGGAGAGCTTACCACTGTAGTTCCAATGCAATCGACGGTGGTCGATTCAGAGAATGGACGGAGGATTAGGGTCTCGGAGGAGATTCGCGGCCATACGGGATCCTCTTGGTTGAAGAAACTGGAGGTGTAGCGTGTTATAGCAATTAAACGCAACCCCGGTCTATTTAATGAAAAAAATAAAGTACACAACGTGTACTTATGGAGTTCACAGTGTGTTCTAGGATTTTCCGTACTCCACTTTAAGTGGCCTCCACATCACCCCACACGAACGTGTGTGTGGCCCGGACATGGCAGCATACGGCCTCGCGTGACATCGAAGTACACGGCGTGTACTTATAAAGTACACGACATGTACTTCAAAAATTTCAAGAAACTTCCCTTTTTTCAAAAACTCCATAAAAAAGAAAAACATACCTGAAAAGAAGGTTCGGGTTCTTACAATATCACTATATAGTGAATACAAGTTAATCTTAAATAGATAACACAATTCATGGTATTAAATTTTAAAACTAGTATGTAGCACTCAAAAGGTATATATATGATACATAATCCTATATTCTTACTCATAAATCATGAACAAAAAAATCCTACACAACCATAACATAAATCCTATAAATGATAACACAGAGGTCCATTACACATGGGATGCCCAGGAACAAGGAAACACCCCATCCTAAGACTCACATAGACTATATTCCTTCTATCATGTCCCAAATTAGTTAATAAAAAAATTACAATTTCCACAGATAAAATTATGTAACTCTATAGAAAAAACCACAGGGACCGAGTTGAAGAGTCATAATACCGCATTGTGCCTCCCCTTATACAAGAGGCTTCTAACTAGTAGTGAGGGTCCAAACACCATATGTTGGGAGGATATACCCTTAATAAAATAACCATACATAAATACATAAATAATATAATAATTATTGTAACATGTGGAAGGATAAAAAGGGATAAATAATTCTCACAAGATTAAGAGGCATAATATCAACGATAGAATAGAAGAATGGGATTATGAAACTACCAGGCCCAAATGTACTATCAACAGTTATATTAACCAAAAACTATTATAGCATATTCATTAGGAATTAAAATTAGACTTATAAAATCCCCCTCGTCAAAAACCATAGCAATGGAATCATAGAAAACATAAATTTTAATAGTAACACATTCGCTAAACAATAACTGGTTTTATTCAATAATATGACCACTATGGTACTTTATTTTAGAGATAATGGTAATCCCATGACTCAATTGAGAATTTACTTACACACTTTTCTATCTATAAAAATCATATTAATTTTTTAATATTTTTAATCCATTTGAATGTATAACTTTCCTTGAGAATAAACTCTTTTTTCCTGAAAAAACATTTAATTTAGATGAAATTTCAACTTCCTTATTAAAATTCATGTAATTAAAATATATTTTCTCATAATTACTCTATAAATATAGAATTTAATCGAAGATAGGATGAATTTCTGTATAAATTTTATGAAATTAGTTATTACAGGAGTCTCTTGATGTTGTTTTTAGAATTTTCAATTTAACAATACAAGTATATATATAACAATAATGTGAAATTGAATTTCATGTTGCATTAAATATATTTATACAATTTAGTTTCTTTATAAAATAATTATTAAAATGAATGGTAAAAGGATATTTAATTTCCTAACGATTAAAATAATTATAAATTAGATGATGATCAGAACTAATTTTAAAATATTCATGAACATGAACCTATAACTATAAAAAAATAGGAATGTTATAGGGTTAAAAGACTAAATTATGTGAATCATGTCAATGAGGTAAAAATTTCTCCTCAAGAGACTAACCCATTAAAACTCCATATCTTAACATTCATGGAATGGAGTAGTGATCATGATGGGTGACCTATTGGGAATTTTCCCTAGGTGTGTGCGAGTGAGGACAAAGCACACTAGAAAGAACATGTGTTGTCTTGTGGGTGATTTCATTTTAATGATGACCTATTCAATAATGTGAGTGGTCCCCAAGTAGGGGACCATGTGTCTCTATGTAAATTGGTAATTTTTTATGGGCCGAGACCCAACATCCATGTAATGGTGGGGTGTATGTGATGTTAGCATGGCCAAGTTATTACATTAATATAAGAGGAGGAACATAGCCTTAAGTGTGGTAGAACTAGATGTGTTGAGATGTATGGTCCGAAATAAGAAAATTGTGCTCTGGAACTGGGGGGGGTGAATGTGACACATCATAATGTTATGCAGTTAAAAGACTAGATTATATGACTCATTTCAATATGGTACACCATTATTTTAAAGATCCTACATGATTAGAGATCCATAGTTAAGAATGATTGGACTGGATTAGTGATCAGGATGAGTGTACTTTAGGGATGTTTCCCTGGGTATGTTCCATTGAGGACAAAAAAAACTAGAGAAACCATGTGTTGTCCTGTGGGTAATGTCATTATTATAGTGACCCATTCTGTGACATGGGTGGAGCCCAGGTATGGGACCGTGTGATTGTGGGAAAACTGGTGGTACCTGGTGGATCAGGACATGATGACCATTTTAAGGTACGTTATCTATACTATTAGTGGGGAATAGTTATTAAAATACCAATATTTTAGTGACTCTTTAATGATAATTATTTATTAAAGTGTACTAGAATTTCTTTTTTATATTTCTATGATATATAGTAAATTTATCTCCAAAAATATTAATCTATGAAATAAATTTATTATTAATATGATCGCAAAAATAATTTTATAAAATATAAGTAAAAGTGATATGTAAATTTTTATATATATCGAATACAATATTAATTTCCATAACGAAGATCCCCATATTCTCAATTTAGAAATTTATTAGGTCATATTCCTACTAGATAATTATCATTCTTGCACATATGTTGAATTTATATACAAGATAATATAAAATACACTTTCCTTAAAGAATTAAATATTAACTGTTCATTTGATTACTAATTTAAATGATCGAAATACCGTCAAAAATTACAGAGGCCAATACTAAGAGAGTTTAAAAAACTATTGAATTATTTTTAATTGATTTTATTTTATAACCCAATATATTCAATTTAATCCCTCAAAAATAATTAAATATGTGTCAAGGGTTCAACATTCCCAATAATTGGATGATTATTCTTCAATATAATGTATTTAAGGGCCCTATAAGTTTATTTCTTTCTAAAAACATGTAAATATAAAATAATATTTTCATTTATTTTTTATCTTTACCTTTTGGTTTCATACCACAAAAAAAATTGAATTATTTTCAAGTATTTAGTCCTATGATTATTTCAAGACTTTACATCCCATTTTGATGCAGGAGTGGACTACTTCCTATCAATTTCATCACTATTGGAATTATCATATACATATGTATGAACATGGACATCAAAAACAATTTCATTTGAGTAATTATCATTTTAATTCAATTGTACCTCATTATCATTAGATTATTTATAAGTTAATTTCAAAGAAACATCATCCTCTTCAACAATCTGATGGAAATATTTATACTCTATTTTTCATATCCATTGTTATTTAGAATCCTATAATGTATTTTCATCTAATATCATCACAATTTTATATTAACATCCCTCCAAAGGATATTTTTTCATCAACCATCACACCAAATTGAGACAAAATCCTTTAAACATGTAGTAAATTGTCTAGTCCATAGTTCCTTTTATCCTCTACTGGAAAATTCATTGAAGAAAATAATTGTCTAAACTTCCTCTATTTTTTTCTAATATCTTTCCATTTAATATTTTATTAAGCCAAAATATATTCAGTAAAATACACCCCACATTTTATTTTAATCTTGTGACTAATTTTAGGATTCAAGAAAAAAATATACTAAGATTTTATGAATTATTTATGAGTACAATTAATTCATATACAAAAATCACCTCAAATTATGATACATTAGTAACCAAGGTAACCACATGAATTAATGAATTTTCAATATTGGAGTAGAAAAGAATATGAACAAAATATCCTAACATATATTCATTATCATTTTCAACAATCTTTATGGTAATTTAAATATATGATGCATGATCCTTAAGAATATTGGGAAGCCAAAATTCCCAATTACATACACATAGTTAAATATAATTTTTTTAATTAGTATTATTTTGGGTATATGAATTGAAATTTATCTCCCAACTAGGTAAATAAAATACACTCTATTTGAGATGAAAATCTCCAATAATCCAAAAATCGTATATTTTACCCTAAAATAAAAAAAATAAATTAGAAATATCTTCTACCAATTTGAACAATCATCTAATTTTGAACTCTTAAATTCATATTAATTATAATTTCATGTAATTAAAGTACCATGTGTTATCACCCTTTTTATAATATATTATATAAATGGAAATTATTAAACATCCATTCACTTTTTACGATCTTTTGAACTAGAAAACAATTATAATTACCTATAATTAGATATAATAAAACAAAAATTAACTTTATATCTATTATCCTTTGTTGTAGATGATAGAATATGAAATTTATTTTCCATAAAATGATTTGTGTGTATATGAAAAACCAATTAATAATCATGAAAAATATCTTATATATCATTATTGTGATCAATTTCTTTTCTTGATTATCGTTAATAAAAAAATGTAGTGGTTATAAACATTTTAATCTAGTGCTCACAATCCATTGAATTCTTGAGTCATATTTTTGTGGCAGTCATTTTTTTCTCTGTAACAAGATTGAAACCTTCCATGACAATTATTGTTTTCTTTCCCATTTTAACAGAATTATAAGGATGAGGAGAAGTGGTAGATGATTGACTATGAACCTTAAGAAAATATACCTTCCCACTATCTGATTCATCTTCCCAAAAAGACCTAGACTTGCTTGACAAAGGAAATTTTTAGGCATTAGTGGAACTCAACCTTATAGAAACAAAACCAAAGGTAATTTCATCAACATTAGTGGTCGATTCATCCTTCCGAGACACCATAGATTGATGCTATAAAATAAGTGGGACCGTTTCACCTTTTGGGGATTATGTAACTTGAGGATGTCCATGGTATGAATCCAAGTAACTATGAAGATAGAGATTAGAGTAGTCATTGGGGATATATTCAATTGAATTTGATACATGTGTTAGAGGTGTATGAGATGTGATCTGGAAGGTATTCACTAGAGAAACACACTCCAAACTATCTATAATTCCACTCAAAAAAGTGACATCTGAAGATCCCCTTCATCAAAATCATTTCACTCCTACTCTCATATCTTATATCCAAATAGAATAATAACATCAAGAAATAGTGGTGAGGTTTTTCTTGGTTTAAATTTATAAGGGAGAGTTTCTTATGGCCTATAGCTTCCATCGATGGAATCTGATTTCTAATTTTGGGGTTGATCAATCTCTTTTACCCTTGTTTATCAGGTTTGTTGATTCTTGGGATCTCACTAGCCCCATGAACATCTCACATTTAAACCAATTTTCATTTTTCAATTATCTATTTTTTAGATGGATTTTATCAAGGAGTGGGTTAGAGAAGGGTATCACTATGAAGGCATAAGATTTCTCTTACTTTATTGGTCCTTTGAGGCTCATTATATAAAGGAATCATCATTGGATACTTTGTGGATTTTTATTCCTAGAATTATTATTCCCCGTCATGACCAAACCATCCTCATGGGAATTGGGAAGTCATTTCGGCATTTAATATGTACGGATTATCAAACCATTAGAATAAAACTCACCATAGAGGTAAATTTTTATGTTGAGGTTGATCAATTGGAAACTCTACCACATAAAATTATTCTTCGATTAGGTGATGTTTTCCATTACATAAGAGGGTTGATTAGACATGATTTCTAGGTTTATGCAATGGTTTCAATATTCAAGGGAATTTAGTTTTATCCTATTGGAGGCATGGCTCCTCATATCATCTCCCATGTGATTTGATGGGAAAGGATCCAAATGATTCCTCATTTGGTCCCATAGCTTGTGATACTTTCCAGGGTGATGATCCTTACATCTAGATGAGACATTCTAATGAGCCTTAAACTTGTTTTCATCTATATATGAACTATACTACCTAAATCTACATCTAAGTTGTGAGTTATTCTTCTCCACCTTCAAAGGACCCATTGGTACATTCTTCAGAGATAGAGGCTTTGATCCATTTTCATGATGAGGGGGGCTTGGTTCTGGATCCCCCTACTTCCTCAGATTCAGGGTATCTAGTCTATATTCATGTTGTGGAGTTGGAACCAACTTCCCATTCCTCTCCATAATCTCATTATAAGCCTTCTAGAGTTGAGTTTCCATGATATGAAGAATCTCACACACCTTCACAAGTCTCCGATGAATCTTCCCCTATGAATAGATTATGCCCACTCATAATGAATTCCAAGTGCTGGAAGATATTAGTGGAGTAATATTATATCCATACATATATTGTGTTTTCCCTGGGTTGGTCTGGTCCATGATTCCTCCCAGTAGTGGAATGGAATCTTATTCTTCCCTCATTCTAGGCCTAAGGCTAAACATTTTTCTTCTTGATGAATTATTACATCAAATTGAATTCCAGAGGTTTGGGAACATTGGCTAAAATGAATTTAATATTGAATAACATTTAGAATAACAATGATACCTTATTTTACATCATAAAAATTAATCTAAAACCTAATTCCATTGAGCACATATCTCAATGTATGCACTATACTTATTTATTTCTTGGGAATCCTATCAAATGCCACCTATTAATTTTATAGAACGAATAGATCCAAGTTGAATTTTTTGATAAATCATTTCAAAATATCCCCATTAAGGTTAGAAGCTTATATGAAAATTTACTTATTTATATTTCCTAAGAAAAATGTAACCCAACAGATGGAAAGGAACTGTGGGATTCTCTGTCCTCCATTATCACTAGCTCGATTGAATGGATTGTGGGAGGAGATTTCAGTATCATCATTAATCTAATAATAATATGTGGGGACCCTATACTAGTAATATTATTCAATGTATTAAATACTTTATAACATCAAACCATCTCTTGGACATAGTATATTATGGAGATGAATACACCTGGAGTAAAAAGTGAAGGGATATGAACAAAATTTGGTGAATACTTAATAGATGTTTGGGAAACAATCAGGAATTTTCTAACTTCTGTAGCTCCTCTATGACTCACCTATCTAGATCAGTATCATACCACTCCCCATAATCATTAATTTCTATTTTTATATATAGGTCTGAATGGGATTCATTTATACCATCTATTGGATATATACAGAAGGTTTTAGGGAGATGTTTCAATCTTCTTGGAGTGATCATATTTCATGTATTACATTGGCGGATAATAAAATATGAAAATAAGGGTCAAATTAATGTGCATAGTTAAGATGATTGTATCACTAATAGGGGGAGGGGGTTAATCAGTTAAAATTTTTCATTTATATTTCATTGAAACAAATATCTCCAATTAAATATTCAATTATGTGCTGAAAATAGTTCAACCACACATCCAAAGGAACACAAGTATTTACAAAATTCACTATTCAATAAGAGTATCTATAACCATGGTATGGTTTGGAAATGATTCAATAACATAAAATCCACTACAAATCAATCCATGGATTACCATGAGTAGGATATACCATTACACTCATGTAGCACAATATAAACAATTCAAATAGTGTATGTGCACCCTCTTAGCACAAATAGGGTAATACAATGGTTATGTAACAACACATGTTACCATTAAATCATTTCAATTTCACAAATGTATTAAATTTAAATAAAATTATTCACTTTATTTCCTAGAAGAAGGTAATAGCTTCCTTGAATTTGTTATGAGAAACTCAGTCTGATTTTCTTGGGTCTGATTTTCCCAGTCCGATTCCTCTAAGTATGATTCTTCCAAAATATGATTCTTTATGTCTGACTTTCTTTCAGAATAAAATAGAAATGAATCAGAACCACTTCAATTATAATGCATGATATACTTAGTACGACTATTTCTCATTGTAAGATACTAAATACAGAAATCTAAAAGATGATTAATTTATCCAGATACAATGACCATCCAAATATGATTGACAAGTAGAATACGGTAATTAGCTGAATATGATAATCACCGAGTATGATTATCATTTGAATACAAAATTGTGATGTCTCTTCTCTTTCACTTCTCCATGAACATTTCTTCAATAAAAGAACATTATGATAAAATATTTTTCTAAGTAAAAACTCTGATCTTATATCTCTATAATAGTGAACCGTACCAACATTTAGAAAGTACAATGTAATTATCCTTTTATAGGTGATCCTCGAATGAATTTGGTGGGAATCCCAAAAATTTTCCCTCTTGAAAAAATTTAATTTAATCTCAATATCCCCAAAAATCTCATTATTCATTTTGAATTTGTCAAATCATATCGATGCTTTTTGTTTCTTCTAAAATAATAACTACTTTTTCAGACTCTCATTTCGATTATTAGATAAATTTCAATACATGAGTCCAATTCTCTGAATATGATTTCTTAAAAATAGTGATCTATACCAATTTTATGAACGTGTATGAAGAAATGGTTACCACTCTAATTTACTGAATATGATCAGTCTTATAAATGTCGATCTGCCCCATGTTAATACATCAAGAAAACTTCTTCTATTTTTCTCTCGGCCTAGTTGAGATACAAAACATCATTTTCTCCTCTTATCTTGACCCACTTGAAAAACTAAAATATAATTCAACCATTTTAAAATGGTTGAATATATATTTTCATATAATTCTGTCATTATATTCTCATGACCCACTTAAAAAAATTCATTCAGAATCTTGTGCTTGTATCATGACTTCCATCATGAAATTAAATTAATTTGAGAACAACATCAGCATCCTCAGTCTTCAAATGGAAAGTATTATAACCATACATTCACTATAGCTTCCTTATTTTATTCTCATCCTATGTATTATATTTAATGAATACAGTTTTTCTGAATATGATAATCTTATGTACACTCATTCTAGTTACCATCATGCTTGGTACGATCAGACATGGTACTATATTTTTCTTTCTGAGACTAAGTATAATCATCATTGGAATGATCATTCAAGGTATGATCATTTTGGGTATGACATTTTACATTCTATGAATATGTACAATAATATTAGGAACAAAACTTTTTTCATGATTCAGATGGATGATCAAATGTCATTGTGAATCAGTACCATATCTTACTCTTCATTCACCCAGATACGATAAATCTGGGAAAATCATTCTGATTACAATCCTCGACATATTCTTTTTTCCCCTCTCAACCCAAATTAAGCTTCCAAGAGTTAAATTAGCCTCGATATTATTATCTTCGGTACGATATTGAGTATGATTCCTAGAAAATTTTTGTCTTATAAAACAATCTTCCAAAAACATTTTCACTCCCCCTTTTTGTCACCGTGCGTGCATCATATTTTCTCTTATGATTTATGAAATATGAAACAGAAAAGCATCATCATATTCATTTTATCATAGTCATAGATATTCTGATGTTCCATCAATACTATCTATTCATTCATATCAAATCTATAGTGAATATGATGACAAGAACATCTTCATTATGTTCTTCTACCATACAGAACCCAAGGTGAGTCCTATCATAACCAATTAATCAAAGCATATTCTTCTCGATACAATGGAAAAATAAATTTTGAGTCTTTTAAAAGCATGATTCAGATTATTTTGAAAATTAATGTCAATATGATTTAAACCCATT
This sequence comes from Viscum album, assembly GCA_963277665.1. Classification (NCBI taxonomy): domain Eukaryota; kingdom Viridiplantae; phylum Streptophyta; class Magnoliopsida; order Santalales; family Viscaceae; genus Viscum; species Viscum album. The sequence goes on along the minus strand of OY728161.1, from coordinate 1,039,421,323 downwards.
ATCTTTCTCAACAAATATATTGATTGACAAAAAATCAACCAAAAGATAACTTGTACCTAAAAATATACCTCTTTGTATTTGTTATCAATACCAACTTTAACCTCTTCAATTACTTACATAAAATAATAGTTATAGTATTTATTTTCATAATTTTATACTTTATCCACTTCTTTCTTGATAACCTTATTTCTTTTAACTCCCACCTTACTCTTATCTCTCCCCCTTATAGAAAATAAAATTCAAAGGGGCCATCCAGACAAGTTTCTCACCAATGATCATATTTATAGGGGTTGTAACTTATCTTCTCTAAATCTTGAAAGTTTACTAAAACATGGGTATCACATGTGTTTAATAACAAATAACCTTTAACTAAACCAGTCTATGTCTATATAGGAAAACCGGGTGTAGAAAATAAGATTGTATACTCAAGGTGATAAATGTTGTCCATATGTCAACTTTCATGTAATAACTTTTCCTATTTCTTCCAACATTCTCATTATTGGGAAAAAATGTGAATGAATTTCTTTATGATAAAAATAAACTTCACCAATCTCAAAAAACATATCATAATGTCTAGGAGTATAAAAAAACATTTCAAATCCTCATATTCTTAATAATATCATTACATTGTTTTAAAATAATAGTAATAGAATAATTTATTTTAGCTTCCTTATTTATAATCCTTAAATTCCTTACAAGTTAGAACATGTATAAAATAGTTTTAGGAATAATGAGTAACCTCGATTATTCCTTAGAAACCAAAATCATACTGAGATTCCTCTCTATATCTTGACTTCTTCTTCTTTTTCTTGGATTTTTCATTGGATATTCTTTCTTCATATTGATCATACATCTAAATATTCTTATTATCTGCAGAATCTTCCTATGTGGATGTCAAATTTTCATCACATTTATTTGATATATTTGTTAAAATTAGTTTTTAACATTTTCCCATGATTTTCTTTTCATCTAGCAAGATATTTGAGTAGATTTTGATACCCTTCCTCATTTTATCATATCTAAAACCTATTGATACCTTCTTGTAACAATTTATTATATCTTAAGAAGTATGTTTCTTCCTCTATTATTTTATTGAGTTTTATGGTTCTATATTTTCTTAGCCAAGTCAATGTGTTCTTGCTAGATAACTAAGCACTCTTTCTTTTTGGACCGAACATGTCTATTTTTTTTACCTTGAACTGACTAAAAATTAAATTTTTATCTCAAAAAACATTTGAGGAAAAATTGGGAAACCCATTTTAAGAAATTACCCATATCAAGATTATAAGTAACAACCCTCCCCAATAACTACATCAATATGTTAAGCCTCCACCTCACGTGACTGCTCAGCAAACTATCCCATGCAAGGTTGCACAGGCCTGGTACCGAGGGCAAATCCATACCATCTCATTCATTCAAATTTGAATAGTTATCCACAAATGAAAGCTTCCAGCTCTGTAATCCTCAACTGGAATTGATGTTTGTAGATTTATAGTTTCTTCTACTAAAAAAATTTAGAATAAAACCAAATTCAAACACTGCCTCATTTCCCACACATTTCAGATTTCAAAAATACACCACTCAAATAAAAAATCTAACAAGTAAACAAAAATCATCAAAATAATCATCCCTGTTGATTTCCCTGAACTCGTGGCTTTAAATCACATCCCAAAAGACCGAAAACTCTATCATGTTGCTCTACCTCAAAGAAAATGGAGGAATCCTTCAACCAGAGTAGAGAACCCACCAGATAGAAACTAGACGGAACAACAATGATGAGATTTCCTGAATTCCAAACAAATGATGGAATAAAACATAACACACTTCATAAAGAAATGAAAATTAAAGACATGAACTTCACCGTTTGAGACAAAAAGAATCAATAATCAATGAAGTAAAAAAAAACGGAAAACTGCCAAATTAAAATTCAGATTTGTGAACAGAATCTACAAAGACTGAAAAACGTCGGATCCTGATTCCACACATGCCTCCAGCTTTGAAAGGACCTCGGTTGGGGATTCCGAAGATCTTATTTGGAATCGACTTCAACAGTTACTGAACCTCAACAATTGATTCATTTTCAAACATCCTCGGTAAGACCTAGGGCTCAACATTCATCGAAGGGAAAAAACCAAGAAGTGAATATTCTCATGAACAGATCATTTCATCGTCTTGAGAGTTATTAACAGTGCATTCACCTCTATGGAGAGATTCAATCATTTAATGTGACAAATCAACATTCATCTTAACATCATCACCTATGAATAAGCTACACGAAAATATCAAAAGGATCATCGCCTTCACTGTCTCTGTTTAATGCCAACAACCGAGATGAGAAAAAACCTCCTTGCCCTCACTGTAAGACATCATTTCCCGAAGCCTAAGATAATCAAAAAGCTGTTGTGGGAAACCATGGCCTATGGAATGCCATTAGTGCCGAATCCTAGAGATGTCACCGCCTTGGACCCACTATCTCGCCAAGAGCCTACGCCTACCCTATCAACACTTCCAAAGACCTTATTTCATTGCCAGAGGAAAAAAAGACATCCTTTTACATGATTTCTAGGTTTTCCAGATATATCACAAATAGTTTTTAGGTGTTTAAACCTACTTTCAATATTTACTCAATTCTTCTCATGATTCTTAAGAACAACACTCTCAGACTTCGTCTTTTGAGAGAATTTAATCCCCCTCAAACATTTTCTTCCACAACATATGGAATAATGGTAATATTTTCATTTAAACCAACCCATATTTTCGGTATTTTTTAATCCACCACAATACCAAAAATATTGATAAAATGATTATTTTCATATGAAATTTCCATAATATCTGAAATTTTGGACATGTTTTTCGTCCACCTTTATCTCGTTATTTTATGAGCCACTAACCATTCTATTATCAATCATATTCATCCTTTTTTTCTCTTCTTTATCAGAGCTATAAGTATTTGAAACTTTTCTATATTCAGGTTGTTTCAAAACATTTGTGAAATCAGTGTTCTTTGAGACTTGTAAATTCTCTACTTTTTTTGTATTTTTGACAAACATAACCTTACTAGTATTCTTATTTTTCATAAAAGATACATCCATCATATCATCCTTTGATGTTAAATTTTTTTAACCTTCTTTGGTTTCTCATTTCGAGGTCTTTCACTAACTTCAGTGATAGAGTTTTGGAAACTAGTAGTTTTGAATTCATATTTTGAGAGTTTTTGTTGGAAAAGTCCCCAATATTATTATATATCATTTAAACTCTTCTCTAGATGATCATTTTGATTATTTTATTCCTCAATATATTTCTTTAAATCATCAATCACTACCATCATCGTGTTCTTATATTTTGAAAATCTGTCATAAATTGTTAAGGAATATTCAACTTCCAACTTCAAGTTTTTCTTTTCAAGTCTTCTGATCTTTCTCAATAATTATTTCAACACATCTTTCAAATGAATTTTACGTTGTGTTTATTCTTCATCATAATAGATACTTTTCAATTCTTTATAAATTATTATTTCAATAAAATCAATTTCCCCAATATTCTTGATTGATTCTTCATATTCAGTTTATCTTTCTTCTTCCTCATTAGAATAACAACTTTCACTGCTATAAAAACATTCCTCATTAACTATTGGAATAGACATGTTATCTTAAAAATAATTTTTAACGTCCTCACTATAATCTTACATAGATATAAATATTTTCTTTTTTTATTTGGACAGTTTTTTATCATCCCTCTTAGAATAAAATATTTCTTTATCACCATTTTTCTTCCATGATATTCTTGGAATTCTTTCTTCTTCCTCACTTATTCATTACCGTCTTCTTCATTACCTCGTTGAGGAAAATTGGCCAAAAAATATCCAACGGCTCCAAATCTAGAACATTTTTTGGGATGTTTCTATTATACCTTCCTATACATCTTTCAAATTTTTAGAAAGCAATGATAAAATATCATCAAGTTTTTACATGCCTCATTTTCAGTATTAGAATCTCCACTTATTCTTATCCACTAATATTATTTTCTTTCAAGGAAGATTTAAATAATATTTCTCTATTATGAGTTCTTACTTTCATAGAATTATACCATCTCATTTTATAATTAATGAATGTAATATACAAATCATCTAGATACAATGTTTCAGGATCTCTCTCTTCCAATGAATAAATGTTTTCATCAAACTTGTCAGGTTAAATTCCTAGGATCTGTTCAATAATTTTATAATGTTCTAACTTTTCACCAAGAAATAAGAGATTGCTCACAATTTCATTTACCCTGGTAAAGAATTCAATAAAAAATTAATACTCCCCCATTTTTGGGTTTTTATAATTCAATCTACATATTTTTAAATTTTTCTTCTTCACTTTTTTATTTCCCTCATAAAATTTCTTCAGATTATCCCATATTTCATTGGAAATGGAAACTCTTTTTACTCTCAGAAACTCACCCTCAAAAAGGGATGATAATTAATCATTCGTATATCTTCCATCATTCTCAAGTTTATCCTTATTAATATTTGGGATAGGAGAATTCATAATATGATGAGGTAAAAAATCTGTAATAGAACTTGAAATATCATACCTATGATAAAAAAGATATGGAATCATTCTAAAATTTCCAAATATGATAGTTGCTATCATTTATGATTGGGATCCCCTTACTATTCACACAACTCAGATAATCCATAGAAACTTATTATTCAAATAAATCATTAAATAATGAGTGATGGAAACCTACGCTCTAATACCACTTAAAATTTTCCAGTTAGGATGATTGAATCACTAAGAGGGGGAGGGGTCAATCAGTGAAACTTTTTCATTTATGTTTACATGAAACAACCTTCCCCTCTTATTAAAGAATCAATCCCCTAATTGAAAGAATTCAACCACACGTCCTAAGGAACATAAGTATTCACATGGTTCATAGTTCAACAATAATAGCTACAGCCTTGGTATGGTTTGGAAATGATATAATACCATAAAATCCACTAGAAATCATTCCTTGGACTACAATGAGTGGGATATACCCTTACACTCGTGTGACACTCTGTAAATAAATTTAATAGTTCTTGTAAACCCTCTTAGAAAAAATGTGGTAATACCATGATTATGTAATAGATCATTTTACCAATTCAAATTTTTAATTTCATAAATGTATTTAATTAAAATTCAATTCCTAAATTTATTACCCTGAAGAAGGTAAGAAGTTATTGGAATTTTCTATGAGAAACTCTGTCTGATTTTTTTTGGTATGAATTTCCCTGTCTGATTACTCTTAGTATGATTATTCACAAATACGATTCCTTTAGTATGATTTTCTTTCAGAATAAAATATAAATGAATCAACAAAACATCAATTACTAATCCTAATAAAATCAGTAAATTTTTTACTCATTCCAAGAACTCGAATACAAAAATTCTAAAGCTGATTAATTCAACTTGATATGATGATCAACTGAATTTGTTTGAAAAGTAAAATATAGTAATCAACTAAATATGATAATCACTAAGTTTTATTTTCTATTGAATAATTTTTTTTTATGAATATTCTCTTTCTCTATTTTTCAAAACATCATTAACAAAATATCAATATGGTAACCAATTTCTCTTGTTAAAAAAATAAAGCTAATATCTCTAATGCATATAATAGTACCAAGTTTCTAAAAGTAAAAAGTATGTATCCTTTTATAGGTGACCATTGAATGGATTTGTTGACAATCCCAAAAGATTTACCACTTAACCAAATTCACCATAATATCAATTTCCCCTAAAATATTTTGAGGCATTTTGACATATTTAACTCTTCTAAAATTTTATCGATTATTCTACGACCATAACTTCTTCTTAAAACACTCATTTCAATTACCAAAAATGTTTCAATACATGTGTCTTATTATTTGAATTCAATTTCTTCAAAATAATGATATATACCAATTGTAATAATGTGTATGAATAAATGGAGAACAATGAAATTTTATAAATATGATCATTCTTATCAAAGTAGAGATCCACCTTGATTGTACATCTAGTAAACTTCTTATCTTTTTATCTTGACTTACATGAGATAAAAAACTTCATTGTATCCTCTTCTCTTGATGCACTTTAGTACCTACAATGTAATTCAACCCTTTTAAAATTGTTCAATACATTGTTGACCTCATTCTATTCTTATCATTGCTAAACACACTAAAAAAACATCATTCACAATATTGTTCTCGTATCATTACTTCATTCATGATGTTAAATTCATCTAGAACAACATTAGCATCATCATACATTAAATGGAAATTATTATAATTTTCTATCATTCCAGATTATTTATTTTATTCTAAGTTAGAATATAATATTTTATGAATACAATTGTTCATGATATGATCATCCTGGGTATAATTATTGTGGATACAATCATCCTAGGTAAAATTATACTGGGTATAATCTATATCAATATGAACTTGTGTACTATCATCCTGGGTACGATCATTCGAGGTATGATCATACTGGGTATGATATTTTTCTTTCTAAGCCTAAGTATGATCATTCTAGTTCTGAAAAGTTTTTCATTCTTTAGATGGATTGTCAGATACTATAGTTAATCAACAACATCTCTTATTCTTCTTCCACCTATATACGATAAATCTGGGTACGATGAGTTTGATTATGATCCTCAGCATCAAATCTCTTTCCTTCACATCCTGAATCTGATTTCTATGAGTATTATTGTAGTAGATATGATTATCTTGGGTACGATCTCTTGAATATGATTACCATCAACCTATTCTTCCCATAAAACAATCAGCGTGAATATTTTCACTCCCCCTTTATTTCACCAAGCTTGCATCATATGGTCTCTTATGATTTATGAAATACGAAACAACAAAGAGTTGTCACATTTATTTTATCATGGTTATAGATACTCCAATTATCCATAAAAATAATCTCTTAATTCATATCAAATCCATAGTCAATCTTATGTCAATAAATTCCTCATTACAATCATCTCCCATATCGGACCAAAGGTGAGTCTGATCAGAACCACTTCTTCAAAATAACTTCATCTCATTATGATAGAAAAAGTGAGATTGATTATTTTGAAAGTGCGAGTCCGATTGTTTTGAAAACAAAGGTTAATACAAATTACCACCATCATCATTATCAACATAATAATTGATTGTCAATAATTACAAACAAAACACAACTTGGGCCAAACATGAAAAGTGACATTATTACGTGGATCAATATTTTTCACTGACAGGAATTTAATCTGGACAACCTCTAAAATGAAATTAACCAATTTTTCATCAGTTACAAGAAATATGGTATAATAATACTTATATTCTATTTTCCAATAATAAAACACAAGATTGTGGAATTTTTACATAATCTTGAGAAATACTCTAGAGAGAGATAAAAATAAAAATATCTCAAAGAATGGGATAGAAATAAGTCCTAATTTTATTCAACTATTTGAGAGAAAATGTTTGATGGAAATATCAACCTTCCTCTCCAAGCTGGTTCTACAAATAGTGATTCATGTATTGTAGGTCCATTGGTAGTGTCTCACTTCACTGAAACGCTATATGGTCATTGTCAAGTACAAAGGGGAAATTCTCAAGAATTGAGAGATTACATTTCCATATTTGATAATATTACATATTCTATTAATGAAATAGAAAAAAAATTATTTGGTGTAGTTCCTAAAGATAAGGATATTTTTTATTCTATTATAACAACAAATCATGATATCTCCCTACATCCGAATGATTTTCATTATAATTTTTATTTTTATTCATGGTGCATCATCAAAGGGGATATGGTGTGTTCTATCCAATACTACTTCAGGGGTGGACCATTTCTAAGAGTTACCTATGCTACTATTCTATCTCTTATTCCAAATGTGAAATAAACCAACCATTTTGGGAAATTCCGCTCCATTAGCATGCCAAATTTCTCTTATAAGGTGAATTACACCATTCTCAACAAGAGGTTGTCCCTTTATATTTTCTTATATGGATCAAAGAAACAATATGGTTTTATTAAAGTTAGAATCATTCATGGTGATATTATACATGAATAATAAATGATCGATGACCTTGATTTACAAGTGATTGGTACTAATGTGATGATCATGATTGACATATAAAAGGAATATAACCAAATGGATTGTTATTTTATTATAAAATTTCCCAAGAAGTGTGTTATTCCAGAGTGGGTATGTGAAATTTTATTCTTGTGTTTCACCTATTTATGGTTCACCATTTCTATTACAGGGAAAATATTTTGTTTTTTCAAATACAATAAGGGGTTGAGACAAAGAGACCCAATCTATTTGAGCCATTTTTCTGTATGTTCTCAATAGAAATCTGAACAAGGGTATGAAAGAATGGTTGTTTCATTCTTTCCCAGGAAGGTATGAGTTCTTTGGTATATCTCATTCTTCCATATAGATGTCATGCATTATTTACTTAATTTTAGTGCTATTTATATTCTAAATTTCATGATAATTCTTTATGTCTGTTGTATCAAAGATGTTCAATGTTCCCAAAGAAATAAAAACAACCACTTTATCTCTATCAATTTCCCAAAGAGATCCAAAATTATCCAGGATAGAGTCGTATTTTCTTAAAAATCATTTCATTTAGAATATCTGGGTACTCCTTTGTCCAATTTAATGTTTAGAGTTTATAATTATGATAACACTATTAATATGGTAATCAGATGGATCTGGAATCATAAAATCTATTTCCTTTCCTTTGGAGGAAGAATTACTTTTTTCAATAATGTTCTTTCTCCCATCCCTATGAATAATTTATCCATTTACAATCCTCTCAAAGAATAGGTCAAGAACATTCAATGGCTCCACAATAGTTTCATTAGGTAATCTAAACAAGAATGATATAATCATTGGGATAGTTAGTCCAAACAACCATATTAAACTTTCTATCCATCCTAAGAAAGATGAAATCACAATTCTTGCATACGTAGGACTTACCATCTCTATGTCGTGGTGTAATAATTTTTTCACCACCACCTTACTTGGATGGATAAAAAAGGGATATAATAACTCTATATGATTATTATAAAATAAAATTGATTCTGAAATATAGTAAACCATTCAAATCAAAAACATTCAAAAATTATGGGAATGATATCATCGCTCATGTGTACGTACGACCTACCATCTCCACGACAGGATGTTATTAGTTCTACATGATAACCACTCAATCATTATTATATAAATATACTGGATAAAAAAATATGGTTTTTATTATATTAGTATAATTTTCCACTGTTATAAATATGACATAATAAGGATAACCAGAAATTATTTGACAAAACATGCATACGATTATAAAGTAATTAAAACTCGAATAACAAGTAATAATGAACTGTTACAAACAAACGAAGGAGAATATGACCTTATATAATAAAAATGATTATGTAATAACTTAATAACATTATATAAATCATTATAGAAGAGGTATTGAAACAAATTATTCATATTAGACATAAGGTAAGGGATAATTTTGAAAATTCATTTTATCTGAGATTGTTTATGCATAAGTATTTACGGGGGTATATTTGTCATCCATTTCCAAATTTTCTAAAAAAATCATAAAATATTTACTAATAATATATGTAGTATTAAATTCATTTTTACTCATTTTTTACTTTTACTACATGTTATGGAATTATTCTTTCTTTTTTTAACATACGATGTAATTTTTTACATTTCTGGAAAAAGTACGAGGAGAATGTTTTTTTAACTTTTACGACATGAATAGATTTTCAAAGTTTCATGACATATTTTTTATATGAAGATTCCTCTAAATTATTTCAGTTTTATTTTCAACTAAATTATTTACCTTTAAAATTGCACAACATTTGGAGAAAATAAAACGTTTTTGAAGAAGAACAATTATTTTCCTCAATAATTATGTTCATGTGTTTTATCAAATTTATTTTCAATATAAGATGAAGAACATAAATAGAATTATGATTCTATACCTATTATTAAAATAATTTTATTGTGTTAATGATCGAGTGATCATTTATATGGATTATGTTATGATGGAATGATGTTAAGAAAACCCATATAATTTTTTTGGGTTGTGCTATGATGAAAGATTTTTGTTTTTGGGAACAAGTAAGAATGATTTCATTTTGAGATGGGTGGGACACATATATCCCTCTAATGAAATGGGTAAATATTTATATCTCCTGAAATAAACATTTTTAGAATAGAAATTAAATCTTGTTTAGTAATATATGAATAGAATGGCAAGTGAATCTATTTCAGTGAAGGGCGTTGATCACTATGACGGTCTTGAAAATAATGACTTGGAAACTATGTAAATAATATTATGAGCTACTTTGTTTTAGACAATTCCATGTTTCATTCCAATGCAATTTTATCATGGTTAAGGTTAATTTTTTATCTATGCCTTACAAACTGCCATGATTTATTTCATGACTCATTATTTTGATATTTAAACATTATGTTCATGTTTTTACATTCTTATGTTTATAGTTGGTTTTATGTTCTCAATGTTTACCCTCACTAGGAATTTGAGATCAACCATTTTATGTTTTCATTTCTCAATATATAAGGAAATTTTTTATGTAGTAAAAATTAAGGGTAATATATTTATGGGAGGTATTGAAGATCTTTCACCAAGTTAGAAGATTATGTTACAGGTTTCCAAAGACACTAATCTAATACAGCCTTTGAGAATCTGTTTTTTTTTCATGTATTAAGTATTCGTAAAAAGTAATGTAATGTACATTTACATCATTCTTAGGTCATTAGAGTTGGTATCAGAGTGAAGGTTTAGTCAACCGTTGGAAACTAGGATGTGGAAACATTAGTTAGTTCCCTAGTGAAATTTCTAAGGTATGTCTAGGGATGTCTCTACAGTTAAGTATATCTATATGCTACAGTCCTAGATTTATGGTAATGATCATGAATAACCTAGGATTAAACCTATGATGTTAGATATTTAAATTACACCCCCTTGATAATTTAGTTTTCCTAGTACGAGTTTTTCCTGTCACACTATTCTTTTTGGGTTTTAGAAAATGGTTGGAACCCGAAAGAATTGTGTTAATGATCAATGAATAGGTCAATGAAATGATTTTCCTCTTGAAAGAAAATATTATGGGAGATGGAATGAAAATTTAATTTCCATATTTACATAATCTATGAATCATTCTAGACTTACCAATGAACATAGAAGTGAACAACATTTAATTGAGTCCTTCATGAGGCAACGTACACCTTCTTTAAGTGGATTTTCTTATCCACTTCTTAATGAACAATGGATTAGTACCATTGAAAAGATATTTTACATCTTTCACTATTAATAGCATGGAAAAGATAGTTTGGATGTTTATCATTGAGAAGGTGAAGAAAACTACTGCAGAAATCTAATTAATAATACAAGATAGCCAGATGAAATTGAATCTATGGAATGGGATTAGTTTATGAAAATGTTTTTCTATAATTACTCCCCTCGTATTCTTCGAAAAAATATAGAAATGGAGTTCCTTGAGCTTAAGAAAATGTATGATGAATCTGTTGGTACATACAAGGAAAATTTTACAAGACTTTCAAGGTATGATTCTGGTTTTATCATTCAACATGAAAGTAAAGATGATAAATTATTCAGTGTCTTAAAACCAAATCTATGATGGGGATTAGCTACAAGAGACTTTACTAGCTATGAACATATTGTGAATATTTCTATCAAGGTATATTTTAAGTTAGTGTTACAAATCTATCTCATGGTTTTGACAAGAAATAGAAGATGAAGTTCAAGTGAAAATCTGAAAGTAATGGGGAAAAGAATATAAATGTTTCCTTATGTTCAAAGTGTGGGATGAAGCATAGTGTATACTTTATTAAAGGGATTAGAACAATTTTCAAGTGTGGAAAATAAGGTCATTAGATAGTTTAGTTCCAAATTAATTGGAAAAAAGGTTGCTAATAATGTGAATAATGAAAAAATTACAGAGAACGCACCACCCACACTTCAATTCTACCAGTTCAAGGAAATGAGACATTATGCTAATTGATTTTCTAATATAAAGGTTAATAATGATCAATGTCATCAACCTATTAAGGATAAAAGATGAAGGGATGTCACATGTGATCACTATTAGTGATGTTGAGTTTTAAAAATAAGTGGTTGAATGATTAAGTGTTTATGTAATGGTATTCCAAAACAGTGTTGTTGAATCTCTTTTGTAGTACTATGCAATATTCGAATATATATATATATATTGTACCATTATGGTTTTCCATAAGTTGATGGTACCGATAACCATGAATAGTGATTAAAATATTTTTGGAAAGAAGATGACATGCACACAATGAATGGATTAGAAGATAATGAGATGCTTGGTAGTATTAATGATCTCATGACTAATAAAAGGACAAAGTGATATCATGGTTAGAGTATATAGAATTTTTGGGGTTTGGAAAGTGTTAATTTTGGCAGAATACATGATTTCACAAATTTTATATGGTAATTCATGTTATTATCATGTTTTCTGAGAATACATGATTACAGTATTCACATTTTTGGAATAGGACAACCACGATCTACCAAATTATATATTGGAAACAAATGTTAACTTGATTTAGTTCACATCCTTCAAAAATTTTATATCTTATGTTTTTGGAAGTATTTTAATGTTATCCATTTATGGATATTATAAGTTATATTCTGTTTTAAGTTTTTCATATTAATATATTATCTCACTGTATGTGGATTTATGCATATTCTATATATTGTTCTATCCTTTTTGTTGAGATAGATGGAATGACCTATTGTTCTATCGCATGACCAGATAACACTTCAAGAATGAAAAATTAAACTTTATTTTTCTAAATTAGAGATGTAGTGGAAATTGTTTAGGGATTGACCAACTGTGAGATTGTACTGAAATCAAGTAAGTATTTATCCTCATACCAAAAAATTATTATATTTTAGAAAAGAATATTAAAACCAAAAATTTTATCCTAGTACCTTCTTATCTAGTGAATCAGATGGTCCCTTAAATCATCACAGATTTATTGATTTCTTGTAGTTAACATTCTTCAACCATTATTCCCTATAACTATCCGTCAAAGAATGATGGTTAGATTTCTATTTCATATCCATGTTTTTTACTTCCCACCTATGTTCTCTTATGTGGATACACAAAGATGAATTACTTTGGGTAACCGTTTTGTTTCTATCTTTATTTTTTAAAATAAATCTTTCATACCCCTTTTTAGGATGTGAGTTTCTATGAAAGAAGGTTTCCAGTAGTAAACCATGTATAACCCAGACAAATTATGAGGGAATAATTCATTTTAAGGGGGGTAGAATGTATCACCATGAAATTTTATGACATAGATTCCTTTTATTTTCTTTGATGTTATGTGACGTACACTACACCAATATTATCTTGCACTACACACAACACTGTATTAGCTTGACGTATATGCAACACTATTTTTGACTTGTGTTACACAAAATTTCTAGTTCTTTTGAAATAATTCATCTCACGCAACACTGATAATAGATTTTGTTCAACGTACAAAAGAACCATGTTTGGATTATGTTTTAATAAACACAAATTGAAGCTTTAACTAAACATAACACTAATTTGGCTTTCATTACATGCAAGAGCGACCTTCCTCGATAGCTTGCATTGTACGCAATACCATGTTTCACTAAACATCAACAGATTATTAAAATATTACTATTTGATGGGATATAAACAAGGTGTTATGAATAGTATTAACCACATTTTTTATTTTATATAACATTAATATTAATCTTATTTATTTTCTCGGACATGATATAATAACTAATTAATTTTTTTGGATAAAATAAGTATTTTAAAAAAATGCAGTTTTGCCACCTTTTGATGAAACACTCATATTAAACATAGTTTTTATAATATTTTATATTAAATTTTTGAAAATAAATTTCTTATTTTATTGTGTAATATAAAATTTTACTTTGGTTGAATTTTTGGTAGTTTCTTGATAAGGTTCACTGTTTTATGAATTGTGAAAATAATATTTTTTTTAATTTTAAAGCCATAAAATAGTAAAATTTTGTTTTTGATTAGTTTTAAAAACATAATTAGTTAATTTTTATCCAATTATGGTTTTTGAAAATTATTTTATACATGAATTTATTATAAAAACAATTTCTATTTAAAAGGGGGCATTTTTTCGAAAACTATTTTTCATGACATTTTAAATGTGTTATTTTAAATTTAATTATTCAAATTCGGTGTATTAAATTATGAAAAATGGATGTCAAATTTTTATTCAGGAGGTCTAAATTTTTTAAATAGTTCCATTTTAGTTTTGACCTATATTAATGGTAACCATGGTATATTTTATTACAACGATAAAGGTTAAATTAGGTAATTTAGGTTAAAAAATATTATAATGACCAAAAAATGAAACAATTTCATTTTATGAATTTAATTATAACTTTAACACTTAAGGATCGATCTTATTTAATTTAATATCAATTGTACAAGAAAATTAATTAGCAATAATATTTAAATCAAAGAAAGAAACGAAGTGTGAATTTCATTGTCTTTAATAACTATTATGTACCCACATGTGAACAAATTGGTGGTATTAATGACTATAAATTTTTATATTTAACTTAATAAACATATTTTCCTGATATAATTTTTTTTTAAATTTTGGGTCCATTTAAGAGATATTATGGTATTTATGATATTTTATTTAATGAAAATTTAAATATATCACATTCATGTTTTTGATAATATATTATTATTAGAATAAGGATATACAGAATCTAAATCCGACTATAAATAATTATTTTAAAGATAAATGTTTTCTCATTTTCATTTTAATTTATTTTGAATATTTAGGAATTAAATAAATAACTTAAATTTTTATATATGGATGATGCAGAAATTATTTAATGGATGAAAAATCAATAAACTAATTAAGTCTAAAATTATTAATGTTGGATTTTCAAATATATAAATTCTACTAAATATATTATTCTTAAATATAGTAAAATTATCTTAATAATATCATTTTATTTTTAAATTTTATTCATCATATAAGTAAATTAAAAATTGCACAATATCGATGTAGTAATTAATTTATTGATGGAAATATCAAGTAAATGTTTTTAATAATATTAAAATAAACATAATTTGGCCTAATTAATTTGTAAAGTGAATTTTATAGATTACCCTGACCCCATAAAGATAGGATAAAATATTTTTTTCAAGGATAAAATCTTATCTTGATATTTTTAAAAATTCATGAAATAAATAGAGTCAAAAATAAAACAATTGATATTTTTTCAGAATAATGAGTTATTAAATTATTTAAAAATAATTATTTTTAAAAAATATATATATAATTACGTTATGGTCAATATGGTTCTAAATTATTTATTTATGATAAAATTGACATTAAATAAGTAAATTTTTTCCCTTTTAATATTGAAATATTTGTTACCCTAGTCAAAATGAAAAAGAATAACTAAGTGTTAAATTCAAAAGATAATGTTTTAATTGAATAGAAAACTGTCTAAAATTTATTTGTTAATGATATTTCATCCCTGTATCATATCATATTATTAATTGGAACATTTTTTAGGTTTTTATCTGGGTTTTTTTTATTTAAATTAATATTATCGAGGTTTTCAAAAGTGCCATTCGCCTCAATTATAAAAGGGTACCTCATCCATCATTTCTACACAACTAATTAAGCCTTCAAGTTCGTCCATAACCTATACATTTCAGTTTTCAACTTAAGTAGTTATATTCTAGAGGTTCTAGTCTTCTGGAAATACCAACCCTAGTTCCTTTTAGAGGAGATCTAAAGAGAGCACGCCGAAGAAGAGGTAATCTCCTCTACCGATTCTTTCATATTTCTTTATACTTCTGCTTCTAAATCATGTGTTGTTTAAATATAGAATAATAAATAATTTATAAATTATATATTGAGATGTTATTATAATTAAGAAACAACCATTTTCAACTTTCTTTCCATCCTATGAAAGATTAAATCACCGTGTCGTGGTGTAAACTGTTTTTCACCACCACCTTACTCGGATGAATATAAAAATATATGTAATAACTATATACAATTATAATAAAATTATATTGATTCTAAAATATAATACACCATAAAAATCATTTCAATTCAATAATTATTGGAATGATATAATCGCTTGTGCGTACGTACGGTCTATCGTCTCCACAACATGATGTGATTCATTCTACCTGATAACCACTCAATCATGATTATAAAAATTTAAAGAACGATAAAATATGGTATTTATTATGTTAATATCACATTATAATGATAGAAATAGGCAATAATAAGGGGAACCAGAACTTATTCATGAAAACATGCATAAGATCATAAAGAAATTAAAACCCGAATAACGAGTAATAATGAATTGATACAAACATTCGAAAGAGAATATAACCATATATGATGACCATGATTCTAGAATAAGTAAAAAAATTATATAAATCATTATACAGGAGGTTCAGAAACATATGAAGCGTATCAAACCTAAGGTAAGGGATAACTTTTCAATCTCATTTTTATTCAAGATTATTTATATGTAAGTATTTACTCAGGATATATTTATCTTCCATGTCCATATTTTCTAAAAATATTATCAAAAAATGTTTAATATTATTATATATATGTTTAATGTATTTTTTACTAATTTTTTATTTTTACTACATGGTATGGAATGAATCTTTCTTTTGTTTAAAGTATTTTTTACCCATTTTTTATTTATATGTAAGGGATAAATTTTCAATCTTTCTTTTTTATTTTAACTTTTACGACATGAATGAAGTTTTATAGTTTCATGATGACTTATTTCCATGAATCTTACTCTATCCTATTTTATGTTTATTTTAAAATAAATTCATTCCTTTTAAATGTACACGTAATTTTGGAAAAATTAAATGTTTTTCTAGAATAACGAATATTTTCCTCAAGAATTAATTTCAACTGTTTTATAAAAATTATTTTCCATCTAAGATGAAACTCTTAAATAAGGTTAGGTTCTATCCCTATTATTAATATTATTTTATTATTCTAATGATGTAATGTTCTTTTATATAGATTATGTTATGATGGAATGATGTTTAGAAAACCCATATTATTTATTGGGTTATGCTATGGTGAATGATTTATGTTTTTGTAGAACATATAAGAATGATTTCATTATAAGATTGGTAGGACCTATATCTCTCTCCAATATATTAGGTAATTATTTATATCTCATGAGTTAAAAATGACTAGAACAACATGTAAATCTAGTTCAGTAATACATGGATGGAACAATAAGCAAATCTAGTTCAGTAAAGGACATTGTCCACTATGATGGTCTTGGAAGAAATTCCTTGGCCACTATAGAATTTATATTATGAGATTCTCTGTTTTCTAAAATTCCATGTTTTATTCCAATTCTATTTTATCATGGTTAAGTTTCATTTATGATCTATTCCTTAAAAACGCCCAGATTTATTTCACGACTCATGATTTTGATAATTAAACTTTTTGTTCTTGTTTTTAAATTCTTATATTTATGGTTTGTTTTTTGTTCTCAATGATTACCCTTAATGATAATTTTAGCTCTCATTTTTTATGTTTTCTTTTCCCCAGGATATAAGGAAAGGTTTTAGGTATCAAAAATAAAGGGGAATATCTTTATGCGAGATGTTGAAGATATTTCACCATGATAGAAGATTATGTTCCATGTTTCCAAAGACACTAAAATAATACAGTCTTTGGGTGTCTATTGTTGTCATGTATTATGTATTTTAAAAAGTAATGTAATTTTCATGTACGTGAAGCCTGGGTCATTAGATATGGTATCAGAGTGAAGTTTTAGTCAACCTTTGGAAGCTACGATGCAGAAATTTTAGTGAGATCCCTAGAGATATTTCTATAGTATTTATAAGGATGTCCCTAAGGATTGGTATAACTACATGTTAGAGTCCTAGAATTATGGTATTGATCATGAATAACCTTAGATAAAACCTAATATGTTGTAGATTTAATGTAATCCCCCTGGATTATATTGTTTTCCTAGTATTATTTTTTCCTCTCACACTATTGTTTTTGGGTTTTAGACAATGGTTGGAATCGAAAGGAACCGTCTTAATGATAAATGTACAGGGCATTACAATGAATATCCTCATAACAAACCAAATGTTATGGGATATGGAGTGAAAAATCTTATTTATATACATACACAAGCTATGAATCATTAAAGACATCCAAATGAGGAGAGAAGGAAACAATATTTCATTGAGTCCTTCATGCAGCAACATCCGCCCTCTTTCAGTGGGTCTTCTGATCCACATGTGTTTGAAGTTTGGATATGTACCATTGAAAAGATATTTTCAATCTGTCGCTATTTAGAACATTGAAAAGTCATTTTGGATTTTTATCATTTAGAAACTGAAGTAGACTAGTGGTGGACTCTAATTAAGATTACAAGGTAGAAATATGAACTTAAAATCTTGGAATGGGAAGAGTTCAAGATTTTTTTTTTCAATAAGCAGTTCCCTCGTATTATTTGAAAAAATATGGAAAAAGAGTTACTTGAGCTTAATAAAAATTATGAATAATCCGTTGGAAAATAGGCGGAAAATTTTACAGGACTTCAATGGAATGCTTCTAGTTTTATCATCCAACTTAAAGTTAATGTTTATCGATTATTCAATGGCTTAAAACAATGTCTTTAAATGGAATTATCTATAATAGAATTTAGTAGCTGTGAAGATATAGTGAATTGTTCTATCAAGGTATAACTAGAAGTTGGTTTTACATATCAATCTCATGGTTTTGACAAGAAACAAAATATAAGGAAATATAGAAAATCTCAAAGCAATGGTGAAAAGAAAATGAATGTTTTCTTATGATCAATGTGTGTAATAAAGAATGGTGGAGATTGTCTTAAATGGAATAGAAAATGTTTCATGTATGGAAAATAATTTCATCGCATAGTTGAGTACCGAAGTAATGGGAAAAAGGTTTCTAATGATGTGAATAGAGAAAAGACTATAGAGAACGCACCACTGGCACACCAATGCTACAAGAGAAAGGAAATGCGACATTATGAAATCCAATGCCCTAATCCATGATTTAATGATGATTGATGATATAAACCACTTAAGGAAAAAGGAAAATCTATGTCACATGTGATCACTATTGGTGATGTTGAGTATGAAAATTAAGTGGTGGAATGATTATGTTTTTAGGTAATGGGATTCCAAAATAGTGTTGTTAAATCTCTTTTTTGGGGATGAATTCTGGTCAATGACCAGAACCCCGCAATTTATTCAAACAAAAGGAGCAAACAAATTACATCAGTTGAAATGAGGGAAATTTTCTAGAATATATTTTATAGTATTATGAAATATTTGAATATCTATGTAATGTTCCACTGTTTTATTCCATATGTATATGGTACCAGTAACCGTGAAAAGTGATCAAAATATTTATAGAAGCGCATGACATGTGCATAATGAAGGGATAAGTAGATAATGAGTTATTTGATAATATTAATGAGATCATGGCTGATAAAAGGACAAAGTGATATCATTGTTTGAGTATATAGAATTTTTGGTATTTTTGGTGTGTGGAAAGGGTTAATTTTTAAAGAATACAAGTTTTCACTATGGTTATACTATACTTTATGTTATTATCTTGTTTCCAGAGAATACATGATTAAGGTATTCACATGTTTTTAATATTACATACATGAACTTCCAAATGATATATGAGAGAAAAATGTTAAGAATATTTAGTTAATCTCTTTCTAAAGTTTTATATTTTTTGTTTTTGGATGAATTGTAATGATATCCATTTATGGATAGTATACGTTTTATTCTGGTTGAAGTTTGTTAGATTATGGTATTATCTCACTGTATATGGACATAGGGATATTTGATAACTGGTTATAACCTTTTTGTTATGATAGATAGAATGACCTATCATTCTATCACATGATATGATAACACTTCAAGAATAAAAAATTCAAATTTATTTCTTTAAATAATAGATGAAGTGGAAATTGTTTAGGGAATGACCAACAATGTGATTGTACTAAAATCAAGTAAGTATTTCTCCTCATGCAAAAAAGTCATCATCCTTAGGAAAAGGATATTGCAACAAAAAATGTTATCCATGTACCTTCTTATCTGATGAATTAGATGGTCCATTAAATCATCACAGATTTAGGGATTTATGGTAGTTAACATTCTTCGAACATTACTATAAATCAATAACCATCAAATGTTGATGGTTAGATTTATATTTCATATCCATGTTTTCACTTCCCACCTATGTCCTCCTATGTGAAAACATTGTGATGAGTTACTTTGGGTAATTAATATGTTTTTAACTTTCTTTTTTAAAATTAAATTTTAGTATCCCTTTATACAACATGAGTGTCCATGAAAGAAACATTCAAGTAGTAAACCATTTATAACCCCATCAAATTTCGAGGGAGAAGTTCATTTTATGGGGGGTAGAATGTAACACCACAAGATTTTAGGAGAAAAATTCCTTTTAATTTTTTTTATGTATTGTGTAGTACATTACACCTAGATTAGATTGTGCTATACTCAACACCATATTATCTTATAGTATACACAACACTCTTCTCAGCTTGTGTTACACACAATTTCAAGTTCATTTGATAGAATTCATTTCACGCAACATTGAGTATAGATTTTTTTCAACGTATAAATGACCTCTATTTGGTTTATGTTATATGAAACAACAAAGGAAGCATTAACTAAATGTAACACTTACTTGGCTTGCATTACATAAAAGAGCGAGCTACCCCGATATCTTGCATTGTAAGCAATACCGAGTTTCACTAAACGTCGATATATTATTAAAATAATATTATTTAATGAGATATAAACTAGCCATTATGAATATAATAAACATAATTTTGATATTTATATATCATTAAGATTCATCTTATGTATTTTATTGGAAATGATAGAAGAACAATTTAATTTTTTTGGATAAAAGAATTATTTTTCAAAAAAAGTTGTTTCACCACCTTATAATGATGCACCCATTTTAAATATAGTTATTGAATCCTTTTTATATTGAATTAGACCAAACATATTTCTTATTTTAGTGCAGAATATAAAAATTTACTTGGCTTGAATTTTTGGTATTTTTCTGATAAGTTTCATTTTTTTAATAAATAGTGAAAATATTGATTTTTTTTATTTTAAAGCCACTAAATAGTAAAATTATGTTTTGGATTGTTTTTATTAATTTAATTAGTTAATTTTTATCCACTTATGGTTTTTGAAAATTATTTTATTCCTGAATTCATTATAAAAACATTTTCCATTTAAAAGGGGGTATTTTTCCAAAAAATAGTTTTTCTTGATATTTTAATGGTTTTATTTTAAATTTAATTATATAAATTGATTGTATTGAATTTTGAAAAAAGAATTTTATGTTTTTTTAAGAAGTCCAAATTTGGTAAGTAGGTCCCTTTTAGTTTTAACCATTATTAATTATAACCATCGTAAATTTTATTACCACGGTAAAGGGTAAATTCGATCATTTAAGTTAAAAATTAAATTATAATGACTATAAAATGACCTAAAAATGAAAAACATTTATTTTATTAATTTATTTAGACCTTTAACATATAGGGATATAAATTATGTCATTTAATAGACACTTTTCCATGAAAATGACTTAAATAATATTTAAATCAATAAAAGATACAAAGTGTAAAATTCTTTGACTTTAATATCTACTATGCATCCACATATGAAGAAATGGGTGGTATCAAGGAATATATACTTTAATTTTTAAATTAATAAACATATTTGATTGATATAAATTTATTTTAAATTTTTTGGTCCTTTGGAGATATATTATCATATTTATAATCTTTTATTAAATGAAAATTTAAATATGGCACATTCATGTTTTAAATAATATATAATTTTTAAAATAAGTTTATAGAGAAATGAAATTCATATATAAATACGTATTTTAAAGATAAAAGTTTTATATTTAGCATATTAATTTATTTTTAATTTTCAGTAAATAAATTCTTACCTTAATTCTTTATATATGGATGATGACGAAATTATTTAATGGATGAAAAATCAATAAACTAATATTTATTAAAACGGAAATAACAATTAAATGGACTAAAATATGTACCAATTTTTATTGGTATGGTGTATATCAACCACAATCATCCAATGGTATAGTTATGGACCATTTTGTTCTATATGGAATAGATTAAGACAATTTTACTATTTCATTTAATGTAATGTTAAAATTGTCACATTCATACTTTAATATGTATAAAATTTTTAATATTGTATTTTCAAGAATATAAATTCTTCTAAATTTGTTATTTTTAAATATAGTAAATTTATTTTCATAATATTATTTTATTTTTAAGTTTTATTCATCAAATAAATATATTAAATAATTACATAATATCGATGTAGTAATTATTTTTTTAAGGGAAATATCAAATAAATGTAATTAATAATATTTAAATAATTATAATTTGAGTTAATTAATTTTCAAATTACTATTATAGATTCCATTTTCGGATTATTTATGTGATAAAATATTTGATTCAAGGATAAAATCTTATCTTGATATTTTAAAAAATTCATGAAATGAGTAGTGTCAAAATTGACATAGTTGATATTTTTCCAAAATAATGATTTATTAAATTATTTAAATTTGATAAAACACTTTTAAAAATGTTTAATATTTACTATATGGTCAATAATGTTCTAAATTATTTATTTATTATCTAATTTACATCAAATAAGTAAATATTTTACCCTTTTAATATTAGAATTTTGACCACCCTTGTTAAACTGAAATAGAATAACTAAAGGTTAAATTGAAAATATAAAGTTTTAATGGACATAGAAACTTGTCTAAATTTTTTCTGATGATGATATTATAACCCTTTATCATCTTATCTTTGAAATTGGTAAATTTTGGAGGTTTTTATGTGTGGTTTTATTTTATTATAAATTAATATTTTTGAGGTTTCCAAAAGTGCCCCTCACCAAAATTATAAAAGGGTACCACCTCCCTAATTTATATACAACTAATTAACCCTTAATGTTCATCCATAACCTGAAAATTTCTCTTATAAACATCCATATTTACATTCTAGAGGTTCTGTTCTTCTAAAAAGGCCATCACTATTTCCCTTATGTGGAGATCTAAAAAGAGCACATCAAAGAAGAGGTAATCTCCTCTACTGATTCTTTCATATTTATTTCTACTTATACTTCTACATCATGATTTGTTTAATTATAAAATAATAAATATAGTATACATTATATACTGATATGTTATTATAATTTTTAAACTACCATATTCACCTTCCTATCCATCCTAAGAAAGAATAAATCACCATGTGTGTGTATGTACGACTTAACTTCTCCAGGCTGTGGTGTAATATTTTATTCACCAACACCTTACATATATGGATATAAAAATCGATGTAATAACTATATATGATTATTATAACATTATATTGAATCTGAAATAGAGTACACCATTAAAATCTATAAAAATATACAATTATGGGAATGATATCATCACTCACGCGTACGTACGACCTACCGTCTCTAAGACACGATGTGATTAGTTCTACATGATAACCACTCAAGAATGATTATATAAATGTACAGAATGAATAAATGTGGTATTTATCATGTTAATATAATTTTATAATGACATAAATATGACCTAATAAGTAAAACCATAACTCAATTGACAAAACATGCATACGAACAAAAATCAATTAAAAAACGAATAACAAGTAATAATGAACTGATACAAACTAATGAAAGAGAATATGACCATATAAGATGACTATGACTCTATAATAAGTTAATAACATTGTATAAATCATTATAAAAAAGGTTCAGGCACATTGTAAGCATATCTTACCTAAGGTAAGAGATAATTTTGCAATCCCATTTTTATTTGAGATCATTTATACGTAAGTATTTACTGTGGATATAGTCATCATAGATGTCCAATTTTTGAAAAAAAAAATCATAAAATGATTAATATTTTTATATTTATGTTTAATGTAATTTTTACCAATTTTTAACTTTTAATACAAGGTATTTAAGGAGTCATTCGTTTGATTACCATATGATGTACTCTTTGACCTTTCCAAAAAAAGTACGAGGAGAATGTTGTTTTTAACTTATAGGACTTGAATGGATTTTTACAGTTTCATGACGTCTTATTTTGATGAAGCTTCCACTACACTATTTAAAGTTTATTTTTAAATAAATTATTTTCTTTTAAAATTTCAAGTCATTTTGAGAAAAGAAAACGTTTTTGAGTAAGCCCATATATTTTCCTCAAGAATTAAGTTCAAGTGTTTTATCAAAATTATTTTCCATATAAGATGACACCCCTAAATAGGGTTTTTTTATCCCTAATATTTCTATGATTTGATTTTTATAATGATGTAATGATCTTTTATATGGATAATTTTATGGTATAATGATGTTTTAGAAACCCATTTTATTTATTGGGTTATGCTAAGACGAATGATTTATGTTTTTGTGGAACATGTAAGAATGATTTCACTATGAGATGGGTGAGACATATATCTCCCTCTAATACATTGGGTAAATATTTACATTTCATGAGATAAAAATGAATGAAATTGATACTAAATCATGTCCATTAATACATAGATGGAATTTGAATATAAACCTAGTTTACTAAAGGACTTTTTCCACTATGATAGTCTTGGAAGAAATGCATTGGATATTATGGAAATCATATTATGAGATTATATGTTTTCCAAAATTACAGGTTTTATCTAATTCTATTTTATCATGGTTAAGTTTCATTTCTGTTCTATTCCTTACAAACATCCAATATTTATTTCATGACTCATAATTTTGATATTTTAACTTTTTGTTCATTTTTTCACCTTCTTATTTTTATGGTTTGTTTTATGTTCTTAATGTTTACACTTACGGAGAATTTGAGCTCACCCTTTTTATGTTTTCTTTTTTCTAGGATATAAGTAAGGATTTTAGGTTGGAATATGAAAGGAGAAGATCTGTATGGGTTATATTTAAGATTTTTCACCAAGTTAGAAGATTATTTTCCATGTTTACAATGGTACTAAACAAATACAGTCTTTGTGCATATGTTTTCCTTCATTTATTATGTTTTTTAAAAAAGTAATACAATGTCCATGTACATCAGTCTTCGGTCATTTGAGATTTACTTTTAGGACTTTTTTTCAAGATAAATACTTATGTTGAGTTGGTTGGCCTAGATTGTATGGTGGAGATTGACAGTAAAGGAATTTAATGTGAATCTGAATCTATTTCAACATTGGGCAGTGGTAATTCATCAAAAAAGAAGAGGAAGAATGATGAGCATGGGAAGATGGGTGGTGGTAGTTCAGGCCATCCTTCCAGGATGCCTCTCTCTGTGGGATTTCATGTTGGGTCTGTCATGTTCTACCAATGCAGAAAGGTGGGACACACTTTTCCTACTTGTTCCTCTCCTCCAAAATCATTTCATCGGCGTAGATCATTGGGGGCACCTGAAATTATTTTTTAGGACATTACGTTCTTATAAGGGAGGGTAATGATTATTGGATTTCAGGGGATTGTAAGATCAGTCAGAACCATATAGGATGGTGGGATCTAAGGTTTGTGATTGAGGTGGTAGGACTGGATCTTATTCTGTTTAGAGCCAGCTTAGAGCATACCCTCATGCCAGTGGTCGTGGATAGATTCAGAAAGATACTAGACACCTTCATGTTGTTGAGTAGGCACCAGTGGGATTGGATGTAGGCCCCTTGAATATTCAAGGTACCATTCAAGTTTCATCTTATATAGCTATAGTTTTATTAGATTCTAGTACATCTATGACTTTTATATCGATCTGTATTGTAAACCTATAGAATTTTCTAGCAGAGCTGTTATCATTTGGGAGGGATTTGGTGACATCGTTGGGAATGAAGAAGGAGAAGGGGCTCAATTTTTAGTCTTGTGCACTCTCTATGTGAGAGATTAAGATGAAAGGGGATTTAATAGTCCTATACATAGACCTGTTTAATGTGATCCTTGGAATGGAGTGGATGGTGCATTTCCATGCCCACATTTATTATTATCAGCTATGAGTTAGTTTCATAGCACTAGAGATAAGTGATCAGGTTTTACATAGATAATGGGATCCTTGGTTGGGTTGTATCAACCTCCACTCCCAAAGTTGGGTAATCATGATTTTCAGTTATCATCACTCATGTTGGAGGAATATGGTTGTGATCTTGAGGGAAGATTACCTCATGTGGTCGATGAGTTCCTCAAGGAATTTCCCGCTGATCATTCGAGATTATTCCAAGAGTGGGAAGTGGAGTTCTCGATTTATTTGGAAATGGGAACACAATTGATATCTATTACCTCATATCGTTTGGCTCCCACAAAACTGAGGGAAGTATATATAAAATTGGATGAATTTAAATCCAAAGGGTTCATTCAACAGAGCGTCTGTCAATGGGCCGCTCCTATTTTGTTCATGAAAAAGGTTGAAAATATCTCCAGTTGTGTATAGACTACCAGAATCTTAATAAGGTAATCATCAAGAATAATTACCCTTTTCCTCGGATTAACGATTTTTTTGATCTGCCGAAAAGGGAAAAGTTTTTTTCCAAGATCTACACGTATTCATGTTACCACCATGTCATGGTGAGAGATGTAGATATCCCTAAAATATCATTATAAAGAAGATAAAACCACTTCGAGTATATTGTCACTACTTTTGGATTGAAAAATTCATCAATGGTCTTTGTGGTGCTCAAGAATAGGGTCTCTAACCAGTACCAGAACTCATTCATTGTGGTATTTGTGGAAGATATCTTTTTCTACTCCCAATATGAAGAATATAATGAGAATCATTTGTGGATTGTGCTAGACACCTTGTGGGATCATCGTCTTCATGCTATGTCCTCAAAGTGAACATTCTGGATCATGGAAGTGATGTTTTTGGGCAATGTCATCTTGGAACAAGGTTTTTTAGTGGGACCTGAGATGATTAGTGTGGTTGCGTCATGGGAAAAACTGAATAATGTGTTTTATATTAGGATCTATCTTGTCCTGGTTGGTTATTATAGGAGGTTCATTTAGGATTTAAGACAACTAACTTAATATATGACCACACTCACCCAGAAAGGGGTGATGTTTGAATGGAGCCTATAATTTCAAGTATTTTTTGAATATATGAAGTGGTGGCTGATACTACACCAATATTGATCTTTTTGGAATCCAGAATGGGGTATCTGGTTTATTGTGAGGCTTCTGGTTTGGGTCTCGGGTGTGTGCTTATGCGGGATGATCATGTGGTGGTGTATGAATCTCTCCAAATTCAACCACATGAGAATAATTAATTGAGTCGTGACTTGGAATTAGAATCAGTGATGTTGGATTTGAAGAAATAGAGTCACTACCTCTTTTGGGGGTTGTTTTTTGTCTACTCAGATCACAAGATCACTGCTGACATCTTCTCTAATAAGGATCTCAATATGAGACAACTTTATTGGATTGAGTATCTATATGGGTTTGACATTGAAAACTTCCATACAACGGGAAAGTTTAATATGGTGGCTGACTCCATGAGGAGAAAATTTCAATAACATGCACTTAGGAAGTATAGCGATGAGTAGAATTTTATGGGGCTCCTTAACTGAACGAACATAAAGACTAAAGAGCATAGTGGAGGTGAATTCTTAGCATCTGTATAGTTGGCTCCATCTCTTCTAGAACTGGTTCTATAGGAATATCCTAGTGTTTATTTGTGTTAGTGGTATATATAGTTTCTCTATGGTGGGGATACATCCTCTGATTAGTCTTTGTCTCTTGAGGGAACTCTATTTGAAGTTCACTTTTGTGATTTCATTATCTCTATGCAGGGTGGTGATGCAGGATAGCCCCCAGTCTCTATGGGACATTCATCCTAGTGCCAAAAATATATATTATGATGTGCGTCAGAAGTTTTTGTGGCCATATATGATATGAGATATAGGTGACATCACATCGAGATACTATACTTGTCAAATATGTGAAGGCACCGAATCAAAGGCCCTCTGGATTTCTTCATCCATTACTCATTCCTACCTGGAACTGGGATGAGGTTTCTGTGGATTTCGTTTCTAGCATACCTCATACACCCCAAGGAAGGAACAATATTTGGGTAATGATTTATCATCTAACCAAATAATCCCAATTCATTCCAATCAGATATACAACTAATGTGTATGAGTTAGGCCGATTTTATATTCAGAAGATGGTAAAGCATGATGGTGTTCTATCAATAGTTTTATAAATAGAGACCCCTATTTTACCTCTCGGGTTTTAGAAG
Organism: Viscum album; assembly: GCA_963277665.1. Classification (NCBI taxonomy): domain Eukaryota; kingdom Viridiplantae; phylum Streptophyta; class Magnoliopsida; order Santalales; family Viscaceae; genus Viscum; species Viscum album. The sequence continues at coordinate 1,039,392,850 of OY728161.1, read as the reverse complement.
GCCTTTATAAGGATTTGGGGTTACATTTTAAGATGATAATGACATACTATCCTCCAACAGATGGTCACAAAGAGCGGGAAAATCAGATTCTAGAGGACATGCTTCGTGCATGTGTTTTGGATTTCAGAGGATATTGGGATAGACATTTGGTATTGGTTACGTTTTCTTATAAAAATAGTTATCAATCCTCTCTTCGAATGGATCCTTTTGAGGTTATCTATTGTCGGCCTTGTCAGCCTCCTTTATGTTGGGCTAAGGTTGGCGAGACCTCACTTTTGGGATTGAGAATTGTGCAGGAGACGTCTGAGAAGGTTATGTTAATCAGGAAATAGTTATTAACAACATAGAGTATCCAAAAATCATTTGCTAACTGGTGGTGTCAGGATTTTGAATTATTTTGGGTGATCAGGTATTCTTGATGGTACCCCTCTTTGGGCCATCGTCGTTTGGGAAAGCAGGGAAAGATAATAGAAAGGTATGTTGACCTTTTTTAGATCACTGAGCATATTGGTAGGGTGGAATACTGTTTATCTCTTCATTCTCAGTTGAAATCAATTCACTATGAATTCCTTGTCTCCCAATTGAATGAGCACAATCTTGATCTGTCCCATGTGTTGAATTGGGAAAAGTTGTATTTAGAGCCCGATCTGTCATTGTTTGAACAACTAGTGGGGATAATGGATTCAAAAGAGAAGGCGATTCATGGGAAGACCATTCTTCATGTCCATTTCCTTTGGAAGCATGTGAATTATACACATGAAACAAGGGAGTGAGAATCTTGGCTTGAGCAAGAGTACCCATTTCTGTTTTCAGATCATGCTTCGGTTTAACGTTATGAGGGCGGGATTTTTTTGTAGGTAGGCCCATGCGCACGATTTGCGCATGGTTGGTAGCAACCATGTGGTAGCCTAGGAAAACATGTAGTAGGAGAAAGTACCTACTGCAAAAATTCTGTAATGCTATTCTCCACTTCCCAGGAAACCGTGCAAGATTTTCTGTTCAGATAGAATGGTCCATATAGTTACTGTACGGTTTCCCAAACCCTATGGACTAACTGTGTGGATCTGCCAATATATGAATTTTTTTCCTTTATTCTATATAATCTCCAGTTTAACCCCTATAATACCCCCATATTCACCCCACTCAATATTTTCTTCTCTAGGGAAACCACTCCTCCCTCCTCCTCTCTTGGATCTTCAACTTAATGCCATACTTGGAGAGGTTCTTCCTCAAATCATCATGTAATCCCTCTTTCTTCTCATAATTTACCTCCATTTTTGGGTTTACTCTCTTCTTTTGGGGGTTTCCTCTTCTCTAGCCCAAGGGATCCAATTTTAGGGATGATTATTAATCATTGGGGTTCAATATTATGGATTAGCTCTTGATCCTTTTTTATTGTGGTACATTTGAGGTGTGGTGGGAGTTTCAAATCGGATTTTGGGGATTTAGCAACCAATGGTAGGTGACTCTATGGTTAAATGTTTCTTGATGAATTTTTTAGTCGTTATTTTGTTATTTATCATATTTTGTTTAATTATATTTGTGATAAAATTTTTTTTTAAAGATTTTTGATATGCGATTAATTTTAAAAATGTAATATGCATGTGAAATTGTCATGTTCTTGATGTTAAGCCATATTCTGTGCATTCGAAATGTTTTATAAATTGCATAAATATTTTATTGAGTTTTTTTTAATGTGAATCATGTATGGAATGGATTTGGTGAGATTTTGATTTTTGAAGGAGGGTTTGGGTGTGAAAATGGTGGCTTTTTGTCTCTAATGAATTTTTTGGATTGTATGTGTGAATGTGTTGTATCATGTGGCATGTGGAAAATTTTTCAGCACTAAGGGAAGATTGGGTAGCTTGGAGGGAAGACGAGGACTAGTGTTCTAGTGATATGTATGTGTCTATAGCCCTTTTTTATTTAGTGGAATCGAAGATGACAACACTAACTAAACATTGATGATGATCAGAGACCACTAGAATATTGGATGCTTCTCCTCTCTAGTGGATCGTGCATGAGAACGTTGATGATTATGGTTCATATACCACCTTACATCGAGACACAAGGTTTCAGTGTACCTTTATCTAGATAACTCTCATAGGTCCTCTCCCATGTTTGGTGATCTTAACAATATTACTCTCACTATTGGCATACGATGTGGCATGTGGAATACTTCAAAGGAAAAGAAGTTTTTACTTAAAATTGCATTCCTTTAATGGTTACTTTCATTAAAACATCATTCCTTTACATTGTTCTAGAATTTCATTTAATTTATTAATCTTTCAATTTTATATGTCAATTAACGTTTAGAGCATGGAATACATTTGGATTCTATCATACTAGGAAATAGTTCACTCCCTACATACACCTTTGGGGGTAAGAGGACTTGGTCTTGTTTGGTATAGGTAATGGTAAATCTCTCAATGATGGTGGATCGGGTTTCTAGGGATCCTCTTAGGAGGTGTTGAAGTGAAGACTTCACAGAGATTCTTCCCTTGCCTTGTAGTGTTTTTTGGAGGTGTTTTATGGTTCTTTTCATTTTGCAGTAGCTCTTTTTTGGTTTTTGATTAACTTGTATTCTAGAATCTAAAACCTTGTAAAGGCTTGTTGGTTTGGTTTATTTTAGCTTGGTTCAATTTATATTGATAATTGTTTTATATCTTTATGTTTGGGTAAATAATTCCCACTGGATTTTATTGATACTTTGGAACTTGTTCCAGCCCCTGGGGATTAGGAACACCCTTCAGGCCATGCCATGGACTGGGTTGGGTGCCAGGTTGGATGGAGACGCGTCTTGGTTCATGATAGTTGGAGCTTACTGAATTATAGTAAATGTTTTTGAAACATTTTTTAAGGACTGTTTATTTTTTCCTCCCAACTTCTAATACCAAATAAAATTTTATTTGACACATGTTATTCAATAAGACCCCATTTTATATTTATTATGGTCTCTCATTCGGATTATCCTCTTGTAATAAATTATTTATCTTATCCTTCAACATTTAAATAATATTTCAATATGATTTCAAAGTGTGTATTTAGAAACCAGAACCCCATTAATAGATTTACAGCCTGAAATTATTTAATATGAATGAGTAATTTATGAGATAAAGACTTTATATGGATATATTAAAATTACATTTATGAACCTATAATTTATCAAATGTACATAATGGTGAAGGTCACACCTTATTCAAGGATGAAATAGTTATTATATTTTAATAACTTTAAAGAAAGTAATCTATTAGCATTATTGGATTCATTCAAATAATGATTAATATAATGTTGAGAATATAACATCCATAATCAAATGTGAATTTCATATAAATTTTAAAAAATCAATATTGAATTAGATTTTGTAACATATAATGGATGAGAAAAGTGAAATAAAATTAATATTGACTGATGTTTTTTTAATTTTTTAAAATAGCTTTCTATGATTTTATAAGATATTTAATAAAATAAAATTGAATAATTAATTTAGATTGAATAATCTTTAATTGAATTTATTATTTATTCGTTATTGAGTTAACAAATCAATTGAACCAATGAAAATATTATATAATTTAATATCAATCATAAAATTGAAAAATAATTAATTTAAGAAAATATTCATCATGTAGTTTACATCAATCATTAATCCACTGATATTTCATTCTATTGTTAATAGAATATATAATATATTAAACTAATTTAGATTGAACATATCCAATTAGATCACTGTTTAATTCCAAAATAAAAGTTGTAAAAGGAAACAATGAAACTATAGACAGACTTAGTAAATCATAAAATTAAAATAATATAATTAAATGGGATAATTAATTAAACTGTATTAATCTAATAAATTTTTTGTAAAATATAAAAACCAATCTCCATTTAATAAAAACAATATTCAATATAGTTCATGCAGAATTAGAAAAGTAAATCACTAGTGAGAATTAAAAGAGATAAAGACATGTTCACTATATAGATTTATTTATATAGATTTATGAATAAAATTATGAATAAATTAACTCCTATATGTAATTTAGTTATATTATTTTGATGTAATAAAAATATTTTAATCACATATACATATGTCATGGAAGTCACGTGAACTACGGAAAAAACAAGCACATTGACCCAGACTTATGACCCACTTAGTACACTTTGGTTTCATCTAAGTCCCATTGAGGTCCACAAATACTCCTCCACAACCTATAATAATCCCATTTAACTTTATAAATTATCCTATACAATCAAATATTCTTGGATATCCTTCAGTTTCTCCACATATATTTATGATTTATTAAACTATAATAGTAGAATGAAAAAAAACTTGATGAACACCTTATATCCTATATAATATCTAATAATTATAATAAAAATCAAAATGTGAAATGAATACTTTAATTTCCAATATAGAAGGATATCAAGGAGTTTTCATTTTGATTATATTCCATAATATTAACCATAACATCTCAAAATTAAAAATATTTATTTTAAAAAATCATCAAATTAAAATGCCACCAAATCACAAAAAATAAATCTACAACGTACCTAGTGAAAAATGTTTTTAAATAAACTAAGAGTTTATGATCCATGAAATCCAAAATTTGATTCACTAGATCAAAATCAATAATATGTGATAAATAAAAAAAATTAATATATAATTACACAGATTATTTTCAAGTCCATAATAAGTAAATTATCTTTTTAGTTCTCATGACATTGTAAAAATTTGGAAAACACAATAGAGAGATACACCAATGAGGCACCCCAGACCTACAAACCTGGATTTGATGTTGAAAACAAATAACTTATACACACTGACATTAATAAAAATCCATAATTACAAGATAATATAACTATTATAATATAATATCCTTTTTAGGTTTAATGTTATTAAGAATTAGTAAAAATATCAAACTCTTAGAATCCATTTTCCTTGAATCAAGTGATTTTTTTCCCAATTTACAAGAAACTACACAATATAAATTGAATCATCAATACATCCCTAAACATTTTCATATATGATTATATTATAGGTAAATCCTACATAACACTTCATTTCATAACATTGGAAAAATAGAAAAAATATAAAGACTAATCTAAAAAACATAATAAATAAAAACATAAGATGTTACAATTAATTATCATAACTGATCATACAATGAGAATATGGGTATAATAAAGACAACTAAGAACATCAAACCCAACAAAGATTAGATCATTAAAATTGATTTGGGAGTATGTAATGACATATAATAAACAACTTATCACAGGACTGTTGAAATATTAGTCATTAAACATATCCCATGAAAGTATAACATAGTCATAAAAAGATAATTAAATGATTACATATTTAAAATATTGAAAAAAAATTAGAACATGGTATCATAATATTGTAAAAATATCCAATAAGTAACCTGATTTAGTTTTTGATCAAGTGCAACAAGGCTCACACTTTTTATTGTGATCATATCTAATAATTATCACCCTTTATTTTGTGATAATATCAACGAAATATCACCTTTTAGGTTGTGATCATACCAAATAAGTCACACCGTTTATATATAGAAAAAATCCAAATATGTGCACACTTAATTATACCATGATAATAAAACAATTACCAATACACTCGAGGGTAATAAGGGGCCACACTTGAAGCTCCCCTGGTTTGAGGTGCACCAACATTTTCTGTTTTTGTTTTGTTTTTGGAGACTTTAGGTTAGTTTTAAAATGTATTGGGAGGTGTTGAGAGGGGAATTAACATATTCTTGTTACTGGAAAAAATCACAGGTGTAATCTATACCATGAACTATGGATTTAAATTGTAAACTATTTGGAATAGATTCCATATGAAAAAATTAAGCCATAAAAACATTATTCCATAAATTAGACTCTTAAATCATAGAAGGGTTTTCCCAGAAAAAAATGAGGTGATGCTTATTTCAAAATAAGTGACCCAAAACTAATTTATGATATAGATTCTCAATTTTTTCCATAAATATATCAATCCAAATAAATGTTACATCATCCAGTGGTTGCAAATTGTCATTCAGATTTTTCTAATCCACTCAAAATCAAATATTATAATATGTGATTTCCAATGATACTTGAAATTCATACTTCCTGGAATACGCACAATTGATCGGTTTTCTGTGTAACCAAATTTTAGGATCTCCTCCTTCTTCCTCGTCATATATCTCCTTGAGTTGTTTCACATGGAACCCAAGACCGACATGTAATGTAAGATCTGTGGTTTTGGATTTGTATTGAGGAGATCATATTGGGTTTTGATAGTGGAATAAAAGGAATGAGTTAAAATGAATTGTTTTTTATGATCTTTTGTGAAAAAAACTATTAGGTAGGTGGATTATCTCCTACTCTAAAGTTCTAAAACTTGTTGGCTTTGTCTTTGATAAATTGTACGTAGGTTGTTTTTGGAAATATCTTGTTTAATTTAATTATAAAAACCCTATTGATGTGATTTTGAAAGTGTGAGTTTTGAAATATGGAATTTCTACAGAAATAAATGTTTCATTGGGAATTTTCTTTAAGAGTAGTGTCTTGTATTAATGTACATATTGGATGGGTAATGTTACTTTATAATTCCATCAAATGATGATAAATATTAGTTGCAGAATTTTTTGAATTACCATAATCAATTAATATTAATTTTGGATGGATCATATTAAGATGTACTACCACCAAATTTGATCACCAAGCGATGTCATGGTGATAGGATGACTCACTACTCACAAGTATAGGGAAGTTCGTGGTTGTATTCACTATGTGTGTAAACAGATGTGGAGTTGGGATAATTATAACCAATTATTATAAATAGTTTAAAGTATTTATTAAATTATTCTATATAACTTTATTATGGATCTAATATAAACAATTGTCAGCTTCTCTCTTATTTTATATAAAATTCGCATACTTGTTTTTGTCCTGGTGGAATGTGTTAGGAAGTCTTTTGGGAAATCATATTGAGTGATACACTCTTCCCCTTCTTGGTTAGTTTGGTGTGTTTATATATTTCATATTCTAAGATATAGGGAAGGGTATTGTTTCATACTTATTTAGTGGTGATACTTGATGTCATGGTTTGGTTGATAAACCTATAGCTATAGAGTGTCTATATCATAGTTTGGGATGGTGCCAATTTGGTGCCAATGTATTTCTAATTAGACACTTATCATTGAACCATTATTTCTTTTTTCTGCTCTACATAGATATTATTTTGTATTTTAGTTAATTTATTTATTTGTTTGATTATTCATTCCTCCTTTAGTTTTTTTGGATACAGTATCTTTTTATGACAGGTTGTGCATTTTCTTAGGGAAAATTGTCCCCAATATTCTATTAATCTACTCAAATTTATTTCTAGCCTTTTGTGTATTAAGAATTCCACATAAGGATTGTGTCATTCCACCGCTTCTCATGAAAATTGTTGAGGGGAAGGATATTAAATATTTTATTAATTTATTCATTCCTTTAGTTTAGTTTGTCGAATGGAGATAAGACCATCGAATCTTGAAATTTATATCTTAAAAAGTAATAGCTAACCATCTTATGATAAACATCATGTTACGAGGGTGTCTAGATATTTTTTTAATAATCTTCTAGAGGTGATGTTATCTCATCATCATGGGTTTACCTAAAGAGTGTTTAATATCATGAAATGGTATATAGACATACTACTATCACTAAATTATTCATCTTCTCTTAGAATAATGTTGATAACATTTAAAATTATTTTTTAAATGATTATTTCACTTGTTGTCACACCTAGTGATGTTAATTGTTTATAATGTTTTACAATTTTTTAAGCCTTCAGTTCTCAGATATAAATGTTCTAAATGGTATACTTTTCTTCTTATAGAAAATGTAACAAGGAAAATTCCCTGGATATAAATAAGAAGACACTTCAAAAAATGTGGTCACATGTGATCCATATGTAAACCAACAACTTGTGAAGAGTATTGGGAGAGTATTTCATTATATTGACAATGTAAATTTAAATGATGAGACGAGGAAAGTGGATCATTTTGTGTAGTTTCAAAAGAAAAATCCACCCATGTTTTGAAGGGATTATGAAATACAAAAAGTATATGTTTAGTAAAACCAAAGGATGTTAATCATTAATTTTCTTGGTACAATGGTAGACCTATAGATTAATATGTAAACCTGTATATAGTCTGATCTTTTGTGAAAATGGTGGGATATAGGTGTCCAAGATATAGAGGACCAATGACTAGTGTGGTAGGATTTTGTGGAATTTTTATATAAAAAATATACTAGAACAAATTAAAAATTTCAATAAAAACATATTTATTATACTAGAAGTAAGAAAACCTCTCTAAGACAAAGTATGCAGCTATGTTTATGAACATAGTTCATTTGACCCTAGAATTTTTTATTAGTGAATCATTGATGGAACATATCTTTGAGTTGTGTTACTACTATAGATTCAACCCAATATAATGATTCTCTATATTACATATCATACAGAGATTGGGGACATGGAAATAGTGGAATAATGGGATACTTTTGGGAATCTTAATTTTGATAGTTTTTTTATTTCCATGGGGGAAATATTCAAATCAACTGTTGGAAAAAATAGAAAGAGGGATTTATACTCTAATGGAGAATGTGCACCTCATAACCAGACTACAATTTTTTTTTTAATTTTTCTTCATGATCTGATGTTAAACTAATTTTTTTATGGTGGTCCATTAATGATAATATAGAAATAATATAGTAAACTATTATTTAATTTCCAAAACTATATAAACAAATCCCATATAAAGATGTATTTTCGTTAACATATCTAATTCACTGGTGGAACAAGATCAACTCATCCTCATTTTTCATAAGATCAGATGAAACTATCCCATCAGACTTGCTCACATCTATAGGCATAGGTGAACTAATATGTATTTATGAAAACTTCTGTTATTCCATAAACACCTTAGTGGGGAATTTAAAGCTATCATGTGATAGATGATAGATAGTTATATGGATAAGAACATTCTATTTTCCGTGATAAACTAGGCCCTTATAAAGTGTGAGGTAACATTCTTCCAAATTCCACTCTAATGCATACATTATTTGATTATAGTTTACTATATTCTTTTATTGCTTCTTCTATGGTTAAAAAATTGATATTTCACTTGGAAATGATGCCTAATATCATGAGTATCAAAACACCCTAAGATAGTGAGAATGTATAGAATTTAAATGCCCATTGTGTTCCATTAAAAATGATTCTATATAGTTTCTATGGGATTTTGTGGTCTATGAGATGGGTTTTTTATATAATATTTGGGATGGATTTTTTGGTGGTATTTAAAGACCATATCTACTTCTATGCACTGCATATAATGTTTACATACTAGTATGGTGTCCTTCACCTTTTTAAGAAGTATCAGGGTATTAATGAAGTAAGATAAGTACCTTTAGTAATTGTTTATGGTACTATTTGTAGTTAGTTGGTAAAAATGAACCTAATCACATTAGTTGAAATAAGGAATGAGAGACTTCCTGAAGTAGTGGATCGATACCTGAATGTCTTTCAAAACTATTTCATTAGTTTTCCTCATGAAATGAAAATCAATTTTACTATTGACTTACTCCGAGGAACACAACCTTTTTTTATGATTTTATAGAATGTATTCAACAGAGCAGGAAGTATTACAATTCTAGCTAAAAAAGTTTTAAAGTAAATGCTTTATCTGGACCAATACATCACCTTGGGTTGCATCATTTTTATTCATAAAGAAAGAATATGATACTCTCTTGCTATGTCTTGATTATCATAATTTGAATCATGTAATGATTGAAACTCTATATCATCTACCTAAATTTGATGACCTGGTTGATCAATTGAAAGGATAAAAGTGGTTATATAAAATTGATCAACCCTTAGGATATCACCATCTTAGAGTCAGATGAGAGGATATCACGAAAACAAAATTTAGGTGTTTCTATAACCATTACTAATATGAAATCATGCCATTTCATATGACTAACACACCTACAGTTTTAATGTCTTTGATGAACCGTATCCTTCATAGGTATCTGAACTTCATTGTTGTGGTATTTTTTATGATACTCTAGTATACTCTAGAAAAAGGAAATGTCATGAGAAGAAATTATCAATTTTATTGAGTACATTGCATTAAAATCATTTGTATTCTATGTTTTTAAGTATGATTTCTTGATTCAATAATTACATTTCCATTAGCATGTCATTTCTGAAAAAGTAATATTTGCTGACCATTGGAAGATAGATGTAGTAGTATATTTTCAAACTATAAATATTGTTCTTGATGTATGTAGTTTCCTGGGATTTTGAGGCCACTATCATCTATTTTTTTCAAAATTTATCAGGACCTACTTTCCCATGGATTATATATCAAGGAAAGGTGTCCCATTAATATGGAATGATGAATGTAACATATTATTTTTTAAAATTAAAACCCATATCACCATAGCACCCATTATAATCTTTCTAGAACTAGGTAACATGTACACGATATATTTTCATGTGTTTGGATCTGATCATGGGTTTTTTATCATGTATGGAGACCTTGTTGTGGCCTATGGATTGAGGTAGTTGTGAGTGCATGAGAAGAATTATCTTACTTATGAACTGGAATTAACTGTATTTATCCATATCTTAAAGACATAAGGTAATTAACTAATTGGAGAAAAGTTTATAATTTTGACTAACTATAATATTTTTAAATACACCCTTTCTTAATGAGACGTGAACTTAAGGTAACTAAGATTGATAGAGTACCTTCAGTTGTATGATTTTGACTTGGTATACACACTCAATAAAGGTAAATATGTATCACGTTCTTCTAGATTTGAATAATATAATTTAATGGTATGAAGTATTAGGACCGATGGTAGTTGATGGGAATGATTGATGATATGAATTTAGATTGTAATATATAGGGTGGTCATCCAGTTTTATTTCTAGTAATCATGTTCCAGAATTGATAAAGATGGTAAAAGAAGCACATTGAACAAATTCAAATTGTAATACCATTATGTTAAAACTAAAATTTGGGAAGATTTCAAGTTATTATACATAAGATGAAAAATCTCAGTTAGGATTTCAAAAGATATATTTAATTCCTTAGTCTTTCCATGATTATATTCATTTGGTATACCACCATTTGAAATGGTATATTCAACCACGCATTAATAAAATGTACAAGCAGATGAATATAAATTTTTGGTGGGTAGGTATGAAACAAAATATTATTAACTATGTTATGAAATGTTTGATATGTCAGTAAGTAGAGGATTAACATCAACAACCAATCAATATGTTTTAGTCTATGACTATAGATTAATGTAAGTGGGAGAAAACTACATTGAAATATGTCATATTCCATATTTAATTGTTATGGAAACATGATGTTATATGGGTTTTAGTGGATCGACCCCATTAAATAATCCATGAGGTTAGAAGACTTCGATATGTTGTATATCTAAGAATTGGGTAGGTTTAATGGATTTACATATTAGAATGTATCTGAAATGGACCTAATTTTACTTATCGATTGTATTGATAATTGCAACAAAAACTTGCTAGTAAATTGACTATGAGAACAGCATATCAATCTTACATGGATGAATAGAAGAAATGAATATTTTTACATTGGAGGATACACTACTAAATCCTTTCATAGACTTTGGTGGTTAATGGAAGGATGATATGCCTTTGGATGAATTCTCCTATAAGAATAGTAATCATTTGACAATAGAGATACCACTACTTGAGGATTTGTATAGTTTACCATGTATTTCTGATTTATGTCTGCTAGAAACAAGAGATACATCTTTGATTTTAACAAGAATTATTCACAAGAATATAGATAAAGTCTAATGACCTAGAAGAAGATGGATATGAGACAGAAAAGAAATAATTATCATGATCACAATCATCAGGGACAATTATTTTTTGTGTGAGTGACAAAATATTGTTGAAAATTTCACTCAAACATGGTCATAGATGGATATAAGAAAACGGTAACTCTCCACCATGGTATGTGGGGCCATTCAAGGCAATAAGATGTATTGGAACTATTGTATATTGGTTTGTGTTATCGCTTATATTTATTTTAGTTCATAACATGTTCCATCTTTCTCAATTTAAGATTTATCACCCTGATCCTTGTCATGTAATCATTTGGGATCATGTTACTCTTAACACATATGTGACACTTATCGCTGAATCAGAATAGATTCTGGAAAATAATGAAAATAAACTTTGAAGGGGACCTATTTTTTTGTGAGTGTTATGGAAGCATGGTTAGGTGGAAGAGGAAATATGGGAAGGAGAAAATTTTATGTGGGAGAAGTGTTTGAATTTTATCAAGATTCTCAAGGATGTAAATCCAAATAGTTGGGAGATTGTAGCGCCCATTATTTGAGTTAAACCATTATTTTATGCTCTATACCTTATCTTTGGAGACCTTGGGTTTATATCTGGATGTATTTAGAGGATTTAATAGGAGAAGAACCAGAGTTTGGCTGATGAAAAAAGATACAATTGAAATTTATGCATAAAATATGGATTTATGTCATAAATGTTTTGGGCTAGATGTTGCATGAAAAATTTATGGAATTGAAATATTTATTCTATAGACTATGATGTTTTAAGTTGGTATTTTCTAGAAAAATAACCAATGTGATGGGTATTTTAGTGTATGTTACCCTGGACTAATTTAGGACATAAATTCTCAATTTTCATCTCCATTCATCCTAGACTAGTGAATATCACATCATCCAATGGTTTAAAATTATAATTCATAATTTTCCCATCATCATAAATTTTAGGCTTAAACTAGGTTATTTTTTGTGATCCTCAGCATCTAGACTCCTTGGACAATAGATCTTTGAGATTTTCGTTGTGGAATCAAAGGTGATGACCTCCTCCTTGTTCCTCATCTTGCATATCCTTTAGTTGTTTCACTCATAATGACATATCATAGTGTATGAACTGATATATTGTTTTAGATTTATAGTGATGATATATTCTAGGTTTTTGATAGTGGATAAAAAGGAATAAATTAATCTATATAATAGTTTAATATAATTTTTGAAAATCAAATTTAGGTATATGGATTCTCTCCTACTCAACAGTTATAAAACAATGTGGATTGATCATCGAAAAACTATTCTTATGATTTTTGGTAAATAACTTATTAAATTGAATTTTAAAATCCTTATTGATGTCATTTCGAATGTATGGATTTTGAAAGATGAAAGTTATGGTTAAATAATTGTTTCATTATAAATATTAAATAAGAGTAGTGGTGTGTTTTAATGTTGTTATGGGTTGAGTAATAGTCCAAATAAACTCTTTCAAATGATGATAATGTTGGGATGAGAAAGTGTCATAAGTACTATTGTTGATTAAAAATATTCTTGTATGGATCATGGTTGGAAGTGACAACTTTAAATTTTATCAGCATGAAACGGTTTGGTGATAAGACATCTCACCATTCATGAGTATAGGGAGGTCAATGGTTGCATGAATCGTGTTTGTAAGTAGGTGAGATATTGGGATGATTATATACAATAAAGAGAACTGGTTTTGAAGGACTTATGAATTTTTTTCAATAGAACATTCTTATGGATCTAATATGGACTATTTAGCTTCTTCTCTCATATTTTATATGAATTGAGCTAACTTGTTTTTATCCTAGTGGTGTGTGTTGGGAAGTCTTTGGGGAAATCCTTCTAAGTGATATAATCTCCCCCTTCTTGGGTACATTGGTGAGTTTTCAGTTGATGTATTCTGAGATACATGGAAGGTTCATGTTTTATACTTCTCTAATGGTGATCCTCAATATCATGGTTTGGTTATTGAATTTGGGGAAAGAGAGTGTATGCATATAGGTCTGTTATGGAGCCTGTTTGGTGAAAATGTCATTCTATTTGGATTCTTATCCTTGAACCTTTACATTATTTTTCCACTATACATTGACAATGTTATATATTTGTATTTTATTGAGTTATATGATTCATTATTCTTACATAATTTAGTTTTTTTGTATGTAATATATTTCTTGAATGGTTATGAAAGTAATTAAGTAAAATCATCCCTCAACATTATCTCAATCCCTTGACATTTATTTCTCACCTTTTGTGTCTTAGGGATATAACATAAAGCGATTTAAATTCCTACTCTTATTAATCAATTGGTTAAGGGTAGTATTTTTAACCGCCATTAATCATCCATATATATATATGTGTGTGTGCATGTGTGTGTAAGAAGATATCAATAATTTCAATATATGATGAAAACTCATGGGATTTCATTTGGTTTCATAAAATTTTCAAGTGAAGTAACACAAATAATCATTCATAATTGAATTAATAATCATAACATGAAAATACTAAGGAAAAGTAATTTGTATCTAAATATATTCATGAATATAAAAGGTAAATACCAATAAATCAAGATAATAATGCTTATAGTATTTACACTATATAGATAAATGTTATATGGTTAAGTCAATAATTTACCTATTCAATTTATGTATGTCATCATGGTGAATACTACCCAACTATAGAAATGGAAAGTAGGGTGTTCATATTGGAAATTCATTGAATGAAATGTTATGTCTATTCATAGTGGATGGTTAGTCAAGTACAATGAAGTGATATATTATATCTTTGATAAAAAAAACTCAAATAATCAATCAAAATAAAGAACATGGATGGAAACATTTTAAGACTAACCTTGATTGAGAAAGGGATATGTTAATGATTATGAATTAGATAAAAATAAATTTTTAGGATTTTTGGAAAAAATTCCATGTAAATAAGAAACAACCATGACCCTTTTGAAATTTTTTCTTTAGATAGTTATATTTATAAATCATTTATAATAATATTTTTTATAAAATAATAAAATCATAATAACGAGGTTTCATATAAAATTTAAAATATGATGGGAATACATGTTCACAAAGAAAATGTTTGAAATAAATTATATTGTTAAAAAGAACCTTATTGGAAAACAATAAATTGATTTTCATTTATAAAACATAAAAGGGAATTTATCTTAGTTTAAAATGATATTTTTCAAATTTGAGAAAAACTATATTTGGATATACATAAAATTTGGATTTGATAAAAAATTTGAGCATAAAATGAAACATTCGTTATCAATACTTTTTTAAACGAAATTGTTGAAAAACACATGGTTTTGAAAGATAATAAATCATAAAATTTCAAACAACTCAAATAGAAAAAAATCCCACAATGTATACCTAGTGGTGAATAATTTTTTTTTACATTGGATGTAAGACCATAAAAATCACCATATTGGTTATAACATTTGAGAAACCTCAACTTTCAAATGGGGTGGGAAAAGAAACCTTATGAATTGAGTAACATTTAAATCAAAACCCTTAACAGAGAAAGAGATTGAAATTAAACTTAAAGTACTATGAATAAAATAAAATTACGGATATAATATAACCAACAAATAGTATATATTCCATATAAAACTATATTGGTGCATAATAAGTAGAAAATCTCAAAAAATAAGAATATACATGGAGAAACCCATTCAAGTAACATAAAACTTGTGGTAAGAATATTTCGAAAGTGAGTATATAAGGAATAATTATAAGTATCAATAAAATAATGATGGAATATAATAAAATATATTTTTTCGGTAATATAAATCAAACCTGGGACAATATGGATCAATGATAAAGGTCTTAACTCAATGGAAGACAATTTTAGTTAGGACGAACCCTTACATATTTTGTAATAATTGATTCAAAATAATATGAGAAAATTAATATGAATAGAACATTGAATATCATGAAATAATATATAATAATGATATAAAATATTAAATAGTTATTTCATACATCATTTCTAATAAAAAATTCTGAATAATAATAAATAATTCTCAAGGTATGAAAATTTGAGGCAAGAATCCCTTACATTGTTATTGATTCATCCTTCAGATGCTATTAACATCTTGGATAATCATATTATGTTTTTTTAAAATTTTATTAATAACTATATTCATCTATATTTCATATTACATGGTTTATCTATTATCATTTGTTGTTTATTTATTATGTAGTTAACACTAATGGTGCATACTCTGGGTTGTTTAATCAATTTTTAAAGGATTTTATATATATATTGAAAATGGTAAAAAGTGTTTAAATATTACTTAATAATATATGGATTTATAAATTTTTATGAACTTTACTATAGCATTACAAAAAAATTCATATTTTTTATAGGTTTGAAAAATGGACACTATGTATGAAAGGTATCATTATATGTATCCTTCTTGTGGTTCAATTTACTAGGACAATTTATAGTTAACATTACATATAAAATTTCCCATAGTAAATATCATGACAATTAATAAAGTCCTTATTTAGTTATTATTATCCAATATAACCATTAAATATGTTTCCATAGTGTAATGCTCTGATATGAACCTCCAGGTCTTAGCTGGAGAGACACAAGAGCTCATGCAAGCCTCCCCATTCACATGAGGCTAGCATCTTGTATTGAGGATCTGATTTTCATCAGCCAAAAGAAAATACCCTCAATGTTGTAGGCATAAACAAAAAACATAAATAATATAATAATAAGAGTAACATGATTATGAATAAATATCAAATTTGATAATATTTGGCTCACAAGTCATACAATGAATCAAACAAGATTCTGAAGTGGTAATCCAAACAATAGAGTATTAAGTGAAAATAAATTATTAACTTTATTGAATCACGTGGAATATATACCAGTATCACTATCATCTATATTATTCTTATCTGAACCTTATTTTTCAAGTCCCTTTCCCTTGATTGGATCCCTAAGAATTAATTTTTCACATGCATCAAGATTCACATGCATGGTGTGAGTAATAAAATCCAATAGGACACCACTAATTCATTATAATTTTTTTAACATGTATAAAAATTCCATTCCATTATTAATTAAATATGTTATAAAATATTAAAAAATATATAACACTCATGTTCTAACTAATCCACCACGAGCCCTGCCTGTACCTTCCTTATCTCCATGTGAGAAGGTCAAATACAAGGATTTCAGAAGTTAACAACATATAGTCTCAAGGATAGTGACCATTTTACTTGGAATCAAATGGTAATAAAGTGAACATAATACTCAAAATCCATAAAAAATCTTGTTTTGGCATGTTACTCAGCTTTCACAAGGCATTGAGTTTTTCTGCAGGCCACAAGGATATACTGCTCTTACCCTGTTTATGGGTTGACCATCATTATTAGCACACATTGTGTTCTCTTCCCCTTCTAAGGGAAAATCATGAGAAATGGACCATCTATCATTAGATCAAATAAAATACCTCTAAAGGAATTGTAAACACTAACATCAATGTAGAGTATAATAAATCAAGAATACCATAACATCATGGGAATATATTTGGACATATAAAAACATGTGATCATCATCAAACATGTTAATGAGATAATTAAGAAAAAATCATGAAATCAAGCATCATATATGGGTCTCACAGCTACAAAAACAACCACAAAAAATTACCATCAATCATGGTTATCATTCTATTCCATCACAATATGAAATCTTGGAAAAATTTTATAATAGAGCCCCAAATGGTATAAAACATCATACCACATGATTTATAATGAATATCTAAAAATTTCATCAAAGGATAATATTCTGGAACACATTGAACACCCATGGATAACGAGCACTCATGTTAAGGATAACAAACTCAGATTTTGGGTCTTCAATGATGAGGTTTAGAAAAATGACCAAAAGATATTCCATGTTAAGAAGAGTAGTTCTAGAATCACATACCTTACAAAGTCCACTAATAGAAGTAGTTTTGAGGTATGTTGAAGGAGAATATTCCAATTATATAGATCCATTTCTAATTATATAACATATTTCGAATTACTCTTCAATTATAGAGATAAACTGAATAGTAGATAAAAAATCGATATTTCAATATTTCATCAGTATAACATATATTAATGAATAAGAGACTCCCATGATGATTGATTTAAGATAAATTTCTTGGAAACATTCACTATTCATGAGGTTTCAATCTCTAATCAAGGGGATGTCATTGGTATGTCAAAACCCTCACCAATCATCCAGTGGATTGTTAACTGAGTATAGTTATATCATTAATCTACAACCAAAAATAGGTTTAGGAAAAATAATTTATAATGACACACCCCTAGGTCTTCTGTAATCATTATTAGACCCTGATCTAATCAGAGATTTTGTCAATGTACTTTATCCATCACTAACCTTTGAAGGAAGGATGAAATCATTATTTATTCCACATAGAAAACAATTATCCAACATTAAACTATGCATATTGTTCAAGAAGAAATACTAAATCAATGTATATCTATAGAAAACTCATTGTTCTATTATTATCTAATTGATCTAATATCAATGAATCAAATAGAGAAGAGTCGTAGAAAACTAGGGTCAAAAGGGAAGGCCTAAAATTCGAAAAATGATATTTAGGGTTGAAATTGTATAATTATGGTGCTAAAAACCATGTGGAATTAAAATAATATAGGGTGAATTTAATAAACTCCTGACCAGGCTATATCGAAAAGCTACTAGGTCTCACCAAAATGTCGATGGAGTGACCCGTTGGCTATTGATTATCCCTAGATGGTCAGGTATGATGGGTAGAACCACCTGGGTTCATCCATCACCACAGGATGGCCGGTGAAACTCCCCCAGCTAGATGGTGGGGTATATAGTTTAATGCACACCTATAATAACTACACTGACTCATTGATGAATCCCACTGGCCAATAGATTGCTAATTTTCAGCCACAAAATATGAAAGTCCTCCTCTCATCACTCCGACCACCAATTCTAGAACATTATATAAATTAAATCCAACCCCAATCCCCCATATCAAAGATATAACATTCGAGGAATGAATACATTGCTAAACATTAAACTTCCCAGACATAAAATTTGTGAGGATTATATAATTACACCCCTATAGTGAATTATAATCCTAGAGAAGTGTCATCAATATGTTTTCTCACACTACTGGGGCCATTAAGACTAAAAATAATCCCCCCACTCCCATGACTCGACTTGGATCTTTCCAAAACTATCATGACCAGTCTCCCGGGGCCCGTGTCATGACTACCCCAAGCCCGCTTTCCAAAGGCCAGGGGCTGGTGACTAGCACCAGAAGGGATTGTCCCTATAATGAGATTGCATTGCCTTTAAACCTATACAAGCACTCATACTAGAATTCAATAATAAGAAACAATTAAGTAACTATTGTAGTAAAAGTGTGATGAATGTTAGCGGTCGGAATACAAGCCCAACTGGAAAAGTACAAGTACAACTGAAAAGTACAATACCACTGAAAAAAATAGAGGAAACCGCTCATGGTTCATCCTCTGATGATCCTAACTGAAAGGTAGGTACAAATCACTTCCTCAACACTCCACGTCCGCCCATCTCTTCTGCGTACCGCCTGGTCCTGGCTCCCTCAAACCTTAGCCCAACTGCTCATCGTCTACACAAGACACAGCAAGGTACGAGTGAATCTCATGCATGGGTGAGTATAATAATACCCATTAGGGACTCTAGGACCCCCAAAGGTCTCCTAGAATTCTATAAAGGAAAACCACAAAGCATGATCTCAATCACAAAGCATGAAGCAATAAACACAATTCAATAAGAGTCACATCTCAAACCACGTTTTCAGTGATGTATAGAAGAACAGATGATTAGTCGCAAAGCATGATCATCTTATTCTGTCAAGAGGTACTACATCTGACTATACAAATTCTGGCCCACATAGGATCGATAGGTACTAAACCCCACAATGATCCACACTGGATCTGACCTTCCTAGAGTCAATAGGTAACTAACCCCCACTAACCCACAGAGGATCTGACCCACACAGGATAGGTATGTGATGACCCACACAAGATCATTGGCTGCTAATTCACACAGGATTTGACACACACAGAATTGGTATGCTCTACCCCACACATGATCCCTGAGTGCTGACCTCCATATGATCTATCTCTAACCTCCACCTCACCGCCACCCACTAGATTTGTCGCACCCAGTGCGCTTGAGTTCTGTAGAATCTTCCCTCAAGATATCGGTCATACATAAACCGCCAATATGCTTGGAAAAGGAGTAACCCAATGAACCACCATGTTTTAAGGGTTATAACTTGATAGATGGTGCGTCAATCGGAAGCCCAGATTGTGGGTTATAAGCGTTTTAGTTCCAGGGGCCTGGTTGGATTCATGTTCGATCTAACCCGGTCATACTCCAACTGTCTCCAATACTCAAGAGGAGTATACCAAAAGGACCTTATTGATCCAAGGATCCCAACACCCTAGACGATTCGTCTAAATGACATCTATTTCTCATGATATGGCCCTATAAGTGA
Organism: Viscum album; assembly: GCA_963277665.1. Taxonomy (NCBI): domain Eukaryota; kingdom Viridiplantae; phylum Streptophyta; class Magnoliopsida; order Santalales; family Viscaceae; genus Viscum; species Viscum album. The sequence goes on along the minus strand of OY728161.1, from coordinate 1,039,372,374 downwards.
TTCTGGGACCAGTTGGCTCAGATCCAGTCTGGCCTGGTCTGACCGACCTGGCCTGACCCAGTTTGGGCTGGGCCGCGGCAGGCTCATCCTACTAGGATGAGGTCCAGCTCGGCCCACAAGGGGGTGTCCCAGGTGTGGTGGAGCACGATCCGGCCCGAGGAGGGGTCACACACCAGTCTGAGGTGGAGCGTGGCCCTACCCGTGGGGGGAGGGGGTACGGACCACGGGGGGAGAATATTCCGGTCCAAGGGGGAGAACGGCCTGCTATGGGGTCTCCCCTACCAAGTGCATGGGGTGTGACCCCTCGGTCTCTCGAAATCCCAAACGGCTCAGAGGCCATTCAGTTTGCGAAGTGGCAGCGCCACGTGGGCACTGCCCAGTCACAGCAGAACCTACCAGAGGTGCGAGATCAGCCGTAGATTCTTGTCCGTCGGCGGCACGCTGGTCGCGCCACCTCCCTCTTGTCGTCTGTGCATTGGTCGTGTGACCAATCTTTCCGCGACCGGCCTATGTGCCGACCGCCTCCTATGATCGACGCGGATGACGATTCGCGACCCCTTTTTGCTCACTGGTGGCATGTGACGGTGTACCACACCTCATCTACGGCCGACTGGTACCGATGGTTCCGATGACCACACCTACTTTGTGTCATGGCCTCCTCTTAATGTGTGCATCAACACATGACTTCTTTGTAGTCGGTCAGTGTTGCGGCACATGCGGTATTCCACAGAGAGTGAAATAATGATGCAAATATTTCAGAGGGTCCAGGTCTTGTTCATAAGGCCCGCCCCTCCAAGTTAGCTCATAATCAAGTAGGAGGATATAGGGGTTCAATAAAATTCACATGAAATAAATGTGAATCAAAACCCATACCTCATAAAACTGTTGGAGAGATCCCGTGCATGATGGTGGATCGTGTTCTTTGTTCCTACAACCGGTTCCCAACAAACTACACTCATACGTCGTCCATTGGTTCATGGTTCGGTGTCACCTGTCACCTCCCACTGGGATCGGCTCCGTCCTATAAGGGTTCGGCATCCCAACACTCCTTTTGCACTTCATTTCTTGGTGAACCGGTGCCGATACCTCTCCCCAATCTCCATATATATAAGAGAGGGGAATGGTAAATAACAATGTGGGGAATTAATGGGGGCTCATTAATTAATAAATTTACTAATTCCCCAATGACATTGTTACATAATATCGACATGTCTTGCCATTTATTGGCTTGACACATCGTTGTCCCCACACTCCGCTTGTCCGTTGGTGGAGAAGAAAGAAAATAAAATAATAAAATTATTTTATTTCATTTCTTTTGAAAAAGTCAAAAAAACAACACTTTTTCTCCAGACCTACAGTGGTCAATGTAAATCCTCCCTTAAGATAATCCTTGCACTATGGATTCAAAGGTGCCCTTGGATTTTTGATTTGAGCAATGGTTCAAAAGTTATAAAACACCACTCACGCGTTTACTGAATGTACCTGAAAAAAATTTCAAATATTCATTCTGGACATAACAGCCCTTGGAATGAGGCGCCACTAATTTTGGCAGACTCGTAATTATTCCATATAATTGAAAAATAATTACGTGGAAAATATGGGTCATTACATTCTCCCCACCTTAGGGATTTTGGTACTTGAAATACACATCATCGATTATGGAAACAAATGGGGGTACTAAACACGAATTTGAGCCTCATGCTCCCTTGTGCTCTCTTGGAGGATCAAATACTATCAGCGAACGCACACTAGAGGTATTGACCAACCACAAAGGACCTGCTCCTATCGATCCTCAATATCTAGCAGAACCTCCCAAAACGTCACCCCATCATCGAAGTCTAGCTCACCATGGTCTATGATGTGAGATTGGTCACACACATATCTCCGCAGGTGGGATACGTGGAATATGTTGTGCACCCTCTCCAACTGTGGTGGATGTTCCATGTGGTACGCCACCTCACCTATCCTCTGAAGTATTAGAAAAGGTCTGATAAGACTCAGTGATAACTTACCCCCTCGACCAAATCTTTGTAGTTCCCATCGTGGGGAGACTCGCAATAATACGTGCCCCCCCTCATAGAACTCCAAAGGTCATCATCTTCTATCATCAGGAGAAATTTTCTTACTCTATACAGTCTTAATCTGATCATGGATGGTCTATTCCTTCTTAGTGGTAGCCATAACCAACTCTGGACCCATAAGTGCTTACTCCCCTCGGTCTGTCCAGCATAGAGGTGATCTGCAAGGTCAACCATACAATTCCTCAAATGGTTCCACACCAATGGTGGAGTGATAGCTATTTTTGTATGAAAACTCCACCAAGGGAAAGTGATCCCCCCAACTACAACCAAAATCTAGGATGCATGCACGGAGAATATCCTCCAAAATCTGAATGGTCTGCTCCATCTGACCATCCGTCTGAGGATGAAAGGCAGTGCTCAAATGTAGCTGAGTCCCGATGGACTTCTGTAATCCCTTCCACAACTGGGATTTAAAACGTGTGTCATGGTTAGAGACGATCATCCATGGCACCCCCATCAAGTTGTGTACCCTTCTGTATTGTGAGGCATCTCAAGCCCTCAATATATCCCTACTCTCCAATGGGTAGGAAGTGGGATGACTTGGTGTGTCAGTCAGCAATCACCCATATAGAATCATGTCCCCTGGACATATGTGGAAGCCCTGTCACAAATTCAATGGAGATCCCATCCCATTTCTACTCCGAAAACTCTAGTAGATGTGTTGAGCCTGCTAGAACCTAATGCTCGGCCTTCTCTTGCTGATAAGTGAGACATCGAGAAACAAACTCTGCAACAACCTTATTCATGCATGGCCACCATTACAGATGCCGGAAGTCCTGGTACACCTTCACCACTCCATGATGTACTTCCAAAGGGGATGCATGGATCTCCCACAACACCTCTTCTTGAAGTGTCATTGGTACCATGGTGCGTCCTCTAAATAGGATGACATGCTCCCCATCTTTAGAAAATCATTCATGAGACCGCCCTGATGATATTTGAGCACGCCGGGCCTTGCAGTCAACATCTCAAGTTGTACCTCCAAAATTCGCTAAAGAATTGGGTGGGTGACAGTCATAGATTGGAGGTAAGATGCTCCATTTCTATACACCAAGGATATCTGCAGCGCGACTAGCTACTCTGATTCCTCACTCAGTAGCTATTGACCATACCTCCTGTTGAGTGTGTCTCCTACTATGTTCCCCATCCCATGAGTATAGAATATCTCAAATTAATATTTCTAGAGAAACTCTAGCCATTATCGCTATCTCATCTCCTAAAATCTCTAATAACACTACTCCATCCATAGAATTGGCTCCCAATTCTTTGTAAAGGCTGAAAAGGTTGTCACTACCCTGGAGAAGTCATGTACAAAACCCGGGTAGTACCCAGCCAAAGCAGAAGCCACTATCCCTTCAGGAAGGTAATCCTGGAAACATCTTTTGAACATATATCCCCACACTCTTCCACTCCTGTTGGGAACTGAAAACTGAATACTCTTGCTTCCACGAGGGTATGTATAGCCAACACAAGAGTGATCGACTGAACCCTCCTATGCATGAGTTTATCCCGTTCTTCCTGGGATTCCTTTTTCATCGACCAAGGAAAACCCCATTCCAACATTGTAGATAAACTACAACCTTTTTTCCTAAAATATTCAATCAGAGTATGCAATGTGAATGATGGTTATATACCCATTCTAACGTCGTGAGGCCTCGATGGTGCCACCATGAGGTTCCAACTGAAATTCTCGCCTCAAGGATCAGATCACACCATCAACATAAGTGTGATTTTCGAGTCTTCTTCCAAATGTAGCTTCCGATGTAAGGGTCAAGTCAAGGGTTTTACCAGATTATATAGGTCTTGAACAAGATTCATGGAAAAAAGGAATGATTAGTTCCTATTTCTGTTAATATGACAGCTAGTGGTATATATAGAACGTACCTTTAATAATTCTTCGATCCCTTAGGTCACACTCCTTGACCGCATGTAGCTACTCGAATTCCATGTCCTGCAACTCCCTGAGCCTGGTGGGGACTAAATCAGGGTGGTTGTTGTTACATGTCAAAATGTGTACCACCTCTTGTTTCTCTCCTAGCCCCTCTTCGAAGTCTACTGCCCTACAGATTTATCTGTCCATATCACTTCCTCTTCTTGAAACATTTTACACGCCCAAGTCTTTGATACTGGCATCAGTTTTCTGCTTTCACACTTCTAACATTCACTAGCTGTATTCGCTCTACAAAATAAAATTCAACCACAATGTTTCTCTATAGCACCTTAACATAAGTAGAAATGCATAGAGGAAAAGTTCTAGCTTAGATGTCCCTAAACACTCCTCGATCATAAGTCTGAGCCCTAAAGCACTGGCCGTACTGTATTCATCATGTCCCTGGATGGTCGGTACACCTTGATGAGTACTCAGCTACTGACACGTCGTCCTACCAAAGCTGTAGAAGCTCTACAAAACACTCAACCCATCGTTTTTTATAACAAGATACCCCCTTCTCTGAGGAAGGTTCTCTGGCTTGTCCACAAAAAAAGTAACATATTCTCAAGATCAGGATAATATGAACCATGAAATTGTCCGTCTCATCCACGTAGGAGACTCTCTACTGGGATTACCTTCAGATCAAATGGTTCCCTTGCTAGATGGAAACTCGGCCACCTCCTCAAGTCTGTCCTCAGCCTCTTATGAGTCGGCCTCGCCTTGAAATGTAAAGTGTATCTGATGTTGAATCACATGTAAGGCACTAAGCCTACATGTGTCCTCTACCGGTATTTTCGGTTGTAACTGCTGACCAAAGGACACTGATAAATTTTTCACACTACCCAAAGGTACCATCTTAGGCAACGGTCCATGTACCGAAGCCTCATCACCATGAGGAAAATCCTCATGGTCATGCACTGATAAATACTCGAAGCTAGGATAACCATCGGATATGCTGGTGTCACAACATGGTGGAAAACTCTATCCATAGCCTCTAGCCAGCCCTCAGATGACTAGGGATCTGTCTTTCCTAAAAACAATGGAGGCCTTTGATGCTAGAACTCATGGAACATTCTCAATTTTCATGCACCATCCGCCAGTGCGGCTGGAGCTACTGCTGGTACACCACATGAAGGTGCCAACACGTTAAGAGGGCCCTGCCCGAGAGCCTTGTCGCTTGGTGGGCAATCATCATGTACTCTCTCAGGAATCCAAGATTGTTATCTATACAGCAGAATCTGGATAAAGAATAGCTGTGACACAATCTATATGTTTTTCTTAGAGAGATTATTCCAATGAAACCAAGGAAAAACATTTCTAAAACAAACGCAGTCAGTGTTTTTGTGCAGCGAGTCGGAAATCTGAATTGTGGGTCATGGTGTATGGATACGTCGGCTATCGAACCAACACTGGACACCCTGAACTAAAAACTAGACACAAAATAATTAAATATATTTATCCATTAAAAATATCATAGCCCTGCTTCTTCGGTAAAACTAACTCCTCTGCTACCACTTTGGGAGGAGACTGAAAAATAACATTTATGTCGACGGTGTGATATATCCGTTGAGGCTGGATTTTGAGTTGGAACCTCTTGGTGGATGCGTCGAGGCCTTACAATGTTAGTTTGGGAATGGAATGGTCATTCACAGTTCATACTCAAATTGATTATTTGAGGCAAATAGGTTGTGGTTTATTTACCACATTGGAATGGAGTTTTCCTTTGTTGGAAAAAATGAAAACCTAGGGTTCACTACATAAACTCATGCCAAGGAGGGTGTAGCTGATAACTCTTTATTAGGACAACCTTACCCTTGTGGTAGTAAGAGTTTTCAGTTTTCAGTTCCCTATAGAAGTAGAAGAGTGTGGGGATGTCTTTTTGAATTATTTTTCCAGGATTACCTCCCCGAAGAGAGAGGTTACACGCTTTAAGGTAGATCATGTTATTCATTCCCGCAACTGGTTCCCAACGATGCCACTTGTAATTCATCCTTTGGTTCCTGGTTCTGTTTCACCCATCACCTCCCACTAGTATTTTCTCCATTCTCTTAGGGTTCGGCGTCCCGGCCCTCATTCAGCACTTCGTTGCTTGGCGAAGCTGTTCCGATACCCCTCCCCAAACTCCACATATATAGAAGAGGGGGAGGGTAAGTAATGACATGGGAAATTAATGGGGTATAATTAATTAAGAACCTTCCTAATTCCCCAACAACATCATTACTTAATATTGACTAGTGAAGCCATTTATTGTCTAGAAACATCGCTGGACCAACACTCTGCTTGTCTATTGGTGGAGAAGAATGAAAATAAAATAACAAAATTATTTCATTTCTTTTCTTTTAAAAAATTCAGAAAACATATATTTTTATCCAAACCTAATGTCGTCAAAGTAAAGCCTCCCTTACACGAATCTCAGTGTTGTGGATTGAATGGTGCCCTCAGATTTTTAATCTGAGAAACGATTCAAGTGTTCGAAAACGTTGCTCACGCGTTTACTGAATGTACCTGAAAAAATGTTTAGAAATTCATTCCGAGGACACCGGGCCTCAGAATTAGGTGTCTTAAATTTTGAAAGGCTAGTAATAATTCTATATAATTAAAAAAATTACATGGAAAATTAGGGTCTTTAAAATAACTACTGAGATTCCAAAAAATTTATACGATATTCTCTCATATGACATTATATCTCCAATCTACAAAACATATCAAGCATTCCACGTATAATTTTTCATGCTCCAACTCATCAACCAAATGATCAATAACATGTGTCGGATCGGGCATGTACCTCCAGAGTTGTGACACATGAAAAACATCATGTAAACCTTTATAATGAGAAGGAATATCTAGTTACTATGTTGTTTTCCCAATATTATTAGTGATCATTAAGTTTCTAATATTATGTCTCACTATCTTCTTTTACCTTTTAAATTATTAGTGAACTAACCAAGGATTTAGTCTCAGAAATACCTAGTCACCTATGAAAAAAAACAAAGTTCATCTCCAATAGTTGATATAATACTTCTACATTCTCTTATGTAGGACCAACCTCTTTTGAATTTCTTTCACCCTCTCAAAGGTATCCTATAACATAATGGGTCCCATAAATTATACTTCAGTAGCCTCATTCTAAAAAAACTGTGAATGTAATGGAATAACATAGAGATCCTCATAAGGTTCAATCAAAATAGAATCTTGGTAACTATTATTGTATATGAATTTAACCATGTCTAGTTGGGCATGCCACACATATTATAAAACTAAGATGAAATCCCAAATCATTTCCTTTAATATATGAATCATCCACACTATTTATTCATATATCTGGTTATGGTGCACTGTAATCAATATCAACTAATTCCCTAAGTCCATATTCAATACATTCCAAAACCATTATGTAAAATGTGAATCACATTAAGATTCATTAGTCTTGTCAACACTATGTAGGTATACAATCTCATGGACATAACCATCTTCCAACTCATTTACAAAGCGAGTCTCGTAGATTTTTATGAAAAGATTATCTTTTGTTAATCGATCAACAATCACCAAAACAACATCATGACTCCTTGGGGTTTGGGGTAAACCCATCAAAATTTAAATCATGAAATCATCCCATTTCCCCATGGGAACTGGAAGTGGATTTAGTAATGTACCTAGATGTTGTTGTTCCACCATTATCCTTTGGTTGGATGGGTATAATGAAACAAATAATTAAATTTCCATCTCTATCCATTGCTGCAAAAATTTTAACCTAATTTCATGGTATATCATTATCAATCAAATGTGAAAAACTAATATTGAGGTATGGAAGTATCTCATCTGATCATTCTGGATAGAATTAAGGACTAAAAATCTCCCATATACAAGGATCAATTATTCTCCCCCTAATGATTTCCAAGGTATCCTGTCACCACCTACAAGTTGTTACCACATTATAATACACTCTCTAATATATTCTAGACTTGAATTCACTTGGTCTTATATGGATGATGTAATAAATAATGGGGAATGTTCCATTGATCACTAATCCAAATAATTATAAATCCTCAAGTTGGCCAACATGCTTATCTGGTTCCACTGTTCCTCTAAAGGTTTTCACCATGCTTCTTGGATACCTATGTCTTACAACTATGGGGATATCAAATAAAATTACCCTTAAATGTTGCATAATATCTATCAAATTCAATCATCATTATGTGCCTTTATCTCAAATTGAGTTCGTTGTGTGTGAAGATTTAATGGACACATTTATGGTCCATGCAGATGATAGTCTTGTCTCCAAGGAGGAAGTGTTAGAAAAACATCATATCATGGACCATGTCTTCCATCTACATGTCATTAGTAGGAGAGTTCCACTCATGAGGTCATATTTGATGTGTTCTACAATATATTATCCACTCCCTTTGAATCAATAATACTCCCAAAAAAATCTTGATGCATAATATTATACACCATGACCAATCCCTAGATCAGGAATAGTAAATACTAGAGCCATAGTCAACATCCTCTTCAGTTTAAGAAAAACCTCCTTACACTATTCTGTGAACTGCAACTTAACCCCCTTATCATCAATATCATCATGGGTGCTAATAAAAGAGTAATGTCCAAAATAAAACACTAATAGTACCCTAATGATATGAGGAATCTCATGACCTCAAACACATTTATTAGGCATTTCAAATAGAACACCACCTAATATTTATATAGGTCCATTTATATACCGGACTCAAAAATAGTATGCCCCATTAATTTTACCTCCTAAATCCAAATGTTTCACTTCATAATCTTCAATTAAATATGATGTGCTAAAAGTATAATAAGGACTATATTGAGATGTTATAAATTCTCTTATGGGATTAGTGCATTAATGTTGATTTCATAAATGAAAACCATGATGAATGAGTCATGATATGGGTAGAAGATCTTGTTAATGAGAGCCATAAACACTTATAGTTAATTACTCAACCATAAAATTATGAACACATAATAATATAATCGATAAAATCTTTGAAAGACCATCATTATGATTTCCTCCCTCCAAACCAAAATTGTTGATAGCCTAATCAGAGATCAATCATAGAGAAACACCAGGATCCCCATAACTGTTCAAAGAGATATTCAAACTAGAAAAAGAGTACCTCTTCTATATGGTCAACAAAAAAATTTATTTCTAAAATCAATATAGATTTAGGGTATAATATCTACCTTCTCAGAAAATTGAATAGGTACACCCCATGGTGATGTACTCAAATCGATAAATCCCTTTGTTTTTAAGTCCTCAAGATATTCTTTTAGATCCTTTAACTCATCTGCTGAAATACGTGTAACATCCCTAAATTATAATAAAATAACTTCGTATATGATAATATAAGAGACCTACAACACTAAACTTAAACAAAGCACAAAATTTATTACATTATATTTAATTTCATCAATGGTGTGTAGAACATGGAACCCAGATTCAAAATAAATTATAATTCATAATAATATTATATCCAAACCATTAAATTGGAATGTGTATAGATTTCTAAGTAAATTATGAAATTTAGGTTGTTTATTATAATTAAAATAAGAAGCATTTAAATTAAAAAAGAAATGTTTTTTTGAAAAACTATATATTTTTCTAAAATACGGTTTAGTCGCACTATAGAAACATAAAAAAATGATTTTTTTCTAATTATAGAAACTTTATTTTATAAAGTGGACATAATTTTTCAAATACAAATATCAAAATAATCTTATGGTGAATTTTTTGGGATTTTTTTCATATGATTCCATTTTTTATGAATACTGAAAAATGAGGAAATTTAATTGAAAAACTTCTTTTTGATTAAGTTGATTATAAATATATTTTATATTTTAAATTAGGGTTAAAATCAAATTTATTCAATTACATATAAATTAATTAAATATAGTAGTTTTTGTCATTTTCATATTGAATAGTTAGGTAAAAACATGGTAAAATTTCAAACATCTTGCATTTGAAAACCCACTTTCTCATCTCAATTGAGGGATTACATTTAAATTAAATTTTCTCACTTATAATAATGTAATTTGTAAAAATACATTCCATATTTTGAATAATAATAATTTCTAATATCTAAAAATGTCAAATTAATTTCTTAAAAAAATAAATTGCAATAATAGTCAAAATAAATTACCACAGTTATGGTAAACATGGATTTAGCTGTTTCTAATCATAAAATATGTAAAACCCCAAGCTTCCATAATACGCTTCACTTTGAATAATATAGTAGCATGTGTTGTGCGCAACATTGAGTTCTAACACACACCACAACCAATCAAACTAGCTCTTATGAATAGTACTTCCCACTGTTTGAAATTTAATAAATTTTATCTTTCAAAATAGACTTCATTTTTGGATTCGGAATACCGAAATTATCTTAGGGTGAAATTTTGGTGCTTTTCAGATAACTTTCATATTTTGATGAATAGTGAAAATTACTAAATTTTAATTAAAAACAACATTTTTAATCGAAATAATTAATAGTGATAAATTATGAATTTGAGTGTTTTTAAGTATATTTAGAATATATTTTTACCATTTTATAAAATTTTTGTCATTGGACATAATTTCACAATTAAATCGGACATAAACAAGTTTAAATCTTTTGATAGTTATTATATCTTAAAAACACGCTTTTTGTTTTGACAGTGGGAATTAATTTTTAATTAATTTCTGCCACTTCTGTGTTTTGAATTCCGAAAAATGGATTCCATATTTGGAATCAGGATTTCCAAATTTTGTAAATAGGTAACTTTTATTTTTAGACATTTTGAATAATTACTTCGGTAAATATTTTATTTACCATGGTTAAAGTGTAAATCCGGTAAATAAGGGTTAAAAAATAATATTATAATAATATTAAATTACCCTAAAACGTTTCCTAACATTATTGGTGGATAAATGGATGAACATGGGCATATTTGGGTCGATTTTGGGACCCCATGGATCCACTTGTTGGTGATAAAGACACTTCATATTAATTAAGTTAAAATAAATACAAAAAGACAAAAGCATATATCTTTTAGAAAAACAACTTTTACATAGGGTTATATATGTTACAATTTCGACTATAAATAATAATTAGAAATATAAAACGATTTCCTACATAATGGTATTTTATTTATAAATTTTAGAAATTAAATAATGTAATTTATTAATGACACAATGATGATGCAGTACTTATCGTATTAATGAATGATTAAGATAATTGATATTATAAACATCCAAATAAATGTAATTTGAGATTTTTTATAAATTCCAATAATTTTATAGGTTAATATGACATATTAGGATTATCTATATAAATTATTTTTGATGTAATAATGCTGTTATGAAATTATCAAAAACAAAATACCCAATAGTGTCAAAATTGACATAAAATAGTTTTTAAAACAAATATTATATTATTAATTGATATTCAATTCTTAAAAATCTATGGTTCGGCCAAGAGACTTATATATTGATAGGTGTATCATTAATGTACCACTTGGGGGTCTCTTGGAGGTATATATTAAGTTTATTAACTATATAATATAAAAATACAAAGTGACATGGTAAGTGTCAAACTAATTAACTAAGAGTTAAAACCAAATGATAAGGTTAATATAATGACCCAAACCTGTCAAAATTATATTGGTTGAGTGGTTTTCGACCAATCCTCGCCTTAAACATTAAATAATACACTCTTTAGCCATTAAAACCGAATATGAATTTTATTATAAAATAATATTTCTTGATTTTCCTAAAGAGCCCCTCCTCCCCCTTATAAAAGGACACCACTTATAACCAATTACTCACACCTCTCAAGCCTTTTGGATCATCCAAAATCCGCCCAATTAATCTCACTACATACCTATACTCCTATTAGAATCCTTACCTTAGTCATAAGGCACTTCAAGAGTCCTTTTTGGTTCAAACCAAAGGGAGTTACCCAAATTAAAGGCAACGATTTCTCTTAGCTTCTTTTCTTTTATTTTACTTATCCAACCCCTAAACTCTTATTATTATTTTCATTTGTAACAAAACCAGTATCCTAAATATACTAGGATATTGTTATTAAAATTATTAGAACTACACTTACACACACATCAATCTAATGGGTGAAGAACATAATGTTTCTGTGGATGGCAACCGAACACCTCACAAAGCGATGGTTGTTCAATTATCTTCTACCACCTATCATGGTGGCCATTATGAGGAAACTATAATTAAATATGATATTAATGATATTTATTTTATATATAAGCTTTTGTATTTCCATTTTATATCATACCATTATTCGTTTCATGTTTTATATATATACGATAATTTCATTTGAGGAAGTGCGGACTACCGCCCCTCAAAGTGATATGACTTGCTCATACCATACATGGAACGTATAAAGGATGTTGTTAATGAACATAAGTAACACATATAAGATATTATATTATACTAGAATAATTATATACTTATGTATCATTTGGTTCTGATTCCATTTAAAATGAAAAATGAAATGGAAGTAGCGTTCCTGCGTACGTACGGATTACCGTCTCCATGAACGTGATGAGATTCATTCCCCATCATATCTATTCAAGAATAATTATCATTTGATTATTAAAAGTAATGTTTAAAAACTTTATATCATTCTGGATATGAATATGATACAACATATACATAAAAAACATGACTTATGTAACAAAACATATAATAGAAAATGAGTAAGTTAACACCCGAAACGACAATAATACAAAAGTATTATTAACAATGCATTATTAGAAGATCATATATGATATCATAATTATGTATATAGTTCTTGTATATTTTAATAACAATGTTTTAAATATAATATATGAGGTTAACATACCATCGAATAAGGAAAAGTTCAATGTAAGGGGTCTTCATCTCACTCTTTATTCCAATGAGATTCATTCCATATTGCCACTATTACCTTTTGTGTGGTGTATGTACTGCCCATAATTGTATTCTTTGTGTAATACACTTTAATTTATGTGTATTTACATATTAATTGTATGCAACCTCTTTTATAGGGTGTATGTTTCGTAATTTAGCAAATTGTCAAGGTTTATTTCACATCTTCATTATTCGAGGTTGTTTATACGTAATTATCTACTGGGACCTCTTTATCATCCACATCCATGTTTCTTAAAAATTTATTTCAAATCTATCTTTCTATTTTAAAGACTATGTAATAAAGTCATTTATACTCTTGTTGACTTTTTATAAGATGTTTATAAAGGAATCTTTCTGTCATTTTCCAAACAAGGTACTTTTTGACCTTTTCAACAAATTTAAGGTAAGAATTTTTTTTAACTTATACGGCGGATGCGGCTATTTTCTACCATTATAAACTCGTCGAAGCTTACCTTAAAAGATTATAAAAATATTTTGAATGTAAATGTTTTATTTTATAATTATGTGACTTTTAAATTATTTCAAAATGAATATTTTAAGAATTTGTGAAAGGTACCCTTTATCAAGATCAGAATTTTAAATGTTATAAATATTTATCGTTCTAAATCTTTCAAATTAATGTCTATGTTTTCAAAATGATTTTAAGGATTTATTTATATAGACCTGAATGTTTTGAAATGATATTTATTTTCAAATGTTTCAAAGTGGTATGGGACACATTGATTCAAAAATATTTTTTAAATTACTTCCTTAATAAATTTGTGACTTTTAAATGATTTCACAAAAAAGAGATATTTCTCCCAAATAGTTTTGATTTCATCTATGTCAACCACCTTTGATGGATTTTAAGCTTATTTGAAGATGATTTATTATGATACAAAACTTCTCTATTTCATTGAAGGTTTTGTGATATGTTTTAATATGGATGTGTTATTTTTATACCATTCATGGTTTATGGAGAAAGTATTGACATTTTTTATGCTTGTTTTAATACGAATGTTTATGTTTAAACCTGTTCATATGAGGAACTCATTGGACTTAATAAGTGACGGGTGGAGGCCACTATAGCTCCTCGATGCATCGGTAGGTCTAATGAGACAAACTAGTGTATTGGCATGAGGCCTTGACAAAATCTTATTTGTAGTCTTGGCATGAGGCCTTGGCTACGTGGTGATGATAGTATGGAATTATGCATTCCGTCATTATGAAAGTGGTTATTGATATTGCATGTGATTATTCGACTAGTATAATATCCACGTGAATAAGTAAATGACATTATTTCATGTTATCTATGCCATATTATGTTGAAGTTAAAGTTTAAAAGGATTTTGTTTTAGTTATACATTGCCTTAAATGTTTATGTTTATTTATAAAAGTATTTTCTATATTGTTATCCTTACTGAGCATCTGACCTCACCTCTTTCAATGTTTTATTTTTCCCAGGATGTGAAGAAGTAATTTATGAATGACCTACAGGGAATGTATGTGGGGATATGATTGTGCCCTATGGAGACTATGTTGTTGTAGTTTTCATTTTTATGATGTAATGTAAACTTTATGAATGCCTCTAGTGTTTCCAAGACTTCTAAACTGATCTGTCCTTCGAGACGTTATTCCTTGTAATCATGCCAATGTTTTAAAATAATGCACCGACTCTAGGAAACTGAGGTTGGGGCATTACAATTGGTATCAAAAGAAGTTTAACAATAACCTTGGAGTCTAGATTTAGATAATATCTGATTAGAGCACATAGCCCTAAGATAGACTTTGAGGATTATTAGAGCAGTACTTCCTAGTATTTTGATTTTGTAGAGATTTTGTGAGTTTTCTGAGCAAAACATCCCTGTCTAGATACGAGCAGGTATAGGCGGTTCTGGCACAGATGTACCTAGGGGTAAAACCTAAAAACACTGCTTTGATCTAGACTCGAACCAGAACTAGTGAAAAACAATGGGCCTTGCTGCACTCTTGGTTACAACACTCCTGCGGGATATGCTTAGGATAATTCTCATTTTCATTGCGAACCATTATGAAGGGTTTATGAGTATATACTTCCCCAAAGAAATTTTTTTATGATTATGGATTATATCCATAAACTGTTCAATTTATGTTACGTATGGAATTATGTATTTTGAGTCATAAACTAATCTATTTTATTCTTTTATTTAGAAATGGAGCCTAGAAGAAGGACTGAGAACACCAACAATACGCATGATCCAAAGAGTAAGAAAGATCATATATTTCATGGTCTTAAGCCATAATTTAGAAGGGAAATAGTATCCCATGTATTATCATCATATGAAGAAATAGTATCATGTGCTGATATGAAAATAAATGAATTCTCGGAGTCCTATGTATTTGAAGGGAAACCAGATAAGGAAAGGATGGTAGAGATAAAGAAAGAAAAAGGGAATAAGGTAAAGAAGTATTTTCTCATATGTGATAACTATAGAAAGAATTACCATGGAAAATTCGTGAAGGGAATGGGATTATTTTATAAGTGTGGAGAGAAAGGACACCAAGTACGTAACTACAAGGGAAAGAAAAAGGTTTCAAATTTCCAATGCTTCATCTGCAAGGAGTTTGGACACTACGCAAACCGATGTCCAAATCACCAGACTATGCCGCAAATGATGCTATTGGGTAATAATCAAGTTATGATACCACCATAGATGAAGATGAATTACTAGTTTTATTATGTTTTTATTTTGTAATTATTTCATTGAAGAGTTGTATCAATGATGTACTGAAAATAAATAAGTATTGTACTACAGTACTATTTCATTGGAGATTTGAGATTTTATGCTACTAAGAAGAGTGACTGTACAGAGAGTTAAAATTTTTGGAAATTACATGGTTGAAGGAAAGATAATCCTTAATATGGTCCTAATATTGAGGTATAGATTTGGAATAAGATATGGTTGATTTGGGTAAATTATATTGAATATTCTTGACTGCCTTGAAACTGATTAAATATTTATATATTCCATCATTGTTGGAGTTTACAACATTTTTGGATGGATGAAGTATATCCAGTATTCTATAAGGATTAAGGGAGCATGAATGTAATCAATAAGGTTTTATAGTATTTCAGGCTGTTTTAGTGTTTTAAAAGAATACATAATGATGGTATTCACATGCTATTACAGGGTAAAAAGGATCTACATTATGTTTACCTTTCATATAAATTTTGTACTGAGAGTTTACAGTTGTATTTTGGATAATTATAAAGGTTGTAATAGATTAAGTTTTAAAGGTTATTTATGGATTTTTATAAAAGGAAAACCCGGGGGTTGGGCGGAAACCCGTCGTATCCGACAAGGCCATGAGACTTGAACCCACAATCGTAGGGCGACAAGGGTTTATCACCTGCCACTAGCCCACGTGATGTCCTGGATTGAGTAATGTAGTTTTTTTAAAGGGTATGATATGTGAATTATAAATTCATTATTTTTGGAAGCCTATAGGATTAGGATAAATAGAATATATATATATATATATATATATATATATATATTAAATCTTTTAGAGTAAAAGATGAGTTTGTAGTAGGAATTAGTTGAAGGATGAAACTCTACTTGTCAAGCATATATATATATATATATTTCTTCTTATTTTATGGATAATTTAATTATTAAACGATAGGTAAGGGATCTTAAAACCAAAAATGTGTTATCCTAATACCTTACATTTTTTTGAACCAATGGTATTTTAAATCATCATAAATTGGTGGTTTTAGGGCCCACAATTCTACAATTGTTTTTTGATTGATGCCCTCAATAACTCCCTATAAATATTTAAGTTTTTTCACTAATTACGTGACTCTAATTTCCACCAATGTTCTCCTAATCGAGATCATAATTTGGTGGTGACCCTTTCATTTATTTTTTCCTCTTATTAAGACTAAATTTTATTAACCCAATTTCTGATGTGGGTTTTCCCACAAAGATACTTTATATTTTCAACCTTTTATTTTTGAAAAACAATTTCAAATTACATGGATGGAATTTATTTAATTAGGGGAGAATGTAACACCTCATGCTTCTACAGTATGCTTCTCTTTGAATAATACAGTAGCGTGTGTTGTACGCAACTTCGACTTCTAACACACAACACAACCAATCAAACTAGCCGTTATGAATAGTACTACCCACTTTTTGAAATTTTATAAATTTTATATTTTAAAATGGACTTCATTTTTGGATTCTAAATATCGAAATTAGCTTAGGGTGAAATTTTGGTTCTTTTCGGATAACTTTCATATTTTGATGAATAGTGAAAATTACTAAATTTTAATTAAAAACAACTTTTCTAATCAAAATAATTAATAGTGATAAATTATGAATTTTAGTGGTTTTAAAGTATATTTATAATATATTTTTACCATTTAATAAAATTTTGGTCATTGGACATAATTTCAAAAACTAAACCGGACATAAATAAGTTTCAATCTTTTGATAGTTATTATATCTTAAAAACACGTTTTTTGTTTTGACAGCGGGAATTAATTTTAAATTAATTTCTGCCACTTCTGATTTTTGAATTTGGAAAAATGAATTCCATATTTTTAATCAGGATGTCCAAATTGTTTAAATAGGTAACTTTTATTTTTAGTCATTTTGAACAATTACTTCGGTAAATATTTTATTTACCATGGTTAAATGGTAAATCCGGTAAATAAGGGTTAACAAATAATATTATAATAATAATAAATTACCCTAAAATGTGTCCTAACCTTATTGGTGGATAAATTTCCGACCATGGGAATATTTGGGTATATTTTGGGACCCCATGGAGCCACTTGTTGGTGATAAAGACACTTTATATTAATTAAGTTAAAATAAATACAAAAAGACATAAGCATTTATCTTTTAGAAAAAAAAATTTACATAGGGTTATATATGTTTAAATTTCGAGTATAAATATTCATTTGAAAGATAAAAAGATTTCCTACATAATGGTATTTTATTTATAATTTCTATACATTAAATAATGTAATTTATTTATGACACGATGATGATGCAGTAATTACCGTATTAATGAAAGATTAAGATAATTGATATTATAAACATCCAAATAAATGTAATATGAGATTTTTTATAAAATTAAATAATTTTATAGGTTAATATGACATATTAGGATTATTTATGTAAATTTTTTTTTGATTTAATAATGTTGTTATGAATTTATCAAATACAAAATCCCCAATAGTGTCAAAATTGACATAAAAGAGTTTTTAAAAAAAATATTATATTATTAATTGATATTCAATTCTTAAAAATATAAGTTCCGGCCAAGAGACTTATATAATGATAGGTGTATAATTAATGGACCACTTTGGGGTCTCTTGGAGGTATATAGTATGTTTATTAATTATATAATATTAAAATACAAAGTGACATGGTAAGTGTCAACCTAATTAACTAAGAGTTAAAACTATAATTTAAGGTTAATATAATGACCCAAACCTGTATAAATTCTATTTTTTTTGTGGTTTGAGACCCATACCCACCGTAACCTTTAATTAATCCACTTTGGAGCTATTAGAAACTGAATATGAATTTATTATAAAATAATATTTCTACATTTTCCTAAAGAGTCCCTCCTCCCCCTTATAAAAGGACACCACCTCTAACCAATTACTCACACCTCTCAAGCCTTTTGGATCATCCAAAATCTGCTCAATTAAGCTCCCTACATCCCACTCCTCCTCTTAGAGGCCTTACCTTAATCAAAAGGCACTTCAAGAGTCCTTTTTGGTTCAAACCAAAGGGAGTTACCCAAAATAAAGGTAACGATTTCTCTTAGCTTCTTTTCTTTGATTTTACTTCTCCAACCCCTAAACTCTTCTTATTATTTTATTTTATAACAAAACAAGTATCATAAATATACTAGTATATTTTTATTAGAACTATTATAACTACACTTACACACACATCCATCTAATGGGTGAAGAACATAATGTTTCTGTGGATGGAAACCAAACGCCTCACAAAGCGATGATTGTTCAATTATCTCCTACCACCTCTCATGGTGACCATTATTATGGAACTATAATTAAATATGATATTTATGATATTTATTTTATATATAAGCATCTGGAATTCCATTTTATATCATAAAATTATTTATTTCATGTTGTATATATATACGATAATTTCATTTGAGGAAGTGCGGACTACTGCCCCCTCAAAGTGATATGACTCATTCATACCATATATGGAACGTATAAAGGATGGTGTTAATTAACTTAAGTAACAATATAAGATATTATATTATACTGGAATAATTATATACCTATTTATAATTTGGTTTTGATTCCTTTTAAAATGAAAAATTAAATTGAAGTAGCGTTCGTGCGTACGTATGGATTACCGTCTCCACGAATGCGATGAGATTAATTCTCCATCATATCCATTCAAGACTAATTCTCATTTGATGATTAAAATTAATTTTTAAGAACTTTATATCATTCGGGATATGAATAAGATACAACATATCAATAAAAAACATGACTTATGTAACGAAACATATAAAAGAAAATGAGTAAGTTAACACCCGAAACGACGATAATACTGAAGTATTATTAACAAAGCATTATTAGAAGATAATATATGATATCATAATTTTGTATATGGTTATTTTATAATTTAATAACAATGTTTTAACTATTATATAGGAGGATAACATACCATCTACTAAGGAAAAGTTCATGGTAAGGGGTTTTCATCTCACCCTTTATTCCAGTGAGATTCATGCCTTATTGCAACTATTACCTTTTGTGTGGTGTATGTACTTCCCATAATTGTATTATTTATGTAATAAAGTTTAATATATTTGTATTTAAATATTAATTGTATGATACCTATTTCATGGGGTGTATGTTTCATAAGTTACCAAATTGGTAAGGTTTATTTTACAATCTCTTCATTATTCGGGGTTGTTTATACATAATTATCTACTAGGACCTCTTTATCATCCACATCCATGTTTCATAAAAATGTATTTCAAATCATTCTTTCTATTTTAAAGACTATGGAATAAATTCATTTATACCCTTGATTACTTTTTATAATAAGTTTATAGAGGAATCTTTCTGTCGTTTTCCAAACAAGGTACTTTTTGACATTTTCGACAAATTTAAGGTAAGAATGTTTTTTTAACTTATACGGCGGGTGCAGCTATTTTATACCATTATAAACTTGCCAAATATTACCATACAAGATAATAATAATATTTTGAATGTAAATGTTTTTTTATAAATATTTTAATTTTAAATTATTTCAAAATGAAAATTTTAAAAATTTGTGAAAGGTACTCTTTATCAAGATCAGAATTTTTAATGTTTTAAATATTTATCTTTCTAAATATTTTTAATTAATGTCCATGTTTTCAATATGATTTTAAGGATTTATTTATATGAATAATAATTTTTTGAAATGATATTTATTCTCAAAAGTTTCAAAGTGGTATGGGACAATTTGATTCAAAAATCTCTTTTAAATTACTTACTTAATAAATGTGTGACTTAAATGATTTCACAAAAATGAGATATTTATCACAAATAGTTTTTATCTAATCTATTTCAACATCATTTTATGGATTTTAATATTATTTGAAGTTTATTTATTATCATATAAAACTTCCATGTTGTATTGAAGGTTTTTGGATATGTTTAACTCTGGATGTGTTATTTTTATACCATTCATGTTTTATGGAGAAAGTATTGACATTTCGTATTCTAGTTTTAATACTAATGTTTATGTTTAAACTTGTTAATATGAGGAATGCATTGGACTTAATAAGTGACTGGTGGAGCCCGCTATAGCTCCTCGATGCATCAGTAGGTCTCATG
Source organism: Viscum album (assembly GCA_963277665.1). Taxonomy (NCBI): domain Eukaryota; kingdom Viridiplantae; phylum Streptophyta; class Magnoliopsida; order Santalales; family Viscaceae; genus Viscum; species Viscum album. Next base: position 1,039,351,570 of record OY728161.1, on the reverse strand, counting down.
AGACAAACTAGTTTCTTGGCACGAGGCCTTGACAAAATCATATTTGTAGTCTTGGCACGAGGCCTTGACAAAATCTTATTTGTAGTCTTGGCACGAGGCCTTGGCTACGTGGTGATGATAGTATGTAATTATTCATTCCATCATTATGAAAGTGGTTATTGATATATCATGTGATTATTCGACTAGTAGAATATCCATGTGAATAAGTAAATGGCATTATTTCATTTTATCTATGTCATATTATGCTGAAGTTGAAGTTTAAAAGGCTTTTGTTTTAGTTATACATTGCCTTAAATGTTTATGTTTATTTATTAATGTCTCATCTATAGTGTTATACTTACTGATAATCTGATATCACCCCTTTCAATGTTTTATTTTTCCCAGGATGTGAAGAAGTAATTTATGAATGACCTGTAGGGAAAGTATGTGGGGATATGAGTGTGGACTATGGAGACTATGTTGTTGTAGTTTTACTTTTTATGATGTAATGTAAAATTTATGAATGTCTCTAGTGTTTCCAAGACTACCAAACTAATCGGTCCTTCGGGATGTTATTCCTTGTAATTGTGCCGATGTATTAAAATAATGCACCGACTCTCGTAAACTGGGATCGGGGCGTTACAAAAGATAAGTGTTTAAATGTACTAAAACATGTCTAAAATGTATTTTAATGATTTATTTAGACCATATCATGTCTAAGGGTAGATAATAATCTTTTTGTGACCCTTTTGTAATGAAACAAAGTGGTCACAAAATTTTATTTCCAAAAATTACTAGCGTGTTAATCACCTCACTTGTAAAACTCCACCCCCTCTCATGTCTTCTACACAACTTAAAACCAATATTTATCAAAAAATTACCACCCAAATAACACACCTTCTTATATAACCTATCCTTAGTAGTATTATTTTGTGATAAATTATATCTTAGGAATGATTTTGGTTCAATCCTAAGGAGGTAACCTGAAGAAGATGTAACGTTCTTCCACGAGTGTTCTTATTTTATTTCTTTCTCCACCAAAATAAATTCTTATTAAAAAAATATTATATGATAAAATAAGTATTTTAGATATACTATTATATTTTTATTTTTTTATCATGACCTAAAACCATTCCCACTTCTATAAAATTGGTTAGAAAATCCTCATTTGTGTGTATGGAGGACTGTCGCCTTGCAAACGGATGTCAACTGTTTTTCATTACCACCTCTCACGGTTGGGTATGAGGATTTTTATAAATTATATCTGAGATAATTATAAAATAATTATTACTCTATAATAACTATATGATATAATACTTTTTTTACATTCATTCTGTAATTGATATGACAACGTTGCTTGTGTGTACTGAGGACTACCGCCTTGTGAAGTGATATGAATCCTTTTTCAATAATGCTTTATATGGAAGGTAATGAGGATAATTTAAATGAATATATGAGATAGAAATTATTTAAATATGATATTATTGATATATTTTTTTTATTATATGATAATATATCACTTTCATTATTACCGTTTCACTCATTTAAAGATGATATCATCATTTATGTACGTGTGGACTACCTCCTTAATGATGCTGTGTGATTATTTTTTCATGACCATACCATCTAAATGATATATATACGTATATATAAAATAATAGTAGGGTATTTAAGATATTTTTATAATTCATTAAAGAAAAAATATTACTTACCTTGTATCCATGATGATATTTGAAAAATGGAAACATTACCCATGCGTACGTACGATAGACCTTATCAATGATCGTAACATACTTCATTTTTGAACATCACCATTATTGAATTGTATTAAAACTATAATTGTTGTATAAATATAGTAATTATATTTTTATTATTATTTTTTAGTTTATGTAACTATATAATATGCACAAGAGATATCACATAAATAAAAGACCATGAATGATAAAACCAGTAAATGAACACCTAAAAAATTAAAATAATGCAATATTATTAATGAATTGGTGATAATGGGTTATAGAAAGATAATAAATTATTTTATAAATATTAAAATGGTTCTATAATAAGTTAATAAAATTTTCAAAACCACTATACATGTCATTTCATTAGGTTGTATTACTTTTTTATCACCTTTGCTATTCTTATATTATGTTTTTCATTAATTTTGATTATATAATGTTTTATTTAGAATTGTTTTATGTGGATTTATAGTTGATACATATAATCAATTAATTTATTAAATATGACTTTATTTTTATGATCATTGTAAATGTTTATTTCACAATATCATTTTAATCAGGATTCTTTATTCTCAATTTTCAATTGAAGGGAATTATTTTATAATTATATAATAAAGCAATTTAATTTTGTTATAATCTGGTTATTAATGATAATTTTAGGTCACAGTTCATTTTTTCACTATTTTCTACTTAAAATAATTGAGTTTTTTTTATAAAAAACTTACATCATTTATATCTTATGTCATAAATCTATTTTCATCTGAAAAAATGATTTCTATAAATGTTTACAAATTATTTTTAAATTTTTTCAAATGATTTATAAAATAAATTTTTGACCACATTGAATTTATGAAAATTGAAAAGATTTTTTTTTGCAAATTTCAAATCATGTCTTCTTTGGATATTACTTAAAATGTGAATAGAATATTTGTTTTAACATATTTAACATGTTTAGAATTTACTGTTATCATAACTAATTCAAAATTTTACAACATCCTTTATAATTTTCAAATTTAATTTTCAATGAAATTTATCTTCAAAATGTTTTTTTGAACATTTAGTTTAATGATCTTATTTTCAAAATGAAAATGATATTTTCTCAATAATGTTTTTAAAAATATTTATATGGTATTTTTATTCATCAATGGAAACAACCCGTTATTATTTCTCAAATTGGTATATGGCATATTGATATCATACTGATTATTTATATGGATGTTTTATGATAATATGACCAAGGAAAGTATTTAAATTCACTTTCTAGCTTCATTTTTTAGTAATTAACTTTACATTTAAATATCCACTTTCCTATGATATTTAGATGTAATATTTACCCTAAATACTTGTATTATTAATCATGGACATGCCTATATTTTAAACTATATCTAATTACAACATATGGTGTTTGATTTTGAATATTATATTTTTGTCTGGTGAAATATTGATTAATCATTATTCTATACTCTGTATGAATATTCGATGATATGACACATTGATTAAGAATAAAATCAATCACTCTATATATGTGGAATGCTTTGGACATGAATACATGGGTGAATCCATGTAATAGATATCCCCTTGATACCTCGATTGGTCATATGAGACAAATTAGTTAGCTAGACGAAGTTAAATGGGTGTCTTGTGTATAACTACCCACCAATTTTAAACCATATTGAGGATATATTTTTACAAAAGTGGTATCTAGTACTTGAGACATAAATTCTAATAATTAATAAATTCCTACATTAATAATTTAATAATTATTATCCATGTCATTTTCATAATGATATTATATCTACATACATTCCAATATCATTTTACTATTTAAATGGAATTGGATTGTTTATTTACCTTTCCATTTTTGTTATACTTTATCTTACCATGATAGTCATGTTTCTTAAAGGGAATCTGTGTTTAGTTATTTACCTTTCCATTTTGATTATCCATATTGACTCATGATTGCTTCCACTATACTTGACAGTTACTGAGCATCTGATCTTACCCCTAATTTCTTTATATCCTTAGGAATCTATGATGTGCACAATGTTTGATATGAAAATATTTTCAAATGATAATAATGTTATTCTAAAAAATATTTTTTACAATTTTTGATTTCAAATGTAATATGGGAATCAAGTATTTATGCATTTTACTAAGAATTCAAAACATTGAAGACCTTCGGGATGTGATTTCCTGTATATTAGGCCAATGTAATAAAACATACATCGTCTCTGAGTTACATGTTCAGGGGTAATTACTATTGGTATCAAAATAACATTTTTTTGAAAACATAGGAAATATATTTAGGAATACATATATTTAAAATAATAACTCTATGATAGAAAATTATTATTAGTATATAAGAACATGAAAATTTTTTGGTAGGGGTAGAATTAGGTTCTTTTTCATGGAAATGCATCCCTGTCAGTATAATTCAAGTGGGAATGGTTATAGAATTGATTAACCTAGGGGAAATAACTCTAAAAAGCATTAGGCTTTCCTCAATCATTACTTGGTGCATGAAAATGGACCTCACTGTGCACCTATTTTCACACTCCCAAGGGATATACTTAGGTTAATTAAAAATTTCATTATAAATAATTATGAATGGTTTGAAATAGAGATATTCCAAAAGAATATAGGTTTCTGATTATGAGATTAGATATGCATAAATTTTATAATTTATCTCAAATATTTCACATGTTTGGGATTATAATTTATATTCTATAATGATATTATTTAATGTATTAAATGAAATTATTTTTAAATGGTGTCTATAATAATAAATGGGGACCACATCAGTGCATGTAATAAAATGTGTAAGAATGATTGTTTATTTGATGGGCATAAGAAAATTTTCAAATGGAACTAGTCTCCCAAAAATTCTCATCAAATGAGGGAATTGTATCATGTTATTAAAAGAAAGAGGGATAATTCACTATGTATTACGAATTAAAAGGGAAACATGAGAATAAATGGATGGTAGAAAAAAAAATATATAATTGAAATAAAGGAAAGAAGGATTCTCAAACATTTCATAATTATGGAAAGAAACACCCTGGTACCTATTTAAATAGAGTGGGAGTTTACTAAAAGTGTGGATATAAAGAGAACAATTATTGTGATATAAAAGTAATGAAAATGTTTTCCTTGTTTAATGATTCAACATTAAGGATATGAGGCACTACAAAACGAGTTCCTCAGGCGTCAAAGTAATATACCAATAAACAATCTAATTTATCATGTTCAATATTATTATTTTACAATATATTAAGTGAAATGATTAATGTTATTTTATTTGTTTTTAACAATTATCTTATTCATGTAATTAATCAATGATATCCTTTTTATAATAATTATTAAATTAATTTTTATTGTATTATACTACTTTTTTTTGGGGAAAGTTAAATTTATTTTAGAACACATGATTGAGGGAAAGATAACCATTAATATGTTCAGGATGTTGATATAATGACTTTTGGATAAAGAGTTGATTGATATGGATAATGTAAATTGGAATCATCTAAGTACAATGGAACTGATTAATTATTTTTTGAGAATGTTTTTTATGCTATCATTGACAAACTTAACAACATTTTTAGATTTAATGAATTTATATAATAATATGTGTTTTTCTTTTGTATTAAGGTAGTATGTATGATTTTAATTATATATTAGGAGGATTTTGGATATTACCTTGTTTCAAGAGAACACATGATAAATGTATTGACATGATTATTATGTGACTATTTAGAGCTACATCATGTTGTTCCATATAATAAAGATAAGATCATTTTGGAAATTCAGTTAACATATTTCTAATGTTTTGGATATTAATATTTTGGAACGTTTATAATGTTTATCATTTATGAAATTGTTTAATTTGGATTTTGGAATATGTTCTAAATATTAATGTATTACATAATTATGTAGAGATTTATTCATATTGTATAACCTATCCTATCAATTTTTTCATAATAATAACTAGAGATTGAAGGAATGAATTTTCATTCTATTATAGTTATTATGATCCATTAAAATTGAATTTTAGTGATGCAAACATAAAAAATTAATTTTTTATATTCATTTATTGGAGTATGTAATTAATTGGAAATTGATCAAAGTACAACCAAAGAATGAAATTATGCTCATGAAATAAAAACATACCACGTATGTAGTTTTCCATATAAAATTACATAGTAAAATAATTCTTGAACATTCATAAAAGTGTCTTAAAAAATTATCATATTACTTTCATATATGATGAATCAACTGTTCTTTTAAATCATTAATAATTTGCAGTTTGTAAGTCCTTAACATTTCACTGATCATTTAATTTCTTGATATCAATTACATCTATCACTCTCTATAATTATTTACACTTTTAATACTTGTAAATGATTCCATTTCCAAGTCTTGTTCTCCTTATTGGAAAATGATTTATGTGTTATTCAAGATGAACTTCATTCTTCATTTCACTCTTATTAATATAATATTTTATTAACTCTTTAAAATGTGGGTTTTCAATAAAAGTATTTTAAAATATAAAACCCCTGATTATCGAGATCAAGTTAAAATTATAAGAAGGAAGTTTACTTAAGGTGGGTATGATGTAATGCCACAAAATTATAAATTAATTAATTTTCAGTCAACAATATATGCAATATGAAAAAAATAGCGTAGAAAACCATCAAAATATATTTCTTTAAATTCATTCTCTTTGATAACATTTCGAACACACAATACCAATTCAAAATGAGCCATAATATTGTATATTATTATAACTTATCTGTTAAGATAGAGGTTAGTAATATTACTAACTAAATGATTAAAACTATGGCTATCATTTAATTAGAAATAAAATATGAATCATTGAAAACAAAAATAAACATTTTCTTAAAATTGATATTTTTTAAAATAGATGATTTAGCCATGCTTCACACACATAATTTGAAATAAAATTTTCCCAATTATATAAACATTATTTGAAAAAATTTACTTCATTTTTGAAATAATCATATCATAATTAGCTTAGGGTGATGTATTTAGATTTTTCTAAAATGTTTAATTCTTCGATGAATAGTTAAATACTAAGTTTTAACTAAAATCTACCATTTAATTTAAATTATTTATAAAGTTAAATAATATTTGAAATTATTTTTTAATGTAATTTTTTTATAATTATATAAAAAATAACATAATTTAGGTCACTAGAATCAGAATGTTGTATTTTGATATAAAAACATTGTAAAATTTTGAACATTTTCTCTTTGAAAACATGATTTTGTCATCATGATTATTAGATTAATTTCAAATTATGTTTTTATAATTATATGAAAAGAGTATTGAAAAATGGATTCCATATTTTGAATTATCATAATTTATATTATCAAATATGTTAAACCTAATTTATGAAAAAAATGAATAATGAAAATTGTAAAAATTAATTACCCTAGTTAATGTAAAAATTGATTTACTGTAGGGTTAAATTAAAACTATTAGAGTTAAAATGACTTAAAAACATGTGTACCCATTTTCCTTTCTAAATATAACAATTGTGACACTCACCTCACTTATGAAATGCCACACCTCTTCTTTCTTATTTACATCATCAGACCATATTTGTTAAGTTTATCCCCACACAAATCACTTCCCAAATTCCATCCTCTAATTATAAAATATTTATTTTTGGAATAAATCCAACCTAGAATATATTTTGGTGAAATCCAAATGAGGATACCCAAAGAAGATGTAACATAATTCAATAGATACTAGTATTTTATTTATTCCTCCACCCCATTATATTTTGATTAAAAAATGAAGATACAATAACCAAAATATCTTACAAATATTGAGAAATAGTTAAATTCAGGTTAAAACAAACAATAATCCCCACATCCATCAAATGAGTAATGAAATCATCATTATTGTGTTGGACGGTCTACCTTCTCGTGAACCGATGTCATTCGTTTTCTCATTACCAACTCTCACGGTTAGGTATAATGATGGATACAAAGTATATATATGAAATTTATAACATAATTAAACCTCCATATTTAATATATAATATATAAAGTTTTTTACTTTATATTCCATAGTAGATTGGATAATGTCTCTTGTGTGTAAGGTGGACTACCACCTCAGGAAGTGATGTGATTATTTTTTCAATAACGCTTTACGTGAAAGGTAATAAGGATAAATATAATGAATATATGCGATATAAATGACATAATTATGATATTAATTAAATATTTATCCTTATTTAATGACGATATATCATTTTTCATCTTACATTATCACTAACTAAAAGATGATAACATGGTTCATGTACGCGTGGACTATCGCCATCAAAAAGCGATGTGACACTCTTTTATTAACCACAAAACATGGATGATATATAAGAATATATTTAAACTTATAATATGGTAGTTATGATATTAAGACTATTTTTTAATCAAAAAATATTTCATACCCTCTTTTCCATAATGATAGTTTAACAATGAAAATGTTATTCAAGTGTATGTATGACCTACAATCTCTATGATTATAACAAACTACATTCCTCAAAACAATCATTCAATATATGTATTAAAGGCATCATTTATATATAAATATGATAATTTTTTCATAAATATTTTTATGGGTATGATATAAAATATATATTATTCACAAGAAATAGGAATTCTATATCCAATCATGAATGAGAAAACATGGAAATTAACACACAAAACATTGAAAATAATGACTGATTACTAACGAACAAGTGATAAAGTGTTATAAAAGGATCCTATAAGATATTATAAATATAAAATTGGTTCTAGTATAATTTAATAACCATTTAAAAACCAATATAATTTATGTATGATAACGTTCAACTAATAGGATATGTGAGGTAAGGGACTTCATCTCAATTTCCCATTTTGAGGCATATTTTATCGTTTTATAGGTACCTTTTTTGTATATGGTGTGTATAATGACAATTTTACACTTAATATCATTATTAAATAATAATTCCAGGTATTTTATGTTTCAGAATTAATTATTTAATGCAGTGGGATTTGAATTAAATGTTTCCAAGTGGTAAATAATTTCATATGTGAATTTATTTTCATTGGGTTATATTCCTTCTTCGTCACCTTTGATATTATAATATTATATGTGTAATTACATTTTATTATCTTAAGTTGTATTCCCAATTTTTTTATTTCATTTAATAGTTGATACAAATAACATATCAATTCATTTATTCTCAAATTAATTTTATATTTATTGTAAGGGTTTATTTCGAAATCATATTCTTATTGGGATTCTTTATTCTTGAACTATAGTTAAAGGTGATTATTTGATAACTATCTAATAAAAACATTTAATTTTAGTCTCCTCTAGTCATTGATGACATTTTCATGTAATATTATATTTTTCCACTATTTTGTACTGAAAATGATTGACAAAATATCATTTTCAAAATAGGACATCATTTTTCAATTCGGCCAGAAATCCTTTTTATTCTAAAACGATATTTTATTAAAATGTTTTTAAAAATATTTTTTCCACATAATGTTAATTGATTAATGAAATTTTTAATCATTTTAACATTCTACAAAAAAATATTGGAAACATAATATCTTTAATAAAATAGGGAAAATTTGGATTTTACTAAAAATGTGAAATGAATATTTTTTTAACGTACTCAACATGTATGAAATTTAATATCTTAAGAAATTAAATATGTTTTAAGACCTAATTTACATGTTTAAAATTTTATTTTTAAATAAATTAATTTTCAAAAAGTTTTGTGAAATTAATGATTAAAAAAGTTATTTTCAAAATGAACATGATATTTTCCTAAAGAATGTTTTTAAATATATTTTTATGGAATCTCAATTAATTATAAAAAAATACCTCTATTATTAATCATATGGGTTGATATTTTATTAATTCTATCTTTATTAAATCTATGTATGGTTTATTATCATTTTTCCATTGATGTTATTGACATTCACTTTCATGATTCATTTTTATAGTCATTAACTTTTCCCCTGAAATGTTCACTTTACTATGATAATTTGACCTTAAATTTCCCCTAAATATCGATGTTTTTTATCATGGATATAGTTATTTCCTAAATCTAATCTCATTCCTAAAAATGATTTTATAATTTTAAATTTAAATTTTTATTTAAAGAAATTTTCTTTAAATCAATAATCTTTACTCAATTTGGATATTGGATGATAAAAAACAATGTTAATGAATTAAATATGTCATTAAATATATGTGGGATGATTTGTACATGAAGGAATGAGAGGGACTTGGTTAAAGATATCCCCACAATGCATCAATTGGTCTCATGTTACTAGTTAGTGGGCTAGACATAATTTAACAGTTTTTTGTGTATACCTACCCAACGGTTTTAAACTTTCATGAAGATAGATCTTGACAATAAAGGTATCATTTTACAAAGATAATACATTTAAAAATTACGAATTTCCTTCATTAATAATTCAGTAGTTATTATCTATGAGATTTTACCACTGATATTATCTATGGATTTATTTCATTCATTGTTTATTGATTAAATGGAATTAGTTTATTTATTTTCCTTATCATATTTATTAACCCTTATATTATCATGGTATTAAAGTTGTTTAAATGGAATTATTTTTAGTTATTTACCATTAAATATTTATGATATTTATTGATACATGATATATTTCGTTACTCTAAACCCTTATTGAGAATTTTAGCTCACCCTTATTTTGTTTCAATTCGTAGGAATCCATGAAATGTACAATGACTGATATGTAAGGATTTTCAAGAAGGAATAATTTTATTCTTGATAAAAAAATATGTTTTAGTTTATGTTTTCAAATGTAATATGTGAATCATGTAAATATATAGTCTACTAATACTAATAAACTATTCTGTCCATCAGGATTTGATTCCTTGTACCTTATAACAATTAATTAAATTAGATACTGGCTCTGAGTTATTGGGGTTGGGGTATTTAAAATTTTACAATGGTGTATCAAAGTGGGATAAACAAATAACATCTGTTCTATATTAAATTCAACTCCTCTCTCAAAGGGATTTCCTATGAAATCATCGAGAATTACATCCTAATAGAGATTCTTAACTAGTAAAAAAGATATGGGGTACACAACTGATAATACTGAAAGATCTTATTCCACAATCTTCAACATAATCATCCCATGTTGGCTAATGTCCTGAACAACTCTACATAATAAAAACTCCCATTAATCTTCCAACACAAAATTCTCTCCCTCGGGAATGTATAAGAGACCCATCTTCAGTATCAGTCAATGTGGTTTCAAAATTTGGTCAGCTAGTCCATGAAAAGAATCACATCTAAGCTCATAGTCTCCAGAATCATTATGTCTCATAAATATCGGTAATTGAAAATGAAAAAAGGACCCCTTGGGAATTGTGGATGGTAGATTAATTTCGTACCCTATAGTGTATTGAGGAAAAGTTACTCAGAAGATAACCTGACTGATGAGTTAGTTCCAATAATAATTTGTATAGATCTAATAGAATTTTAACTATTCATATCAAAAAAGTAGTAAAACATAGAATTGATCTAGACCATACTACAAATAATAGATGGACCATCACCATCATTCGCTGGAGTCTGATCTATTGTATATACTTGGACCTCCTCATCTCCAAGACCCCATCCCTGAGGTACAAGACTCACCTAATTCATCTTCATCTGAGCCTACTATGAGAACCCTATCCATATACATGGGTCATAAATCACACATGTATTACACCCATGTGAAAACTTGTCCTTAAACCTCTAGTGAAGAAAACATGGAGATACCCCATATTTCCACTCTACTAACACTTTCTCTGAGGTGTACTGAATAAAATTTGATAATGTCCAACCTTTAAAATGTTAATGTACTATGTAACTCCTTCAATGTGGGTTTAGAATTCAAACATTGTACAACTTTTTTACCCTATTGCACATCCACATTCACCCTCTTCCTGCTACTTGAAGAGACACTCATCATAGAAGTAGTTGGTCCATCTACTAGTGTATAGAAATATGGTATTATATCAATTGAATATTCCTACTTGAGTAACTTTTTATGATCCATGTACTTATAATTAACCTATGAGGAAAGTTATCAGGTCGAAACTATTGACCTATCACCTAATATAGGGACAAAGGCCATTCTATAATATCCTATCTTTCTATGCATTGTTTCTGAAAATGGGGAGAAGCATGACATAGCTCGATGAAATTAGTGAAGTATACATATACAATTATGGACCCTTTCAATAGCTCCATAAAATACTATTCTTGTCCAAGCTTTAGAACATCAGTAATGAATTTCCTAAAACATGGTCCTTGAGGGCCTCCCAGGTGAGACCCTTACATATTATTTCTTGTCCAATCTTTCCCCATGATCTCAATGAGTGGATTTATAGAATGAATTCTTCTTACATCATCTTAATATCCTCATGAATCTCAATAAGGTTAAAGACACCCTAGATGATATATATCCCGCCCTCTAGATCTTATGTCCCTATGGCTCATTAAAAGAATAGTGGAAGCTAGAGATAAATTTCATTGGCATAGTCAACCATCAAACATGATGCCTCCATTCGTAGGTAGAAATAAGTGGAAGGACTCCTAGCTAAGGTGGTCCTACAAACTACACCATCAGAGTCGGTGCAAGGGAATTATTTATTGTACTCTTCTTAACAGAAAGATGTGGAAAAGGGCATGCTCCCTATGGGGATGAATCTTATCCCGCATTAGTTGGTGGTCCCATAATTCTTCATCTGGGCATGAATTTCTAAGACATGAAGGAAGCACATAAAAAACTAATTTTTTTGGACACATCCAAATATGTCTATGGGATCAAAAAAGTGTCTCCAAGGAGGATACCTACAACCCAAGGTATAAATCTCATAGAACTACCAATGAATGGCTGTCACAATATTATATGTATATAAGTCATAATGAAAGAATAATGTTAAAATAATTAATTCTAGTAAATATATATTACAAAAGAGAGGAAAAAACAGACATATCACTATATAATGAATACAAGTTAATCTCAAACAGATAACACAATTCATGGCATTAAATTTTAGAGCTAGTATGTAGCACTCAAAAAGTATATATATGATACATGATCCTATATTCCTACTCATAAATCATGAACAAAAAAATCCTATAAAACCATAACATAAATCCCATTAATTGTAACATGGACGTCCATTACACATGGGATGCCTAGGAACATGGAAACACCCCATCCAAAGACTCACATAGACTATCTTCCTTCTACCATGTACCAATTTAGATAATAAATAAAATAAAAATATCCCCTGATCAAATTATGTAATTCTATGGACAAATCCAGAGGGACCAAGATGAAGACTCATAATACCTCATTGTGCCTCCCCTTATACATGAGGCTTCTAACTAGTAGTGAGGGTCCAAAAACCATATGTAGGGAGGATATACCCTTAATAAAATAACCATACAAAAAAATAATATAATAATTATTGTAACACTTGGAAGGATAAAAAGGGTTAAATAATTCTCACAATATCAAGAGGCATAATATCCTAGATAGAGTAGAATAATGGGATTATGAAACTACCAGGCCCAACTGTACTATAAAAAGTTAGATTAACCAAAACAATATTATAACATATTCATTAGGAATTAAAATTAGGCTTATAAAATCCCCCTCATAAAAGACCATAGGAATGGAATCATAGAAAACATAAATTTTAATAGTAACACATTCACCAAACAATAACTTGTTTTATTCAATTATGAGACCACTAAGGTTCTTTATTTTAGAGATAATTCTAACGCCATGCCTCAATTGTGAAATTTATTTACACACTTTTCTATATTTAAAAATTATATTAATTTTTTCATATATTTAATCCATTTCAATATATAACTCTCCTTGAGAATAACCACTTTTTTCATGAATAAGAAATTTAATTTAAAATAAATTTAATCATCCTTATTAAAATTCATGAAATTAAAATATATTTTATTATAATTAATCTATAAATGTATCATTTAATCCATGTTATAAAGAATTTATATATAAATTTTATGAAATTAGTTCTTACAAGAGTTTCTCAACATTGTTTTTAGCATTTTCAATTTAACATTACAAGTATATATATCACTATCATGTTAAATTGAATTTCATGTTGTATTAAAGATATTTATTCAATTTTCATTCTTCAAAAAATAATTACTAAAATGAAAGGGAAAAGTAAATTTACTTTCCTAATAATTAAAATAATTATAAATTAGATGATGATTATAATTAATTTTAAAATTGTCATTGAAATGAACCTATAACTATAAAAAAATAAAAATGTTAAAGGGTTAAAAGACTAAATGATGTTAATCATGTCAATGAGGTAAAAATTTATTCTCAGGAGCCTTCCCCATTAAAACGCCATATCTAAACATTCATGGCCTGGAGTAGTGATCAGGATGGGTGACTAATTGATAATTTTCTCCAGGTGAGTGCGAGTGAGGACAAAGAACACAGGAAATAATATGTGTTGGCTTATGGGGGATGCCATTTGTATGATTACCCATTCATAAATGTAGGTGGTCCCCAAGTAGGGGACCATTTGTCTCCATGGAAATTGGTAATTCATGGTGGGATAGGACCCAACATATATGTAATGGTGGGGTGTATGTGATGTTATCATAGCCAAGTTGTTACATTGGTATCAGAGGAGGAACATAGCCTTAAGTGTTGTAGCACTAGATTTATTGATATGTATTGTCCAAAATAATGAAATTGTGCTCTGGGGGGTGAATGTGACACCTCATAATGTAATGTGGTTAAAAGACTATATTATATGGCTCATTTCAACATGGTATGCTTTTATATTCAGGAGCCTACATGATTAGATATCCATAGTTAAGAGTGATTGGAATAGATTATAGATTAGGATGAGTGTACTCTAGGGATGTTTCCCTGGGTGTGTTCCATTGAGGACAAATAGAACTATAACAACCATGTTTTGGCCTATGGGTAAAGTCGTTATTCTAATGACCCATTCCGTGACATGGGTAGAGCCCAGGTATGGGAGCCTGTGATTGCGGGGAAACTAGAGATAACTGGTGGATCAGGACCCAATGACCATGTTAAGGTACGCTATCTGTACTGTCAGTGGGGCATAGTTATTAAAATACCAATAGTTTAGTGACTATTTATTGTTAAATATTTATTAATGTTTACTAGATTTTTTTTTGATATTTCTATGATATATAATAAATCTGTCACCAAAAATATTAATCAATGAATGAAATTTATTCTTAATATGATAACAAAAACAATTTTATAAAATAGGAGTAAAAGTGATATGTACATTTTCATATATATTCAATACAATATTAATTTCCATAATGAAGATCCAGAGATTATCAATTTAGAAATTTATTAAGTTATTTTACTACTATATAATTATCATTCTTGGACATATGTTCAATTTATATACAAGATAATATAAAATACAGTTTCCTTAAAAAATAAACTATTATTTTTTCATTTGATTACTAATTTGAATGGTCGAAATACCAACTAAAATTACAGAGGGCAATACTCAGAGAGTTTCAAAAACTATTGAATTATTTTTAATTGATTTTATTGTATAATCCAATATATTATATGTAATTCCTCAAAAATAATTATAGATGTGTTAGGGGTTCAACATTCCCAATAATTGGATGATTATTATTTAATAGAACGTATTTAAGGGCCCTATAAGTTTCTTTATTTTATAGAAACATGTATTTATAAAAGGTTATTTTCATTCCTTTTTTATCTTTACCTTTTGGTTTCATACAAAAATAAATTTTTTTATTCTTTTTAAGCCTTTATTCCTATGATTATTTGAAGACTTAACATACCATTTTGATGTAGGAGTGGACCACTTCCTATCAATTTCATCACTATTGGAATTATCATATACTTATATATTAACATGGACATCAAAAACAATTTCATTTGAGTAATCATAATTTTAATTTGATTGTACCTCATTATAATTAGATTATTTATAAGTTAATTTCAAAGAATCATCATCCTCTCGAACAATATGATAGAAATATTTATACTCTAGATTTCATAACCATTGTTCCTTATAATCCTATAATGTATTTTCAACAAATATCATCTCGATTTTCAATTCCCATCCCTCAAAAGGATTTTTTTTCATTAACCATCACACCAAATTGAGACAAAATATTTTCAACATGTAGTACATTGTCATGTCCATAGTTCCTTTTATCCTCTACTGGAACATTCTTTGAATAATCTCATTTTACAAACTTCCTCTAATTTTTTTTATTTCTAATCTCATTCAATAGAATATTTTATTTAGCCACAATATATTCTGTAAAATCCACCCCACATTTTATGTTAATCTTGTGACTAATTTTAGTATTCCAAAAAAAATACTAACATTTTATAAATTATTTATGAGTATAATACATTCATATACGAACATCACCTCAAATTATGATACATTAGTAACCAAGGTAACCCCATGAATTAATGAATTTTCAATATTGGAATATAAAACAATATGAACAAAATATCCTAACATATATTAATTATCATTTTTAACCATCTTTATGGTAATTTAAATGTATGATGAATGATCCTTAAGAATATTGTTAAGCCAAAATTCCCAATTACATACACAATGTTAAATATGATTTTTTAATTAGTATTATTTTGGGTATGTGAATGGAAATTTATCTCCCAACTAGGTAAAAAAATACACTCTATTTGAGATTAAAATTTCCAATAATCCAAACATCGTATATTTTACCCTAAAATAAAAAAATAAATTTGAAATATCATCTACCAATTTGAACAATCATCTAATTTTGAACCCCTAAATTCATATTATTTATAATTTCTGTAATCAAAAGACCAAGGGTTATCACACTTTTATTAATATATTAATTAAATATAAATTATTAAACATCCATTAACTTTTTACGATCTTTTGAACTAGAAAACACTGATAATTTCCTATAATTAGGTATAATAAAACAAAAATTAACTTTGTATCTATAATCCTTTGTTGTAGATGATAAAATATAAAATTTATTTTCCATCACATTTTTTTTGTGCATAAAAAACCAATGAATAATCATGAAAAATATCTTGTATATCTTTATTTTGATCAATTTTCTTTTCTGGATTATCATTAATAAAAAAATGAACTGGTTATAAACATTTGAATCTTGTGCTCACAATCCATTGAATTCTTGAGTAGTATTTGTGTGGTAGTCAATTGTTTCTCTATAACAAGTGTGAAACCTTCCTTGACAATCATTGTCTTCTTTCCCATTTTATCAAAATTCTAAGGATGAGGAAATGTGGTAGACGATTGATTGAGACCCAAAAAAAATATAACTTCCCACTATCAGATTCATCTTCCCAAAAATTCCCAGACATGCATGACAAATGAAACCTTGAGCCACTTGTGGAACTCGACCTTATAAAAACAAAACCAAATGTAATTTCATCAACATTAGTGGTCTATTTATCCTTCCAAGACACAATAGAGTGATGTTTTAAAACATGTGGGACTGTTGCACCTTTTTTGGATCATGTAACTTGAGGATGTCCATGGTATGAATCCATGTAACTATGTAGATAGAATCTAGATTAGTCATTGTGGATATATTCAACAGAATTTGATACATGTGTTTGAGGTTTATGAGATAGGATCTTGAAGGTATTCACTCGAGAAACACTCTCCAAACTATCACCAAATCCACTCAAAAAAGTGACAATCGCAGATCCCCTTCATCAAAATCATTTCACTCCTCCTCCCATCCCTCATATAAAAATGTAATATTAACCTCATGAAATAGTCGTGGGGTTTTTCATGCTCTAATTTTTTATGGGAGAGTTTCTTGTGGCCTCTAGCTTCCATCGATGGAATCTGATTTCCAATTTTGGGGTTGATCGACCTCAGTTACCATTATTTATCAGGTTTGTTGAATCCTTGGATCTCACTAGTCTGACGACCATCTCAAATTTCAACCAATTTTAATTTTCAATTATATATTTTGTAGTTGGATTTTACCAAGGAGTGGGATAGAGAAGCCTATCACTATGAAGGCATTAGATTTATCTTACTTTATTGGTCCTTTGGGGCTCATTATGTAAAGGAATCATCATTAGATTCTTGGTGGATTTTGATTCTTATAATTCTTATTCCCCATCATGACCAAACCATCCTCATGGGAATTGGGAACTCATTTGGGATTTTAATATGTACGGATGATCACACCTTTATAATACAACTCAACATAGAGTTACATTCTTATGTTGATGTGGATCTATTAGACCCTCTACCACATCAAATTATTCTTTGATATGGTGATGTTTTTTTCATTATATAAGAAGATTATTTATCCATGATTTCGAGGCTTATGAAATGGTTTCAGTATTCAAGGGAATTCAGTTTCAGGATGTAGTAGGCTTGGCTCCTCATATTATCTCCAATGTTCTTTGATGAGAAAGGATCCAAAGGATTCCCCATTTTGTCCTATATCTTGTGATACTAACCAGGGTGATGATCATTACATCAAGATGAGACATTCTAATGATCCGACAACTTGTTTTCATCTATATATAAACTAGACTACCTGAATACTCCTCTAAGTTGTGAGTTATTCTTCTCCACCTTCGAAGGACCCATTGGTACATTCTTTAAAGACAAAGGCTTTGATCCCTTTTCTTGATTAGGGTGGATTGGTTATGGATCCCCCTCCTTCCTCAGATTCAGGGTATCTAGTGTTTATTCAAGTGTTGGAGTTGGAAGCAATTTCCCATTCCTCTACTTCATCTCATTATAAGCCTTCTAGAGTTGAGTTTCCACCCTATAAATCATCTCACACACCTTCACAAGTCTCCGATGAATCTCCCCCCTAAGAATAGATTATGCCTACTCATAATGAATTCCATGTACTAGAATATATTAGTGGAGTAATATTATATCCATTCCAATATTTTTTTCCCTGGGATGGTCATGTCCATTCTTCCTCCCAGTAGTCGAATGGAATCTTACTCTTCCCTCAAGCTAGGCCTAAGGCCCAACAATTTTCTTCTTAATGAATTAATACATCAAATAGAATTCCAAAGGTTTGGGAACTTTGGCTAAAATAAATGTCATATTGAATACCATTTAGAAGAATAATGTTACCTTATTTTCCATCAAAAAAATGAATCTAAAACCAAATTCCATCAATTACATATCTCAATGTATGCACTATCGTTATTTTTTATTGGGCATCCTATTAACTGCCACATATTTATTTTATTGAATGATTAGATCCAAGTGGATTTTTTAGATAAATCATTTCAAAATAACCCCATTAAAGTTAAAAACAGCTATGAAACTTTTATTATTTCTATTTTCTTAGAAAAATGTAACCCAATAGAAGGAAAGCAACTGTGGGATTCTCTGTACTCCTTTAGCACAAGCTCGATTGAATAGATTGTGGGAGGATATTTCAGTATCATCATTAATCTAACAATAATATGAGGGGACCCTATAGTATTAATATTATTCAATGTATTAAATAATTTATAACATCAAACCATATCTTGGACATAGGATATTAAGGCGATGAATATAGATGGTGTAAAAAGTGAAGGGATATGAATTTTTTTTTGATGAAAACTTGATTGATGTTTGGGAAACAATCAAGAGTTTTCTAACTTATGTATCTCCTATAAGAAACACCTATCATGATCAGTATCATGCCACTCCCCATACTAATTCACTTCCATTTTTATATATAGGTTAGAAAGGGATTCATTTATACCATCCATTAGATGTAGAAGGAAGATTTTAGGGTGATGTTTCAATCTTCTTGGAGTGATCATATTTCAGGTATTACTTCGGTGGCTCTACAAAATATGCAGATAAGGGTCAAACGAATTTTGCAAGTTAATATGATTGTGTCACTAATAGGGGGAGGGGGTTAATCAGTGAAACCTTTTATTTTATGTTTCATTGAAACAAATATCTCCTATTAAATATTCAATTTCATGCTGAAAATAGTTCAACCACACATCCAAAGGAACACAAGTATTTAAAAGATTCACTGTTCAATAAGAATATCTATAACCGTGGTATGGTTTGGAAATGATCCAATAACATAAAATCTACTAGAAATCAATCCATATATTACAATGAGTAGGATATACCCTTACACTCGTGTAACATAATATAAACAATTCTAGTAGTGCATGTGCACCCTCTTAGCACAAATTGGGTAATACAATGGTTATGTAACAACTCTGGTTACCATTAAATGTTTTAAATTTCACAAATGTATTTAATTTAAATAAAATTATTCACTTTATTTCCCTGAAGAAGGTCATAGATTCCTGGAATTTGTTTTGAGAAATTCAGTTTGATTTTCTTGGCTCCGATTTTCCCAGTCTGATTCCTCTAAGTACGATTTTTCCATAATACGATTCTTTATGTCTGACTTTCTTTCAGAATACAATAGAATGGAATGGGAACAACTTCAATTAAAAATCCCAATATAATTAGTATGACTATTTCTCATTCGGATATCCTAAATACAGAAAACTCAAATATGATTAATTTATCCATATACGATGACCATCCAAATAATATTGACAGGTAGACAACGGTAATCAACTAAATATGATAATCACTGAGTATGTTTATCATTTTAATACAACGTTGGGATGTCTCAACTCTTTCACTTATCCACGAAAATGTCTTCAACAAATAAACAATATGATAACATATTTTTCATATTAAAACACAAATCTTCTCTCTAAACTATAGTGAACTGTACCAATAGTTAGAAAATAAAATGTACTTATACTTTTGTAGGTGTACCTCAAATGAATTTGGTGGGAATCCAAAAAAAATTCACTCTTGACCAAATTCACCTTAATCTAAAGATCCCTTAAAATCTCATTATTCATTTTGAATTTGTCAAATCTTATCGAAGCTTTTTTATTCTTATACAATAATCACTTCTTCTTCAGAATCTCATTTCAATTTTTATATAGATTTCAATACATGAGTCCAATTATATGAATCTTATTAGTTCAAAATAGTGATCTATACCAATTTTATGAATGTGTATGAAGAAATTTCTACCACTCTAATTTATTGAATACGATCATTCTTAAGAATGTCGAGCTCCCCCATGATAATACATCCAGAAAACTTCATCCCTTTTTCTCTCGGCCTAGTTGAGATACAAAACTTCCTTTTATCCTCTTATCTTTACTCACTTGAAAAACTAAAATAAAATTCAACCATTTCAAAATGGTTGACTATATTGTTGATATCATTCTCTCATTCTATTCACTTGACCCACTTAAAAAAATTCATTCTGAATATTGTACTTGTATCATGACTTCCATCATGAAATTAAATTAATTTTAGAACAAGTTCTGCATCATTAGTCTTCATATGGAATGTATCAAAGCTTTACATTCATTATAGCTTATTTATTTTATTATCATCCCATGTATGATATTTAATGAATACAATTTTTGTGAATATGATAATCTTAGGTACAATCATTTTAGTTACAATCATGCTTGGTATGATTATATTGGGTACTATATTATTCTTTCTGAGCCTATGTACAATCATCTCGAGAATGTTCATCCAAGGTATGATCATTTTGGTTATGAAATTTTACATTTTGAGACTAAGTACAATCATATTAGGAACAAAACGTTTTTATGGTTCATATGGATGATCAAATGCTATAGTGAATCAGTACCATATCGTACTCTTCATGCACCCTAATATGATAAATCTGGGAACAATCATTCTCATTATAATCCTCAGCATATTATTTGTTTCCCTCTAAGCCCAAATTATGTTTCCATGAGTACAATCCGCCTCGATAGGATTATCTTGGGTACTATATTGAGTATGATTCCTAGAAACATTTTCTTCTTATAAAATAATCTTTTTAAAACTTTTTCACTCCCCCTTTCTTTCACCATGGGTGCATCATATTTTATCTTATGATTTATGAAATATGAAATAGAAAATCATCATCATATTCATTTTATCATAGTCATATCGATTCTAATGTTCCATCATTACCATCTCTTCATTCATATGAAATCAAGAGTGAATGTGATGAAAATAACTTCCTCATCATGTTCTTCTCCCATACCGAACCCAAGGTGACTCAGATCATAACCAATTAATCAAAGCATCTTCTTCTCGATTCAATGAAAAAATAAATTATGAGTCTTTTAGAAGAATGGGTCTGATTATTTGGAAAATAAATGTCAACATGATTTACACCCATTATCTTTCTCTACAAATAGATTGATTGAAAAAAATCAACCAGAACACAACTTGGGCTTAAAAATATACCCCTTTGTATTTGTTATCAATACCCACTTAAACCTATTCAATTACTTTCAAAAAAAATTGTTATAGTATTTATTTTTTAAATTATCTTATCCACTTCTTTCTTGATAACCTTATTTCTTTAAACTCCCACCATACTCTTATCTCTCCCCCTTATAGAAAATCAAATTTAAAGGGACTATCTTGAAAAGTTTCTCACCAATGATCTTATTTATAGGGGTTGTAACTTATCATCTAAAAATATTGATACTTTACCACAACATGGGTATCGTATGAGTCTAATAACAATGAACCTATAACTAAACAAATCTTTGTCTACATAGGAAAACCTGGTGTAAAAAATAAGAGTGTATAATCAAGGTGATAAATGTTGTCTATAAGTCAACATTCAAGTAATATGTTTTCCTTTTCTTCCAACATTCTCCTGATTGGGAAAAAATGTGAAATAATTATTTATGATAAAAACAACCTTCAACAATCTCAAAAAACATATCATAATGTCCAGGTGTATAAAAATCATCTTTTTAAATCCACATATACTTTATAATATCATTACATTGTTTTGAAATAATAGAAGTAGAATCATTAATATTAGCTTCCTTATTTATACTTCTTCAATTCCCTACAAGTTAGAACATGTATACAATGGTTTACAGAATGAGGAGTAACCTCGATTATTCCTTAGAAACAACAATCAGACTGAGATTCCTCTCTCTATCTTGACTTCTTCTTCCTTTTCTTTTTTTTCATTGGATATTATTTCTTCCTTTTATTCATCCATAAAAATATTCTTATTATCTATAGAATATTCCGATGAGGATATCAGCTTTTCATCACATTTATAAACATCTTTGTTATAATAAGTTTGTTATATTGTTCCCATGATTTTCTTTTCCTCTAGCAAGATATTTGGGAAGATTTTGATACCCTACCTCATTTTCTCATATCCAAAACCTATTGACACCTTCTTGTAAGAATTTATTATATCTTAATATGTGTGCTTCTTCCTCTATTATTTTATTTAGTTTTATGATTCCTATATTTTCTTCGCCAAGTAAATGTGTTCTGAATAGATATCTAAGTAATCTTTCTTTTTGGACCAAACAAGTCTATTTTTTTTACCCTCAACTGACTGAAAATTAAATTTTTCTCTCAAAAGAACAATTGAGGAAAAATTGGAAAACCCATAAAAAATTACCCAAATCAAGATTACAAGGAACACCCCTCTCTAATAACTACATCGATATGTTAAGCCTCTACCTCACGTGACTGCTCAAAAAAGTGTCCAATGTAGGGTTGCATGGGCCTAGTACCGATGGAAAATCCATACCCTCTCATTCATCCAAATTTAAATGGTTATACATAGATGAAAGCTTCCAGCTCTGTAACCCTCATCTGGAACTGATCCTTGTAGATTTCTAGTTGTTTCCACTAAAAAAATTGGAATAAAGAAAAATACCAACACTGCCTCATGTCCCACTCATTTAAGATTTCAAAAATCTACCACTCCAATAAAAAATTCAACAAGTAACCAAAAACAATCAAACTAATCATCACTGATTATTTCCCTGAATTGGTGGCTTGAAATCACATCCCAAAGGATGAAAAACTCCATCGTGCTACTCTACCTCCAAGAAAATGGAGGAATCCTTCAACCCGAGAAGAGTACACACCAAATAGAAACTAGATGGAACAATGATGATGAGATTTCTTGAATGCTAATAAACTAAAGGATAAAAATAGAACACACTTCCTAAAGACATGAAAATCACAGAAATTAACATCATTGTTTGAGACAAAAGGAGCAGAAAACAATGAAGGAAAAAAACATTAATGAAAAATGCCAAAAGAAAATACAGATTTGTGAACTGAATCCACAAAGACTGAAAAACATCGGATCATGATTCCACACATGCCTCCAGCTTTGACATGACCTCGGTTCAGGATTCATCATATCTAATTCATTATAGACTTCAATTGTTATGGATCCTCAGAAATTGTTTCATTTTCAAACAACCTTGGTCAGACCTTGGGCTCAACAATCATCAAAGGAAAAAAACCTAGAAGTGAATATTTCCGAGAACAGATGTTTTCATCATCTTTATAATTATTAACTGTCCATTCACCTATATGGAGAGATTTGATCATTTAAAATGACAAATCAACATTCATCTCAACATCATCACCTATGCAGCGGCTACACGACAACATCAAAAGGATCATCTTCTTCACTGTCTCTATTGAATGAAAACTACCAAGATGATAAAAAACCTCCTTTCCCTCAATGTAAGACATCATTTCCCGAAGCCCGAGAGAACCACAAAGATGCTCTTTGAAACCATGTATTAAGGAATGCTGCTAAAGCCAAATCCTAGAGATGTTGCCACCTTATACCTGTCATCTCGCCAAGAGCCTACTCCGACACCATCAACACTTCCAATGACATTATTTCCATTCCAGAGGAAAAAAAAGACATCCTTCTAGAATATTTCTACGTTTTCCATATATATCACAAATACTGTTTAGGAGTCGAAACCTACTTTCAATATTTACTCAATTATTCTCATGATTTTTAAGAAAAAATCTCTCATACTTCTCCTTTTGAGAGAATTAAATCCCCCTTAAACTTTTTCTTCTACAACTTATGGAATAATGGTAATATTGTCTGTTAAACCAACACATATTTTCGATATTTATGAATCCACCATAATACCAAAAACATCCATAAAATGATTATTTTCATATGAAATTTCCCTAATATCTGAAATTTTGGACATGTTTCTCATCCACCTTCATCACCTTAATTAATTAGCCAATAACCATTCTATTATCAATCAGAGTATTCCTATTTTTTCTCTTCATTATTAGAGCCAGAAGTATTTGAAACATTTCTAGATTCAGATTGTTTCAAAAAAAATTCGGAATCAGGGTTTTTTGAGACTTATATATTCCCATACTTGTTTGTCTTGTCCACAAAGGTAACTTTACTAGTATTCTTAATTTTAATAAAAGTTACATCCTTCCTATCACCCTTTGAAGGTAACGTTTTTTAACCATATTTGGTTTCTCATTTCGAGATCTTTCACCACATTCAATGATAGTGTTTTGGAAACTATTATTTCTGAATTCATATTTAGAGAGTTTTTGTTGGACAAGTCCCAAATCATATTCTATATCTTTCAACCTTATCTTCAGATGACCATTATGATTATTTTATTCCTCAATATATTTCTTTAAATCATCAATCGCTACCATAATATTGTTCTTATATTTTGAAAATATTTCATAATATGTTAAGGAACATTCATCTTCCAACTACATGTTTTCATTTTCAAGTATTATGATCTTTCTCAATAATTATTTCAACACTCCTTTCAAATGAATTTTATGTTGAGTTTATTCTTCTTCATAATATATAATTTTGAATTTTTCATCAATCATTATTTCAATAAAAGAAATTTTCCCAGCATGCTTGATTGATTTTTCATATTCAGTTTATCTTTCTTCTTCCTCTTTAGAATAACAACTATCATAGCTAGAAAAACATTCTTCATTAACTATTTCAATAGACATGTTATCTTAAAAATAATTTATAACTTCTTCACTATAATGTTACATAGATAGAAATCTTATCTTATTGGATTTGGATAGTTTTTTATCTTCCCTCTTGGAATACAATTTTTCTTTATCACCATTTTTCTTCCTTGATATTTTTGAAATTCTTTCTTCTTCCTCACTTATTCATTACAGTCTTATTCATTACCTCTTTGAGAAAAAATGGAAAAAAAATATCCAACGGCTCCAAATCTAGATCATTTTAAGGGATGTATCCAGTATACCTTCCTACACATATTTCACATTTTTTATAAATAATGATAAAATATCATCAAGTTTTTACATGCCTCAATTTCAGAATTAGAATCTACAGCTTCTTCTTATTCAAAAATATTCTTTTCTTTCATGCAAGCATTAAAATTCATTTCACTATTATTAGTTCTTACTTTCAAATAATTATTCCATCTTATTTTATAAGTAATGAGAGTACAATACAAGTAATCTAGATACAATGTTTAAGGATCTCTATCTCCCAATGAAGAAACGTTGTCATCAAACATTTACGTTAAATACTCATGTTATTTTCAAATATAATATAATGTTATAATTTTTCACCAAGAAATCTGATAGTGCTCACAATTTCACTTAACATGGTAATGAATTTATGAAAAAATTAATGCCTGCCCATTTTGGGGTCTTTATAATTCAATCTCTATATTTTAAAAAAAAATTTCTTCACTTTTGTATTTCCCCCAAAAAAGTTTTTCAGAATATCCCAGATTCCTTTGGAAATGGAAACTCTTTTACTCTCAGAAACTCACTTTAAAAAATGGGTGATAATAAATCATTCTTAGATATTCCATCATACTCATGTTTTTCTTTATTAATATTATGGATATGACCATTCATAATATGAGGAGGTAAACCATCTGTAATATCTCATGAAATATCATACCTATGATAAAAAATATATGGCAGTATTATTATTTTCCAAATATGATATTTACTATCATATATGATTGTGATGCCCTTACTATTCACACAACTCAGATAATCCATCCCAACTTCTTCTTCAAATAAATCAATAAATAATGAGCGAAGGGAACCTACGCTCTGATACCACTTGGAATTTCCCAGTTAGGATGATTGAATCACTGAGAAGGGGAGGGGTGATTCAGGGAAACTTTTTCTTTTATGTTTACATGAAACAACCTTCACCTCCTATTAAAGAATCAATTCTATAATAGATAAAATTTAACCACACATCCAAAGGAACATAATTATTAACATGGTTTATAGTTCAACAATAATAGCTACATCCCTGGTATGGTTTGGAAATGATCTAATACCATACAATCCACTAGAAATCATTCCTTGGATTGCAATGAGTAGGATATACCCTTACACTCATGTAGCACTATGTAAACAAATAGAATAGTGAATGTACACCCTCTTAGCAAAAATTTGGAAATATAATGATTATGTAATAGAATATTTTACCTTTTATTCTTTTTAATTTCACAAATGTACTTAATTAAAATACAATCCCTCAATTTCTTACCCTGAAAAAGGTAATAAGTTCTTGTAATTTTCTACGAGAAACTCAATCTGATTTTCTCTGGTATGATTTTCCTTGTCGGATTACTCTTAGTATGATTCTTCCCAAATACGATTCTTCCAGTATGATTTTCTATCAGAATAAAATATAAATGAATCAAAAAAACATCAATTCCTAATCCTACTAAAATTAGTAAAATTATTACTCATTCCAAGAACTCAAATAATGAATTCCGGATGCTGATTAATTAATCTTTATATGATGACCAACCGAATAAGATTGAAAAGTAAAATATAGTAATTGACTAAATATGATAATCACTATGTTTGATTATCTGTTCAATACAACATTGCAATGAATGTTCTCTTTCACTATTAGTCAAAACTTCTTTAACAAAATATCAATATGGTAACCTCTTTATCTTGTTAAAAACATGGATCTTATCTCTCTAATGCATAGAATTGTACTAAGTGTCATAAAGTAAAAAGTACTTCTCCTTTTATAGGTACCCACGAATGGCTTTGGCGAGAATCCCAAAAGATTTCCCACTTAACCAAATTCATCATAATCTTAATTTCCCCTAAAATATTTTGATGCATTTTGATATATTCAACTATTCTCAAATCTTATCAACTCTTCTACAACAATTACTTCTTCTTAAAAATCTCATTTCAAAGACAATTTTTTTTTCAATACACGAGTCTGATTATTTGAATTCAATTTCTTCAAAACAATGATATGAACCAATTGTAAAAAAGTGTATGAAGAAATTGATAAAATTAAATTTTTTTGAGTATGATAATTCTTATTAATGTAGAGATCCCCCTTGATAGTACTTCTAGGAAACTTCTTCTCTTTTTATCTTGACTTACTTGAGATAAAAATATCATTTTAACCTCTTCTCATGACCCACTTGAGTACCTACAACGTAATTCAACCCTTTTAAAATGCTTGAATACATTATTTACCACATTATATCCTTATCTTCGCTTGACCCACTAAAAAAACCTCATTCACAATATTTTTCTTGATCATTACTTCCTTCATGACTTTAAATTCATCTGAGAACAACATTATCATCGTCAGAAATTAAATGGAAAGTATCATAACTATACGTTCATTCCAGCTTATTTATTTTATTCTAATCTAGAATATAATATTTTATGAATACAATTGGTCTTGATATGACCATCCTGGGTATAGTCATTGTGGATATGATCGTCCTAGGTAAAATCATACTGAGTATGATCTTTATCAATATGAACTTGTGTACTATCATCCTAGGTACGATCATTCGAGGTATAATCATTCAAGGTATGATCTTTTTCTTTATAAGCCTAAGTATGATAATCCTAGTTATGAAAAGTTTTTCATTATTTAGATTGATTTTCAGTTACTATAGTGAATCAGCACAATATTTTATTCTTCTTCCACTGTATACGATAAATCTGGGTACGATCATTCTGATTATGATCCTCAGTATCAACTCTCATTCCTTCACATCCTGAATTAGATTTCCATGAGCATGATTAGAGTACTAGATATGATTATTTTGGGTACGATCTCTCGAATATGATTCCCATCAACCTTTTCGTCCCATAAAACAATCAGTATGAATATTTTCACACCCCCTTTCTTTTACCAAGCTTTCATTATATGGTCTCTTATGATTTATGAAATATGAAACAACAAAGTGTTGTCACATTTATTTTACCATGGTTATAGAGACTTCAATTATCCACAAAAATAATCTCTTCATTCATATCAAATCCATAGTGAATCTTATGACATGAAATTCCTCATTTCGATCGTCTCCCATATCGGACCAAAGGTGAGTCTGATCAGAACCACTTCTTCAAAACAACTTTTTTTCATTATGATAGAAAAAGTGAGATTTATTATTTTCAAATTGTATGTCTGATTGTTTTGAAAACAAGATTAATATAAATTAATCCCATGATCTTTCTCAACATAACAATTTATTTTCAACAAATACAACCAAAACACAACTCGGTCCAAGCATCAAAAGTGACATTTTTACTTGGATCAATTTTCTTCACAAATAGGAATTTAATCTGGACAACCTATAAAATGAAATTAACCAAATTTATCATCAGTTACAAGAAAAAAGTGACAATAATACTTACATTATATTTTCCAATAGAAAAACTCAAGATAGTAGAATGTTTACCTAATCCTGAGAAATTCTCTACAGAGAGATAAAAATCCAAATAGCTCAAGGAATGGAATAGAAATAAATCCTTATTTTATTCTTCTATTTGAGAGAAAATATGTTATTTAAGGATCAACCTTCCACTCTCAGCAGGTTTGACAAATAGTGATTCATGTATTGTAGGTCCCTTAGTAGTGGCTCACTTCCATGAAATGGTATATGGTCATTGGCAATTCCAAGGAGGAATTTCTTAAGAATTGAGAGATTACATCTCTATATTTGATAATATTCCATATTCTTCTAATGAAACAGAAAACCAATGATTCAGTGTAGTTCCTAAAGATGAGGATATTTTTTTATTCTATTAAAACACTGAATCTTGAGATCTCCCTACATCCGGATGATTTTCCTTGTACTTTTTATTTTTATTCATGGTGCATCCTCCGAAGGGATATAGTGTGTTCTATCTGATATTATGTCAAGGGTAGACCATTTCCAAGATTTACCTATGCTACTATTATATCTCTTATTCCAAAGGTGAAATAAACCAACCATTTTGTGAAATTCTACTCCATTAGTTTTGAAGTAGCTCTGCCCAAACACCTGGTGCAGGAGACCTTGAATCAAGTCGTGCCGCTCTAGATGAAACCAATTCTAGGAAGGAAATGGGAGAAGAAGGCCAAATCCCCATGAATGTGGTTATGTTTAAAGAAAATAAAAATAATAATAAAATAATAATAAAAAATTAATAAACTTAAAAATAGAATAATATTTCAAATCTAATAATATAAAAAAATTAAAATGATATTTTATACATTTATATATAATTACAAAATTAAAACATAATCAATACTATTTAAAAATATATTGTAATTATTTAGATTATTATATGATAATAATTCTATTTTTAATTTTAAATATTTTATATTAATAATAATTATTTTTATTTTTATTTTTAATTGTATTCAATGTGATAAAAAATTTATATTTATTGATGTTATTTATTTGTTAATAATAATTATTAATTTATTCATTCTTTATTATGCGATTTTATTTTTTATTATAGGAGTTTTGCTAAAGTAACGATGGTGGGAGATGACCGTGACAAATATTTTGTGAATTGGAGGCAACTGAGTTATGTAAAACTTCTATATTGGTGATGAAGTGTAATATGATGCAGAATTTAACCTTCAATGGAAGATGATAGAAGAAGATCAGAAACATTCATCCTTCACTTTCTTGAATCTAGAAACTAGGAGAAATGAGGTTGAGGAGGATAGAGATAAAATACTGGGCTTCTAAGAGAAGTAGGGAGAATAACAACCCTTAGGGAGTATACTTATCCCCTGTTGTTCATGCAATTATAATGTAATTAAAATTGCTTGTACTTGATTTTGAAATGTCTATAGGGTATTTTTTTAGTTCAGATATGTTAAAAATTACTAGGTCATTCTTTTCCCCTTTATTCACATTCTATTTCATCATTTAGAATTTATTGACAAGATCAATTATGTAATCATAATATTTGTTTCACACATATCATTTTCAAATTAAAAACATCAGTATCAATCATTGATATCTCTTTGGAATTTTTTTTCTTAAAATTCATTACTTTTATATGTTTCTTGGACTACTAAACATCAAGAACCATCAATTTACATTTTTAATCTTATGGTGATGGATATTAATCAAACCTAGTTTCATGTTGTTGATTTCAATAAAACATTCATGACTGAAGAAACCCATTTAAATAGTTAATGTTAAAATTCCCCAAGCATGTCATTTTCTAATATTATAATTTTTTTATTTGTTCTTCATTTTTGTTTATTCCTATTTCAATTCACATTACCTACTTCCTACAGTTTATTAAAAAAATAAAATTCTTAATTTCTTATTGATTTCCATAATAAATAAAACCATAAAAGGGGGTTTTGACCACTATTTATAGTTTTCATGTATTTCTTTAGTCTCCCACATTTGGACTTCATCCAACGATAGGTCATCAACCAATATTTACAGTGGTTTAGTTTTTGAAATTTTTTTACACAAACACTCTTATATCCTTCCCTTGGTGCATTACCATATTACTATTATATTAGTTATAATAGGGTTTATTAGTAATTAAAAATTTTCACATATCAATGTCATTTGTGTTAGGAGTTTGGCACTATTATTGGAGAATTCATCATGTTTCCATTTTCTAAAAAAATCAGAAAATTAATTTAATTTGTTTTAAAAAAATATATCTGAAAACTGATGTTAAATAAAATTCTATCAAAACTATTTGTTATTATTTTTTTATCTTGATTAATCTTTCAAGTATTTGTGTGTAATTTAATGCTGATTTACTTAGTGTATGATAACAATAACATATAAAAATATATTAGAGCCATTAGACTTTGAAATATAAAAACATCTTGACGATCTTAAAAAGAAAAACAAATTATAAATGGAATACAATTTGGAAAATTAAAATAATAAAAAAAATCAAAAAAAAACCACCAACTTGGAATAGAGTTTTTTGAACATGTTATCCTTATATATTTCTAATTTCTTATATTTCCAGTAATCCTTCATGTTTTAAGAAGTCCCATAGTGTTACAAATTTTAAAATCGAAAAATAATATTTTGCCTATTCTAAAATCATACAATGGACTTCCTAATGAAGAATCAGTGGAAATCATTAGAGATTTTTATTGTGTGGTGATGTAGAAACTATTGAGAGGGTTGAGTGAGGAATAGATAAAACTTAGAGTTTTCAAATTCTGCCTTAAGGGAAATGCAAGAACATTGTTTCAAAAAATGGAAGAGGAAATTTTTTGTTTATGGGAAAAAATATTTAATACATTTGTGATGAATTTTTTTACTTAAATAATGATAATTGGGATAAATCATAAGATCACTAGATTTCTTCAAGAAGATGGTGATATATTCCATGAGGCATGGGATGGATTTAGGGGTATTCTAAGATAGCTTCCAAATCATCAGTGTAGACCCTGATTCCTTATAGACAACTTTTACAATAGCCACGGCCCTTAACATCAGACCCTTGTTGATTTAACATATAGAGTGGATTTTAGGGATAATAAAATTGAATAAAGTATTGGAATATTAACACAATTCAAAAAAATTCTGAATATAAGTGTTCTAGGAGAAGTAAAATTATTAGAAAAAAATCACACAACCCAATAAGAAAAAGTCATTTCCGATTGTATTATAATAAAAATGATTAATATTCTCTTAGGGAGTATTGTCACTACTATGGAATATATATCAATTCTAATTCTTACTGCCCTAATCATGATATTCCCTCCCAAAAAAATGATAATAAATACTCTACTAGTTATGATCTTAGTTTATATCCAAGAGATGATCCTTTCTCTAAAAACTACAATAATGGTTATAAAAATCATCCTTACCTTTATGGGAAGGAGTAAGGGGTTTTCAATCCTGCTACACCCCCTGGTTCCCAAAAATAACATAGGTATCCTTACCAAAATCAACCAAGGGAAGAGCTATCCAATTCACAAGGGAACTTTGAGGGATAAATGTTCTTTAAAATAGATCAAATATTAACTAGAATGGTTTATAAATATAAATAATTAAACACTATATTTATAAAAATACACCAATATGATTCAAATAGAATTCAATAGAATTCTAGAATGAAAAATATAGAAACTGAAATGGGATAACATTCTATGGGTATGAGTTAGAGAGAAAAATGTAAGCTTTTTAAAACAATAGAAATAATCCCTAGGGACGATGTTATGGCAGTATTAACATTAAGTCGGATAAAAAATAAATTAAATCATTAAAATAATCTATGAATGATCAAACTAAAAAATAAAATGTGTCTATAAATCAAAAGTTAAAGAATTTACAATATTTAAATCAATAGTAAATTCCCCAAAAAAATAACATTTTTGAACTGATAATAATGATGAAAATATTTATGAACTAAAAAAACAAGTGTAAGGAGAAACATGTTTATTAAATAGGGGAAATATATTTTGTTCAAAGAAACTATTCCCCAGAAATTTTATTCCTAGAAAATATGAAACTCCAAAGTTACAAAAATGTTAAACCTATTTAGTTTGTTGGGATCCTATACAAGATCTACCTAAATATCCCTCTCATCCATGACATTATTCAAATTCATTAATATTTTATATTTTATTAAAAAAACTGTTTAAAATATCACTTCAGGAATTTTCTACATTTATCCTCATTGGAGAGTGTAATGTTTTAGTTCAAAAGAATACTCCTCGAAAACACAAATACTCTAGTATCTTTTTTATTCCCAATAAATTTGGTAAAAACATTCAATTGAATTGTGTCTATGACTAACCTTCCCCCATCATCACTATTTCAATAGTTGATATTATGTGACCTTCAACCAACTACTACCATCCTATAGTTGGATGATTGTACACTCACACATCCTGTGGGGGGGGGGTAGACGATATTCTGTTTGTATATATAACCATGTTTCTAATAGCTAACATCCTAGTGCTTAATAAAGAGTATGACCAGAATATACCAACCATTATTGGTAGGCCCTTTCTAGAAAATATTGCATCATTTATAGATTTTTCAATAGTTATATAGATTTTAAATTTGGGGAACAACATTAATATTTCATTGTGTTTAAAAATGTTAAGTGATGAACATTCTCAGAAAACTATTTTACGGTGGAGTAATTAGATATTATTAACATACATGAAATTCAATATGAATCTAAAACACAATCATTTATTAAAGAAATTAATTTGGATTTTGAAATTGGATTTTCACATGATTTTGATTCTAGTTATAGTGGTAATTTGGAAATTTTTCTTGATTTGGACAATAGTCCAATTTCTAATTTTGTTTGGGATGTTACCACTATTTCTAAAAATAAAGAGTTCTTGAGATAACCGGAGGCTTATTCTAATTATTAAAACACTCATGAAAAACTTTACTTGATTTAGGGGGATTTGTGAAAACAATAGTATAATTATTTTTTGATCAATATTCGGAATTTTTATCTCATGAATAATGAGATTGAGTAGTAAACTTTATATAAAAGTGATGGAAATCTTAAAACTGGTCATGAAATTGAAAACATTTCCACTATTAAAACTCCTTACAAGAGAAATTTTTTATATATTGGATAACATGGACCCAATACCGTTACTTTAATTGAAATGGAACCCACTTTAGTTCTAAATAAGTTCCCAAAATGTCTAAAATATTCATTTTTATGTGATAATTAAGCACTATATTTGATTATATCTGCATAATTAAAAGAAAACAAAGAGGAAAAATTGTTTGGTATTATTTAGAAATTTAAATATTTATTTATTTGGTATTTATAAGATATTAAATGTATTAAACCTTTATTTTTCATACACAAGATCCCTATGGAGCCAGATCAAAAACCTTTTGTAGAATCTCCAAATAGATAGAATCCTAATATGAAAGAAGTTGTGAGATATAAAGTTATCGAGCTACTTGATTGTGGAATTATTTATCCCATTTCTGAATGTTCTTGGGTTAGTCTGGTCTGAGTGGTTCCAAAAAAAGAGGATTCACTTTTATCACCAATGAAAAGATAATTAAATTAAAGTGAGAAAAGAAAATAAATCGTGATTTTTTATCAATTATTGGAATCTCAATTTAAACAACAAGAAGGATCATTTTTCTATTACACTCCTTGATCAAATGCATGAATTGGATTTATGGAAATGAGTTTTTTTTTATTATGGATGGATACTCTTGTTACAACAATATTCCTTTATCCCTAAAGGACCAAGAGAAATGTACATTCACATGCCCCTTTGAGATATTTTCATATCATATGATACACTTTGGATTACATGATGCACACAATAATATCCAAAATGCATAATGGATATATTTTCAAACATGATCTAGATGATCATTGAGGTTTCATGGATTAATTCACTATTGTTGGTATCACATTTGAGAGTTGTTTAGGAAATTTAGAATTGGTGTTAGAAATATTCTTAGAGACCAACCTTGTTTTAATGTGGGAAAAATTATAGTTTAGGGTCATTTAAGTGATAATGTTGTGACATAAGATTTCTAAGAGGGGTTTAGAGGTACAAACATATAAGGTTGTAGTTATTAAAAAACATCATCTTCATGAAATTGTTATGGGTGGTTCATGTTTCGTAGGGAATTCCAGTTTTACCTAAGGTTTAGAAATGAAATTAAAAAAAATACAAAAATCCCTTGTGTTCTTTGATGATCAATGATGAACCATTCATGATTTATAAAAATTTTATGTAAAAACTCACTTTATCACCTATCATTACTATACCTAATTGCAAATTACCTTTTATAGATATGTGTGATTCTAGTTACATCGATGTTGGAGATATCTTAAGATTGAGGAGAGATAATAGGTTACTTTTATTTTATTATGCTGGTAGGCTACTAGATGAAGAACAAATGAATTACACCACTATTGATAAAGAGTTTTCCACTGTGGTCTTTTCTCTTGATAAATTTAGGAAGTTCCAATTAGTTTCCAAAGTAATAATATTTATAGACCATTCTTACATTAACTATCTTCTATCAATGAAAGAGGATAAATCTGTACATATTACGTGGACTCTCCTATTTGAAGAATTTGATATGGGGGTTATAGATAAAAAGTGTGCTAAGAATCTAGTTGCAAAAAATATTTCTATGATTTATAATACCAAGTGTAATGGTCCAAGGAGGATAAATTATTCTTTTTCTAATGATAATCTACTCACTATATCCATTAGGTTGTCCTCTTACTTTTTAGAATTTTCCAATATCCTAGATGCAAGTTTCATTACTAAGCATCTTTCAAACATCCAGAGAAGGAAATTCATTTTGGAACTTATGTACTATCTTTGGGATAACCCATTATATATTATGATATGTGATGATGAGATTATAAGAAGGTGTGTCCCAGAGAAAGAAATGTTTTCAATCCTAGAGATATTTTTCTCTTCACATAGGGGAGGACATCATGGTGGAGAGATGAAATCCCAAAAGTTCAGTTAAGCAATATTTTAGTGGCCTACCTTATTCTAGGATGAGAGGAGTTTGGTAGTGGGATGTGATAGATTTCAATGGATAGGGAATGTTGGAAGGAAGAAATAAATTCCCCCAAATAGGTATTCTAGAAGTCAATTTACTTGATTTTTGGGGATTATATTTTATAGGACCATTCCCATCATCCCATGAGAATGGGTATATTTTAGTGGTTGTTAACCTTGTTTTAAAATAGGTTGAGTTACCGGCAGAACCCAAAAATAAAGCAACTAGTGTGATAAATGTTTTCAAAAAGAACATTATTTCAAAATTTGTGTTTCCTCGCCCTTTCAAAATTAATAATAGAACCCATTTTAGTAACTAAAAAATTAATCCCTTTATAGATAAATAAGTTTTTTCCCATAGGACTGGAACATCCTACCACCCACAATCCTGTGGATATGTATAAATTTTAAATAGGTTGTTGAAATAGACCTTATATAAAAATTCATGAAACACTAGGAATGAATAGTCCATAAAATTAGATGAGGAATAATGGGCATACATAAAAGAATCCAAACCTCTAATATGTACTTCTTTTAATAGGCCATTATTTGTGAGATTCATTCATTTTACTATGGGGTTGTAGCACATGTCATATTATGTTGTAAAGGCATTGAACTTTGATTTTATGTCTTCTAAAGAAAGGACACATCTCGAGCATATTGTGTTGGATCTGATTGGGGGAGAGAATTATTATAAATCTAGGATTTACAAATAGATGTACAATATTTTTATTGAATCTATCATGAAAAATATATAATTAAAAGATGGATAGAAGTTTATACTTTTTAATTTAATACATAATCTATTTCAAATAAAATTTAAATCTAATTTTCTAGATCATTCAATTTTTTAAGAGTGTTAAGGAATAAATATATTGAAATTGTTAGAAAAGAAAATAGACATAATTTGGTGATGTTCAAAGAATAGAAATTTATTTTGAATGGTAGTCGAAGGGCTTGGATTCCATAATAGTGCATGAAAAATGATTTTACCTAAAGTCTAACTAAAGACTTTAAATATAGTGATTCATGTGATTAAACCCATTGTATTTCTATACTTTGATTTTTTATCCTTTTTATTAATAATAAAGTGATGATTTCTATTACATTTGTTCATTTTTTTTGTCGTGTTATTTTCTTGATCTTCATATTCTTTTATTTTTAATGATGGTAGTTGTCTATGTAATAAGTAGAGGGGAGTTCCCATTTTTTATCAAATCACAAGAATATTTATATTGGAGCCTCGCTAAAATTAGAAATATACATTAAATTATAATTTTTTTTATTGACGCATCATGTTTATCCTTTTTTTTATTAATTATATTCTTCCTTTATGCCATTGAAAACTGTACTATGTACCGATTTTTTTCTGGAAAATTATGAGTCTTGATTTAAATTTATTCACTTTATGAAATTAAGTGGAGGGGAATTAATATAGAATTCTTATTCTTTGAGTAAATTTGATATCCTTTATTGGGTGCTTATGACAATATTTTCTATTCTGTTGAAAATCTAATTGAATCAAATATTTTAAAATTGATGAAACCCAATTCATCTTGTACTTTAGGTTTAACATGACACTATTTTTATATAATTGAAAAATTCATATAACGGGATTTAATGATAAAAAATTAGTTTATTTATTCTGTTGTAAAATATTTATTGTGGAAAACCCTAATTAATTGAAATTCAAGGTGAAAATTAGAAATTTCATGAAACAATTGAAATTAAGAAGTTGTGATGAACATTATAATTGAACATTGTTTTTCTTCCAGGTTTGAATATTTTTGGACATAGTAGGGTTTTAAGTGTGGGGAAGAGGGTGTACGTATTTTAATATAATCTATTCTTTAATGTAAGCCCATCACAACAGTTTAATTATTTTTTCAAAATAAGGAATATTTCATGATTTTATCTTCACATTCAGTGGGTCGAATTTTTTATAAATTTAGAACGATAAGCAGCCACTTTGAAAAGAATAGCTATTTAATAACCCTTGAATTTAAGTTATTAAATAAATTTTATTTCCCTCTCGATATAATATGTTCATAGTCATATTTTTTGGTTAATTTTATACAACTATAATTGAATTTAAACATTTTGAATTGAATTAACCTTATAAGTCATGCATTTACATGATCTATGAAATGAAAATTGTAACCCGACTTGAGATTATTTCTTTTAGTCATTCATTCATTTATATTTATGCTAAAAATATTGGATGGGTTAATTATTACTCTATGTATTTATTAAACCAAATCATCCATATAATTATGTATAAATTATTTGAATGTTAATTTTATGTGTCTTCTCACCTAATAGAAAAGGGATGTTTGGAAGTCTCAGAAAAAAGAAGGTTTATATTTCTAATATTTAATTCAAAAAAATAAAAAAAAATTAGCATACAAATAATTAATCTAACAATAAAATTTTTTTCTTTTAAGTTGACATTCAAACATATGGATGAAAATAGTTTATCGGAAAAAATCATATTTCATTAACCAAATTTTTGTGGCATTTTAGTTTTTCATTTTTGAGAGAAATTTTTATTCACTTCATTTTATTATTAATTACTTTAGAACAATCACACGAGCTCCCCCATAGAGAGAACAATGCCTCTTCCAACTGTTGGATGTTCAGCTCCCGGCACGGGGGCGAAACCAGGCCAGATTTCAGAATTTTCCATGTTCGCCTAGTCTTTGACTAAGATGTTGGTGATGAAAAAAGAATTATTCCAGACATTAGTGGTATTAATTTAAATGGTGAAGTCTTATATTCTCCTCATGATGTTCATAATGGATTTTTTTCATGGAATCATGGGGCGCTAAATAATACTAGCTCAATGAAACTGGAAAATGCAGGTTCATTGTCATTTTATGGCATTAACACGTCTCCTCAATCACCATCGAGGGAATTGTCCAGGAAACATTCATCTAAAGATTTTTTGAGTTAAGTTAATGTTTTTAGAGTTCCAAAATCTATCGTGTGGAATTCCTCACATCGGGACAGGGTTCCTTTTGAAAAGGGGTATAGCCCAATAGAATGGCTTAAGATTACTCAAAGACACCCGGACCTTGCTGGTTTAAAGGGATAATCTAACATGAGGCTTATTTCTATAAATGATGTAAAACAACACACAAACGAAGGGTCCATGCAGACTATTATGAAAGTCCATGTGTATAATCTGTCTCCATACTTGAAGTTTCACTCCAAAGGTGTCGATATGATAATGAATGCTATTGGAAAGGACTGTACCTTTTTATTCAACAAATACTTATCCTGGGTTAATACCAAATTATTGTTGGATAAGGTCCTTGATGGGGACCTAGATGATATCCATTGAATGACGGCAGTTTAGTTGTCAAACTATTCAAGTACTACCTTGATT